>OU898284.1:109240880-109890453 GCA_918026665.1 Diabrotica balteata
TTACAACTCTCTTCTTATAAAATATAAATTTTTTTTTTTTTAGCATAATTTAATTTACAATCTGCTTCATCGAAGCTATAAGTAAATAGTTTGAATGTTAAATACATGAGGGAGAAGCTGCCCTGTGGCAACTATCCTATTATATTTTTTACATTAGATCATAATATATTTAATTTATTAAATCTGTTGGCCATTGTTTCTTCAGTCGTCTTGCGAATTCGGGAGGATCGTTTAGCAGTCTTGCTTCATCATTTGGATGACTTCTCAGACCATCAAGGTAGCTCTTTGTGATCCTCTGAATTTCTCCTCTACCAAAGGTGTAGCTGAGTCCTCGTGTAGGATTTATTGCTTACATACCAGGCAGGGCGCGTTGAATATTATTCTCAATATTTTTGATTGGACTCTTTGTATTATCTGATATTTGATGGCTTTGAGCAACCCCAGAGTTGAACGCCATAGGTCCAAATTGGTTTTATCATAGATTTATACAGGAGCAGTTTATTTTCAGTATTGAGTTTTGATTTTCGACCCATAAGCCAGCTCATTTGTCGTATTTTGATGTTGATCTGGGTTTTCTTGGCTTGAATGTGTGGCTTCCATGTTAATCTTTTGTCAAGGGTTAGTCCCAAATATTTAACTTGTGTGCTGACTGGTAATTGTGTATCGTTTAATGTGATTGTTGGACATACATCCCTTCGGTTGTAAATGTAACTGGGATGACTTCGTTTCATTTACTTTCACCTTCCATTTGTTGAGCCATGTTCCCAATTGGTTAAGGTGGTTTTGCAGTTGTGCAGACGCGATAATGGGGTCCTCGTTGACAGCGATTATGGTGGTGTCATCAGCGAACGTTGAAATTTGGGTTGTTTCAGTGGTTGGGATATCTGCGGTAAATAATAGGTAAAGGAGAGGACCCAGGACGCTACCCTGTGGTACGCCTGATTTAATGGGAAAATATGTGGAAGTTGCTGTGTTATATTTTACTTGGAAGTAACGATCTTCAATGTAGGATTTCATAATTAGGTAGTAGGGAGTTGGAAGAATGCTTTTGAGTTTGTATAAGAGTCCAGTGTGCCATACTCTATCAAACGCCTTTTCTACATCTAAGAATGCCGCTGTACAATATTTTTTTTCCTCAATAGCAGTAAGGATTTTTGTTATAATTCTATGAGTCTGTTGTGTTGTGGAATGTCTCTCTCTAAAACCAAACTGGTGTGTGGGTATTTCTGCGTCTAGGTTAATGTCCTTCTTCAGTCTATCAAGTAGTAGTCTTTCGAAGATTTTAGACATTGTCGGCAACAGGCTGATTGGTCGATAGGATGATGTTTTTATTTGGAGGTTTGCCTGGTTTGTGAATCATTATTATTTGCGCAAATTTCCATGTGATTGGGAAATATGTCAGTCTGAGTGCACTATTGTATATTGTAGTTAACATGACCAATGCTCTTCTCGGAAGATTTTTCAGTATTAATCCTGTTATTAGGTCAAATCCAGGTGCTTTGTGGTTATTGCATTTTTCTATTTCTAGTTTACTTCTGATGGACTGAATGGTGTTATTGGGGGCGTCATAGGGCAAGCACTATCCAGGAATTCTCTTATTAAGTTTCCATCGTTATCATTATCTGCTTGGTGTTCTTTAAAAATACCAGCTAAGTATTCTGCAAATGTTAACGCTTTTTCTGGTCTGATCTTCCCCAAGTACCGTCATCTTTCTTAATTGGTGGGTTGTGTTCTGTAGGTCTCTTTAAGTGTTTGTTGCCTTCCATATTGAGTGATCTTCTTTAGACAAGGTACTAATGTAGTGCTCAAATGTGGCATTGCGTGCATCATTTAGCGCTGTTCTTATTGTCTGGTTAGTCGATTATATTCGTGTTTGTCATTAATATTGCGGCTTCTTTGCCATCTACCTCTTGCTCTTCGTTTTTCGACTATTAGTTGTCTGATATAATTCGGAGTGGTATTTGTGTTTTCTTGCTTTGGAGTTGATGGTGTAGCTCGATATGCAGCTTGTTGAATTTGACAGGTGAGATAGTTTATAGCTTTATCTATGTCATCTTTTTCTTTTAGTCTGATTCCAAGACTTAGATTCATGTCAAGCTGGTACTTGAATTCACACCAGTTAGTTTTAGGGGACGTTAACTTGGTATTTCAGGTCGTTTCATTATGTGGGTGCTGAGTGTTGCTATGATTGGTGTATGGTCAGACGAGAGATCCCAATTTGCTTCTATGTCTGTGTAGTTTGCTGCAATTCCTTTTAGGATGAAGAAGTCTAGTAGATCTGGTAGTCTATTTATGTCGGATGGCCAGTATGTTGGTTGTCCCGTCGATAAGTAGGTGCAGTTTGTGTTGTTGATGGCATCTAATAGGCTTCTGCCTTTTGGTGTAATGAGTCGTGAGCCCCAATTCGTATGCTTAGCATTCCAATCACCTCCAACAATGAATTTGTTACCTAGCTTATTGAATAGTTCTTCGTATTCTTCAGTTGTGATTCTATATCTAGGAGGACTATATATTGCAGCAATTACGAAGTCCAAGGCCTGGCATTTATATTAAGTATTGTTGCTTGAATCTCATTTGTTTTATGTTCCGGCATTTGATGGTGTTGTATATTGTTCCTTATAATTATTGCGGATCCTCCATGGGCTGTTCCATCTGGGTGACTAGTGTGGTAGACTGAGTATTGAGGTATTTTAATGACGCTTCTTTCTGTGAAATGCGTTTCAGATACAAGAAGGATGTCTATTTTGTTGTCCTTTAGGAATTGGATTACTTCTGCTTTATGGTTTGTGCTAAACCATTTGCGTTCCACTCGGCGATTCGAACAGATCTAACGAATTTTGTTAATTAATGTTGTTAGCATGGTAAGGATCATGCTGTTTTGATTCATTAGTTGGGTAAACATTGCTTTAAATTCGTTTAAGAATAAGTTCATTTGAGACCCTATGTCAGCTACTTGATTTCCTGCTCTTACTGCTTGGGCATAGGATTGGGTTCCATTCTGTTGTTGGTACTGTGATTGTTGACTCTGGTACTGTGAAGTT
The DNA here is from genome assembly GCA_918026665.1 of Diabrotica balteata. Taxonomy (NCBI): domain Eukaryota; kingdom Metazoa; phylum Arthropoda; class Insecta; order Coleoptera; family Chrysomelidae; genus Diabrotica; species Diabrotica balteata. The sequence goes on from OU898284.1 coordinate 109,243,922, forward strand.
GGTGCTGGGTTAACATTTTGATGTGGGTTCGGATTATTATGGGTCGACTGATTTCCGCTTTGGCGATTATTTCTTGCATTTTGTAAGTCCTTGTAAATTACACAGCCTTTATAGTTTGCGGTGTGTTCTCCTGTACACAGGGCACATTTTGCTGGTGTATTTCTGGGTTTTGTACATTTTGGTGATGGGTGACTTCCTCCGCATTTCACGCATGCGTATGGTCTTGTACAGTACGCTTTTGTGTGTCCATAACGTTGACAGCGCTGACACTGTGTTATATTGTTCTTTTTGTGAGGGGTTCAAAGCTGACTTTCATATTGCCGATATGATCCAGTGTATAAATGTGTTTGTTGTTTTCTTTGGGTTCTAGGTCCACATAGAACATTGACAAAGGTGTTTTATTGACTCTGTGCAAAACGTTAATGATATTACGGACAGTATGTCCCGATTTACCTAGTTCACTTTTTATTTCTTCAACCGGCATCGAGTGGTGTAAATTCCTTATAACTACCCTATAAGCTCTATCTTGTTTTGCTTGGTATGTGTGGTGAACTATTTTGTTGCTATTTAAATGCTGTATAAGTTTTCTGTATGATTCTAATAGTTTTGGGATTTATTTTTATTGTATATTTTACCATAGATAAATATAGGTGGAGGTTTAGGTGTTACTGTGTGTTATTACTATCGTTTAAGTTTTCTAATGGTTCAAATCTGTTGTTTGTACTCACTTGCGTTGTTGTGTTGTCATCTTTGGGGTTTGCTTCCTTTTTTTTGTAATTTTTTTGACTGTTTGCCAATCGTGAACGTTTTCTATGGTTTCGTCGTCTTGGTCGCTCGAGTTTTCCATGACAGTTTCCTCTTCGCTGAGGGTGTATTGGGTGGCATTTGATGTATTTGGTTGATCCATTGGAGGTGCAGGAGGGTTTAGGTTATATTGGTGATTATTGTTTAGGAATGGAGTAGCCGGTATATATTGGTTTGTTACCTGTTGGACATTGCTCGGGAACCCATAGAATGGGGGCGATATTATTGGAGGTTGTTGAGGCTGGGTATATATTTGGGGCACATTATACAACTCCCCATTTGGCACTTGATTTTGTAAATTTTGGTGGTACATTTCCTTAGTATAGTGCGCCACTGGTTAAAAATTAATCACATAAATAGTTATTTAAAATTAATCACTTAAGAATAGTTATTTACTTTATTTTTATTTCACTAATTATCAGCAATAAACTAGTCCCGGCCGATAGCCGAGGCCGGCAGAAAAACTTGAAACTTGAATCTCGAGAGCGATATGAGTACGTGTTTACTGCTCGGAATTCAAATACGAACTATAAAATATAAATAAAATTAATTTAAAGTCAATCACTGTGAGAGAAACTCCAAAAAAATTTTAAATTGTAAAAGAGAATTCGTTGGTGTATCTGCTAAAAAGCAATTTATTTATTAAGACTTATCCTCGAAAATCCTAACGGTTTACTTCAAAGGGATCTATTTCAAAAATATCTTTCGTTACGAAAACAAAATCCATTCACAAATAATATTCTAAATGTCATCTTGTACTTGAGCTTTATACCTACTTACAACTGGGACACCCACCCCCTTTGATGAAAAGTCTTGGGTCTAAACAATAAAGCGAGAAGGCGGTCTTCTATTCAGTGCGTTTATGGGGTAATTAGAATAATATGAGTATACCAGAGTAATAGTATTTATTGAATAATTAATTCACAACTTAGCAAAGGTACATACAGGTAACAAATAATTGTCCTGTAGATCATAACAATCAAATCGAAGACAAACTTTTATAAAATTTTATGACAAAATAATGTATAACAAGATATTTGGAGGTCACAGTATTGCTGAGTTCGTTTTTTTAAGTCTTATATTTTCTTTTGTGTTTTTTTTGTCTATTAGTGGTGCGATTTATAAAATTAGTACTTGAAGCCCAAATCGCGGGAGAAGTATGCACATCAGTTTTCAAATATTTATTATTTACTATATAATTTCTAAATTGTGCCACTTTCACTTCTTTAGGTAACAATGTATCTGTTTTGAGAACTAAATAGGTAATTAGACAAAAATGAGTATTATTAATTTCAAAACAGGAGTTTTAAAGAATTACAAGGGCCCAGTCTGGGCCCAGTTGAACAGTCAAGCTTATTCCAGTAAAAGGAATAAGGAGGATTATTTTTCGTTTTTTCTCAGCTGACATGCTCTCTCTAGCACTACAACCCATGAAACTGTGGTAAAAAGCATGCTTTTATTTACATGGTTGTGAAACGAGACGATTAACAGAGATATCTAAGAAAGATATGTCGCCGAACTGAATGCAATAAAGTATGAGAATAGAAGGTACCGTCATGGATGGCATACTACATACAATACACACATGCAAACAAATAAGAAACTCAATGAGCGCGAAAGAACAATGGAACAACCAAATTGAATGAAAAATGGATGTCGGAAGATGTTTTATAGGGATTATATCATATATAGATACATTATTATTATATCATATTATATATATTTATATAATATAATTATATACACGATATTGAAGGAGGTTACAACATAGACAATCAACAAAATCTACATCGTCAACTACTTAGTGAAGACCCAACAATAATAGAAGTGTCAAATGCCATACTAAAATTCAAAAATAATAAAGCCCCAGGAATCGATTAAATCTATTGGGAAATGTATAAAAAAAGGTGGTGATAAACTTTTTGTAGTAATCCATAAACTAATAGTACTTATATGGCAGAATGAATTGGTACTAAAAGAGTGGCTAAATGAAATAATATGCGTTGCATAATTTTATTAGTTTGAAATTGTTTGTTCAGTATCTTAACTCCATAGATTTGTAGATTCTTCCTAGTCACCATTTGAACTACATTTTAAAATTCGTAGAGGGTCTGTAAGGTGTACAATGTTTGTGCAAATTTTTTAACAAAAAATACAAATCCCATTATTTAAATGGCGTCAATGAGGTTCCTTAATTATTATAATCAAATTAGCTGTGAATTAACAAAAAACATTGTAACATGGCTAACTTTGGCCCAAATTCACCTAGGGCAATTTTTTTTATTTGAAAATTCGGGTGAAAATAGTAGCTTTTCGAATGTAAAAAAATTTTTCTAAGAAAATATTTTTTAAAGTTATTCTAAATGTTTATAAACTACATAGTTTCAAAAATTTGGCATCAGGATTTTTGACTATAATAAATCATTTTTTTATCTTTTTTTTATATACTTATGATAGTATAAGTCTTTTGCTCTCATTTGTCGCCCACAGCATTACCCTATCTTTATTATTTTCTGTTTTATGTTATTGTAAAAAAAGGTCTCTGGGGGTAAACAAATACAATAACTTTTAAACTAATTAATATATCAGTCTCAAATGTTGAGGGTTTGTTAAGTACCCCAATACCCAACTTTGGGTGGGTCTCTCAAGTTTAAAGTTTACGTTTACTAAAAGTTTTTACCAAATATCAATTGACACTTATTTTACAGTTTGCGAAGCAACAAATTGACTTTTCAATTTTGAAAAATCGGAATTTTGAAGCTTTGTCAATATTCTAAAAAATAAAATTTTGTAATTTTATGTTAAGTATGTATTTAGCTTTGTAAATCGTCGTTGACTTTTTCGTCCGGAACATAAACGTCTTCGTGAACTACCCAATTTAAAAACAATAAATACACTGGTTAGTCGAAAGCCTGAATAAGCCCTAATAATGTTATTCAACAATATTTATGGCCCTCCCCAAGAGGGTGTATACTTCTTACCTACCTGTCGACGAGAATCCGGAAGCTATCGACAAGGACAGCCTGTGTCGACCGAGAGAGAATTCATCAATCAACTAGCCTCTAATGTCCACTGCTGAACAAAGGCCTCTCGCATTCTTTTCCACTTAGTCCGATTTTGCGCCATCTGAATCCAATTTGTAGTCACTCTTTTTATGACATCTGTCCATCTCGTTGGGGGTCGACCTCTATTTCTGTAAGCTTGTATTCGGGGTCTCCATTCCAAAATTCTTTTTGTCCACCGGTCATCAACTGATCTTGCTACATGACCTGCTCAGTTCCACTTTAGTGTTGTTATCCTTTCAATAACGTCTGCTACTCCTGATCTTTTGCGTATAGTAGCATTGGGTATTCTATCACGTAGAGAAATCCCTAACATTATTCTCTCCATTGCCCTTTCCGCAACTTGAAGTTTACTCACTGTTTTTCTTGTAAGTGTTAGGGTTTCTGCGCCGTAGGTCATCACTGGCAAAATACACTGATTAATTACTTTTCTTTTCAGACTCATTGGAATCTTAGACCTAAAAACATCCTGCATCTTTCCAAATGCAGCCCATGCGAGGTTTATTCTTTTTTCAGCTCGATTGTTTGGTTGTCTCGACTTATTCTGATCTCATGGCCCAAGTATTTATAGGAGCCAACTGGCTCAATATCTTTGTCTTCTAGTGAGATGTTTTTGTTGTGGACTAAATTTGTCATAAATTGTTTTTGAAAATTTATTTTAAGACCAACTCTTTTTGTGGCAGTATGGAGTTCTGGAGCATTATCTGTGCCTGATCAAAGCTGTCTGCAATAAGAACGATATCATCTACAAATTTAAGGTTATTTAAACATTTTCCATCTACATTGATGCCCTTTTCGTTCCAAATCTATTGTTTTACAAGCGTATTCTAGCAAAGTTGTAAATAATTTAGGAGACATGTTGTCTCCTTGCCGAACGCCTCTTTCAATACGAAAGGTACCAGTATCTTTCAGTACCAGTAATCACAGGCTGTAGCATGCTGATAGATGTATCTGATGAGGGATATGTATCGGTGATCTATTCTACATTGTGTTAGAGCTTGGAGCATTTCACTTTGATTGACCGTATCAAATGCTTTTTCAAAGTCGACAAAGATGAGTATCAGGGGACTATTATATTAAATGGTTTTTTCAATTAACGACTTAATAGTTTGCAAATGATCATTTGTTCCGTATCCAGCTCTAAATCCTGCTTGTTGAGAGAGAGTTACATTTAGCAGAACTTTGAGATTTTTTAAAAAAGTTTATACCAAATAGCTGCCTTGTGTTACACTTTATGTTAAAAATAAAAATAAATTCGGAAAGTGGGTCAAATTCAGTAGTGCCCTATTAAAAAAAAAAATACGTTTATTTTAACCAAAAATATTTGAAAAAAAAAATTGTTTAAACAAATTTATTAATTTACATCCAAAATGCACTAGAACTTTTTAAGACCTTTCATATAAAAAAGAATCATCTCAATATCTGCGATAGTTTTTGCATTATTTGATATAAACTTTTACATTGGAATTTAGCTATGCCCAGAATCGCGATGAACGGCCTTAAGAGTGAATAATTCTGCAGAGTCTCCACCAAAAAGCTCTAGATATAGTTGAACTCTTGAATATTTTTATAGATCCCGATAATTAAGTTCATATTTAATTGACAATAGCTTTTGCCCCACCTGACCCTAAATAGTTTTTACAAAATATATAGCTAAAATTCATCAAAAATCTTTAAAAAAGAAAAATTGGAAAAAACAAATTCTAGTGATTGTTTTAAACCTAATATTGTGTATTTCCACATCTGCTTCTAAGTAATCACTTCCTGAAATCTGCGATTTAGTGCATAAAATAATATTTCGAACAATGTTTTTTTCTCTAGACCATTCTAAAATTCACCTGGAATTCATCGAATGTCCTCCAAATTGTTGTGTCAGTTGGGCTGAGATATTAATTGCCCCTTACGGATAACTCACACATATTTTATGGGATTAAGGTCAAGGTTACGTGCTTGCCAACCGATTGGTTTAGTCTCAAAGATCTCTAGAAGAGATAGTCTCAAACTACTAGTGCTGCATTAGGTCTAGCATTTTCGTGTATTAACAAAAATCTTGGCCAATACAAAGGACAAAAAGCACTAAATGATTCTGAAGAATATCTATACCTGTCATTAATCGATATGAAATTTCTTCCCATGCAATAAGCGAGCCTCTAGGAAATAAATGGTATTTGTTATGCTACAGTGGGCATATAGTTCATTTGGTTTTCTAAAAACACGAACTAATAACCTACCATGAGCATAAGCATGACCTGACCATAAGCATGAATTATCGGTCCACAGACACAGAGCTTGTTCCCAATCCACGTCTTCCCATTTCAGATTATCCCTGCTCAAAGTTAACGGTACTTTACGATTATCTCTGTTTAATACTGGTGCTTGAGTAGCAATGCGTGGATGCAAATTTACCTTCTGTTTTCAAGCTCAGATTGCAATTGACGGATGTTTACAAATCTTTGTCTAGCGGAGAGAAAGTCTTAAACAAACTACTGTGAGTAAAAGACGTGGGAAGGTTTTTGCCATGACCAGCCTTTCTGGTATTCTCACCAGTTACCGTGCATCACTCAACCACATTGCGATACTGATGTATGGAACACTCTCAATATTTCACTATTCGGAGGTTCTGGTAGACAGGGTTCTCGTGAAATAAAGTTGTCACCGCGCATATACAAATTTGAAAGTAGGGGTTGAGCCACTTCAAGCAAAGGCATTCGTGCGCCGGACGTTCTACGGGTAGCTGTTCGATATTTTTACAGTGTTGCATTGTTTCTTTTTTATTTTGTTGTACTTGTTCTATACAAAGTTCTTTTCAGAACTCTGCTAAAATTAAAAGTTTTAAAGGTAAGAAGATAATTTTTTAATTTATATTATTTATTAATATGTATAATAAAAATCAAATATATTTTTTTTGCTGCATATAAATTGTACATTGTGAGATACAATTGTAGCGTTTTCTCTACTCTGCTATTCATTTCTCTTTTATTCCTTTTTGTGCATAATTTTCTTAATCATTTCTTTTATCCTTAATAATTTTGTCCTTATATATTCTAAATACTGTTGGGCTAAGTGCTCCTCCCTGTCTTAACCTCGATGTATTGTAAACGTATGTGATATTGAATTATTACTAATTACTACTAATTATAATGAATGAATCATATAATTATCGCCCTATATAAATATTTACTTTGAATGGTTAAATACTTACAAGTAAGTAAGTTTTCCAAGTAGGATCTTTTAAAGTGAAAGTATCTTAACTGTATTGTAATGACATTATAATTACTACTGTTTGGTAAATACCTAAATAAATAAATTTGAATCAAACCATTATTTATGGATCTACACGTTATTTGTACCTAACCAAAAAATCATTCCTTTATCCTTTCTTTCGCAATTTACTGTTTCTATCATATATATTGGCAATATCAATAATTTCCTATCATAAATATTGGCAATATCAATAAAGTCATATACTTTAAAATGTTGATATAATATATGGCTGAATTTTTAATATGAATGAGTCAGATAAGTTAAATTATTAGAAGAATTTTTTTACCAAGCAACAAAAACAATGGAAGTCGTCAAATAAATTTAATTTCAAACTTGAATTGTGGCTTACTGCCAAATAAAATAGTAAATTGCATAATCTACCACAAGCAAATAGCTTCCGAACAATATCATTTTGTTAGGTAGTACGATACTAAAAATTCCCAATATTACTGTGATCATCCACATCTTGACAACATTGCAAACATTTTAAGATCTAGCCAGTGATTATTCAACGTGAATTCACGCGTAAATGTTCGGGTATGTGCATCCTTTTTTGATTTTAAAACTTTCTCACTCTGCGCAGTGCAAGCTCCGCCCATTTCACGGCATCACTGTCGGCCTGTATTACACTTTAAGCAAAAAAAATCGGAAACGTGTACAAATCAAACCTTAAACTGACCTTAAATCGATTCACCATTAAAGAACTTGAAAAATTACTGATAAAGTTTAAAATTCTACAGCAAAAACCTGTCAACGTCATTGTCTGTTGTCGTTAAAAGAAATCTTACACTTTCAAATACTGTACAGTTTATTCGTATTTAAACTGACAATAATCATCAAAAAATAATTAGTGCGTTAATTTCATGGAGCGGTGTATAAAACACGAATGCCAAATTTTTTTATTATTACAATTTGTACGTTTTACATAAACCTATTTCTTCAACCCAGCTAGATTTGACTACTACAATTATGCATTATTTCTCATTTAGTAGCATTTTATTGGTTTAACAGAGGATTATAATTTTAGGTTCCTCTTGTAAAGATATGAAAACTGATGCCAACAGCGTATTAAAAAATCATGATAGAAGTGACAGTAATTTGAACCAATGTATAACCAATTTGACTACAAATATGAACACTGGAGGACAACGTTTTATATGTATCATTTGCAAGAAACCATTGTCAACCAATTTACGTTTACAAAAACATATGAGGATACACACTGATGAAAAACCATTTGAATGTGAAATTTGCACCAAACAATTTTCACTAAAGGATTATTTAAAAAAACATATGATAGTGCATACCGATGAAAAACCATTTGAATGTGAAGTTTGCACCAAACAGTTTTCAACAAAACAAATTTTAAAGACACATATGATTGTGCATACCGATGAAAAACCATTTATATGTGAAATTTGTACAAAGCGGTTTTCTACGAAACATGGTTTAAAGTTGCATATGGCACAGCATACTGGCGAAAAACCATTTGAGTGTCAAGTTTGCATCAAACAGTTTTCAACGAGACCAGTTTTAAAATCGCATATGACACTGCATAGTAGTGAAAAACCATCTGAGTGTGAAATTTGCAATAAACAGTTTCCATTGAAACGGTATTTAAAATCTCATATGAGAGTGCATTCTGGTGAAAAACCATTTGAATGTGAAGTTTGCACCAAACAATTTTCAACAAAACAATTTTTAAAATCTCATATGAGAGTGCATACTGGTGAAAAGATATTTAATTGTACAATTTGCACCAAACAGTTTTCAACGAAACAAGTTTTAAAATCACATATTACTCTGCATACCGATGAAAAACCATTTAAATGTGAAATTTGTACCAAACGGTTGTCAACGATACGTGGCTTAAAATTACATATGGCATTGCATACTGGTGAAAAACCATTTGAGTGTCGAATTTGCAATAAACAGTTTCCAATGAAACAGTATTTAAAATCACATTTGAGAGTGCATTCTGGTGAAAAACCATTTGAATGTGAAGTTTGCACCAAACAGTTTTCAACGAAACAAATTTTAAAATCGCATATAACACTGCATACTAGTGAAAAACCATTTGAGTGTGCAATTTGCAATAAACAGTTTCCAATGAAACAGTATTTAAAATCACATATGAGAGTCCATACTGGTGAAAGGCTATTTAAATGTGTAATTTGCACCAAACAGTTTTCAACCAAACAAGTTTTAAAAAATCATATGGCTGTGCATAATAAATTATTATTGACCGATGAAAAACCATTTAAATGCGAACTTTGTACCAAACTGTTGTCAACAAAGCGTGCTTTAAAATTGCATATGATACTGCATACTGGTGAAAAACCATTTGAATGTGAAATTTGCACGAAGCAATTTTCAAAAAAGTTTAATTTAAAATTACATATGAGAGTGCATACTGGTGAAAAGCCATTTGAATGCGAAGTTTGCACAAACAGTTTTCATCGAAACAAGTTTTAAAATCACATATGACTCTGCACCAAAATCTCTGTACCAAACAATTTTTAACGAAACATTGTTTAAAATCACAAGTGACACTGCGTACTGGTGAATAACCATTTGAATGTGAAATTTGCACCAAGTAATTTTCAAAAAAGTATAATTTAAATCACATATGAGTGGGCAAACTGGTGAAAAGCCATTTGAATGCGAAGTTTGCACCAAACAGTTTTTATCGAAACAAGTTTTAAAATCACATATGACTCTGCACCAAAGTCTCTGTGAAGAACATCCCAGAGGTACTTTTCAGTGCGTCACAGTTTTTTGATTTCTTTTTAATGCATTAAGTTGGATGTGACGGAAAAAGCGGTAGTTCCGTGATTAAACCGAACTATATTGCAGCGTTAGAATGTTACATACATACTCGGTTCTTTCCTAACCTACGTTTTGATTCGCAGATATTTAGATGCGCGCTTTCTCTAGCCAATTAAATACGCCTATTACTGACAGTTGATGTAAAATTTCGTCCATGCTGGCCATTCTTTCGACGTGTTGATCTGTAAGTGACGGCTGTTGTTCAGGTCAGTATTTGTCAGAGTTGCCGATTTGTACATAATTATCAGATTTTAACATAATTTTAATGGCATTCGGATAATAAATATTTTTTAATATAATTGATAATTTTAACATAATTTTATACTTATGCCTGTATGAATTATGTCGATAATTGGGATAATAATACATTGGCCTATTATAAGATTTAAAATCAAAATAAAAGCTGACAATAATAATTACCTGTATATATATATATATATATATATATATATTTGAAATTTCCGGGAGCTATATGTGATTTCAGTTGTTTTCCGGGTTTGACTCCGCGTTAAGTAATTTTGGTTTTTAGAAAAACCATTGTTTTGACGACATTTCGGCAAGGTCACACTTGCCATTGTCAAGTCAGATTAGTTCTGCTTCGTCTTGATGTTTCAGGAGAACTTCAGGAAAACAACTGAAATCACATATATCTCCCGCGGAAAAAATATATATATATATATATATATATATATATATATAGGTATATTTTATATATATATATATATTTATGTTATATATATTTATGTATATTGGAAGCTACAGATTGAACGAAATAAATTCGGAACATAGGAATATAATGTATTTCAGCTCAATTCTGCTATAGGTGGTTGGCCAACAAAAGATTGTCAAATAATTATATTATAAAAATCCGATACTTCAGCGGGCTGCTGAAACTCATAAAAATTAAAAGCTACACATAAATCTACGATTGTATTATGCTGTCAAACCAGGTATAGTCCAGGAAATGAAGCATTTCACCTCGCAAGTCTTTCGTGCTGCGTGGATTGACTTGAAATTTAACAGAAGGTAGGTAATAGCCTAAGGATCAAAATCTATATAGAACCAAAGTGCGCCAAAGCCTAGGGGTGGTTGCCACCCTATCTCCGGGATGAAATTTTTTTTTACGTTTTAACTACAGGTTTCGATTAAAAAAGTGATTCTAAACAAAAAAATGTCCTATACATTTTTTTTTATAAAATACTATTTTTCAAGTTATTCGCGATTGAAAGTTACAACTTTTAGACGAAAAAATCGACGTTTTTAATCGATTTTTCGCGAATAACTCGAAAATGGTGCATTTTATCAAAAAAATTGTAGAGAACAAATTTGTAGCTTTTAAAAAGACAAATACAATTCATTTTTTAAAATGTTTTTGCGATATAATAGGAACCGAAATACGGCCTATCAATGTTCAGCGGTTTTCTTCAAATGCCAAATTTGAAAGATTCAAAGTCAAATATCGGGAAAATGATGCATTTTTGGAAGAAAACTCACAAAACCTTTTTAAAGAGCATAAATAGACCTATCATAAAAAAGACTCTAGCTCAAAAATTGAGTGTTATGATGAAAATAAGGTCAATACCTCATTTTTTACGAAAAAATCGATGAAAACAACCCCCTAACCACCGCCATAATTAAATCGATCTTCGCCCTTCTGCAATTCCCTTTGTACATGTATTGTTAATACAACCAAGAAGTTTGACCCATTTAAAATGCTTAGTTTTAGAAAAAGTACAGCTTAAAGCGAGAAACGATTTACAATTTCATATTTTTTACCCTTCTTTTTTTTAAATATGCCCGAAAATACTCTACTTGTTCTGGGTGCTCAGGTGAAGGGTGCAATAACAGTCCACCAATAATTGAAGAAGATGAGGATGACATAGATCACGATGAAGATGTAATTGATGACGAATAAAATAATATTATAATTGTTTTACCTATAAATGTAAATATTTTCAACTATTTATGTAAATGTATAAGAATATATGGTGCCTTTTTATGTTGATAATTTTTTTTGTATTTAATTCTACTTTTTTCAATTTATATCTTATAAATTAGTTTATAAAAACTGCAATGTTGTAAAGGGTGATTTTCAAAAGTTGAAAAGTTGCAAAATTTTGGCAAAAAATTGGTTTCACCTATAGCACTCATTACAATTGATTTTTAAGGGTTGAAAATGTATAAATTTGTATTTTAAAGTATAAAAAAATCACTATTTAACTAATCCAAACCAAATTTCACTCATCTTAGATTTGTAATATTATTTTACAATTTTTGAAAATTAGGGGTAGTTTTCAGCCCTAAGAACAATCAGGGTTCATCGGCATGACATAAACTATAAAGCAGAGGGTGAGTTGAGCTTTATTCCAAATTTTTATGCAAATCGTTCCAAGGTGAAATCATTTTCTTCGCATTACTAATTTTTTTATATTAATCTCTAATAGGGGTCGCTTTTTAAGGGTTGAAATATGATGGAACTTTATTCAAAAGGACGAAACTATGATTATTTAATTAATTCAAACCAAATTTTACCCATATTCAGGTTTAATATGTTATTTTATAATTTTTGACAATTAGGGGTAGTTTTCACCCCTAAGAACAATCAGGGTTCGTCGACATGACATAAACTATAAAGCCAGCGGGTGAATTGAGCTTAAATTCAAATTTTTATTCAAATCGATCCAAGGCGAAATCATTTTTTTAGAATTAGTAACTTTTTTACATTAATCTCTAACAAGGGTTGCTTGTTAAGGGTTGAAATATGATGGAACTCTATTCAAAAGTATAAAATAATCATTATTTAACTAATTCAAACCAGATCTTACCCATATTCAGGTTTAATATTTTATAATTTTTTGACAATTAGGGGTAGTTTTCACCCCTAAAACCCTTCAGCGCACTTCGGTTGGATATAGATTTTGATCCTTGGGTTATCACCTACCTTCTGTTAAAATTTCAACTGGATACATGCAGGACGAAAAAATTGCGAGGTTTTAACCTTTTTTCGAGCTCATTTCCTGAACTATTATCGCTTCCTTAGACAAACCCGTCTTACGCAAACAACTTTGTTGCCAGACAGATAGTTGAACGATATTTTATACAATGTCTATACCCAGGTATGGATTTATTTTTTGTCCAAGTTTTATTGGTCCACTATTTCAAATGCAGTTCAAACAGACATGTATTAAATTGTATGTTCCGTTTTAATTTGGTTCAATCTGTATATAAATATCCTTGAAGCGCTTCTTGTGATTGGTCCTGTGCGCAAGTGGGCGGGGTCTTCTTCGCTATTTTAATTTCTACGTTTTTCTGCAGAATTGGTTTCCACGTATTTTTGAGTCTTTGGGCATCGTCTCTGGTATTTAAATTTTTTGGATGTTTTTCTATCTCTATGGCTTCCCTGATTACACGTTTGGCCTTATTTTCGATATTGGCTAGCATTGTTGTTCCATTTAAGTCGATTTTGTGTCTGTGTTGATGGCATGTTGTGCTAGAGATGAAGTTTTCTGTTTTCTTTCGATGGCGTTTCGATGTTCTTCGCGTCTAACTTGTATCCTTCGATTTGTTTTGTCCTATGTACGATTTATCGCAGTCCTCACACGGGATTCTGTATACACCTTGATTTTTCAATGCAACTTTTGTTTTTGCCGATGGTAATATGGTTGCGTTTTTTTTTGTCGGTGTTAAAAATAGTCTCTATGTTGTTTTTACGTAGCACTCTGCTGATTTTGTCTGTCATCTTGTTATTGAATAATTAATTCAAAACTTAGCAAGGGTACATACAGGTAACAAATAATTGCCCTGTAAATCATAACAATCAAATCGAAGACAAACGTTTATAAAATTTTATTACAAAATAATGTATAACAAGATATTTTGTGCTCACAGTATTTATTTTTTATGTCTTATATTTTCTTGTGTTACCTTTTTTACTGACAAATTGGGTTTTTAACGTAGATTACAGTTTGATGATAAATATTCTGAAATGGAAAATGTTGAGATGTGGCGAATAAAAACATTCATGAAATTAAAATAAAAGGATTTACGTCTATTAGTAGTGCGATTTATAAAATTAGTACTTGAAGTCCAAATCGCGGGAGGAATATGTGCATCAGTTTTCAAATATTTATTATTTACTATATAATTTCTAAATTGAACCACTTTCCACAGTTTTGAGAACTAAATAGGTAATTAGACAAAATAATGAGGCAATAGCATGTTCATCAGGAAGAGGATTAGAATGCTATAATCTTTTCCGATTCACTTTCCGTTCTTAAAATTTTAAAATCAAACTCAAACACAACTAATGACATTATTTTTAGCATGCAAGCAAAACTTAAACAATTACAAGATCAAAATAAATATATAAAATTCTTCTGGGTCAAAGCACACGCAGGAATAACAAACAATGAAATTGCAGATCAAATTACCAAAGAAAGTATAGTAATGGGGGAACAAATAAATTACGAATTAACTACAGACGAACAAATTATCATAGCAAAACAGAAAATGATTAAGAAATGGTCCTATTTATGGCAAGAGTACAGATTTACAAATCCAACACGTTACACCATACTTGAAACCAAATTAAGGAGAAAACCTTGGTACAATGAGTACGATTACAGTCGAAAAGGTATAACTACTATCAGCAGAATGAAGTTTGGTTACGCATGTTTTCCAGCACATTTATTTAAAATAAAAATACTTGAGAGTGATCTTTGTGAAGCCTATAATAAAATCGGTGATCTGGACCACATCTTTTTGATTGTTTAAAGTATAGAACTCAATCTAATGAGCTTTTCAGAAAACTTTTAAAATTAAACATTGAAAGCCCATATAATATACTGCATCTTCTTGCTTTAGACAGAAAAGAAATTTACTATTTTTTGCTTTCTTTCGTCAGAACAACGAATGTACAAATATAATCACCTTTGTTAATACCTGGCCCTGATTCTATTGAGATTTCGACTGAAAAACATGTTGAAATCAATATGGCGACGTCGAAATGCGACTTTGCGAGCCTAGTGGATTTTAGCTGAACTAACCAAAGGAGTCACTAAATTTCGATTTATCGAAATTAATTTCAACTTCAAGAAAGTGGTTGAAATTTAATTCGAGTCGAAATTAATCTGACATTACTGCGGGACTGGGAGAAGCGAGGTTAGGTTCAGTTTAGGCGGTGTTGTTTTGTTTGATTGTTGCAACGAAAACTGAGGCAAAAAGTAATTAATATGGCTGCGTTTTATCAGAAATTGTATGTGATTCGGCACATAATTGGTCGAAATTTTAACACCTATAAAAATAGAACTGCGGTACCTGGGGGCCCCAAGCCAGATGCTACTGATTATTTTTTAAAATATACTGTGGTGTAAAAATTAAAGAAATAAAATGTCCCAATATTAAAACTAAATTGGAAACCACAATTTTTGAATATATTCAACAGGCTGTAATGAAGATAGAAATAATAAATAATTTTGGTTGTAATAATTTATTTTTATTCTACACTCTTATTTGGAGATATAAAAATAATCTTTAAACTCATCAAGAATTTTTAGAGCGGTAATGTATTGTTTTTAGTAATACCAATACTAAGCTGCAGTAAATTTAAAAATATAATATAACCACTAAGTCAAAATCATCATATTTCTTTTTGTCCACAGACAATTTAGTGCCACCATCACCAACAGCCTCCATCCATTTTCTTTAAATTCAAAATATAATCATTGAGAATGGCCACTAAAAATTTTACAACTCAAACAAGAAACAAAAATCGTAAAATGTAAACAAAACACATTTTAACAGCGTGCAGCCAATAAACAAGACGGCCAACCAAATTCTGAGCAGTGTCAAAATGATAAAGTAAATGTCCCCACTTTTAACTAAAATCGAAATGAATGAGAATCGCTAGCGATTGCGACTGTCATGGCGTAGTCGTTTTTTAAATTTCGACATCGAATGAAATAGAATCAGGGCCCTGATATTTTCTTAATATATGCATACCTATCTGTCCTAGGCCTACTTTTTATCGTTGATAAAAATGCCCTGATCGGCCCTTGGGCGAGAAGAGTGTAATCCCTGTATAATCGTTGTATCTGTTTTTTTAAAAAAATTGTGTCTGGCTGTGTGGGTTTACCCTAAAGCCAAAAAAAATTGTAGACCGAGCACTCACTACTTATTACTTTATTAGCTAAAAATGAAAATTCAACAGAAAATTGATTCATATTTTATTAATTATAACATGATACCATAATATTGTACCGTGTGTCCGACGGACACACTATGTCTACATACGTCAGAAAAAATAAGTGTCCGTGTACACACGTGTAAACACAAATAAGCGTTGTGTACACGGCTTCTATTCGGTTTTAAACGCATGTATGTCTGCAGACAGTAAATGCAACTCTCTAACACTCGGTGTGCAATCGGTGATCACGCAATCTTGGGGTTAATCTGTTAGGCGGCCAACTATAGTATATTACTGTGCCAAAGAAATAAAAAATCACGGACTCCATTCCAGACAGTCCATTGTGGGCAAGCGGCGCTAAAATAGCAGGTTCAAAATAGCAAAATCACTTTTTTTCCATAAATTTAATAATAATGTTTTTACAGCTTACGCGTCACTTTATTTACTATTAACCTTAATATTTGCTTTAAAAGCTTGGAAGAGTACTTTTGATTCTTGTTTTGCCAAACTGAATCAAATTGAACACAATAAGCAAATTACAATATTGATTTTCATTTAGTTGCATTTTACTTTATTTAATCGGGGATTATAATTTTAGGTTTCCCTTGTAAAGATATGGAAACTGATGCCAGTAGCCTATTAACAAATCATGATAGAAGTGACAGTAATTTGAACCAATCTATAACTTCCACTATCAATGTGAACACTGGAGGACAACGTTTTATATGCAGTTGCAAGAAACCATTGTCAAACGATTATCGTTTAGAACAACATACGAAGATACACACTGACGAAAAACCATTTAGATGTGACATTTGCAGCAAACAGTTTTCATCGAAACAACGTTTACAAAGTCACATAACATCGCATACTTTTGAAAAACCATTTCAGTGTGAAATATGTACCAAACAATTTTCACTAAAGATTTATTTAAAACAACATATGTCAGTGCATACCGATGAAAAACCATTTGAATGTGAATTTTGCACCAAACAGTTTTCAACGAAACGACTTTTAAAATCGCATATGAAAGTGCATACTGGTGAAAAACCATTTGAATGTGAATATTGCTACAAAAAATTTGCAACAAAAGATTATTTAACAATACATATGAAATTGCATACTGGTGAAAAACCGTTTAAATGTGAACTTTGCACCAAACAATTTTCAATAAAGCATTATTTAAAAAAACATATAACGATAGTGCATGTTGGTGAAAAACCATTTAGTTGTGAAATTTGCACCAAGAAATTTTCAATAAAGGAGAATTTAAAATCACATATGAGAGTGCATACAGGTGAAAAAATTTTCACGTGCAAAATATGCTCCAAAAAATTTGCATATAATTCTGGTTTAAAAGTACATATGCAAACTCACACTAGTGAATAGTTATGAAAACTTGCATTTACATTCTGTAGCATAGGACCATCCGTTGAATTAATAACAGATTCGAATAGACACTTTAGGAGATTCAGCTATGAAGAGCGAATACGCCTGCAGCGTCACCGTCAAAATATTTAGATGGAGTATAACTCTCCGAAATATATTTCATTGGCTCCTTTAATTATGTTTATATTTATTTGCCGGTGGTTCTATAAAAAAAGTCTAAATTTGATTGCCTGTGAATACGTTTACTTATAAAATTAATATACCGTGGTGGGCATAAGTCAGTTAACGCTGTCTGACGCGATTCAAAAATAGTGAGGACGCGGCAACGGTGCGTGCGGTACCGAATTGGTACGATGACAGAAGGAGTGTGGCGCTTGTCGTTAGTTCAAGATTGTCGGTCACCGAGTTGACGTCGCCATGGCAGCCCAAGCCCGTGTAAAGTACAGTATATTATATTCGCCTAAAAGAAAAGTAGAATATCAACACTAGGGACGCGTGATCAATTCATTCCCAATATCTAGAGATGCTGAAGAGGTATCTATTTGTTACAAAATCACTTATACTGTAACTGATTATCTACAAAATCGTATCAAAAGTAACAAGTAGAAACTCACAAGTAACTACAATCTACACCTCTAAACAAAAACGCTTAATTTGCAGTATTAACAGGTATGGATTCAGTAATCCTTACGAATCACATTTATGTCTGTTGAATTATATAAATATGATTTTTACTTTTAATAGCTCTATATATGTGTGTGTTAGTACAGGGCATCGAGTTAGAATCTAAACTTGGGTTATGCATTTGAACTGTTACCAACTTCACATCGATATATCTGGCAAATCGATAATGACAGCTACGTCAAAGTTGGCCTGATAACACTTCAGTATATTTATAAACCGTCAAAAGCATTTGCATTTAAGTTTTATACATACAACAAAAGTTATTCGCAATGGAATTTAAACGTAATAGTGTGATTGCGTTATATTTGGCTGGAAAATCATAACCAGCTATTGTTCGTCAGCTCAAACACCTCAAAGTGAATAAAATATTTGTGTATCGTACCATAACTCGTTATAATGATACTGGTAGCATTGCCAAACGCTATGGTGGTGGACAAAAAAAAAAACAGCAACATCACCTAAAATGGTTCGCAACGTGAAGGCTCGACTTGAGCGAAATCCACGTCGTAGTGGTAATCAAATGGCCAAAGAACTGAAAATATCCCAGCGAAGCATGCAACGAATATTGAAAAAGGAGCTCAAGGTCAAGCCTTAAGTTCCAAAAAGCACACAATCTTGCACCAAAGCAAAAAAAAGTTCGTCTTGAAAGAGCAAATGAGTTGTTACGCCTGCGCGAACGTGACAAATTTCCAAACATAGTGTTCTCGGATGAGAAAAATTTCCCTATTGAGCAGTTCATAAACTCTCAAAATGATCGTGTTTACTTGACCGAACGCACCGACGAAAGTTTGAGCTTACGAGCGGCCACCCGAAGTAATTCCCATCATCAAGTAATGGTATGGGCAGCTGTAACCCCCCGATGGACGCTCTCCAATCGTTTTTATTGAATCTGGTGCCAAGATCAATGCAACTTATTATCGGGAAAATGTTTTAGAAGCTGCTTTAGAGCCATGGGCACGCAAACTTTTTGGTTGTAGACCATGGACGTTCCAACAAGACTCAGCACCGTCTCATAAAGCCAGTGTGAACCAAGAATGGTTAAAAAACCATGTTCCACACTTCATTTTATCCACACAATGGCTTTCGAATTCGCCAGACGCAAATCCGAAGGATTATTACATCTGGTCTGTTATATATTTATATAATTAAAATAAATAATACTCAACTAATTTCAACTAACTTATTTATTGACACCCTCACAATTGACATGACACAGATAACCTCACCTAACATAAAACATAGTGGCCTCTTTCTAAAGGTACTTTGATAACAATCTTCCCCGCTTAAAAAAGTAAAGAAAAATAATTAATAAACAAATGTTACAAATTTAATTTGGTAGGAGCTTTAATTACTCTACCTGAACGAGTAGCAGTAACTTTTGGAGTAGTAGAAAGTCTGACCTCAGTTTTATCAAAGATCCTTTCAGTATTTTCATTAAAACCATTGAATTCATTCTTATCATTACTAATAGGACTTTCTACTGTTTCATTTGTTACTGATACTTGTCTCGACATTACATTTAGGGTTTACATTTGTAACTGATTCTTGCCCAGAATCATTTACAACTTTTTCAGTAGTGGAAACTATCGGTTTTTGTTCAGTATAGGTATCTTCCTCAAATTTACATTTACGAATATCACTAGCATGTACAAAACTTATATTTTCCCCTATTTGTACAAAATATTTACTACCTGCTAAACTAGCATATATATCATTAGGCAAAGGTAATACACAGTGATCTCCATCTATGGCTGTATTTAATGTCTTTTTAAAATCAACACAAATTCTAATTTCATTTACATTCCTTTTGGTACAATAACTATAGGACTAGCCCACTTACTACTCTTTACCTTTGATAAAATACCCATACTGACCATTCTACCTAACTCTTCCTCTACTTTTGGTTTCAATGCAATGAAGGCATTTCATAAGCTCTGTGAAATATTGGTTTCACACCATCCCTTAACTTTATATGTACTTTAAAATCTTTAATAGAAGACATGGCTTCTTCTCTAAAATTGTTGTTAAACTTTGTTTTAACTTGGTTTACTAAAATCTCTATTTTATTGCTATCATTTTTAACTTGATGTTCACTGCTTATTGAATATAACCTTTCATTATTGATGCCATTTATATTAAAACTTTTTTCCCAATTTGGTAAAATAACACATAACCAGTTACGTCCAAGTAGAGGTAAAATGTACTATTGCAATTTATAACTACCAAAGGTAAGCAAAATGTCCTATTATTAACCCTAACAATTACCTCAATTTCTCCCAAGATTTCTACATTCTGACCAGTAACAACTTTCAACTTATAATTTACAGGATACATTTCTAAGAATGATAACTCCTTTTCATAATCTTTAACATGAATAACACTTTTACATGCTCCAGAATCTACTTCAAAATTTAAAAGCTTACCTTCTATATCTAATGTGACTTTACATGGTTTCTCATTCTCTTGTTTTACATTACAATAAAACCTAACTCTAAGGAATTTTCCTCACGCTCACTATGATCATATTGCACTGTGTTCACTGAATTTCTTTTCCTGTACGCACGACTGGTGTGGCCTCTTTTGTGGCAATTGTAACACTCCCAGTTCTTCGCAGGACAACTTTCTGGGTTATGATTCCTTTTACACATGATAACATGATTTCACTGGCACTTGTTCAGATGATGATTGTTTTGGTAAATTTTTGCTGTTTGTTGCACCCAACTTTGATAACACTGTATCTGACTCCAAAAATCTTGATTGATCTACCGCCTCCATACTTTGGGCTTCTTGAAGAGCTCTTTCGAATGTTAAATTACTTTCAGTCAGTAATTTTCTTCTTATTGTATCTGATTTCAATCCACAAACGAACTTATCTCGTAAGGCATCATTTAAGAAGTTACCAAATTGACAGTGCTTGGACAGGTTTTTCAACTTTTGAGCATAATCTCTTAATGGTTCATTTGGCTCCTGTTTGCTTAAATAAAAGTTATACCTCTTTGTAATGATTATTCGTTTTGGACTATAGTGCAGAACAAGAACATCTTTCAATTGCTGATATGTTTTCATCCGTGGTAACTCTGGTGCTAACAAATCCTTTAATACCTCATACGCTTCCCCTCCCATGAAAGTGAGGAACATTGAAACTTTTTTATTTTCTTCCACGAGGTTACACTCAAAAAGCTCTTCCATGCGCTCAATATATGAGTTATGTCAGAACTTTTAGGGTTAAACTGCTCAATATTACCAATTAAAGCCATAACTTCCACGGCCCGTAGATCCGACTATACTCGTCGCCAAATATGTTATATATTTATATAATTATAATAAATAATACTCAACTAATTTCAACTAACTTATTTATTGACACCCTCACAATTGACATGACACAGATAACCTCACCTAACATAAAACATAGTGGCCTCTTTCTAAAGGTACTTTCATAACATGGTCCATTTTAGAGAACAAGGTGAGGACTAAAAAAAATGCCAGTATGGATGCGCTGAAGAAAGCAATTATACGTAAATGGGCCAAAATACCGGAAGATCACATTCATGCAGCATGCAATTCGTTTTTTGATCGTTTGAAGGTCATAGTCAAGGTAAAAGGTGGCTACATCGAGCTAAAGTGAGTGGATTATGAAATTTTGATTATTTTCACACATTTTATCATTTTGAATCAATAAAAACTAATTTCACACAAAAAAATTATAGTCGTTTGAATAGGTAACAGTTCAATTGCGTCACCCTGTATAATAATTATAGTGTTGGTTTATAATTATAGTGTTATTTAAATAAACTTAGAACTGTGAACATTTTTAAGGTGTTTGCTGTTTTCTATCAACTTAGTAAATTTAATATTATTTTGACTCTATTATAGTAATTTCTATTATGATGATAAAAGGGTTGCAAGTGGGAGTCTATAATTGAACAGATATATTAAAAAGGTCAATACTCACAATCTAATATTTACTTTTAAAGTTTTACAGAAGCGATCGGTTTTAAAGCTTACAATATTTGTTTGTTTTGTTAAAAAACAATAATATAGATATCGCAAATAAGAAGTTTTTCGCTTACATCCAGGGTACTGTATGTCTTCATCTTTTCCTTATGACACTATCATTGTAGTGAGGTGATATGTTGATCATTATATATGTATGTAAATAAAAGGTCTTACAAGGTAAAGACCTTTAGGTATTCACAGAACCTGTGAGAAAAACAACAAAAAAACTATAAATTAAACTATATACAGTCCGGATGTGGCAGCTTATACTGTATGTGTATTTGTCTTTAACTACTTTTAATTTTATTACAAACAAGAAGGTAATCCTACCTTTTTAATAATAAAAAAAACTTTGACAACAAAAACTAGAGCATCCAAGAAGTATTTTAAGGATCAAAGACAACAATCTTTAGCAACTGTAACACCTTGAAAATTAATATTAGATTGTGAGTATTGACCTTTTTAATATATCTGTTCAATTAAATATTATCTATTATTTTATTAGAAGCCTGTAAATACTACTTTGCAGGTTTGTATATAAAATTTATTTGATGAAGCTCTATCCACCATAACTCCGCAAAATTGGAAAAATTGTGTACAGCATGTTACCCAAAAACTGGAACCAAAAATGTTTGTTCTAGTTCTTAGAATAATATTTTGCACTAAGTTTAAGTATTTGTGGATTAGGCCTACTGGGGAAACTACATAAAAAAACGCACCATTATCACTCTACCTTCTACCTCTATGGTGATGTGGAAATGAGTTCTCTTCTTCTTGATGTGCCTATCGGTGACGAATGTTGGCGATCATCATGGCAATCTTCACCTTATCTCCCACAGCGCGGAAAAGCTGCATAGATGTTGTGTTAAACTAGGTTCTGAGGTTCTTAAACCAGGACGTTCTTCTTCCTGGACCCCGTTGTCCAAATATTTTTCTTAGCAGGATGGCTTGTAGAAGGGCATATCTGGATTCATTTCGCATAATGTAATCAAAGTACTGTAACTCTCGAGCTTTGATGGTGGTCAGTACCTCTCGGTTCTTCTTCATTCTTCTGAGGACCTCCTTATTGGTGACTCGGTCAATCCATGGAATTTTAAGTATTCTCCGATATAGCCACATCGCAAATGCTTCCAATTTTCTGCACATATCTCCGTTCAAGGTGTACGATTCAATACCATAAAAAAGAACAGAGAAGACATAGCATTGCAACATTCTTACTTTTATACCAAGAGAGAGGTTGTGGCTCTTGAAGAATGCTCCCATCCGATTAAAGGTGGATTTAGCTTTTGAGGTGGAAATAAGTAGCAATGATAAATAAAAGATACGAAATTATTCGAAATTACATAAACAAAATGGAATATTTTAAAAATGAAAAACTGTAACCCATTTTACTCATTGTACCTATGTAGTTTTCCAGTACTTATTTTTCGTAATTCGATATTACTTATATGTAATAGTAAAAAGTTTTTTTCAACATTTTCAAAGAAAACCTTTCGTTTTACATCTGCAAAGTATGTTCGTTTGTGCGTTGTCGCCTATGCAATACTTGGGGACGATCTATCGATGGATTCATATATAGTTTTGTCTCATGAATCAAAATCTGAAAACGGTATTTTGATATCTCGAACCATCTTCGACATAACCGGCATTAAAGTCAAAAATAGCTACGTCACAATTCTTCTAAATACACATTCGTTTCTGCTGACACAAATAAATGTTAAATCGAAATCGAAACATCGACTAATAAATTCTATTTATTAATATTAATGTAATGTTAAATGTATAAGTCTATCTACCCAATAATATATGTATACCTAAGTATTTTCCCCAACTTTTACGCAGAAGAGGTCTCTTTTTATAGCATTAATGATAATATTACTTATTTCCAAATATTGGTCTTAAAGCGTAAAATGTATAAAACAACTTTCTATTTTTTGCCTTTTGATTAATACCACAATTAACTAATGATGTGTGAACATGGACGTATAAATAAATATTATATCTGTTCGCCGGCCCAACTATAGGATATTGCTGTGTCAAAGAAATAAAAAAATCACGGACCCCATTCCCAGGCAGTCCAATGTGGGCAAGCGGCGCTAAAAATCCCCTGGTTCAAAATAGCAAAATCCCTTTTTTCCCAATAAATCTTAGAATAATGCTCTTACAGCTTACGCGTCACTCTATTTACTATTAACCTTAAAGGGCACCTTGTGGTATTATCCCTAAAATATTATAATTCATCTAAAAAGAATAAGTTGAAAAGAAAACGTGTAACATAGTTTCACATTTTGTTTATATAAAATATGTTTAATAATTTGAATCGAGGACATTCATAAAATAGCCTCGAATTAGAATTTGTAAGTCAGCAAAATTGCCAATCAAGACATACGGTTGTCGTAGGTCGTTAAAACAAATTTGACACACTAAGAAATAAACTGCTGGTATATGCAAGGACTATTATAAAAGAAACAACAATTATTATTTGGCAGATCAGAACTAATTTAACGTCAAGATGGAAAATTAATGTCTCAGGTATTGGTAATTATAAGGTAGTCTCATAGTAACTTCACATAAGTACGAACTACGATAAAATAAGTAATGTTATATAAAAGTGTATTGTTCTGTTCCAAATAAATGGTCATCTAATTTAATAACCACGTTATTTACCATTACGACGTTATTTACCATAACCTTAATATTTGCTTTAAAATCTTGGAAGAGAACTTTCGATTCCTGTTTTGCCAAACTGAATAAAATTGAACACAAGCAAATTATAATATTGATTTTTCATTTAGTTGCATTGTACTTTATTTAACCGAGGATTATAATTTTAGATTTCCCTTGTAAAGATATGGAAACTGATGCCAGTAGTCTATTAACAAATCATGATAGAAGTGACAGTAATTTGAACCAATCTATAACTTCCACTATCAATGTGAACACTGGAGGACAACGTTTTATATTCAGTTGCAAGAAACCATTGTCAAACGATTATCGTTTAGAACAACATACGAAGATACACACTGACGAAAAACCATTTAGATGTGACATTTGCAGCAAACAGTTTTCATCGAAACAACGTTTACAAAGTCACATAACATCGCATACTTTTGAAAAACCCTTTCAGTGTGAAATATGTACCAAACAATTTTCACTAAAGATTTATTTAAAACAACATATGTCAGTGCATACCGATAAAAAACCATTTGAATGTGAATTTTGCACCAAACAGTTTTCAACGAAACGACTTTTAAAATCGCATATGAGAGTGCATACTGGTGAAAAACCATTTGAATGTGAAATTTGCACCAAACAGTTTTCAACGAAAAGACTTTTAAAATCGCATATGAGAGTGCATACTGGTGAAAAACCGTTTAAATGTGAAATTTGCACCAACCAATTTTCAAGAAAGGAACATTTAAAAAAACATATAACGATAGTGCATGTTGGCGAAAAACCATTTGAATGTGAATTTTGCAACAAAAAATTTTCAACAAAAGATTATTTAACAATACATATGAAATTGCATACTGGTGAAAAACCGTTTAAATGTGAAATTTGCACCAAACAATTTTCAAGAAAAGAACATTTAAAAAAACATATAACGATAGTGCATATTGGTGAAAAACCATTTAGTTGTGAAATTTGCACCAAAAAATTTTCAATAAAGGAGAATTTAAAATCACATATGAGAGTGCATACAGGTGAAAAAATTTTCACATGCAAAATATGCTCCAAAAAATTTTCATATAATTATGGTTTAAAAGTACATATGCAAACTCATACTAGTAACTAGCTATGAAAACTTGCATTTACATTCTGTAGCATAGGACCATCCGTTGAATTAATAACAGTTTCGAATAGACACTTTGGAGATTCAGCTATGAAGAGCGAATACGCCTGCAGCGTCACCAACTAACCTTGAGTTTTAACCTTGTTTAGGCTTACGCCTCTTCAAGGAACGGGGAACTCCTTTTTTTTGACGGAGTTGTGGTGGTTACGAGATAAGACGTCAACTGATCGAAACGCGGCCTAGGAAGCAGAGAACTGCTAAGGAAGAAGGGGGAAAAGAAGGTGGCGTATTTTGTGATCGATAAGAATCGTGAACGCACAAGAAGAATTGGGGTCGCCTAGCATGCAGTGAGGTACTTCAGGGTTACCAGCCATACAGTAGGAACGGCTCTTTATCAGCGTTTTTGGTGCGCAGCTTATCTGCGATAGTATATGGGGAAAGATTCTAAATATCAAAATATTCATCAGGAAGTTCAGGTCCAGCGTTGTGTAGAAGTTTAGCTGGAGGGAATGGAACTTTTTTGGCGGGATGCCTGGTGAGTATTTGCCCTCTATGTGTGCAAGGTGTCTTTAATGTTTGTTTTGCTCGGTTGTTCGAGCCAGCTATGGTTCTTAGGACATACTTCCTACTGAGGGTTAGGATTCTGTCCTTAATAGGCGTGATGTTAGCTAATGCGTGTATGTGGGCTGATGGATACAACCAGTCTTTTCTCATGCAGAAACGTAGTATTCTACGCTCTGTGGCGGTGATGGCATTAAGTTCGTGGTTCCTCAGGGAGAGGTAAATGCATGCCTTGTACTCGATAATCGGTCTGATAAAAGTCTTGTAGGTGTGCAACAAAGTGTTAGTGGACGTTCTTCCTAGTTTACCGGCTAGCACTTTCAGTAGGTTGAGCCTTTTTCTCATCCTGTCAAGGGATTCTTGGACGTCAGCCTTCCAGTTGAGAGTTCTCGTAAAACGAACTCCCAAGTAGAGAACTGAGTTCCTGAGAACAAGGTCCTCTCCCAAAAGTGTCACCCAGCCCTGAAGGCCGCGTCCGTATGGGGGTCTGAATAATATTGCTTGGGTTTTGGAGGGGTTTAAAGTAGGTGTGGGCATAGGTTAGTTAACGGTGTCTGGCGCGGTTCAAAAATAGTGAGAACGCGGCAACGGTGCTTGCCGTACTGAATTGGTGCGATGACAGAAGGAGTGTGGCGCTTGTCGTTAGTTCAAGTGTTCAAGATTGTCGATCACCGAGTTGTGGTGGCACCATGGTGTCGCCATGGCAGCCCAAGCCCAAGTACCCTATAGTCCAAATTCAATAGGATTGTCATGGTATCGTTTTAAAATGATAGAGACTGGAGGGGCACGAAACGAGAGACGAGTGTAGTTCAATGGTGGCGTGTACATTTTTAAAATAAGGGAAAGCATTGTGAGGACTAATTCGAAAGAAACCTTTTACATTAGATTTCTTTAAACGTACTGATATTGGAATAATGATCTTATGTACTTAATTTTGAGAAACAAACTTGCCATAATAAGAAAGTTATTAGGTAAGCACTTACAATATTATGACTTCGTAGGACGAGGTACTTTCCGAACGGTAAAACATCAACAGCAACAAAAAACAAATGCATTAGAACTATATTAGTTATTATTTAAAATAAATCTGTTTATGCTGATCCACTTCCAGATGTTAGTTCACCATCACTACTGTCTTCTCCTGCCTGGAGTAACAATAATATGCTCGATAAGAACATCAACACGCGTGTCTACGTGCCACATTTTATCTTTTTCTTTCTGTGCATGTTTAATGCATAACTATGTCAGTTGGAAGTTTGGTTCTAATAATAATTTAACATCTTTTAATTTGAAGGTTATGTTTTTCTGCGCTACCTAATTTTTTATATGTGCCCATATCAGCTCGATATGATTCAATTTACAATGCTACGGTGGGTTTTTTAATACGGTGATGTTATGCTCACGTGCTATTTCATCTACTGCAAATCTGATGTAGGAAGTCTAATGTTTGCGTACTTCATCAATTAATTTATGGATTCATCAAATTCTATATTTTTGCTTCCTAGCCAATCTACTATATATCTGCCTTTCGAGATGCAGAAGTCGGTATTTTCTCCATAATACGGCTGTGATAAGGTGCATTGTCCATTATAATTACCGATTCAGGTTCTACAAGAGTCAGTATAGAAGAAAACCATTTTTCAAACCCATCCGATTTCGTATGACAATCATTCAATCACGTCTCGTCTATATATTAAATTTGTTTGCCAAAAGGTCTAAAATGACGAATTTTTTGTAAATATTATCTCCGTCATATCACTAGTTCGTCTCAGTCGATTAACAAACTTATCTCTTTACGTAAAATCCATTTCACGTATCTAATCCTCTTTTTGTGATACCCGCATAGTTATTTTATTTAAAGTATCATCTGCGTTTGCATTAATTTCTCATTAAATAGCCTTTAACGTGGACATTTCGTTCCTAAAATAAAATCCATGAACTGTTCTTCGGATTATACTTTTCGTAATATCGTCCAATACAATTTCTGTATGTCTTTTATGAATAGGTTTTTGAAGTGGTTTATTAACTTGAATTATTCGAAAAACCGAACGAGGCGATATTTTCGTTAAATCACAATACAATGTCGCGACGTCCTCTATAAACATATAGTCCTCTACGTAATCCGTTATAACCGATTTAATCATTTGTTTTTTTTTTCACAGATAACCATCTCCTTTTATCCGATTTATTAACATATGTACATAAGTTGGTATTGATGCCATGTTACCCGACAGTACGCTCATGTAATACTTCTGACTACCTGATTTTATTATTTATTTTCACATTTGTCGGCGAATTTTAACAACGTTGCCGCATTGAAATAAGAATATTACTTTCGAAAAGGGTAACAATGTCCGCCTGTTCCTCTTTTGACTTTCAGGTATACCTCAACGACACTGATAAGCTGCACGCGGTATTCAATAATAAATATCGCAACAAGGCGAGTATTCTTTATCTAGTTCGGACTTATAGCAGATGTAATCGGCAAAAATGATAATTGAGAAGTAAATTTGTGTGCTAATAAATAAATAAATATATAGCCGCTTACTATAGAGTGTTTACGAACTACAAAATGTCTGCCCTGACAATCCTATTGAATTCAGGGTATACAGAATATCATGCAGATTATCAGACGGTATTCAACGAATTCACTGCTAAGTATGCCTTAGACCATAAAAACTGATAGACACGCCTTGTACCGAACCGTTGAAGCAAAGACCTTCCGCGAAAGTGACATCACAAGATGTCAAGAGCCCGCTTGGATTATTAGCAAAGCACTAGTATAATAACTAATTTTAGATTAATTTTAATATAACTTCAATATTTTGTAAAAAATATGGAAGATAAATTATTTAGCAAAGTAATTAATAAATATTTTTGCCTTAAATTGTAAAAATAAATGTTTTATTTGAAAGTACATACCTACATATTATTATATATATATCGTTGGTATATCTCTTCTTGTTTGATATTCAAAAATAAATTTGAAGGAGAGTATTTTTTCTTTTGGGTGAAAGTTTCAGACTAGGTAAAAAAATATGTAGGAAATCTATTAATTTATTGACTACAAAACAAAATAGCTTTTGTTAACTTACTTCTAACTCTTATTACATTATTTATTTTTTCACCTTCTTGGTACAATCTAATGTTGCAATAATGGAAACAAATTATCTTTATTAGATTAAACAAATGGTTTGTTTCAAAACCATGATCAAACATATGTTCTTTGTATGCGTTAAACACAGAACCATGCACGTTACTCATGACATTTAAGATCAATTTTCTCATTATTTTGGAATCGTTTAATTTTTTTGAATTGTACATAAATTTAATTTCGCTTTCAGCAATTTTGCAAATATGAATGACGTTTTTAGAAGGTTGAATTAAAAAAATTTGTTATGCTATAATTTTTGTGTCTTATGAATGGAGATTGTAAATTATCACATTCAATTGCACACAAACATACACTCACCGGCAAAATTAACGGAACACCTTAAAATTGGGACATGTTAGATGTCTCGAATTTCCTAAACCTGTTGTCCGATTTTAGTGATTTTTTTAGTATGTTATAGGTATATTATTTAAGAATATCGACGAATAATATTGTTGCTATTCTTTGTTCAAGTTAAGAAAATAACATTACGCTTATGGAGATCAGTGTTGCCAAAACTCTCAGACACTCTCTTTTGCACGGATGTCCAAGATATTCCCTTTGCTTAATTTTTGAATTTTCATTTTCAATTAACATTTAACTGTAAAGTCAGAATAACTACTAAATAAAAGCCTTATTACCATTATGTAGTCAGAGAACGACATAAAATAGCTGACATAACGCACATCGTATTATTTTAAGTTGCAATTAGTAATTAGATATAACGCATTCCAAGCGTCAATATTTTCTACTGATTTGTATGATTCATGGCATATCGTATTCTCACCGAAAAACAAATAAACTGTCGTTACAAATTAAAATAGTATAAAATAAAATTATCTTTTTGTAAATACTATTTATCTAATTAAAATCATTTTCCCTACTTTTCATCTCTTGTTTCGAATGGGCACTTTTGGTCAATTACGTTAAAAACATTAATTTAATTCATGTTTGTGGAAACAAAAATACAAATTATACAACCCTAAATTATGCTTGTGTGGTGTCGTGGCAACGCCGCGTTGCTATTGTCCCTAAGAAATACATGGCCCTATCTCCGCAATGTTATTTTCTAAACGTGGAACGTAGTATAGACAGGTCAATGTCATTTTATACCGGGTGTAAAAATCCTACTGTGTTTTTTCCTTAAAGTTCGGAACACCCTGTGGAATATTCTAGCATATATAAAATATTAAAATTAAAACTTAATTATAGCCTTAGGCTTTCTTAACATTTTCTTTTTTGATTCATTTGCTTATGTTTGATAATAAAAAAGTTAGGTACGTTAACAACTAGCCATGTTTTTCATCAATAAATCCTCATTGTCTGCTTAGTTTAAAAACAAGCCTAAAGTAGGCTATGAGAAGTTAACAATTTAATACACACACCGGAAAATTTAAAGGAACCTGTTATTAATGCAATATTTCTTTATATTTGTATTTTATAGACTATATCTACATACTTTGAATGCTCCTTGTCACAAGAAAGTCTTAAATTACAAAACTTCAAATTAATTTGTTTATTTGTATTTTGTTTTACATTTTACAGTCATTCTGTCTGTTCATAACAAGTACAAACTTGTATTTATTTGAGCGCACAGTAAGAAAGAGACTTAAAGAAGCCGGTCTCAAGTCATATGTGCCAATAAAAGCTCCCAGACTCCAGAGACACCATCGTTTAGCACGACTACAATTTGGTCGAGTACATCAAAATTGGAATGATAACCACTGGAGTCAAATTCTTTTTACGGAAGAGAGCCGTTTCTGTGTAAATTACATCGACGGTAGAGAAAGATTGTATCAACGCCAAGGAGAACGAAATGCCCCTTTCAATTTTACTACGACCGTACCTTTTGGTGGAGGTTCAATTATGGTGTGGGGCGGTATATGTTTGGGAGCAATAACAGAGTTAGTGGTGGTTGATGATGGAGCATTAACAGCAGATAAGTATATCAGAGATATTCTCCAAGACCATGTGGTACCTTTTTCACCATATATTGGCGAAAATTTTATTTTAATGCAGGATAATGCGAGCCCACACGTCGCAGACTGTGTAAGATATTTCTATTACAAGTGGGTATAACAACGATGAATTGGCCTGCTTGTTCCCCAGACCTAAACCCGATATAGGATATGTGGGACATGCTAGGCAGAAAACTTAGGGCACGGGTTCCTGCTATTCAAAACAGAAAGAAGTCACAATTGCTTTGATTGAGGAATGGGAGAGACTGCCCAACAACTGATCGATAGCGTTATCAGAAGTATGAGAAGACGAATAACTGCAGTTGTAAGGGCTCGTAGGGGAAACACACGCTATTAAAGCCAAAAAAATGGATAAAAAACAATTTAAGTTTAAACTGTACAATAAAGTTAATGCGTTTAAAATCCGTATTTTGTTGAGTCTGACATCTTTGTGTTTTATTTCTTCTTAAACAGGTTTTATATTGTACTACCATTGTAATATAAATTCAAAATACTTCACCAACATTCGTATTATGATATTATCTAAACAGTATATAGACTAGAGAGAAAATACTCAGATTTTATGGTTGTTCCTTTAAATATGCTGGTGAAACTAAGAAGAAAATGAGCATTTATTGATGAAAAACATGGCTAGTTGTTAACGTACCTAACTTTTTTATTATCTAACACAAGCAAATGAATCAAAAAAGAAAATGTTAAGAAAGCCTGAGACTATAATTGAGTTTTAATTTCAATATTTTATATAATGTATGCTAGAATATTCCACAGGGTGTTTCGAACTTTAAGGAAAAAACATAGTATGATTGTTACACCCGGTATACAATGATATTGACCTGTCTAGCAACAATATTATTTCATTGATATTCTTAAATAATATACCTATAACATACTAAAAAAATCACTAAAATCGGACAACAGGTTTAGGAAATTCGAGTCATCTAACATGTCCCATTTTTAAGGTGTTCCGTTAATTTTGCCGGTGAGTGTGTCACAATCTAATGTTGTCTTAACTTTCTTAACGACAAACGTAGCGATATAGTCAACAACATCACAAACATAAGATGACAATGTTCTTGAAAAACTTAAATTATTTACAGTATAATCCTGATCCTGGTTACTAGTTATTGTTTCTCTATTATTTTCATCAGTTATAAAGTTGTCAATGAGTTGATAATCAACAGTTTTCATTTTCACAGTATTTGTTGTGCTCATTGCTAATATTATGGAAGGTGCATGTTCTATACAATTAGCCTGTAACACTTGTGTGCATTAAGAGTCTTTTATATGCAGCTTTAAATTGTTTTACCGTTGGATTGTTGTTGTAACCTCCATGACTCCTAATAGAACTAAAGAAAACTTCTAAGTGATCTTGAGAAAGTTTATAGGCCGAAAGATACTTCAGACCTCCATCCATATCCTCCACGTACTTATTCCAAATTCCCATTAGTGACTTTAAACTAATGATCATACCAATAAAACCCGTCTTTCTTTGGCTTAGATATAGGGGTTCACCATTTTTGGAACACTTAAGTGAACTAAGATATTTTATAGATTCTTCAGTTTTTTGAAAAATCGATTGTTTATTATGTTGCTGTAAACTAGATTTTAGGTGTTTTGCCAATAAATTTTGGCTATTTAAAATATCAAAAATATCATTGATATTTTCAATGAAATTTTGAGTAGCTTTGAGATTTAAAACAAGTTCTTTTGAGCTTTTATTTCTCAAATAATGTATTGCCTTAGCAACTTTTTATCTGAACGTTTGGACAGTTAATTTCACTTTCATTTTTTCCTTATACCAATTGAAATGCCTTCGCGTTATCCTAGTTGCAAGATGAAGGCCTTCCTTTTCTTGAATGTCTACAAATTTTTGCAAATATTCCCATTTAATCGCTTTATTATTCCCGTCAAAAAAATTTTTGTAATAACCTAAAATATTGCGAATAAGTTTCAACATATGTGGAGGGTCAAATATTACATATATTGGTTGATTTGTTGCTGGATGTAGAAAGTATACTTTATTGGAATTAATCGATAAATCAACTCCAAGTTGTTTAACCATGCTAATATTTGATGCTGCACCATCAAACGTTAAACCGGTAATTGGGACATCAGCTTCGTGCAGTATTTTTAAGCACATTTTTATTAAATTACTTTTTTGAACACCTGAATACAATTGCTTTAATTTCAGAAGAATCGCTTTGAGGTTTACTTCCTATGTCAACATACCTAAAATTAATGTTGAATTGTACCATCGAAGCAAACTGAATTAAATAAAACTTTAAAATCAGATTTGTGTATTTTAGTACAAAAGTAATTTTTTTGTTGTAGAAATTCAATTCTGTATTTTTTCGAACCAGGAGTCTCTTGCGAAAATTAACCGTAGGACATTCCCAACGTAACAGCCTTTGTGTTGGATTCGATTGAACTCAAAACAGTGATTCCAGTTGGAAATCACACTGTTAACGTTGTCTTAGGATATTGCTATGCCAAAGAAATAAAAAATCACGAACCCCATTCCGTGGCAATCCGTTGTGAGCAAGCGGCGTTAAAAATCCCCTGGGTTCATAATAGCACAATTCCTTTTTTCCCAATAAATCTTAGAATAATGCTCTTACAGCTTACGCGTCACTCTATTTACTATTAACCTTAAAGGGCACCTTAATATTTGCTTTAAAAGCTTGGAAGAGTACTTTCGATTCTTGTTTTGCCAAACTGAATCAAATTGAATAATAGCAATATAATAATATAATAGAATAATAAACAATAAGCAAATTACAATATTGATTTTTCATTTAGTTGCATTTTACTTTATTTAACCGAGGATTATAATTTTAGGTTCCCCTTGTAAAGATATGAAAACTGATGCCAGTAGCCTATTAACAAATCATGATAGAAGTGACAGCAATTTGAACCTATCTATAACTTCCACTATCAATGCGAACACTGGTGGAGAACGTTTTATATGTACAATTTGCAAGAAACCATTGTCAAATAATTATCGTTTAGAACAACATATGACGATACACACTGATGAAAAACCATTTGAATGTGAAATTTGCACCAAACAATTTTCACGAAAGGATTATTTAAAAAAACATATGACAGTGCATACCGATGAAAAACCATTTGAATGTGACATTTGCACCAAACATTTTTCAACCAAACGACTTTTAAAATTGCATATGGGAGTGCATACGAAAGTGCATACTGGTGAAAAACCATTTGAATGTGAACTTTGCAAAAAAAAATTTTCAACAAAGGTTTATTTAACCATACATATGAAATTGCATGCTGATGAAAAACCATTTGAATGTGGAATTTGCACCAAACAATTTTCAATAAAGGATTATTTAAAAAGACATATAACGATAGTGCATGTTGGTGACAAACGATTTTGTTGTGAAATTTGCAACAAACAATATAGTAGAAAGGAATTTTTAAATAGTCATATGACAGTGCATACTGGTGACAAACCATTTAAATGTGAAATTTGCAATAAACCGTTTTCATCGAATCAATATTTAAAATTGCACATAAGACTGCATACTGGTGAAAAGCCATTTGAATGTGATATTTGTACCAAACTGTTTTTGATGAAGACAGAGTTAAAATTACATATGAGAGTGCATACTGGTGAAAAACCATTTGTATGTGAAATTTGCAATAAACAGTTTTCAATGAAACCATATTTAAAATCGCATATGATTGTGCATACTGGTAAAAAGCCATTTGAATGTGAAATTTGTACCAAACCATTTTCGACGAAGAGGGCGTTAAAAATACATATGAGAGTGCATACTGGTGAAAAACCATTTAAATGTGGGATTTGCGCCGAACGGTTTCTAACGAAACAAGCTTTAAATATGCATATGAGTGTGCATACTGGTGAAAAGCCATTTGAATGTCAAATTTGCACCAAACATTTTTCAACGAAACAGGCTTTAAAATTGCATATGACACTGCACACTGGTCAATGTGGTATTTGCGCCAAACAGTTTGTAACGAAACAAGCTTTAAATACGCATATGAGAGTGCATACTGGTGAAAAGCCATTTGAATGTGAAATGTGTACCAAACCGTTTTTGACGAAGAGAGAGTTAAAATTACATATGAGAGTGCATACTGGTGAAAAAACATTTGAATGTGATATTTGCACCAAACAGTGTTCAACGAAATATAATTTAAAATTGCATATGACGCTGCACACTGGTCAAAAACCATTTAAATGTGGTATTTGCTCCAAACAGTTTCCAACGAAACAAGCTTTAAATACGCATATGCGAGTGCATACTGGTGAAAAACCATTTGAATGTGAAATTTGCACGAAACAGTTTTCAACTAAACAAATTTTAAAAACACATATGGTTTTGCATACCGATAAAAACCATTTTAATGTGAAATTTGTACCAAGCGGTTTTCAAAGAAACACGGTTTAAATTTGCATATGGCACTACATACCGATGAATAACCATTTGAATGTAAAATTTGTCCCAAACAGTTGTTAACTAAGGTTAGTTTAACAATACATATGAAATTGCATACTGGTGAAAATATTTCAATGTAAAATTTGCAATAAACAGTTTTTAATGGAACTATATTTAAAATTGCATATGGAGTGCATACTGGTGAAAAACCATTTAAAGATGGAATTTTTCGCAAAACATCAGTGTGAATCAAGTTTCGTCGGTGAAGACTATTGTCGTGTTTTCGGCTGGTTATCTTTTAATTCTACGTAAATAATTTAGTATTAATTTTTTGTACATCGTGCTTTTTCATTAAAATGCAATGATATATTCTGTTTTTTTTTTCAACGAAACCCCAAATAACGAATTTGTTTTCTTAACGTTTAATTCTTTGTAAATAACTACATTGTTCAGTAATTAAGAATTTTTATGTAAGCGGTTAACTGCTGGTGCTATTTTCTCCATTATGCGAAAATTAATCATAGTGTGACGAAGTAAACTCTCATCAAATGCATTCATTTAAATTTTTGATATCTTAGTTGATTTTGGCAGAGAAAACACTTTTTCTCCACTTAATGACCTTTACCAACAATTCTTTTTACAGTTGAAAAACTCACGTGGTACCTGCATAAAGAGGTATCATTACAGCGTGTTTCTACACTTTACTTAAATGAATTAATAATGATTGTCTATTATCTGCTTTTTTTGTAAATTTTAAAACGTTATAAATTACTTCTGCATTTGCTGATTTAGATTTGCTATTTTCGCTATTGTTCCATATTTATATCATAACGTTAGAACACTGCCAAAAGTAATCGGCAAACTGTCCCCACTTTGGAATTTTTCCACTGGGCACCCGGTCATTATCATTATAAGTCGCATCTCTTCATTATCTTGGGCTAGCGTACATTATACTGCTTTAATAGATACTCATAATTTTAGGTGTCTCTTGTAAAGATGCAAACTGATGCAATCACCCCATTAACAGATCATGCTAGATGTAAAAATAAGTTAAACCAACATTTAACTTCCACTACGAATGTAGACAGAAGAAAGCATTTTATCTGCATCATTTGTAAGAAAAAATGAACGCCACTCAAAAATACTACGAAAAAAACTTTGCAAGAATTGCAACATGGAAATAACGGTGGAAGAAAACACGCTATATACACTTTTCTTTGTGGATGACCAGGTAGTAATTGCCGAAGACAGCTACGATCTTAGCTATATGGTAAGAAAACTGCAAGAAGAATATGAGGTGGCAGGTCTAAACATGAATATGACAAAATGTGAATATCTATCTTTATTCTGTGAAAGAATAAACAAGGGCAGAGCAGGACCCGTGCCTTAAACTCTCTTCTCTGGCAAAAAACAATTAGACGAGAAACCAAAAAATTACATTTACGGTAGTATAGTCCAAAGTATTACACTTTATGGTTTGGAAGTATGGGACGTCACCAAAGCTAATAGAAACGAGAAAATAAGAAACTAAATGAAAATGGAGCGACATATCAATGATGACAGAAAGAAAACAATTAATCTGGTTCGGACATGTTAAAAGAATGCCAGAGTACAGATCGCCTAGAAGAGTACTGGAATGAATCCCTCCTGAAAGAAGAAAGAGAGGACGACCACGGAGAAGTTGGCGCAACGATATTGATGAAGCCATGGCCTGGCCAAGAGACTTAAGGCCGTATGACACTATGCATTGTCTTGTATCATTTCATATATCGTTTCTAATATAACAAAAAAAAATGGATAGGATCATACAAGCGTATAGTTTCTTATATCAGAAACGATACAAGAATTTGTGTCCGCTGCATTTTCTTGTACAAGAAATGCGTCAATTTGTGCGCAAAAGCCGCAAAAACGTAAAACGTCTGTCATATTGGCGGTTGTAACCAAGATTAGAACATCAGTAGCCAAATTGAAAAACAATAAATCACAGGGATTGGATCAAATAGCATCGGAACTACTGAAAGTAGATGTTTTACTAAAAACAATACATAACCGCTCTAAAAATTAGTTATGAGTTTAAAGATTATTTTATATCTCCAAATAAGAGAGTAGAATTTCAAGAGCATGCCATTTAAACACATAATTAAAAAAACAATAAATTATTACAACCAAATTATTTATTATTTCTGTCTTCCATTACAGCCAGTTAAATATCTTCAAAAATTGTGGTTTCTAATTTAGTTTTAATATTTAGACATTTTTATTTTTGCACCACAGTATTTAAAAAAATAATCATTAGCATTTGTCCTCAGTCCCCAGTAGCTTGGGGTCCTCAGGTACTGCAGTTCTATTTTTATAGGTGTCAAAATTTCGACCAATCATGTGCCAAATCACATACAATTTTTGGTAAAAGAACTTGCATAGTGTCATACAGGGCAAAAATGTACGTGCAAGAAACGATACAAGAAAACATAAATAACTTTCTATATCAGAAACGTTATAAGAAATGATACAAGAAAATGTATAGTGTCATACGGCCTTTCTATGAACACCACATAAACAACACTGGTTCGCTTTAAAACATGGCGGAACGAGATGCGCGTACTTAATTTTCCATGGAGAGTGGGCATCACTGATTTGTGGTGGGCATTCTGATTGTTTATTTTCTGTGGCCAGTGTATTCGGCAAAGTGATTCTAAAAAAGAACACACCTACCGCCTAAATATTTCAACTTCGTGTTGGTATCATGTGACTACGCGGATGACGTGCAACGGTAAGTAAATTAGATGAGGTTTAATCATGTATTTTTTAAGCAATGACGTATAATAAATAGACTACGCAGTCCCTATTCTCGCTATAGAATCGAGTGTCCGAAAGATCTCGGCTCAAGGTTGAAGGTATGTTTATCACAACAGCGGCGTGCTCATTTATATGTTAATGACAATAATTATTTTTTTAATTAAAATTAAATATTTATGATTTCTTTTTGTTCCCGTCTATAAGAGAAATAATTATTTTGATAAAATAGTATGTCATTTTACTAAAATAGTAAGTAAATAACTCTCAACAATTTAAAATAAAATTTGCTTGTCACACAAAATGGAGTACGTCCATGATGTTTTCAAAGACAAGATCAACTTCGTGATGCTTCGTAAGAAATCATGAACTTCGTGCATCTTCGTATCAAAACAATAAACAATAACAAAGGTATTCATGTTTTGGACACTTTTTAAAGCGTTCACGGAGTCTATATATTATACGTCATTGTTTTTAAGAGCTTTATCTCTTTATATTTGAAGCATTCAACATATGCATTATAAAAACGTGCCAATACTGTCAAACCGAAAGAATTCATAGCATAATATGGTACTATGATAGTGTAGCATGATACTATAAACTACAGATAAACCCACGCGCACGCGATCAGTCGTGTGACGTCACTTGGCGACAAATGTCACCAGAAATGTTCTGTGTTGTATGGAGTTTTGTCAGATTTAGTCAAGGTTAGTAGATATTTAAGTATCTACTTCTACTACTATCTACTTAAATATCTACTAACCTTGAGATTTAGTTTTGTTTTATCATTTATCTTGTACGTTGACATCGGCTTACTGGGTAAACCATCTTTCCGAAGGAGGTTTACTTAAACCATATCCAGATTTTCTAATTAAATGTAATGAACTGGACCATATTTTTAACAATTTTAACAAAGGGTTATTAAAATTAACCAAGAATTATTTAAAATCTCTAATGGATTTAGCTGTGTTCAGATGTAATGTTAGTAAAGGTGTAATTTATATTTTAAAATTAGAAAAATTGAATAGATATATTAAAGAAACATCCAAAGTTAAGAAGAAGAAAAATAACAAAATTTAAAATAAACTTGTAAATTATTACAGTGTATTTTATTTTATCAGTTGTATAAATTTTTATTTTAATAAATCAATCCATTGTATATAAATTTCCATTTGCAAAAGGATGTTTAGTTCTTACTTTTTTATATAATTTTAATTTACATTGCTAGGCTAACAGAGATGTATATATTGTGTAATATATAATGTAATATATAATATATTGTGTATAATATGTATAACATATTTTTAAGATTTAATTGCAGATATTTTACCTAATATCCCTTAATATTCTAAATATTTAAATAAAAACCCCTTTCTTTCTTTATATGTTTTACCGACTGTGATGATAAAAGGTTGGTGATAAAAGTGACTTTTATCACCAATTGACGTCATGCGCGTCGATGTACAAAATTCGATTGCGAAGAGGCTTTATCTTGGAAGTCTTAGTATCATGATAGTGTAGTAAGATAGAACGATGTCTACGTTGATAAAATTTATATACTCCATTCGCTTAGCTCGGGTATATTTTCACAGATTCATTCTCGGAAACCTACAACACAACAATTTCTACTTCTCAGTATTAATAGCTCAAGTATACAGACTTCTTTCTTTGAAAAAAGAAGAATTATTCTAAATGGTACTACTAAATTCATCAAATTTTGGGTAGTATATATTTAAAAAATATAGTTTAGTTGTTATAATTTAACATAACTATTTATTATATTCACAAGGAATCTACGTTCCTGTAGTTGGTTGTATACCATGTATTAAAAATTTAATTAAAAATCCTTTGTAATAGGTATATATTTAAGGCCCAAAACGGCTAAGTTAAAAAGACAAAACGTTTTCGGAAACCATGTTCCATCATCAGTGTCTAGGAGTACATGAATGTAGCCACCAAGATTAAATATATGGGTAAACATCTGTTAACGGGTTTTTTACCCATATATTTAATCTTGGTGGCTACATTCATGTACTCCTAGACACTGATGATGGAACATGGTTTCCGAAAACGTTTTGTCTTTTTAACTTAGCCCGTTTGGGCCTTAAATATATACCTATTACAAAGGATTTTTAATTAAATATTTATTATATGGTGCAGATGAATAAATATTGATTGTCGGTAACTCGCAAAGTTCCATTTTATTTACTATTTAGTTTGTTTACTATTAATATTGGCTATGAGGACGTGTACTTGGTTGTATGTTGTATAGTAATTTCCAGCCACTTTTAGTCTGTCAAAAAGTAACTAACTTCGCAAAAAAATAATTACTAAATTCACTAGACAGTTCGGACTGGGAATAGCTAAAGCGAACCGAGTATATTTATGTTGATGTGCATGTTTGTTACGTTGATATTGAAAAAGCATTTGACAAAGTAAGACATGAAAAATTAGTCCAAATTCTAAAGACAAAAAGCATAGATCATAGGGATTTAAATACAAAAAATTTTTCCATGGTTGACATTTGCGGCTATATTCAGCATGTACTTTGGTCACATTCACATCACAAATCATAATATGTACTGTTTTGTTTTATTGATCTGTGATCATCTGTGATATTGTTTTTCAAGATCAATCAAGCTTTTGTTTTGTGATCAAATTATCAAATGTTTTGTTGTGTTGGTTGAGTCTATAGGACTATAGAAAACTTTGGGTATTTATAAGGCTATTACTAACACTTAACACTTCTTTGTTTATAATCTTTCCTACCTTAAATGCTTAATGTCAACATTTAATACAATAGAGGGTTCCTCCAACCGTTTTATGGAGACTCTTAATCGCTATAAACATCCAGATTCACCCTCAGATTTAAGTTCTAACCCCTCAAAGACTACAAATGAATATAATATATGATTCGTCGGCCCCTTTGAAGTGCATCACAAAAATAATTAATTCTCTTATAAAATTAATAAGCTAATTCATCCTATACTATACTTCAATAAAAACAAATTGTGACTAGGACACATTTATTCATATGAGAATTGGTTCTTGCTTATAACCTCTTCCTTTTTTAGAATTAGAGCCAAATAGATCCTTAGTGTGAGTATGACCAACTTTGAGGCTTATACCATAATCAAAACCCACATTATCACAGGGTAAAAGTCAAGTTGTGGTGACTTTAAGTAGACAAGTAAATAGGTGACCATTTATATAAACCTGAGTCCTAAACAAGGATTGATTTATACAAAATAATTGGCAGTCTGCAATGGCAACATAAGTGAAATCTTGCTTCTTCATATTTGGAAAACAACCTCAGCAACATAAGAACTTACTCTCTTATGAAATTTTGAGCAAAAGTTCTTGTCAGTGTAGGAAATTATACCTGGTTATAAAAATTACTGGCAACATACAAATGGTATCACATAAGAATAAATTCTCATACTATGATTGACAAGTTCTCTTCTTCTTCTTTAAGTGCTGTCTCCCAATCAGAGTTTGGATATCTTCATCACTATCTTTACTCTATCTACTGCTGCTCTCAAGACCTCTATAGAACTGCATTTAAACCAGGCCCTTAGATTCTTCAACCATGATACTCTTCTTCTTCCTATACTCCTTTCTCCTTTTATCTTTCCCTGTATTATCAGCCTCAGCAGTTCATATCGCTGTCCCCTCATTACATGTCCCAGATATTGTAAGTTTCTTATTTTTATTATGTTTATTATTTCGAATTCTTTGCCCATTTTTCGCAATACTTCTGTGTTAGTTTTCTTCTGTGTCCATGTTATTCTATGCATCCTCCGGTAACACCAAATTTCAAAGGACTGTAACTTATTTATGTGTTCTTGTTTCAATGTCCAGCTTTCAAGTTCAAATTGCGGTATCGAAAACATGTAGCATCTCAGTGCTCTTACTCTCAGTTCTAATCTAAGGTCTTTTTTGAAGAGAATTGTTTTCATTTTTACAAACGCATTTCTTGCTATTTGTATCCAGGCTCTTATTTCAGTTGTTTGATCTTTATTGTCAGAAATCCAGGTTCCTAGGTATTTGTATTTATCAACCCTTTCTATCGGTACATTTCCCAAATGTATGTTTGTTGATATATTTGTTTTCTTTGTTATTATCATGTATTTGGTTTTTTTATATTCATTTTTAGTACATATCTTTCACAGAAACTGTTTGTTTTGTTTAGCAGTAATTAAAGTTGTGCTTGCCGTAATCACAGTGTCATCTGCATATCGTGTGTTGTTAATAGATCTTCCGGTAATTACTATTCCTTCACTTTGAGATAGTAATGCTTCAAAAATGGCTTCAGTATATATTATACATTAAATAGTAATGGGGGACATAATACATCCCTACCTAACACCTCTCCTGATTTCAATTTCGGGGCTGGGTTCGTTATCTATTACGATTTGTGCTCTTTGATTCCAGTATAGGTTTGTTATTATTTGTAAATCCCTATGGTCTATGGTTTTTTGTTTTAGAATTTAGACTAATTTTTCATGTCTTACTTTGTCAAATGCTTTTTTAAG
Organism: Diabrotica balteata; assembly: GCA_918026665.1. Lineage (NCBI taxonomy): Eukaryota > Metazoa > Arthropoda > Insecta > Coleoptera > Chrysomelidae > Diabrotica > Diabrotica balteata. Next base: position 109,287,376 of record OU898284.1, read on the forward strand.
ATCAACGTAACAAACATGCACAACAACATAAATATACTTGGTTCGCTATTCCCTCCCCAGCCCGAACTGTCTAGTGAATTTAGTAATTATTTTTTTGCGATGTTAGTTACTTTTTGACAGACTTAGTGTATCTTCTAATGCTTTTACACGGTTGTTTAGTGTAACTGCCTTTTTGATTCCTGGCACGCAGTCACAACACAAATATGGCTTAATTCGGGTGGCCAGAAGTAAACACCCTTTCTCTGTCGAGCTAATTCCAGTGCAGTTTTTTACATAAAATATTTTTGCAAATGTCACAAGGGTAACCAAAAACATCCTTCTTCTTCTACGGCACTACAGCCCAAAATGAGCCTTGGCCTCCTTTATTTTTTGCCTCCACCCTTGTCTGTCTGTGGCTGCTCTTCTCCATACACGGACTCCTAAAAGTGCTTGTGCGTCGCTGCTTACTGTGTCTTCCCAGCGCTTTCTTGGCTTTCCAACTGGTCTCTTTCCCTGCATTCTGGCGTTCAGTGCTCGTTTTGGTAGCCTATCCTCTCCCATTCGTATTACATGTCCGGCCCATTGCAATCTTTGTATTCTAATGAAGTTTGACAGGGGTGTTTCCTTATACAGTTGATAGAGCTCGTTGTTATATCGAATTCTGAAGATTCCGTTTTCCCTCACAGGTCCTAGTATTCTCCTCAGTACTTTTCTTTCGAATGTGTCAAGTTTGTTTTTGGATGTTTCTTTCAGGACCCATGCTTCGCTGCCATAACATGCTATTGGCCGAATTAAAGTTTTATATATTCTCATCTTTGTATTTCGGTGGACACTTTTAGACCGAAATATATGGGAGAGGGCAAAATAAGCTTTGTTTGCCTGCGTTATCCTTTTTCGTATTTCTCCATCCTCTATTTTATTTATCGTATGGCAATTACAACACATTTAGAACAAAATTACAAACACTAGTAATATAGGTATATGACAAACTTTCAATAATTACAAACAAACATCAAGTGTATTAACATAATCAATTGACTCTGAAGTTGCAAACAGGAAGTCTTCAGGGCTACCGTTATAAGATCTTGAGGGACACTCTTCTTCAATAATGTGGTCGATCGTTTGGTCCTTCCTACAGTCACATTGAGGAGACGGATTCTTTCCCCATTTATGTAGCATGTATGCACATCTGCCATGTCTGGTTCGGATCCTGTTTAGAGTGGACCATGTTTTACGTGGAAGATCAAAACCTGGTGGCTTGTGGGTAATACAGGGCATGTTATTTGCCATGCATTCCATTCTTGGGACCATGCATTCGTGATGTTGAACTCCTCATGTATCATTCTTGCCGTTTTCATTGGTGGTTTTCTAGAACGTAGACGGGTATTTCGTGCATCCTCGGTATCTTGGTGGATCGGCAGGTTAATATTGTTCATGATCTTCATCCTCTGCTCCATCGGCATATATTTCTACTCCCAGGTATGTAAACTTTCCAACCGTTTCAATGTCATCTTCATGTATAAATGTTTTGTGGGATTATATTTCTTCTCGTCTGTACCATTATTTTGTTTTTTCTGTGTTAATTTCCAGACCTAGCCTTTCGTTTGTGTTTTTAACTCTGCGTATGCTTCCTGTGCTCCTGTTGATGTTCTACTCATAATATTAATATCATCGGCGTAGGCAGCCAGTTGAACCGTTTTATTGGTCAGTAGGTTTTCTCGTCCAGTTTTGCATTTGCCTGACCGCATACTCCAGTGCCAGGTTAAACAATGTTGGTGCCAGCCCATCTCCCTGCTTTAGTCCCTGCGAGATTTTGAAAAAGTCTGTCCGGTTGTTTTGTATTCGTACACATGCCTGAGTTTCATCCATTGTGGCTTTAATGAGTCTAATTAGCTTATGTGGTATTGCTAATTCTGCCAATATATAGTATAGTCTGTCCCTTTTGACTGAATCGTATGCCTGTTTGAAGTCTACAAACACGTTGTGAACATCAATGTCGTGTTCCCACGATTTGCTCAAGACCTGCTTGACTGTAAATATTTGATCCATTGTCGATCTCCCCTTCTGATATTCTCCAATAATATTTTCTGCTAGTGGTCGGAGTCGCTGGTTTATAATATACGTGAGGACTTTATACGCTGTACATAGTAGAGAAATTCCACGGTATTTTTGCATTGGAGTTTGTCTCCTTTTTTATAGATTGGGCATACTATACTTTTTCTTCCATTCGTCGGGTATTTTCTCTTCTTGCCATATTTCTTTGATAAGCGCGTGGATATGACTTGATAGGTGGTTGCCACCTACCTTATACAGTTCTGCTGGAATCTCGTCAACTCCCGGGGCTTTATTGTTTTTCTGTGCCTTAATAGCTTCAAGAACTTCCTCTATGGTTGGAGCTTCTACTTCAACTTCGTTCTCTTCTACATGGTTCGTACCCATTTCATCTTCCATATCTACTTGTGTTCCAAGTAGGGTCTGAAAGTAATGCTTCCAGGTTTCTGTGACTTTCTGTTGGTCACTGATTATTTGCCCACTTTCATCTTTGCATAGGCTTGTTTGAGGTTTATATCCACTTTTTATCTTTTTTAGGTATTCGTAAGCTCCTCTAATTTCGTTTTTTTTTTGAAATTTTGTTCCATTTCTTCTATTTGTCCATTTTCATAAGTTCTCTTTTTGTTTCTGCATATCTTGTCTGCTTTCCGTCTGCGACTTCAAATGATGTTCGTCTTTCCCGTGTTCTTCTGTTATGTACATTTTGTGCACTTCGTTTCTTTCTTCTATCGCTTGCCTGCACTCGTCATCAAACCATGTTCCTCTTCTCTTCTTTTTCTTGTTTCCCACGGTGGACGCTGCTGCTGTCAGCACTGCTGTTTTGATATTATTCATTTGCTCTCTATGGAGTGCAGTTCTTGTGTCCTTAGCTCATTTGTGACTTCTTGCTCGAACTTCTCTCTACATTCTGAGTCTTCAGTTTTTCCAGGTCTAGTTTGTTTGTTCTTTGTTGTCTTTCGTTTCTTTCTCTGTTAACTCTGCACCTAAATTTGGTTTGCAGTAAAAGATGGTCTGATCCACAGCATGCTCCTCGTCGTGTTCTCACATCAGAGATACTACTGGCTGCCCTTTTGTCTATCATCACATGGTCAATTTGATTGGTTGTGGTTCCATCTGGTGAGATCTACGTCATTTTGTGTATGTCTTTATGTGGGAAGCATGTGGAGCTTATAACCATGTTTTTACTGGTGGCAAAATTTATCAAAAACTCCCCATTCTCGCTTGTTTCATTGTGCAAAAACATCCCCTGTACCTTTATTAGGTTTTTTAAAAACACAGTTCTTGAAACATTTGCCACATGTTCCTGCCATTTATTAAAGTTATGTCAACAACTTTGAAGAATCCAATTATCAAATAATTGTAGGTTATTTTATTATTTAGTTATTTGATTTTTATAACCAGCAAACTTATTGTTAGATATCTCTATCAATATTATAAATAAATTCAATGATATTTTCATTCATGAAAGTTTCCCTGTAAAATCGTAGTTAATCTAGTCATTGACTGAGGTGTCAGTAACTGGACAGACACAGCCACCTTTACTTCCAAGCTATGAAGTAGAAATTTGGCAACAACGCGTGGTAGTCCGACTGTGGTTTGTTTTGGTTTAACATTTCACATTTCATATAGGAAGGCTTGTAAAGTTTGTTGAATGTATTGTTTTTTAACTTTATTCGAATTTTTAATTGTAAATTGTGTTTAAATCAATTAGAAAATATTAATATAAGTGAAATTTCATTAATTAAGAACTTTTAGAAGATTCTTAACCACAGGCAAGTATAAATATAACCTACAAAACAAACTGAAAATAATAATACTTTTGCTTCTTGTTACAAAATATGTAAACTAAAAACAACAATAATAATACTTTTGTTTTTTGTTACAGATGCTCTGGCATTGTGTGTACCTGGTTGCAAAACCAATTATGCCAGTACTTTAAAAACGAAACAGGCAGAAAGTACGTTTTTTGTTTCCCAAAGATCCCCAAAGAAGGTATACTGGGTTATGCTCTATTCATAGAGAAGGCTGTACAATTACCAAATCTTCCGTAGTATGTGCCAAACATTTTCATGAAGATGAAATTCAGCGGACTGAACAATGAAAGATAAAGATGGAAATGTACACATTGAAAAGTTAATATTTCCCAAATTAAAAGGCAATGCAGTTCCCAATACATTTCCTGAAGTACCATCATATGTAACTGTTCATCGTACTAAAGAAAGAAGGAATCCCGAAGACAGAAGAAACTTTTTGCATAAGAAGAGGGAACAAGAGATAACATAATTATGTCAATTAGACTTAGACAATAATATCCCATTGAAAAACTGGACAAGTAAAATTACAAGTGACTGTGTATATTTCTATGTATTAAAGATTAATCAGTTGGGACCATCGAGCAATAAGACAAAAGAGGGAATCTAATCCTTATGACAAGGAGACCAAAAAAGTGGCCTCTGATGGCGGACATATCCGGAAATGCGAATGCGCGAAATTTAAATTTTCCGACACTTATCAACAGTAGCTATATAATATTTTTCAGAATGTGTCTTAGATGAGAAAGTTTTAATTAATTATTAATGATAAGAGTCTAAAATGCGACACAATTGTTAAAAAACTTCCATATAAATAAGATTTCATGTGACATTTGGGACAAACAATAACATAACCCAACTAAATTTGATGTCAAACAAGGAGAGAGACTCTCTTTCCTTGTTTAATGTGGCCTCTAAAGATCGCACTTCCTGTCTAACAATATGTTTGCCCCCACTACCTTTACATTCCCTCTTTGTCTTTATTGCTCGATGGTTGGGACACAAGTGTGATAATATTTGTAAATATGTAATGTAGTGTAATAGTTAGCAGTAAATTTAGTGTGATCGTCAATGTAGGTAAGAATAGATTAAGTGGTAATGATTTGAAATGGATTTTACAATATAGTAAATTAACAAGATGGTCACAATTAGAGAACTTACTTTCTCATTTAGATCTGCTTTTTAGATAAGTGATAACAAATTTGAGTATTACATTCAAAAATCTTTTGAGAATATAGGCTATTTTAAATCGATATACAAGGTATAAATGGTATGTTACATTCAACACATTTTTCATGTATACCTCTTTTAACTTGGTCTATATGACAACAAACCTATTTATATTTAAATTGCTACTTTTGTATATCTAAGTATGAAAATTCAACAAAAGTTTTAAGTAAATAGTCAAATATTTTTTTCAATTAGATTAATTTAGAACCATATTTATATTGTGTCTGATTTCTTAGGATGAATTTTTTAATCATAATAGTTACACTAAGTTTTTACTTAGCACAAATTTTATATCTTTTGTATTTTTAATAATCTTTTTAAATGTCGTGTTAATGTATTGTGTTATTTATATGCTTAAGTACTTAATATTTAAAATTTCTAGAGATTCTTGACTGCATTTGATTGTAAGATTAACTGTTTGACACTGTATTTTAAGTGCAATAAATTTTACTCTAGGGATTATTTTATGATAATATAACCTAAATAATAATAAAACTTTATATATATTTACTAGGTATATTATATAAGTTTTATTAATTTAATTTCCCTAAAAATATTTCTGTAATGAATTGAAGTTTTCAAAATATCCGTTTCTTAAAATTCAAATTATTTAATATTCTGGTAGACCTTACAGCTGATTATCGGACTACCGACGTCATAGAATGCGGTGTTGCCTTTTTTACTTCATGGCTTGGAAGTAAAGGTGGCTGTGGGACAGACAAAAATGTATACAATCCAGTAATTGACAGGCTGTCATTCGGCTCTTGTATCAGATTCAATATTTCCTAGTTTTATTATTATACTTTACAATATTTTGTCATCACGAGAACATCAGGGAAAGATTGATAACATTTATTTAAGACAGCTATAAAATATTTTTTATCACACTTACCTTAAATAATTTTTAAACTCTACACCACCAAATGATACACATCTGTACTCAAGCACTCAACAAAGCACAATAGCTCCATTTATGATAAGAAAACTTTGTGTAGTGTTGTCACATCTATCAATAAGCTTGGTATTGAAGTCACTTTAACTCTAGGATTTTGTTGTTACTTAATATTTAGGGAAATCTTGGAAGTGTCAATAACTGGTAAGTTTACCTTAGGGTTTAAGGTTACGTTCCTGATTTCGACAAATCAAATTTAGACATTTCAATTGAGAATTTGGATAACAGTATTGTGGGACAGGAAAAACTTAATAGAAGTACCAAACAATGAAATACTAATGCCCCAAATGGAGACATGGGAGAAGGTAGAACAGGAGTACAAGGCACAAGGTATCATAAAATTTTGTGAATGGGGGTTTATCAACACCAGTTCTGATATAAGAGTCTTAATAAAAAGCTATCTGGACATAAAAGGACAAGTTATTTAAAGATTTTAAGAACAATCTACCCGGGATCCACTGGTTTTATACATTCCTTAAGAGAAATAATGTTCTAACAGAATGTATGGCCCAAAATATAAAGTGGTGCAGGGCAAATGTTAGACGAGAAACAGTTTTAAACTATTTAAACAATTTAAAAAAACACACTTGAAGGCGTTCTACCATCTCACATTGTCAATTACGACGAAACTAATTTAACTGACGACCCGGGTAGAATAAAAGTGTTAAATAAAAGGGTTGAAAGAATAATGAATTCGAGCAAAGCCAGCACATCAGTTATGATGGCTATTAGCGGATCAGGTGTACTTTTACTACAAAGACTGGATCGATAAAATTCTTCTCCCATTAAAAAAAATGCTAGGGAAAAAAGTAATCATAGGCGATAACTTAGCTAGCCACATGTCTATGCATGTCAAAAATTCTAGAAATTACCTGACTCACGATATTTTCAGATATCAAAATTAAAGAAGCCAGCCTCAACATCACATTAAATGCATTTATTAAGAAATTATTACAAAGTTTCAGTACAAAATAAAACTAATAAAATATAATGATTATGTTCTATAGCTTTAGAAAAAATTTTTTTTACTCGTGTGGTAATGAATCATAGAAATTGTGCACCTCTTTTGGAAGGACACGTTTCATTTCTTGCACGTGTCTAAATTTTATAGCTGTAATCTTCGGTTTGTTTTGATATAAAGGTGTGATTCGTTCCAAGTCTTCTACAAGAGGCATTTTAATTCTGCGTGGAATATTAGAATACTCATCTTCAAAACTTGTGTTTACCTTTAGCTCCCCATTTTGGCAATATATGAATACATTTTTTATGTCTGTCACTACAGGATCGCCTGCTTTGTTACCCGGTCTCAGAGACGAGACATAGTTTAAAACTACTAAATTTCTTGAAAAAACTATACTCAAGCATTCAACATTATATGGTTTCGGTTTAATTCTGGCAGTTCTACATATTTCTATGTAATTACTTGGAGAATCAATTTCTCGGTTCTGCAATTTTCTCTCAATAGTGGCATGCATAGTATCACATTCCATTTGTGTATGGCCCTTCTCTAAAATTTTTTGAGTAATTTTTATTCCTGTTTTGACAGACGCAAGTAAGAATGTATTTGCCAAAATTGAATTCCTATTCTGGTAATTACAACCGTCACTAAAAATTATTATTTCGGGTGGTGACAAATCAAGTTTTGTACAGATTAAATGAAATATTATAGAACAGAATTCGTCAGCATTTACTCCTCCTTCACTTTCATCCCACAAAAAACAATATCCTTCAGACGACGATTAAAATCGAATATTGTAAAATTGTGGACTTTTAGCTTGGTTCTGTAATAGAGTGCTGATGCATAATACGGGACATAAAAGTACTGCTAAGTACTGTAACTGTAAGTCCATTGTTAATACAATTTTACTGTTGTCATAGAATTTATCTGCATTTTTTTCATTCCTTGCTAGTGTCTTGTTATTTTGGTGTATCATATAATTTTCTTCACTGTCATTTCCTAATTTGTAAGCGGTGCAAAGATTACATTGATTTTTTCGAGGACTAAACAATGATAAATTTTTGCTCTCAAAACATCATCAAAAGTGAAAGATATAAGCCGGTTTTTGATTCATTGCATTGCAGTATGTTATATATTCACGATAAAGAGCTGCCTTTGAAGACCACATTGGTTCCAAATATAACTTTTTTGTTGATTTTCGACAATAATGCGACTCTACTTTGGAAAGAGCATCCAAAAAATTATTAATACACTTTCTAGAATCCTCAGCTTTATTTGAGCCAGCTTTAGGTTGAGCCTGCACATTTTTTTCTTCATTGGCTTGTGAAGAATCCAAAGCAGAAGCTTCTTCCTCTTCAATTTCGGACTCCCTTGTACTATTCAAAGAGTTTTTGTACTTTCCTACCCAGTCAAATACACATATCTCTCCAATTGCCAATGTATTTAAAAAAAGTTTCTTACAAACTTTGTACTTTTCTTCAGCTGTACTAAGTTTTAGGTAGTATTCATAAGTAGTCTGTCTTCTGAATTTTTTCTTGTTTTTATATTTTCTTTCCTTGACGCTAACAATATTGACAGATTGAGCAACAAACATTTTTTTTTCATCCCAATTCATATCCCAAAACTGAGCAAATATTTTTTGTCTTTTGGATTCATCAAACAAAGCACATTGAGTTTCTTTCCAAGTTTACCTTTTTTGCAACCACAATGTACTTTTAATTTTCTTGCTTCTCGCCCAATAGTAAAACGAATTTCCTTCTCTTCCCAAGTAATTTTGTCCTCCCATCTCTTATCTTTGTTTGACTTTTGGATCCACTCTCCCTTTCTCGGCTTACCTTTTCGTGCTCGTTTTCTTATATTTTCTGAAGAAATTTCCATGAAACTATCAGAATTGATAGGCTCATCTGTACCAATGTTTTCCAAGATTTGTGCACTTGAATTGAAAGCATCATTCAAGTCATCATTTTCTGCAGAAATTACAATCGAACTACTAGCATTGGTCGGATCATGATGTATAGTTGCAAGATTTGCATCAGTGTTGGTTCTTTCATTTAAATCTGTATTGATGTTTTCCAAAATTGGTTTACTTGAATCTGAAGTACAACTTTTGTCACCAACAAGTCCAGGGGTATTCATTTGAAATTGCAAAGAACCATCTTCTTGGACTAAGAAATTTAGAGAACTTTCAACTACAGGAAAAACTATTCATTGTAAATATTATACTCGTATCATTAGATACACTTAGCTCTAGAGGTGAAACTGGTAGATTTGAGGTAGTTTCGTGTAGGTTTTCGTCTGCATTGATAATATCTTGCTTGATATTTACACTACATTGGATCGGTTCTGTATGTAGCTTTTGATCCACAGGAGATTCTGTCTCGATATTCTTGCAATGAGACTTTGGTTGCAGAACGGATTTTACCATTCTAGCTCCTCGAGATTGATTGGTTTGTGATAGTATACGATCTGTAACAAAATAAATTCAAATAAATAAAGCAAGCGTCTTTGTGCTGGTGAGATGTGAGTATGATAATGTCTAAAAATATAATTCACCATTGATTCTAAAGAAAAATTCTGTTGCCATATGTGTCCATTTTAGAATGAAAACCGTGTAAGTCTGACCTAAGCAACTGGGACTTGGGAGTAAACAAATAAGGCACGATCTAAAAACTCCAGTGAAAAAGTCGTAAGTCAAGACATATGACATTTTCACTGAAGTATAATAAGCATTCTCTCGACTTACAACATTTTCATTGAAATTTTAATCATTTTATTCCTTTTTTAAACGCAATAAACACTAAATATTAAGCCAAATAATTAAGGAAAAACAATAGCAAATAGGAAATAAAGAGTACAAAAATGTAATAAACTTACCCATTTTTCCAAATAAATTGAGTTCTTTGCACAAATCAAAATATTATTTATCGGCACGTTTCACTCGAGATACGACAACTTCACTGGTGAATATACAATTCAAGACTGACAACATTTTCATTTTTTGCCAGGTGGCAGCGGAGATTATTTTTCTCTCTCTCTCTCAATTGTAATGTGTGAGGCCTGTTACACACAATACATCGGTATAAAAATCTCAATATCGAAAAATATCGACTTATGACTTTTTCATTCTAGGCCATCGATATCAAAGATAATATTACGTCTGGTTTTAAATCTTGCGGAATTATTCCATTAAAGTCAGACGACGTCATCAAAAAGTTACCAGCTAGTGAACCTTCAGAAACTAAAACCCAAAACTACTGGACCAACACTCTTCAAAACTCTCTTCATGAAAGTAGACAGGGCTCAACCCAAGAACATTTTAAAACACCGGCAACAAATACAGGTGCCTGCAGGTAAAGGGGTAAGCGTAAGAGATAACTATTAATTGGAGAAGAAAGGGAAACTGAAGAATATAGAACAAGTAGTGAGGATAACCAAAGTGGAACAGAGCTGCAGACTGAAGAAAAGGCTGAGGTTGAAAGTGAACCAATTGAAATGGGTTTTTAGACCGATTGTTCTATAGACATTAATACTTTTGTACTTGTTAAATTAGTTTCACCAAATAATGTAGATAAATATTATGTTGGGAATGTTCCAGAGGTAATTAATAAGAAGAAAAATCTTTATCTTGTCAATTTTCTTAGAAAGTAAGCATCAGAAAAAGGGGGGTCATTTACGTAAAAGATGAAAGTGTAATTGAGGGGAGTCAAATTTTTAAAATTCTTGAAAAAGTGACGGATATGAGACGTCAGAGATACCAATTTCCCATTCTATTACGAATGGAAAATATTCGAATCGAATAAATTTTTTCTAGTTTTTAGTTTCAATGTGGATTTTTGAGTTGTTTTTTGTTAGTCTTATTTTATAGAATGTGTTTAGAATTAAGGAGCCCTGTTTTAGTTATATTCATGCTGCTTTGTCGAAATAAATGTTTTTCAAATTGAAATTTTTTTATCTTATTCTTTTTCTCTCGAAAGTTTTTAATCTTTTTCTGTCCGAATTAACCCCTATTCACGGCCGAATACGATTTATAATACAAAATAATGCTATGTCCGGTTTCACCCCTCACGTAGGGACGAATTCGGACACTAAATAACCCAAAAAATTAGTAGCAGTAAAATTTTAAAACTTATCAGAGTCCCTTATGCTGGAGATATTAAAGTGTATTAAATTGCTTAAAAATTATTTTTTTGGAATTTTTTAAAACTACTTCAATCGATTTATTGAAAAAAAAAAACCGCGAAAATCATCCAGATTCAGCTCGAGTGACGGTACAATGAAACTGTTATATTTAATACCGAATTAAGGTTAAGATTTTGGAAAAATGTCTAAATATTTCAACCCCGTATTTTTTGCTTTACTTATGTTTTATACTAAAATTATATAATAATATTAATAATATTAAGTTGTAAACAACAAACCTCTTTCTTTCAGGTTTTGGTGTTTCTACTATATCCATTGATAGCATTTCTATTGAATGCAAAACTTGGGCCCAAGCAGGATATTAAAAGAAAGGGCACAGCCCAAAAAAGAATACAAGATTGTGAGGTTCGAAATTTTTAATATGGTTCTAAATTGAAAATATATCGATTTGTATAATAAGGCAAACATATTTCTGAAACAGATAAAATCATGTCTAATCAAATGGAAGTAAAACAAGAATTTAGTGAGGTGTGCAAAATAGAAATAGATGATGATGCGGTGGATGATGCACTACTGGATACCTTTAAAATTGAGATTAAGGAGGAACCTAAGAAAGAAAGTGCATGTGATGCATTGGATTCTGTAGATTTAAAGAGATATCCTATAAAAACGGAAATAGAACAAGGTGGTAAGTAAATAAAAAGCATATAATGTCAATTTGGTGCTACTTCATCGTCCCAAATAATAAAAATTACTTATCTATATACAGGGGCGTGCGGTGTATTAAAGCAAGGGAAGCATTGCTTCACTAGGTTTCCGTAGTAATAACGTACTAGCTGAGTAACTGAGAATATTTAACAAAAAGTAATTTAAACCAACACACATATAAGCAGCCTTTTAAGCTGTATACGAGAATTATGTAGAACGAGCAGCGAGCTCGTTCCAACCCTGCGCATATCTTTAGCTTTAATGTTCGTAATTCTACGTTGGAAGTCGGAGAGTTATTTCGGGATAATCCACGTTCAGAGTTGCTTCTCCTGCCTTATGTAAAAATAACGCGGGTTATGCACTGAGAAGCGAAGGTTAAGCTGACCGTATTTGTCGCTTTATAAGCAACTGTGGCAATTGATTACGAAGTTTTGGCGAATTTAAATTTGGAGTTTGACAATGGCGTCTTCGTCAACTGAAAATGTGGAATTTCTGTGTATAAATGTCTAGTATGTTTGTTATTAGAGAAATACTTTAGTTCGTTGAATTTTGGTGTACAATTGAACATAATTAATAAAAGTACTATATTATATTTACATGACACGAATAGGGAAAACGATAATATTACAGCTTCCTTCGATCAATAGTTTTAATATTTTTAAATCAACTGTTCTTATCTTTTATTTTGTTTTATTTTTAATATTAAAATAGTCGACCTAAAATAATATTAAAAATTACTATTATTTTTAAAAAAAATAATAAAATAATTGATAAAAGAAGCTGAAGTATTACTGTTTTTTTTTAATTAAAGGTAGGTCGAAGCCTGAAAGGAAAAATCTCACTTCCAAAATAAAAACTTGCGTCCAACATTTTAATTCAGAAAAATCTTACGAACAATACGAGTGGCTAACTGGCTGTGAATTTAGGAATAAACTCTTTTGCTGGTGTTGTTTGCTCTTTGTGAATGAAAATTGTGTTTGGAATCAGTGGTTTTGGCCATTTAAACAATTTTCATAATGTAATGAAACAACATGTCATGTCTAAAGCTGACTTGCTGGCTGTCATCAAAGAGAAAGTTTCTGGAAAAAATAGAATAGAACACACTTTGGATAATTCATTAAAAGTGAGTCATCAAAAACATAATGAATTAGTTGATAAAAATAGAGACGTGCTGAAAAGACTTACTGACGCTGTGTGTTTTTTATGTTTCCATGAACTTGGCTTCAGAGGTCACGACGAAACCAGTACATCAGCAAATAGGGACAATTACATGGATCACTAATTTCTAAGTACAATCCTTATTTAAAAACTCATTTAGAACAGTCCAGTGTGTTTCAAGGCACCTTAAATCGAATTCAGAATGATTTGATTTTTGCTATTTCGACAGTAGTTTCAAAAAAAAAATAATTGATGAAATTAAACAAACACGCTTCATTGTAGGTATTATAGATGAAGCAACTGATGTTACCAATTTTAGCTAACTCTGCAATAGTACGATTTGTTACAGACGGAACTATACAGGAAAGATTTTTAGGTTTTATAAATGTATCAGAAGATAGAACGGCAGACGCAAGACGCATTATATAAAATTGTTGTGAACTTTTAAAATCGATTAATAGTAATTACGAGTTAATTGCCCAAAGTTATGACGGCGTTGCGGTTATGGCTAAGCATTTGGGGGGTCTACAATTGAAAGTGCGAGAAAAATGTCCTAGTGCGGTATTTATACACTGTTTTGCTCACAAACTAAACTTAGTTTTATCCATCGAGTTAGAATCTATATAGAAGCTATGAGCATATTAACGTGTAAGTATATTAAAAACGGCGTCGGTAGATGTGGCTAACGATCATACCAATATGGCGTGGGATCAGGGCCGGACTCAATAATATTAAAACTACTATACAAATATGACTAGTTATTCAGAAGATTTAATCAAATTAACAAAAAAAAAACACAGTGGAAAACTGTAAAAACTATTGTAAACTTGCTATTAAGGAAGAACAAAAATGTTGGGTTATTGATGGGTTGATGGACGATATTGATCCTGTGGTAATAAATGTGACGGTTGACAGTGACAGTAATGAAAGTGATAGCGATGATAGAGAAGATGAGGATGATGTTAATATGCAGTGAGTAAATTATGTGATAGTGTGCAAATTGACGGACACAAAGTGCCAAATCCGAAAAGTCTTGTAGTGAAGTGACTAGTGATAAGTGTAGTAGTGTCTGGGGACTCGGGAGACTGAAACCTCGGAATCCCTGACGAAGACATCAGAGTAGATGTCGAAAGCTTGGCCCAATGGATATCGACGCGGTTCAACTCGGAATACTGGTGAGTTTAATAATAATTTTTATAATAGTATTAATCTTAGTTCTAGGTTTATTGTATATAATATATATATATATATATATATATATATAAAATTTCCCTGTCACAATTTAGTTACCGTACTCCTCCGAAACAACTTTACCGATCTTTACCAAATTTTATGTGCGCATTCAATAGGTCTGAGAGTCGGCTACTATCTATTTTTCATACCCCACCCTAAGTAATAGGGTTGTTCCCCCCTAATTTATTTTTTTTTATTTTTCGACGAAATTTTTTATTTTTGTTTCTTTATAATTTTGCATTAAAAAATACATACAACCTTAAACTTTTACTTTTTTATCATTAACCCCTATTTTTTATGGCTATTTTAGTAATTTAATCATTTTTCATCTAATATATAAAATTTCCCTGTCACAATGTTAGTTACCGTACTCCTCCGAAACGGCTTTACCGATCTTTACCAAATTTTATGTGCGCATTCAATAGGTCTGAGAATCGGCTACTATCTAGGAACTAGAAATAATTTATAAGGCAAAACAGCGTTTGCCGTGTCAGCTAGTATATATATATATATATATATATATATATATATAATATATATATATATATAATATATATATATATATATATAAATATATGTAGTGTCTAAATAAATGGACATTAATCGGTAGAACTATCGGCCGACCGCGCAAAAGATGAGTAACAACCTTGTAATTGGGATACCCTGTATATTTTAAAATAATTTTAAATGCAGCTTTTATCGACTTACAAACTAATAGTTTAATTTTTTTCCTCTTTCGCTGTACTCTTTCGTTCCGTTAGTGGTGATTCACCCTGTATACAAGGAAAAATTTTTATGTATGTAATTGTTGTTATTACTTACATGAAAATAAAAATAAAGATGCACTTGTTTTTTTTTAGTTATATCTTATTTAAAGCGTTAATCAATATGTAATGTTAAACAATAGTGAAATTTAACTATTTTTATTAGACCTATAATAAATGCTTACCTATATCTGTCAATGAAAGAAACAGGTATTTATAATGCATTATTTTGTATTCAACTATACATATCCTTTTATTAGTGAAATTAATTAACTACACCTACACAGTGCTGAATACGGCTCTGATTAGAATGAATCATATATCGACAATCTAAGACCAACGCATGCCTGAGAATTTTGGCAACACTGATCTCCATAAGCGTAATGTTATTTTCTTAACGTGGAACGCTCTTTAGAAGAGATAGTCTCAACTCCTCGTGCTGCATTAGGTCTAGCATTTTCGTGTATTAACAAAAAATTTTGCCCAATACAAGGGGCAAAAAGCACTAAATGATTCTGAAGAATGTCTATATCTGTCATTATTCGATACGAAATCCCTGTGCGCTGTTAACGAAATTCCTTCTCATGCAATAAGCGAGCCTCTACCAAATAAAATGGTGTTTGTTATGTTACAGTGGGCATATCATTCATTTGGTTTTCAAAAAACACGAACAAATAACTCCTACCCAACCAAAAGTATGAATTATTGGTCCACAGAGCTTGTTCCCAATCCGCGTCTTCCCATTTCACATTATCCCTGCCAAAAGTTAACGGTGCTTTACGATTATCTCTGCTTAATGCTGGTGCTCAGTATCAATGCGTGGATACAAATTTACCTTCTGTTTTCAAGCTCAGATTGCAATTGACGGACGTTTACAAATCTTTGTCTAGCGGAGAGAAAGTCTTAACAACTACTGTGAGTAAAAGTCGTGGCAAGGTTTTTGCCATGACCAGCTCTTCTGGTATTCTCACCAGTTACCGTGCATCACTCAACCACATTGCGATACTGATGTATGGAACACTCTCAATCTTTCACTATTCGGAGGTACTACACTTTAAGCAAAAAAAATCGGAAACGCGTAAAAATCAAACCTTAAACTGACTTAAAAGCGATACACTATTAAAGAACCTGAAAAATGACTGATAAAGTTTAAAATTCCACAGCAAAATCCTGTCAATGTCATTGTCTGTTGTCGTTAAAAGTAATCTTACACTTTCAAATACTGTACAGTTTATTCGTATTTAAACTGACAATAATCTTCAAAAAATAATAATTAGTGCGTTAATTTCTTGGAGCGGTGTATAAAACACGAATGCCAAATTTTTTATTATTACAATTTGTGCGTTTTACACAAACCTATTTCTTCAACCCAGCCTAGATTTGACTACTACAATTATACATTATTTCTCATTTTGTCGCATTTTATTGATTTGACAGAGGATTATAATTTTAGGTCCCTCTTGTAAAGATGTGACAACTGATGCCAACAGCGAATTAACAAATCATGATAGAAGTGACAATAATTTGAACGAATATATAACCAATTCCACTACCAATGTGAACCCTGGGGGACAAAGTTTTACATGTACCATTTGTAAGAAACCGTTGTCAAACAATAATCGTTTAGAACTACACAGGAGAATACAAACCGGGGAAAAATCTTTTCAGTGTGAAATTTGCACCAAACAGCCCTCAAGGACACAAATTTTAAAATCGCATATGACACTGCATACTAGTGAAAAACCATTTGAGTGTGGAATTTGCAATAAAGAGTTTCCAATGAAACGGTATTTAAAATCACATTTGAATGTGAAATTTGTACTAAACAATTTTCAACAAAGAATTTAAAATCACATATGAGAGTGCATTCTGGTGAAAAATCATTTGAATGTGAAGTTTGCACCAAGCAATTTTCAGCAAAGGGTAATTTAAATTTTATATGAGAGTGCATACTGGTGAAAAAACATTTGAATGTGAAATTTGCACCAAACGGTTATCAACGAAACAAAGTTTATCATCGCACATGAATCTGCATACCGATGAAAAACCATTTGAATGTAAAATTTGCCCAAAACAGTTTTTAACAAAGGTTAGTTTAACAATACATGAAATGAAATTACATACTGGTGAAAATATTTCAATGTAAAATTTGCAATAAAAAGTGTTTTAAAATCACATATGAGAGTGCATACTGGTATTAAAATTATTAATGCGATTGACCAAAAGTGCCCATTCGAAACAAGAGATGAAAAGTAGGGAAAATGATTTTAATTAAATAAATAGTATTTACAAAAGATAATTATTTTGTATTATTTTAATTATAGTAACGACAGTTTATTTGTTTTTTGGTGAGAATACCATATGCCATGAACCATGCAAATCAGTAGAAAATATTGCTTAGCTAAATCATGTATTTTGTTGGCTATTAAAGATAAGCCGAATGGGTTGGAATGCATATGCCTAATTACTAATTGCAACTTAAAATAATATGGTTTGCGTGTTCGAAGTGTTGAAAGTGTTCGAAGTTTAACCAATAAAGTAAGTGCTATGACGGGATTAAGTTTTAATACTATTTCTAAAATACGCAACGAAGCAGAGGATGGAGGACTAAGGCCCATAAAAAAACAAGAAAACGTACCAAAAGTATAATGATCAGCAGAAAATTCACTTAAGATGCAGTAGTTCATACACGGCTAGGTGCCATCGTGCATAGTTTTTTCTTTAAAAATTTACCGCCGACATTGAACAAAATTTTTGCACTGGTTAAAAAGACAAAAATTCAGCAAACATGTCACGCACAAAAATGTGGAGACTACTCCATGAATAGAACTTTGTTTTTTGCAAACGAGGAGTAAAGTCAAGCATGATTGAACGTCCGATATTCTAAAATGGAGGCATCAGTATTTAATTGAGATAAAAAAATTTCGTTCTCAAGGTTTATTTGGACTAAACTTGGGTGAATGTTGGGCATAGTGTTTCCAAAGAATGGAAGGACCTCTCAGTGACTTGAACCAGGCATGCGTTTGTTAAGGGTTCTCAACAGGCCTAAAACAGCCGACACAACGAAGCCCTCGATTTGTTATAGTGCATGAGGGTAGCGAATTGGGCTTTGTAGAAGGTGCTGCTTTTTCGTTTGTAGCTAAAAAAACTCAGCGGATTATCATGATGAGATGGATGGTCCTATATTTGAACAATAGTTTAAGGAAAAGCTGCTTCCTAATCTTCCAGCGAAAACTGTTGTGGTGATGGACAACGCTTTGTACCATTCGAGGACAGAAGAAGTGATTCCGACACAAGCCTTCAATAAAGATCAAATTTAAACATGATTGCTGGAGAAGCACATCTTTTTTAAGAAGATTATTTAAAATCAGAGCTCATGGAAGTTGTAAACACATACAAAACAAAAATACATAAAATATAAAATCGAAGAGATGTGCAAAGAGAAAAATGTAGCCATTCTGAGACTACCTCCATACCATTGTGAGTTAAATTCAATTGAAATGGTATGGAGTCAAGTCAAAAGACATATTAGTTTGAAAAATTAAGTCAAATATCGAGCACACATTTAATAATCAAATCTTGCCCAAGTACTTTCGCTTTCTACAGCATCATCAGGTGCATTTCGTCAAATTTGGGCTATCCAGCAAGCGCAGAATGTATTAAACATGAAATTGGACATAAATTGTACATAATACTACACTAAAACAAGAACAAACAGTTTAAAATTATTAAAAATTATTCTACGCTCTACATTCTTGTCGGCAACAGGAGAGAATCATTCTCATTGCTTATAAAGAGAAAGAAGAATAAGAAGATAAAACATAACTTTGATACGCCGAAATTTATATTCAAAATAATTTTAAAATGTAGCTTTTATCAATTTACAGAGTAATAATTTAAAATTTTTAATTTTTTTACACTTTCGCTGTAATTTTTTTTCCGTTGCGTTAGTGGTGATTCACCCTGTATACAAGAAAATTTTTTTATGTATGTAATTGTTGTTACTTACATGGAAATGTAAAGTTGTATTCAACTTTACATTTCCTTTTATTAGGAAAATTAATTAGCTACAACTACACAGTGCTGAATACGGCTCTGATTAGAATGAATCATATATCAATCTCTAAAAGAACATGTGAGTGAGAGTTTTGGCAATACTGATCTCCATAAGAGGAATGATATTTTCTTAACGTGGAACGCTCATTAGAAGGTTTTTCGGTTTTATGTTTTTAAAAGCGCGAGGATTTGTTTACTTACTGCCAGGTGCATTGGCACAACACAACACTCTTAACCGGTCTTAATTTTTTTATATCCGGTGTACTCATCTTTACTTGCAGTTAAGGTTTTTGTAGCTATTGCTCGCCAGTATAACACTGTTTCTCATGTGTTATAAATTTGACAAAGTTGTATATTATTTTCTGTATGGTCTACGTTTAAAGCAAAATTTCACCATTGCTTCTCCGTCGGCTCAGAGATTTTCGCGTTGATTGGTAAGCTCACGAAAACCGTGATATTTTTTGAATCGATGTAATCAACCACTACATGCATTTTCCTAATTTACAGTTTGTATGTGCACGCTATTGGGCGGTAATTTTCAACAGTTTAGTAAATATGGGACTGTTTTAAGTAATCACACAATCAAACATTATTTTCGTTTATCAACACTTTGCATGGTATTAACAAAAGC
This sequence comes from Diabrotica balteata, assembly GCA_918026665.1. Lineage (NCBI taxonomy): Eukaryota > Metazoa > Arthropoda > Insecta > Coleoptera > Chrysomelidae > Diabrotica > Diabrotica balteata. The sequence goes on from OU898284.1 coordinate 109,307,048, forward strand.
CTTTCCCCCATCCAGCTTAACTTTCACTTTTCCAATCATGCTTTATTCATTTCCTTTTTGTTACATTATAGTGATTTTACAGGTAGTTATTATTTATTTCCGCAAGGAAAATCGGCGCGGCAAATTGGCAACGGTTGGCGATGAACAGAAACGACTGGCGAAATAGACTGGGGAAGGTCAAGGCTCAACTAGAGCTGTAGCACCACTGATGATGATGATTATTTTAGGTGTCTCTTGTGAAGACATCCAAAATGATGCAAGTAGCCTATTAAAATATACTGGAAATAATTTGAACCCAAATTTAACTGCTACCAAGGATGTGAACATCGGAGAAGAACATTTTGAATGCTCCAAACAATTAACAACAAGTTTTTCTTTAAAAGTACACAAGAAAATACACACTGGACAAAACTTCCTTACATGTGAAATTTGCTTAAAACAGTTTTCAACGAAACAAAGTTTAAATAGGCATATGAGAGTTCATACTGGGGAAAAACCTTTCGCGTGCAAAATATGCACCAAACGGTTTTCAGATAGCTCTAGTTTAAAACACCATATGACAATGCACACCGGAGAGGGATCTTTCGAGTGTGAAATATGTAACAAACAGCTTTCACGTAGTTCTACTTTAAAATCACATATGAGAATGCATACTGGCGAAAAACCTTATGAATGTGATATTTGCACTAACAATTTTTCAACAAACGATCAACTAAAAACACATATTAGAGTGCATACGGGTGAAAAACCTTTCACGTGCAAAATATGCAACAAACAACTTTCACAGAGTTCTACTTTAAAATCACATATGAGAGCGCATACTGGTGAAAAGCCGTTTGCTTGTGAAACGTGCACTAAACGATTTTCAACGAAGAAACTTTTAAATCTACATATGAAAGTTCATACTGATAAAAAAGCTTTCACCTGCAAGATATGCAACAAAGAACTTTCACATAGTTCTACTTTAAAATCACATAAGGGCATACTTGTGAAAGGCCGTTTGCTTTTGAAATGTGCACTAAACAATTTTCAATGAAGAATTTTTTAAAACTACATTTGAAGGTGCGTACTGATAAATAAGCTATCACATGCAAAACAAACTATATTCACACAGTTTTAATTTAACAGCACATATGAAAACACACACTGGATGAACGGGCCACATTACTATATAAAACCTACTATATTTTATGTTTTAAAATACAGAATTATATTACTAATCGGGAAAAATGACGGTATAGAGTAAGTACAATTATTGAGAAGGTAACATGCAAACAGCCTTAAACCACACAAAAATCAAAGTTGAGTTAGATGTGTCAATTCGTTGTTAAAAGTATGTTAAAAACCACCTTTACTTGCAAAACACCTTATTTCCACTATACTGGTCCATGCTAAGCAGCTTCTTTTCAACCAACCAATAGTAGCTCTGCGACTGCCACTCAGGTAACCCAGTAAGTCTTACACATTTGAGGTTATGTGAGTGTTTATTGTCAAAGTATTTAAAAACAATTAGTAATTACTTTATTGTTCAAAGGATACTGAATAGGGCAGAGGGAAGTGTAAGTGTTGGTGAAGAAAATCACTCTTCTCTTTCTAAATGAATAGAAAGATAAGGGTTACAGGAGGAAAAAGAAAAAATAAACATATTACCAGGTATGTAGTTCCTAGTAGAGCCCTAGTTTTTGTACCGTTTAAGAGAATTTAAATATGCTACCGGGCACAAGAGGAAATTGAACACCTCCGAAAAAAGGGAAAAGGAAAGTCTTACAAAAATATTGTGTTGGTAAGAGGTTTGAAGCAAGAAGTCACAAATGAGCTAAGGACACAAGAACTGCACTCCATAGAGAGCAAATGGAATAATATCAAAACAGCAGTGCTGACAGCAGCAGCGTCCACCGTGGGAAACAAGAAAAAGAAGAGAAGAGGAACATGGTTTGATGACGAGTGCAGGCAAGCGATAGAAGAAAGAAACGAAGCGCACAAAATGTACATAACAAGAAGAACACGGAAAGACGAACATCATTTGAAGTCGCAAGACGGAAAGCAGACAAGATATGCAGAAACAAAAAGAGAGCTTATGAAAATGGACAAATAGAAGAAATGGAACAAAATTTCAAAAAAAAAAAAAACGAAATTAGAGGAGCTTACGAATACCTAAAAAAGATAAAAAGTGGATATAAACCTCAAACAAGCCTATGGAAAGATGAAAGTGGGCAAATAATCAGTGACCAACAGAAAGTCACAGAAACCTGGAAGCATTATTTTCAGACCCTACTTGGAACACAAGTAGATATGGAAGATGAAATGGGTACGAACCATGTAGAAGAGAACGAAGTTGAAGTAGAAGCTCCAACCATAGAGGAAGTTCTCGAAGCTATTAAGGCCCAGAAAAACAATAAAGCCCCGGGAGTTGACGAGATTCCAGCAGAACAGTATAAGGTAGGTGGCAACCACTTATCAAGTCATATCCACGCGCTTATCAAAGAAATATGGCAAGAAGAGAAAATACCCGACGAATGGAAGAAAAGTATAGTATGCCCAATCCATAAAAAAGGAGACAAACTCCAATGCAAAAACTACCGTGGAATTTCTCTACTATGTACAGCGTATAAAGTCCTCACGTATATTATAAACCAGCGACTCCAACCACTAGCAGAAAATATTATTGGAGAATATCAGACGGGGAAGATCGACAATGGATCAAATATTTACAGTCAAGCAGGTCTTGAGCAAATCGTGGGAACACGACATTGATGTTCACAACGTGTTTGTAGACTTCAAACAGGCATACGATTCAGTCAAAAGGGACAGACTATACTATATATTGGCAGAATTAGCAATACCACATAAGCTAATTAGACTCATTAAAGCCACAATGGATGAAACTCAGGCATGTGTACGAATACAAAACAACCGGACAGACTTTTTCAAAATCTCGCAGGGACTAAAGCAGGGAGATGGGCTGGCACCAACATTGTTTAACCTGGCACTGGAGTATGCGGTTAGGCAAATGCAAACTGGACGAGAAAACCTACTGACCAATAAAACGGTTCAACTGGCTGCCTACGCCGATGATATTAATATTATGAGTAGAACATCAACAGGAGCACAGGAAGCATACGCAGAGTTAAAAACACAAACGAAAAGGCTAGGTCTGGAAATCAACACAGAAAAAACAAAAATAATGGTACAGACGAGAAGAAATATAATCCCACAAAACATTATACATGAAGATGACATTGAAACGGTTGGAAAGTTTACATACCTGGGAGTAAAAATATATGCCGATGGAGCAGAGGATGGAGAAATACGAACAAGGATAACGCAGGCAAACAAAGCTTATTTTGCCCTCTCCCATATATTTCGGTCTAAAAGTGTCCACCGAAATACAAAGATGAGAATCTATAAAACTTTAATTCGGCCAATAGCATGTTATGGCAGCGAAGCATGGGTCCTGAAAGAAACATCCAAAAACAAACTCGACACATTCGAAAGAAAAGTACTGAGGAGAATACTAGGACCTGTGAGGGAAAACGGAATCTTCAGAATTCGATATAACAACGAGCTCTATCAACTGTATAAGGAAACACCCCTGTCAGACTTCATTAGAATACAAAGATTGCAATGGGCCGGACATGTGATACGAATGGGAGAGGATAGGCTACCAAAACGAGCACTGAACGCCAGAATGCAGGGAAAGAGACCAGTTGGAAAGCCAAGAAAGCGCTGGGAAGATACAGTAAGCAGCGACGCACAAGCACTTTTAGGAGTCCGTGTATGGAGAAGAGCAGGCACAGACAGACAAGGGTGGAGGCAAAAAATAAAGGAGGCCAAGGCTCATTTTGGGCTGTAGTGCCGTAGAAGAAGAAGAAGAGGTTTGAAAAACTACAAGTATGAAAGTAAAGAGTATTTTATATCGCTGAGCAAGAAAGGGAAAAAGAATCTTAAACAAGTGAAACTGGAAGAACTTCAACTTCCTTATGTAAGCCAAAGAAAATACAAAGATGTTCACAAACTTAAAAAAATATTTTTCTAACCCACGCCTTGGTTGGTACATGGGTTTGATTTTTCATGAACCCACTACAGCAGTTGCTGGTGGAGAGCAGGAAGTAATGAGTGACTATCTCGACGATGAGCATTGTGACTTCCATATTTAAAAAAACTGTTTGTTTGTTGCATTAACTACCTATTACCCCTAATACTTATTTACGACTTAAGCTTGTTTGTATTTTACCTCCTTAATTATTGTCACATTGTCTCCTAGTAGTTGCATTGTCCTATACTTTATATTATTAATATACTGATTAATAAAGAGATTATTGTAAATTTTAATACAATTTATTTATTGAATTCATTTCTGAACCACCTCTCTCTCCACCATCGTTCCTAATTCAAAAATCCAAACTTGCTGTTTATGTTGTTCATAGCCTTAAACCTGTCCATGAGTTAAGTACTGATCTCGTCAATAATCTCTAACATGACAACTCACCTCACATTCTCATATTTTTAAATCAGCTCATCAGGCATTCTGTTTCTTTGACTTATTTCTGAGAGTTTACATGGTATATCATTCAACTTGCTAAAAATTTACCCTCAGTAATAGTCTCAGCAGATCAACACTCAAAAATGTTAAAAGTCTTTGAAGGGTTTGAGCAACCAAATCTGCTGCCAGATCTTTTCTTTGCAAAAACCCATTGATACGATTTTTTCTAGCAAAGCATTCCAAAACTACTTCCATGGTTTTTGAGTTGCTGTAGGGTCTGCACATTGTACTAGTAACATAAGGTTTATACACTAGGAGAACTTCCTAGCATCAAGTAGAAGCCACAAAGAATAGATACTGTTTAAAGTTCCGAAAAAATTCTGAGCCTCCATAGTAGAACGCATAGGTTATTCATATCAGTAGTAGGCATAACACTCTACACTCAGGGTACTTTTCCCCTTTGCCACGGGCCTGTAAACAGACCTTAAAGGCCTAGGGTTTAAAATTAACATACGTTTTACATAATGATAAAATACAAAAATATTTCTAGACTAAATCTAGACATTAACACATAATATGATTAATTGGGAATCACAGTTTCAGAACTCTTTAACAAATTACGTATTGTTAATTATATACCTCTTCTTTCTATTCTGTCAATGATCGTTTCTGTAGCACTCATGTTATTTCTTGTAGATTGCTCCATGGTTTGCTCTTTTTTGCTTTTTTTTTTGTTCCTTTTGGAAATGTTGCGATCCCACCATAAGGAGTTCAGGCATCCTACAATTTTACGTCCCTGATTAATTCGGTATTTAATTTTGGTTTCTCCCAAGCCGTTCTTATCAATAAGTGCACCTAAATATTAAAATTTTTCCACTTGTTTGATTTCCACGTCCTCGTCTATCAATACTTTAAACCTTGCATCTAAATTGATAACTAAATATTCTGTTTTCTTCATGCTGACTTGTAACCTCCATTTTACATATTCTGTGTATAGGCGATTTATCATAAATTCTAGATCATAAGAATCTTGAGCTAGGACGATTTGGTCATCCGCAAAATTCAGGGAGAACAGTACGTCATTTCCTACGGGGATTCCCATTCCCTGGCCGTGGTTTTTCCCATTTTGGAGGGCTGCCTCAATATATAAATAAACAGTAAGGGTGTCTCAATCTCCCGAAAGTAGGTAGGACACATAATCCTCCGTAGCCGTTAAGTAGAATCTTTTCGATTACCCTTTTTAAAGATGGACAATTGGTGAGCGGTTTTCCATTCAGATGGTACTTTAATTTGTTGGCAGCATTGATTCATTAGCAAAGTTATTTGTTCTATTAAGAGTGGACCTCCTGCTTTAAGTAACTCTACAGCTATATTACCAGGTCGTGGCGATCGCCTGTTTACATTTTAATTAACGCAGTACGTACCTCGTTGTTAGTAGTATTAATGTTACTATTTGTTTGTCTCTCCATGTATTCCAATCTGGACTCTTGGAATAAATTTTTATTGTGATTTTCCCACTTTTCTATAGGAATTAATTTGCTAAAGGAGTTATGAGTGTTTTTCTTTAGATTACCGATAATTTTCCATGCTTCTGTAGTCTGAGAACCGCCAATTAAATTTTTAACTTGGACACATTTTTGTCCCCAAAAATGGTTTTCTGCTTTTCTTATTTGATTGCGTACTTCTCTGTTTTTCCTTTGATATGTTACTCTATTGCTAGATGTTTTATTTGTTAGCAATTTCTTATATATTTTGTTTTATTCTTGTAACTCTTCATAAAAGGAATCTTTAACTTGTTGATTTGAATCGTTTGTTGGCGCATAGACTCCAACAACTATTTTTTCGTTGCCGCACAATGTGACAGTTATTGTCAAAATTCTTTGAGAGATGTACGCATAGTCTTTTATATATTTTTTTAACGATTTTTTTATAAGAATTGAGACCCCTGATTTAGCGTGTCCGTGTTTCTCTACTCCTGACCATATATGAATGTAGTCTTTAATCTGTTCATTTCCTTGGCATTTCTTTTTGGTTTCAGAGAGCACTATGATGTCAATTTGTTGCTCCGTCATTTCAGTTAAAATTTCCATTATCTTGTGAGTCATGCCTTGAGTAGTCCAAGTACCAATTTTCAAGACTTTTTCATTGCCAGGTGTCGTCGTCGTAAGCTTCCATCCATATTCCGAGGCTCGGCGTTAGAATTTTTAGTCAAAAGACTTTTTTCCAGGTGATGAGGGACTGGCCCATCGCTCTAATCCCCAAGCTTCGTGGACCAGGATTTTCTGTTGGGTTTCTTCCCTTAGTCGACATGTTCTAGTTTTAAGGCGCCAGAAACTCGCCTGTCATCCTCTCTGCTGCTATATACCGTTCTTCCATTGTACGCCATATACCCGGTGGTTACGCGACATATATATGTCGTGAGAGTAGGATTTACTGGCAGAGCCGAGTTCTGTTTCCAGAACCCCCAACTCTTTAGTTTGGAAACGGGTGGACATTTCTCAGAGTTTTATTGCAATATAAGAGTCGACATCTCATATTATCTCCGAGGTCCATAACCAGCCTTTAACCACCACATTATTACATAATTCTAATTATACTACATTAATTAATCTATTCGATGTTTCCAATTTGTTGATAAATAGAATGGTTTCCTCTGCAGATTCCGTTATTATTGTTTTCAATTGTCTCCATTCTTCCTCTCTGATTCCGTTGAGTTTTATTTTGGAGAGTACTTTGATATTCCTGTATTTTTGTTGGACTTTTGAATCCTTCAACATTCCATTTTTTAATATAGTTGCCCTTTTTTTTTTTATTTTTTTCCTTTTGCCACTGTCTCGATTTTCTGCCGCAATTTTGCCCCCACAAGATAGTGATCTGAGTCAGAGGTCGTCTCGCGATACGTTCTGACATTAGTTATGTCTGTTGCCCATCTGTTTGAAATGAGGATGTGGTCAATTTGATTGGCTTCATTGGTTCCTGCTATTTTCCATGTTCCTTTATGAATATCTTTTCTCTAAAAGTTAGTGCTGAAAACTACATAAATATTTGCTTTTGAAAATTGTGCAACCCTAAGTCCATTTTGACTGGTTTCATTATGCAAACAATGTTTCCCAAATATGTTTACGAAAGTGTCTTCTTTCCCCAGCTTATCAATAAAGTCGCCTAATGTTATAACAGCATCGTGTCTTTGTATTTTATCATATACTTCCTGAAGTTCTCTTTCAACCTCGGCTTCATCAGCCTCTTCCGTCGGTGCATATACATTAACCATTATCACGTTATGCAGTTTACCTTTGGCTCTTATGGTGCAAATTCTGACTGATATTGGTGTAAATTCGATAACGGCTTTTCGCATTCTTTTGGTTAATATAAACCCTACTCCTTTTTTACCTTGTCTCATTTCATTTCCGGAGTAGTATAGTAAGAACTTTTTTTGCGAATGTCTCCCTGGCTCTTTCATCTGATTTCCAACAGTGCCCATGTTTCAACCCCATATTTTTCAATTTGTTCTACCATATCTTCTACCATTCACACATTCCAGGTTCAAAATGTCAAATCCATAATCATGTCCATTTTTCTTTGCTGAGTTCGTCGGTGTAGGATCCGTCCGTTTGTTTCATTAGCCATTGTATACGCAACAATTGAGTTTTACAGGGAAGTGTTGTTAGCCCTTTGCTGAACCCCCTATTCATCGGAGGACCAAGGCTCCCTTCGTCGACAGCCCTGACCCCAACTTTCACTGTAGTTGGTTACCCAATCTCCAGTGGGGTTGCTCAGGTTACCTGTGTGTACCAACTTGGAGATGAAGATAGGAATTGAGTAGGAGAGGCTGAGTGATGCTAACACGATACGGCACCATGTATTGCGCTTCACTACCACTTTACACCAAATGATCTCCTAAAAACCCAAAATAAATCTCTCCGTTTATTGTTTTCTCAAACAAGGAATGACCTATTACATACTTACAGAAGGACCACTTAGTTTGACTCTTCGTCATTATGTGGTACGGATTTATTGTGGATTACATCCCTTTTGATGAAACTGAAACTGTGCTTTATCTCTGAATAAAACAAAATCGAAAAAATTTATTTATACAATTATTTTTTGTTGTGTCCATGAACATAAAGTTATCCTTTGGTCAAAATCATTAGCGGTTAATTCTTGGTGTCGCTGAATGTGTTATGATTATCTTGAGAGAGTTTTCTGAATAGATCTGTTACTAATGTCTTGCTCTGTGTACAAATTTTGGATACTTGTATAAGGGTGCTCCTTCTGGATTGATCTACATATGTCGATTGTCAATTTACAGAGCATTTTTCTTGAGTTAACCACGTTAAGTTAAGGATGCTGCCTCGGTTTCATTAATATTGTCATTCAAATTTATAGGCATTGTACACTAATGCAGTTAGTTAAGCTATGCTAGGTTCTTTAACATGATATTCCATGATGGCTTTATCTTCCTCTAGCGTCATTGTTTTATAAAAAGCTCTTTTGAAAATCTTTGCTTTCACTTGTCTCCGAAGGCGTGTCAGGCAGAAGCTGACCGCCGTGCCGGACGCATTTAGAAATTCGGAGAAATACTTGGAAATTCCAAGTGTGGGCAAATCCGAATTTCTAATTGACTCGATGTAGGGAAATTCCACTTTTACTACGTAAAACAAAGGATTTGTTTTATATAAAAGCAGACGGAATTTCTCTCATCGGCCAGTCGAGCTTGCCTCTTCTACTGTAGACCTAGTCGGTGCTATTATTGTTCCAACTAAGTTATTGTTTTATTTCTGATTTCCTGTATACCATTTTTATTTTAGCAATATTGTATATTCAGACCTTTTCAGGTTAGAATATTACACATTGTTCATGTACTTATTGTTTGATATTTTATTTGGTTATTTTGATTGATTATTTTCTTGTATTTGTATCTAAGCTGTTCTTTCCGGTAAGTCAAAGAACTCTTAGAAATATTGCTTTGCTATTTTATTCGACTTGTTAATTTGTGTGTGTCTAAGTAGTTCTTTTCTGGTGAGTCAAAAGAACACTTAGAAGTATTTTCATATTTGCATTATTATTTCTGATACTTTTATCTAAGATATTATTTCATATTATTGACTATTTTATTTTCTATTTTTCGTTAAGTTGTTTCTTCCGTAAGTCAAGAAACACTTAGCAATATTTTCACATCTTTTCTGTATTTGATTTTCTTGTTTCTATTATAAGTTGTTCTTCCGTAAGTTAAGAAACATTTATAAATATTTGTACATATATTTTACCATATTCTCTTGTTTATTTTCTGCTCTAAGTTGTTTCTTCCGTAAGTCAAGAAACACTTAGACATATTTCTATAATCTATTTCCCTTTTGCATTTCTTGTTTTATACTTTGAATGTTTTATTTTCTAAGCCGTTTCTTCCGTAAGTCAAGAAACACTTAGAAATATTTCCATATTTTATTTTCACATTTGCATATTTTTCACTTTCTTTTATATTTCTGTCCTAAGTTGTTTCTTCCGTAAGTCAAGAAACACTTAGGAGCATTTATCTTGTATTATATTTTCATACCGTTTGATTTATTTTGATTTACTAAGCTATTCCTTCCGTAAGTCAAGGAATACTTAGATTATTGTACCTGTTCTGTTTTCTATCTTTGATCCGTTATTTCGTAACCGTTCCTTGGAACTGTTACCTATAACCGATACTTGTCACGGTAACTGTTACTTTATACCAGTAGCGATTATTAACCCTTTTGATAGCGACAAACAAAGATGGTCAACACCCGATCAAATTCCGGGGACAGGAAGAAGTCCGAAGAGCCGGCGATGGGTCCCACAGGCCCAAATGCCCCCTCTCGGCAACACACTCCACGTCATGAATTTGACACTGAACGTATTGCATATTTGATGATAAACGATTTCCAAAATTTCGTCAGATTAACTTCGCTTCATTGTCTCAATAATACCTTGATCCATTGGTTGAGAAATTACGAGCATCTTCCCATATCAGTTGACCCAACGTTAGATTGATGAGAAAATTAAATTTTAGAGAACAAAAATAAAAGCGCAGCGTAAATTTTAGAAGCTTTAATGCACCGAACAACATTTTTGAATTTCCTAATTATAGAAAATATTTTATAACGTATTGAAAACTATTGATTAAACAGAATAATAATAAATTATAAAAATCGCATAGAATATTAACAAAAAAAAAATGTTAACCTTTGCCACTGAGTTGCATCCTCTTTATTTTTAATGGCCTCCACAATTCTTCGAGGGATAGTTTTTACCAAGTTCTGACAAAATTTTAATGTAAACGAATCCCATATGTCTTGCAATTTTTCCTTCAATCCGTTGACTGACCTGGCAGGATGTTTTTTCAAAGCTTTTTTCATTTCGCGCCACAAAGTCTCTATCAGGGACAAGTCGGGACTGTTAGAAACCCATTCCAGAATTGGTATGCCATGGTCTTCAATACATTTTAAACTCTTTTTTGAGTTATGACAACCCGCGCCGTCTTATTGGAAGACAAAATTTCCGCTGTTGTTCCATAATCGGTAAGAGAGATTATTGTAAAATATTCAAATATTTGTTCGTGTTTACAATCCCATCGATAAAATGTAGCTTTCCCACTTTTCTCTTCAGATAGTTGGAATGGAATGCTTAATTTTTCCTGCGATTGACGCGACTGCTACTGTCCTACGTACTATTTTTTTCAATTATAAAACTTTTTTTGTAAATACCAAATCCTAATTTGTGGGTTTCTCGGTTTCTGTTGATCTAGAAACGTGTCTTCCAATACCGTCACTCCATACAACGCTTAACTTCCTATAATTTGCTCTTCGCTTTTTCACTATAATCTCTCTTAATGTCCTTCGATCTGATTTGGTTATTTTACTTTTTCGTATTTCTGCTGCATCATTATCATTTCTAATGATAATGATGCAGCACTAATTGATGATAACGAATATGACCTACAAAAGCAGCTCCACACCTTTAATATCACAGCAAACAAACTTAATATGAGACTATCTGTAGAAAAAACTAAATGTATAGTGATCAGTAAAGAGCCGCGTAGATACAAACTAGAAATAGACGCCAAAATTGTAGAACAAGTAATGAAATTCAATTACCTAGGAGTAGAGATCACTAGTAACAGGGATACAAGAACAAAGACCAGAAAGCAAGCATCAAAAGCGGCAAGAGTAAGTGGTTGTCTCCGAGAAACCGTATGGAGAAACAATATCTGACCACGGAAAGCAAAATGAAAGTATACAAGACAACAGTAAGACCAATTTTAACATATGCAGCGGAGACAAGGACCGATACAAGAAAGAGGAAACAACAAATCAACAATATCGAAATGAAAGTCTTAAGATCAATAGCGGGAATATCATTAAGAGACAGACAAACCAACAGAAGTGTACGCGAACAATGCAAAATTCAAAATATTAACAGGTGGATAAAAACAAGAAAAAAAAACTACGACGAACATGTAAACCGAATGGGACCAGATAGATTAGCGAACATCTGTAAAAGCAACAAACCGTATAGCGGTAGACCCTCCAAAAAGGTGGAAAGATAATGTACAGTCAACAACGACTGAAACAGAATAAGAGGCAGACAAACAGGAGTAATCCTAGTCGCACGAAGAAGAAGAAGAACATTTCTAGGTTTTGTGACGACCGAACCTGTACTTTTGTATCTTCTGACTATATTTCTTACACTATAGCGTGGCAATTGCAACATATTCGCGATTTCCGAATTGGATTTTCCAGAATTAAAAAATCTATTATAGTGTATTTTTATGTATGAGAGAGTAATAAAACAATAAATTATGTATGCAAATCCCTAAACTGTTGATACGGGTGACTCAATGAAAAACAGATATTTGTCAACAAGTTTACAGAAGTATATAGGAAAACAATTTTAAATTGAGTATGACCACCAGGTATAAAGGTTGGAACAGAATAGAATACAATAATTGTGAGGGTTACTAATCCCTAAATAAGGTTGCCAGTGTCGGAGTGATGGTGGTTAACAGGTACTAATGAATTTGCAAGAAATGTAAGATGTTTATTTTATTGGTTATATATAACCAATAAAAGTTTAATAAGTACCTAACTATTTGCAAAATAAAGTTTAATTCTTTAGATAAAATAAAACCTTTTATTTTATCTGAAATGAGTGCATTCCACGAACTAAGGGTTTCAACAATCAAACATTTAATTCTTTAATTCCAGGAATCTACGACAGTAATTGACTAGATAATTACCTTCTAAACTTATTCCACAGAAAATGTGATAGTGGGTTTTTCCATTTTGTAGGAAGGTCCAAGTGGCGTATTCAAAATTCTTAACAGTTCACTAAAAGTAGGTACTTTAGTTGCAAGGTGCAGTTTATTGTGTATACTAGTGTTATGGAAAATTTGGAAGTGCCGTGTAAACGCCGAAAAATTGGTCCTTTAACAGTTAATGAAAAAACATTAATATTTAATTGTTTTAAATCATTTACAGACAAACATTTATGTGAAAGTGTTGATGAGACCGTTGAGTTAGTTAGCAGTACACTTGGTGTTGGGAAATCTACGATTTACAGAGTTATTAAAGAAGAGAAATGTGGTAGTTTTCAAATGCCACGTAATGCTCCAGGGAAACCAAAATTTCAAATAGAATATCATTTTAAAGAAGGACTTCGACGGAAAGTGCATGAATTCTTCTTTAGACAAGAATTTCCAACATTGGATAAAGTTCTTGTCTCAGTTCGAGATGATAAGGATTACCCAGAAATGAGTCAGCCCAGAAAGTACGTTATGGAAACTTTTAAAAGAAATAGGCTTCCGCTGGAAAAAGAATCCCAGAAAGTCTATTTTATTAGAAAGAAGCGATATTGTCATATGGAGAAGACATTTTCTAAGAACCATAAAGGAAATGAGAAACCAAAAAAGAAAAATATTTTATCTTGATGAAACATGGATCAACGAGGGTCATACACCAAATAAATTTTGGCAGGATGAAACTGTTACAAGTCAAAGGCACGCTTTTGTAAATAACTTATCTACTGGTTTAAACCCACCATCAATAAAGGGACGCATGCTGATAATAGTACACATTGGCAGTTCAGGCGGTTTTGTTGAAGGTGGTTTATTAACTTTTGAATCAACTCGTACCGGTGACTACCATGAAGACATGAACGCTGATGTCTTTCAAGAATGGTTCGAACAAATGATAGATCTTCTTCCTAAGAACTGTGTAATAGTAATGGATAATGCAAGTTATCACTTCAGACTTATAGAAGGACTGCCCACAACCAAGTGGTTAAAAAAAGACTTGCAGAATTGGCTGAGTTCAAAAAATATTACGTACCATCCCGGATCTATAAGAAAGGAACTTTATTCGTTGTGTGCCCTTCATAAAGAAAAATTTAAAAAATACGAAATTGATGAAATTGCCAAAAATCGTGGAATGACAGAACTTAGATCCCCACCATATCATTGTGAATTAAACCCGATTGAACTGGTATGGGCACAGATAAAGAGTGAAGTTTCAAGAAAAAATACCACTTTTAAAATTCATGATGTTAAACAGTTGTTTTTGGAGGCCGTAAATAATGTAAAACCTGAAAACTGGGAAAAGGCAGTAAATCACACTATTAAAGAAAAGGAAAAAATGTGGAAGCTGGACAATATTACTGATAAAATGATCGAGCCAGTTATTATAAATCTTGGTTCTGAAAGTTCATCTTCTGAATCTGATTTGGATTTGTAACAAGTAGCTGTAAGTTTTATATTAATATTTTTATTCATCTATTTAACATACCTTAGACGGTTTTAAAAACTCTTTTTCTCTTTTGTAATTTTTAAAAATTAAAAAAAATGTGAATTTTTTAAAACCCTTTTTAATGTAGGCCAGTCAGTTCTAATATAGTGTGTGATAAAAGAGGTCACTTTTGTTTACATACACATAACACTTTATAACACTGAAATAATTCATTTATTTTTTACAATTATTCAAAGTAATTTTTCAATTAATCTTGAGCACGCCCATGGAGTGGTCGGAAGTACCAGTTAAAATTATGCTAATTACTCTCTCGTTCATAAAAATAAACTATAATTACTGAACAAATTTTCTCATTGATAACTACCTCAACCCATTGTACCGGGTGGTCCAATAAGCCGATCACTCGGCTATATATCAGAAACTATTCATGTTATAACTTTAGGAGAAAAATTCCTTAGTAAAAGTGGCCAAGAGAAATCGCTGAAAATAACTCACAAGATTCTGGATTAACTGCTAGGGGACGTAACCTGCGAAGAAAATTTTGAAAACCAGTTTTTTGGGAAATATGTCCAATTATACCTAAGTGTATATAAGTGTTAAATAAGTACACTAGAAAGAGGCATAAATTCTACACAAAGTTGTTCAAGTACTTTTTTTTTTATTTTTTCAAATAAAGGGTGGGGGAGAGTGGGAAAATATTTGTGGATAAATACCTATAACTTTGGTTTGGATCAACCGATTTTAACAAAATTAACGTCATTAAAAAGAGTATGGATGAATTAATTTACATCTACTATAAATAATTGCATTTAATTTTAATTGTCGTAGGTAGAGGGTACTTTCGAATAGAAAAAATTAAAATTTGTTTTTCTTCAAAATTTTTAATGGAAACACCTATTTATTGTAAATTATAATGGAACTGGATTAAATTCGTAACAACTTGATAAACAAAAGATTCCGCAACTATATAAAAAGAGTGGCCGCTTACCCTGGTATGGACATTTCGTCTGACCACAACCCCCTACTCGAGAATGTATGGGTTCGATTGGCAAAGGTTAAAAAGCCATCTAATCAAAAATACATAAACACTAGAGAATTAATGAGAGATGAAGAGCTTAGATCTACATACAGTAAACATATCAACGAGAATTTGAGAAACATACAAGGAAATTGCATAGAGGAAACCTGTGAGAAAATAAAAATAGCTATATTCGAGACTGACGAAGTAGTCGCAAGTAAAATAAAAAGAAATCACAAAAACGAGTGGATGACGGAAGAGATACTTGATCTAATAGAGCAACGAAGACAGTACAAAATACATCAGAATCAATAGGAATACAAAGAAATTAACGGACGATAAGGGAAAGAATTAAAAACGCAAAGGAAAGCTGGATGAAAGAACTTTGTGAAGAATTGAAATCACTACAAGAAAAGGGAGACAGCTTTGGACTACATAAAAAGGTCAAAGAAATTTCGAGTATATGCAAGAAACATCATGAGACTCGCCTGAAGAATGATCAAGGGAAACTACCTTCATACCCAGGAAGAACTAGCTAGAATATGGGCAGACTATGCTTCGTCCCTCTTTGCGGACAATAGACCGAATTTGCCAAATACTAACTTACACACGGAAAATTTATCCGGCCCTCCCATTATTCGCGCCGAGGTGGAGTACGCTATAAAAGTAGCAAATTTAGTCAAGGCCCCTGGACCGGATGGAATTACTACGGAAGCCATAAAACAGTTGGAAGATGATAACATCGACGTGCTGGTAACAATTTTCAATTCCATTATAACGCCGGCTACATTACAATGGATTGGCTTTATTCTACCTTTATAATGATCCCTAAATCACAAAGAGCGACAAAATTCAAAAACCACAGACTGATAAGTTTAATGAGCCATTTGCTTAAGGTGTTTCTTCGCATCCTTCACACAAGAATGTTCAGAAAGCTGGAAGATCTAAGCAATGAGACACAATTTGGTTTCAAAAGCGGACTGGGTACACGTGAGGCAGCATTTTGCTTGAATACGCTTGTACAAAACTGCATGGATCAACGAAAGGATATAGTCATAACATTCCTCAATTATGAAAAAGCGTTTGACACCGTAAAACATGACGCAATGATAAAAATGCTACACAATGCTAACATTGACGAGAAAGTTATTAAGGGCACCTTAATATTTGCTTTAAAAGCATGGAAGA
Source organism: Diabrotica balteata (assembly GCA_918026665.1). Taxonomy (NCBI): domain Eukaryota; kingdom Metazoa; phylum Arthropoda; class Insecta; order Coleoptera; family Chrysomelidae; genus Diabrotica; species Diabrotica balteata. Next base: position 109,323,501 of record OU898284.1, read on the forward strand.
GAACTTTCGATTCTTGTTTTGTCAATCTGAATAAAATTGAACACAAAAAGCCAATTATAATATTGATTTTTCATTTAGTTGCATTTTACTTTATTTAACCAAGGATTATAATTTTAGGTTCCCCTTGTAAAGATATGAAAACTGATGCCAGTAGCCTATTAACAAATCATGATAGAAGTGACAGTAATTTGAACCAATCTATAACTACCACTACCAATGTGAACACTGGAGGACAACGTTTTATATCTACAATCTGTAAGAAACCATTGTCAACTAATTATCGTTTACGACAACATATGAGGATACACACTGATGAAAAACCATTTGAGTGTGAAATATGTACCAAACAATTTTCACTAAAGGAATATTTAAAACAACATATGACAGTGCATACCGATGAAAAACCATTTGAATGTGAAATTTGTCCCAAACAGTTTTCAACGAAACAACTTTTAAAATCGCATATGAGAGTGCATACTGGTGAAAAACCATTCGAATGTGAATTTTGCAAAAAAAAATTTCAACAAAGGATTATTTAACAATACATATGAAATTGCATGCTGATGAAAAACCATTTGAATGTGGAATTTGCACCAAACAATTTTCAATAAAGGATTATTTAAAAAGACATATATCGATAGTGCATGCTGGTAAAAAACGATTTAGTTGTGAAATTTGCAACCAACAATATACTAGACAGGAATCTTTAACTAGTCATATGACAGTACATACTGGTGAAAAACCATTTAAATGTGACATTTGCAATAAAGGGTTTTCATTGAATTACTATTTAAAATTGCATATAAGACTGCATACTAGTGAAAATTTATTTGAATGTGAAATTTGTACCAAACCGTTTTTGACAAAGACATTGTTAAAAATACATATGAGAGTGCATACTATTGAAAAACCATTTGAATGTGAAATTTGTATCAAACCGTTTTCGACGAAGAACGAATTAAAATCACATATGAGAGTGCATACTGGTAAAAAGCCATTTGAATGTGAAATTTGTACGAAACCGTTTTCGACGAAGAACGAATTAAAATCACATATGAGAGTGCATACTGGTGAAAAAACCATTTAAATGTGAATTTTGCAAAAAAAAATTTTCACCAAAAAAATATTTAACAATACATATGAAATTGCATACTGATGAAAATTAATTTAAATGCGAAATTTGTACCAAACAATTTTCAATAAAGCATTGTTTAAAAAAACATATAACGATAGTGCATGTTGGTGAAAAACCATTTAGTTGTGAAATTTGCAAGAAAAAATTTTCAATAAAGGAGAATTTAAAACAACATATGAGAGTGCATACTGGTGAAAAACCATTTGAATGTGAAATTTGTACCAAACCGTTTTCGACGAAGTCAAAGTTAAAATCACATATGAGAGTGCATACAGGTGAAAAAAGTTTCACTTGCAAAATATGTTCCAAAAAATTTGCATATAAATCTGGTTTAAAAGTACATATGCAAACTCATACTAGTGACTAGCTATGAAAACTTGCACTTACATTCTGTAGCATAAGACCATCCTTTGAATTAATAACAGTTCCGAATAGACACTTATGGAGATTCAGCTATGAAGAGCGAATACGCCAGCAGCGTGCACCGCCAAAATATTTAGAAAAAATGTAACTCTCCGAAATATATTTCATTGGCCCCTTTAATTATGTTTATATTTGTTTACCGGTGGCTCTATAAAAAAGTTTAAATTTGATTGACTGTGAATACGTTTGCTTATAAAATTAATATACCTATAGTAAATACGAATGCCTATTTTTTTATTATTACGATTTTTACGACCTAAAAGAACATATTTCCTTCACTCAGCTTTGACTTCTTGTGTTTATGGAACTAGTGTGTGGAGACATCCGGACGTGCGAGGTCCGCACGTCCGGATTAAAAAGAGGAGAGATACAGTAGCATCCCTATAAAACAATCATCCATCTGGCCCTACAGAAAGCCCTCTATGAGAGTCTCTTGTGTAGGGCTACAGGTGAAACTAGAACGATGATAAAGGCGGATAATGAGAATATTAGAAACAGCATAGTATAGATACAGTTAGTGGTAGTCAATCGAATTGTACCATCGAAGCAAACTGAATTAAATAAAACTTTAAAATCAGATTTGTGTATTTTAGTACAAAAGTAATTTTTTTGTTGTAGAAATTCAATTCTGTATTTTTTCGAACCAGGAGTCTCTTGCGAAAATTAACCGTAGGACATTCCCAATGTAACAGCTTTTATGTTGGATTCGATTGAACTCTGTTCCAGTAGGAAATCACACTGTTAACTAGTGTTGCCCAAAATCGGTCTTGGTCTTGTTCTTGCGTTTTGGTAAGACCAAGACCGTCTAATTTTAGCAAGAACAAGAATGACCATGCAAAATTTAAGCAAGATCAAGACTAAGCATGGAGACTCTTGGGTTTTACAGTTAGGACTGAGTGACGTTTTAGCGAATATAGTAGAATAAAAAAATATGTAATAAAAATTTAAAAAACTGGACTTAGAGCATTACGAACAATACCATAAACATATATACCGAATCAAAATATTTATTAAAAGAACGCTTGACACGTGCCCAGAGGTCATAATTACAATGTAAAAATAAAATATTTTGTACATTCTTTCCCAGCAGACGACTTCTTAGCTCAGAAATTAATTATCCAGGTTTTGAGAATAGCGGCCCTCTAATCATAAAATAATTTTCTCGCATTGCGACGCCGACAGTAATATCGTATCGAAACTTTTTAAAAATATATCACCTAAGCTAATAAAAAATATAATACTTAATGTTAATGACGCAAAATAATTCAATTTTTTCCCATTATAATTGAGATAAGAAGAATCTAAATAAACAAATCTTATCGGTCTGACTACACATCGTTTCTGCTGAGTGTGCGATGAGATCATTCGGTTAAACAAAATTTGCTGAAAGAACGCCGGCTAATATTCCAATATGACGAGACAAATTAATAACAGATAGTGTCGGCTACCGTGTAACCAAAATACCGAAATATTTAGAATAACGATGTAACGATATATAATCCTTAGGGTATTGAATAGTAACGAACATATAGTAACTAATAGTAATTACTTTTTCGACATCACTAAACTGCATTATTGAGCTTTACTTCGAGGCTAATGTAATAATTGTTTTTCATCTAATTCTTGTTGTTCCCGGAGTATGAGGGACGAAGATTTAAATAGTTCTAGTCGGAGCAGTGAGGGTTGAAGTTCTAGATCTAAAAGACCTAAAAGCAAATTTGATGAGTTTTTCGAAATAATGCATGCATCCCAAATTGCTTTGTGTAAATTTTGCCTACATGGAAATGTTGAAATAAAAATGAAAAACTGAAACACGTCATATTTAAGGAAGCATCTAATATCTTTACACAAAAAGGAATTACAAATATTTCTTCCTGAAAATCCAAAATTCGGTGGAGATATCACAAGCTTTTTAATAATTGCTGGAAAAAGTAGACATGTAAAAAAATATATTTATTACTTTATGACCAATTACACATATATTTTCATTTAGTTGTATTTTACTTTATTTAACCGAGCATTATAATTTTAGGTTCCCCTTGCAAAGAAATGAAAACTGAAGCCAGTAGCTTATTAACAAATTATGACAGAAGTGACAGTAATTTGAACCAATCTATAACTTCCACTATCAATGTGAACACTGGAGAACGTTTTATATGTATCTTTTGCAAGAAATCATTGTCAAACAATTATCGCTTAAAACAACATATGAGGATACACACTGATGAAAAACCATTTAAATGTGAAATTTGCACTAAAAAGTTTTCAACGAAACAATGTTTAAAATTACATATGACAGTGCATACCGATGAAAAACCATTTGAATGTGAAATTTGCACTAAACAGTTTTCAACGAAACAAGGTTTAAAATCACATATGACAGTGCATACCGATGAAAAACCATTTGAATGTGAAATTTGCACTAAACAGTTTTCAACGAAACAACGTTTAAAATCACATATGACACTTCATACCGGTGAAAAACCATTCGAATGTGAAATTTGCACTAAACAGTTTTCAATGAAACAACATTTAAAATCACATATGACAGTGCATACCGATGAAAAACCATTTGAATGTGAAATTTGTCCCAAACAGTTTTCAACGAAACAACTTTTAAAATCGCATATGAGAGTGCATACTGGTGAAAAAGCATTTGAATGTGAATTTTGCAAAAAAAAATTTTCCACAAAGGATTATTTAACAATACATATGAAATTGCATGCTGATGAAAAACCATTTGAATGTGGAATTTGCACCAAACAATTTTCAATAAAGGATTATTTAAAAAGACATATAACGATAGTGCATGCTGGTAAAAAACGATTTGGTTGTGAAATTTGCAACCAACAATATACTAGACAGGAATCTTTAACTAGTCATATGACAGTGCATACTGGTGAAAAACCATTTAAATGTGACATTTGCAATAAAGGGTTTTCATTGAATTACTATTTAAAATTGCATATAAGACTGCATACTGGTGAAAATTTATTTGAATGTGAAATTTGTACCAAACCGTTTGTGACGAAGACACTATTAAAAGTACATATGAGAGTGCATACTGGTGAAAAACCATTTAAATGTGAAATTTGTACCAAACCGTTTTCGACGAAGCACGATTTAAAATCGCATATGAGAGTGCATACTGGTAAAAAGCCATTTGAATGTGAAATTTGTACCAAACCATTTTCGACGGAGAGAATGTTAAAAATACATATGAGAGTGCATACTGGTGAAAAACCATTTAAATGTGGGATTTGCGCCGAACGGTTTCTAACGAAACAAGCTTTAAATATGCATAAAAGAGTGCATACCGATAAAAAACCATTTGAATGTGAAATTTGTACCAAACCGTTTTTGACGATGAGAGAATTAAAATTACATATGAAAGTGCATACTGGTGAAAAAACATTTGAATGTGATATTTGCACCAAACAGTTTTCAACGAAACATGCTTTAAAATTGCATATGACACTGCACACTGGTCAAAAACCATTTGAATGTGGTATTTGCGCCAAACAGTTTCTAACGAAACAATCTTTAAATACGCATATAAGAGTGCATACTGGTGAAAAACCATTTGAATGTGAAATTTGCACCAAACAGTTTTCAGCTAAACAAATTTTAAAAACACATATGGTTTTGCATACCGATAAAAAACGATTTTAATGTGAAATTTGTACCAAGCGGTTTTCAAAGAAACATGGTTTAAACTTGCATATGACACGGCCAGGGGCGGCTGGTCCTATGAGGCAGGTGAGGCAGTGCCTCACCAGTATTAATCGACTATTTACGTTCTTTAACTACAATTTAACTTTTTGGAATTTTCTAAATAACTTTATTTTCATTATGATAAAAAATTAAAATAGGTACACCCCTGATGTCTTATCTTCGTATATTTCTTCATAATCTACGGGCCGGACAAGGGACAAGCTTAAACCACAAAATATTAAATAAACAACGGCGCCTATCATCTGTGCATCTCATTCTCTCTTTAAAAATTATAGCCGAGGCAAGCCTCACGGCATTGCTCTGTCTAGCATGTTAGACATCACATTATGTAGCGAAATTCAACATGATTTATTTATTTTCAGCCCACTATTTCACCGAACAGGAGAGGCAAGCCTCTCTCCTCTCTCGTTTGGTGTAGTTCTTTTAATTAGCAGCGTTGCCGTTTTGGTACAAAGGTACCCAATTCGCTACATTTTTTCCCTCGGGGTATAAAAGTACATTTTAAATAAAACATAGATTTTTATTTGAAAATTGTAACAACATTGGAGTATTTTCCTTTAGTAGATGGTACTATACATATTGTTCTATTGTTTTCCGATTTAACAAACAATATTTTTTTTCTATGCATTTACCAGATTAGCAACTTTGGTACATTTTGGAACATTTCTGCAAAATTGTTGTAGTAAGTAGTAGTTAAATTACTTCCTGTTGGCCTGTTGGTGCGGCAGGATCACGTTTGACGTATCTCGTGTTGTTTTTCATTAAAAAAGCAGTAAGATTACATGTTATATAATAAGTGCAATTCTAATTAAGTTTTTTAAATAATTTTGGTGGGTTTGTTTTTGTCTGCAGGATTTTCGGTTTTAGTGAAAAATGGATTTAGCACCGAGCACTTTGTCACAACTTTCCCAGGTAAATGTAAATATTCGTAATACTTGTAATCTCGTAAATTTTTTAGTCAAACAGCAGAATTTTTCAAGTCATTCATATGAAGATAAATTATATATAGTTAAAGTAGTAAAACGACCTATTCCAGATTTAAGTAAACATCTTGTTTCTATCGGTGGCGTCGGAAAACCAAATCGGGGATTTCAAAATGCATGGTACGAAAAGTTTGACTGGCTTACGGGTAGTATAACATTAAATAAATTGTTTTGTTGGCCATGCATTTTATTTGCCACAGCTAATACTAGCGACAAAGTTTGGTTCAAAAATGGTTACACTGATTTGAAAAATTTGTCTCGGAGTCTATTGTTACACAATAAAAGTTCTCAACATAGTACATCGAATTGCAAGCTTACTCTTATGAGAAAACAAAAACAAAATATCGCTACAGCACTAGACAATTCGCGTAAAATAGATATTGAAAATTTCAATGCTAGGGTTAAAGAAAATCGGCAAATTTTAAAAAGCCTTATAGATATTACATCACACCTCTGTATGCAAGAGTTACCGTTTAGGGGGCATGATGAATCTAATGAATCTTTAAATTGCGGGAATTTCAAAGAGCTAGTTGTTCTTGTTAGTAAATTTGACACTAATTTAAAAACATTTTTAAAACATGATAATGACTCTAGATCAGTTTTTTCTGGGACATCTAAAACCATACAAAATGAATTAATCGATTCAATTGCTTTTGTTATAAATAAAAAAATTGAGGAAGAAATTTCAAAATCATTATTCTTTTCCTGGCAGGTGGATGAGACTACTGATATAAGCTGCCATTCACAACTATCCGTTATTTTTCGTTACGTAATAAACAATAAACCAGTCGAACGATTCATAGGATTTTACGATGTAAGTTCCGGGCGTTCTGCTCAAGATTTATTTGAATTTTTATCTACCAAATTTGATCGTGAAGAAGATGGCACTAGATTAGCAGTCGCCATTTATAACACTTACTAATAAATCTCCCAGATAAAAAATACCTACTAACCCCCAAAAATATATAAAAATCCCAAAAAAATTAATAAAAAATATATAAATTCAAAAAAAAATATATAAAATAATAAAAAATTTACAAAAAAATTATAAAAATACAAAAAGGCCACGGGAGAGGCCACCTAGATCCTTGAGGCTACAACTTGACCGCTAACCAAGGTGCAGGTTCGAGGATTACAGCTCCCTCGTTTTTCGTTCGCTTTTATCTCACGATATGAGATTTCATGATAAACGGGAGTAAGTCGCTTAACGACACCTTGGGTATGATTTAAGTTACATTTATGAGCACCCTATTACACATGGTGCTCATAAATACAGCTCAATCGCGGACTTTTTCAAAAAGCAGTCAGCCCTTATGTTGCACCTTCAGTGCACATAAGGGAGGGTGGAGGAGGGCTTAGGAGAGCTTTGAGGTGAGGATGACTTTTGTTGATCCGCGCGCGTATCGTCAGAAGTCCTTCTCACGCCAAGTCATTGTTTGCTGGCACGAGCAATGCCTCCTTAGCCGGGTATGACTGGAGCAAAGAGAAGCTAACCATAATAATAATAATTTTCCTTAAGTGTAGTGTGCCTCACCAGCTTGTACTATCACGAGCCGCCCCTGGACACGGCGTACCGATGAATAACCATTTGAATGTAAAATTTGCCCCAAACAGTTGTTAACTAAGGTTAGTTTAACAATACATATGAAATTGCATACTGATGAAAATATTTCAATGTAAAATTTGCAATAAACAGTTTTTAATGAAACTATATTTAAAATCGCATATGGGAGTGCATACTGGTGAAAAACCATTTAAAGATGGAATTTTCGTAAAACATCAGTGTGAATCAAGTTTCGTCGGTGAAGACTATTGTCGTGTTTTCGGCTGGGTATCTTTTAATTCTACGTAAATAATTTAGTCTTAATTTTTTGTACATCGTGCTTTTCCATTAAAATGCAATGATATATTCTGTTTTTTTTTTCAACGAAACCCCAAATAACGAATTTGTTTTCTTAACGTTTTAATTCTTTGTAAATAACCACATTGTTCAGTAATTAAGTATTTTTATGTAAGCGGTTAACTGCTGGTGCTATTTTCTCTGTTATGCGAAAATTAATCATAGTGTGACGAAGTAAACTCTCATCAAATGCATTCATTTAAATTTTTGATATCTTAGTTGATTTTGGCAGAGAAAACACTTTTTCTCCAGTAACAACTTGATGACCTTTACCAACAATTCTTTTTACAGTTGAAAAACTCACGTGGTATCTGCATAAAGAGGTATCATTACAGCGTGTTTCTACACTTTACTTAGATGAATTAATAATAATTCTCTATTATCTGCTTTTTTTGTAAATTTTAAAACGATATATATTACTCCTGCTTTTGATGATTTAGAATTTGCTATTTTCGCCATTGTTCCATATTTATATCATAACGTTACAACACTATCAAAAGTAATCGGCAAACTGTCCCGACTTTGGAATTTGTACATAGCATAGCGAATATAGTAGAATAAAAAAATATGTAATAAAAATTTAAAAACTGGACTTAAGAGCATTACGACCAATACCATAAACATATATACCGAATCAAAATATTTATCAAAAGAACACTTGATACGTGCCCAGAGGTCATAATTACAATGTAAAAATAAAATATTTTGTACATTCTTTCCCAACAGACGACTTCTTCGCTCAGAAATTAATTGTCCAGATTTTGAGAATAGCGGCCCTCTAATCATTAAATATTCTTCTTGTTTTGCGACGCCGACAGTAATATCGTATCGAAACTTTTTAAAATTATATCACCTAAGCTAATAAAAAATATAATACTTACTGTTAAAGACGCAAAATAATTTAATTTTTTCCCATTATATTTGAGATAAGAGCAATTTAATAAAACAAATCTTATCGGTCTGACTACACATCGTTTCTGCTGAGTGTGCGATGAGATCATTCGGTTAAACAAAATTTGCTGAAAGAGCGCCGGCTACTATTCCAATGTGACGAGACAAATTAATAACAGATAATGTCGGCTACCTTGTAAACAAAATACCGAAATATTTAGAATAACGATGTAACGATATATAATTCTTAGGGTATTGGATGTCGCCGAGCGCCGCAATCTCGCGCATCGACGTGCATCGTCCCTCCTTCTGGAAGTTTTAATAAATTCTATTGGTTAAAAATCGTAAAAGTTTCATATAAAAGTTAAATATACTTTAAATATGGGACATTTTCGATTTACATTCAGTCGTGGTTTTACTCTTAAGGAGTAGAGGCAGGGCTCCTCGTTGGAGGACTCTGCAAAAAGTTTAAAAAGACTCTGACGCTGAGTTTTTTTCTACTCAGAATGGTTGTTTTATTCCTTACAAATAAATAACCCTTCGGCATTTGTCTTTTTCAAGACAATGCCCCCAATAAAACGTCCAGCGGTTAAGTATAATTTTATAAATACTTATCCCGCTCCGACGATATGGATAGTAACGAACATATAGTAAATAATAGTAATTACTTTTTCAACATCACTAAACTGCATTATTGAGCTTTACTTCGAGGCTAATGTAATAATTGTTTTTCATCTAATTCTTGTTGTTCCCGGAGTATGAGGGACGAAGATTTAAATAGTTCTAGTCGGAGCAGTAAGAGTTGGAGTTCTAGATCTAAAAGACCTAAACGCAAATTTGATGAGTTTTTCGAAATAATGCATGCATCCCAAATTACTTTTTGTAAATTATGCCTACATGGAAAGGTTGAAATAAAAATGAAAAACTGAAACACGTCATATTTAAGGAAGCATCTAATATCTTTTCACAAAAAGGAATTACAAATATTTCTTCCTGAAAAAAAATTCGGTGAAGATATCACAAGCTTTTTAATAATTGCTGGAAAAGTAGACATGTAAAAAAATATATTTATTACTTTATTACCAATTATACACATATATTTTCATTAAGTTGCATTTTACTTTATTTAACCGAGGATTATAATTTTAGGTTCCCCTTGTAAAGATATGAAAACTGATGCCACTAGCCTATTAACAAATCATGACAGAAGTGACAGTAATTTGAACCAATCTATAACTTCCACTATCAATGTGAACACTGGAGAACGTTTTATATGTATCTTTTGCAAGAAACCATTCTCAAACAATTATCGCTTAAAACAACATATGAGGATACACACTGATGAAAAACCATTTAAATGTGAAGTTTGCACTAAAAAGTTTTCAACGAAACAATGTTTAAAATTACATATGACAGTGCATACCGATGAAAAACCATTTGAATGTGAAATTTGCACCAAACAGTTTTCAACGAAACAAGGTTTAAAATCACATATGACAGTGCATACCGGTGAAAAACCATTTGAATGTGAAATTTGCACTAAACAGTTTTCAACGAAACAACGTTTAAAATCACATATGACAGTGCATACCGATGAAAAACCATTTAAATGTGAAGTTTGCACTAAAAAGTTTTCAACGAAACAAGGTTTAAAATCACATATGACAGTGCATACCGGTGAAAAACCATTTGAATGTGAAATTTGCACTAAACAGTTTTCAATGAAACAACATTTAAAATCACATATGACAGTGCATACCGATGAAAAACCATTTGAATGTGAAATTTGCACCAAACAATTTTCAACGAAACGACTTTTAAAATTGCATATGAGAATGCATACGAGAGTGCATACTGGTGAAAAAGCATTTGAATGTGAATTTTGCAAAAAAAAATTTTCAACAAAGGATTATTTAACAATACATATGAAATTGCATGCTGATGAAAAACCATTTGAATGTGGAATTTGCACCAAACAATTTTCAATAAAGGTTTATTTAAAAAGACATATAACGATAGTGCATGTTGGTAAAAAACGATTTAATTGTGAAATTTGCAACCAACAATATACTAGAAAGGAATCTTTAACTAGTCATATGACAGTGCATACTGGTGAAAAACCATTTAAATGTGACATTTGCAATAAAGGGTTTACATCGAATCGCTATTTAAAATTGCATATAAGACTACATACTGGTGAAAATTTATTTGAATGTGAAATTTGTACCAAACCGTTTTTGACGAAGAACGAATTAAAATCACATATGACAGTGCATACTGCTGAAAAACCATTTAAATGTGAAATTTGCAATAAAGGGTTTTCATCGAATCACTATTTAAAATTGCATATAAAACTGCATACTGGTAAACATTTATTTGAATGTGAAATTTGTACCAAACCGTTTTCGACGAAGACAGTGTTAAAAACACATATGAGAGTGCATACTGGTGAAAAACCATTTGAATGTGAAATTTGTACCAAAACGTTTTCGAGGAATTCAAAGTTAAAATCACATATGACAGTGCATACAGGTGAAAAAAGTTTCGCATGCAAAATATGCTCAAAAAAATTTGCATATAATTCTGGTTTAAAAGTACATATGCAAACGCATACTAGTGACTAGCTATGAAAACTTTCACTTCATTCTGTAGAATAAGACCATCCTTTGAATTAATAACAGTTACGAATAGACACGTATTAAGATTCAGCTTTGAAGAGTGAATACGCCTGCAGCGTGCACCGCCAAAATGTTTAGATAAAATGTAACTCTCCGAAATATATTTCATTGGCCCCTTTAATTATGTTTATATTGATTTGCCGGTGGCTCTATAAAAAAAGTTTAAATTTGATTGCCTGTGAATACGTTTGCTTATAAAATTAATATACCTATAGTAAATACGAATGTCTATTTTTTTATTATTACGATTTTTACGACCTAAAAGAACATATTTCCTTCACTCAGCTTTGACTTCTTGTGTTTGTGGAACTAGTGTGTGGAGACATCCGGACGTGCGAGGTCCGCACGTCCGGATCAAAAAGAGGAGGGAAAAAGAGGAGAGATACAGTAGCATCCCTATAAAAAAATCATCCATCTGGCCCTGCAGAAAGCCCTCTATGAGAGTCTCTTGTGTAGGGCTACAGGTGAAACTAGAACGATGATAAAGGCGGATAATGAGAATATTAGAAACAGCATAGTATAGATACAGTTAGTGGTAGTCAATCGAATTGTACCATCGAAGCAAACTGAATTAAATAAAACTTTAAAATCAGATTTGTGTATTTTAGTACAAAAGTAATTTTTTTGTTGTAGAAATTCAATTCTGTATTTTTTCGAACCAGGAGTCTCTTGCGAAAATTAACCGTAGGACATTCCCAATGTAACAGCCTTTATATTGGATTCGATTGAACTCTGTTCCAGTAGGAAATCACACTGTTAACTAGTGTTGCCCAAAATCGGTCTTGGTCTTGTTCTTGCGTTTTGGTAAGACCAAGACCGCCTAATTTTAGCAAGAACAAGACTGACCATGCAAAATTTAAGCAAGATCAAGACTAAGCATGGAGACTCTTGGGTTTTACAGTTAGGACTGAGTGACGTTTTAGCGAATATAGTAGAATAAAAAAATATGTAATAAAAATTTAAAAAACTGGACTTAAGAGCATTACGAACAATACCATAAACATATATACTCAAATATTTATCAAAAGAACACTTGATACGTGCCCAGAGGTCATAATTACAATGTAAAAATAAAATATTTTGTACATTCTTTCCCAACTTCTTCGCTCAGAAATTAATTGTCCAGATTTTGAGAATAGCGGCGCTCTAATCATTAAATAATCTTCTTGTTTTGCGACGCCGACAGTAATATCGTATCGAAACTTTTTAAAAATATATCACCTAAGCTAATAAAAAATATAATACTTACTGTTAAAGACGCAAAATAATTTAATTTTTTCCCATTATATTTGAGATAAGAGCAATCTAAATAAACAAATCTTATCGGTCTGACTACACATCGTTTCTGCTGAGTGTGCGATGAGATCATTCGGTTAAACAAAATTTGCTGAAAGAGCGCCGGCTACTATTCCAATGTGACGAGACAAATTAATAACAGATAATGTCGGCTACCTTGTAAACAAAATACCGAAATATTTAGAATAACGATGTAACGATATATAATTCTTAGGGTATTGGATGTCGCCGAGCGCCGCAATCTCGCGCATCGACGTGCATCGTCCCTCCTTCTGGAAGTTTTAATAAATTCTATTGGTTAAAAATCGTAAAAGTTTCATATAAAAGTTAAATATACTTTAAATATGGGACATTTTCGATTTACATTCAGTCGTGGTTTTACTCTTAAGGAGTAGCCGCAGGGCTCCTCGTTGGAGGACTCTGCAAAAAGTTTAAAAAGACTCTGAAGCTGAGTTTTTTTCTACTCAGAATGGTTGTTTTATTCCCTACAAATAAATAACCCTTCGGCATTTGTCTTTTTCAAGACAATGCCCCCAATAAAACGTCCAGCGGTTAAGTATAATTTTATAAATACTTATCCCGCTCCGACGATATGGATAGTAACGAACATATAGTAAATAATAGTAATTACTTTTTCGACATCACTAAACTGCATTATTGAGCTTTACTTCGAGGCTAATGTAATAATTGTTTTTCATCTAATTCTTGTTGTTCCCGGAGTATGAGGGACGAAGATTTAAATAGTTCTAGTCGGAGCAGTAAGAGTTGGAGTTCTAGATCTAAAAGACCTAAACGCAAATTTGATGAGTTTTTCGAAATAATGCATGCATCCCAAATTACTTTTTGTAAATTGTGCCTACATGGAAAGGTTGAAATAAAAATGAAAAACTGAAACATGTCATATTTAAGGAAGCATCTTATTTTCTTTACAAAAAAAGAATTACAAATATTTCTTCCTGAAAAAAAAATTCGGTGAAGATATCACAAGCTTTTTAATAATTGCTGGAAAAGTAGACATGTAAAAAAATATATTTATTACTTTATTACCAATTATACACATATATTTTCATTAAGTTGCATTTTACTTTATTTAACCGAGGATTATAATTTTAGGTTCCCCTTGCAAAGAAATGAAAACTGAAGCCAGTAGCCTATTAACAAATCATGACAGAAGTGACAGTAATTTGAACCAAACTATAACTTCCACTATCAATGTGAACACTGGAGAACGTTTTATATGTATCTTTTGCAAGAAACCATTGTCAAACAATTATCGCTTAAAACAACATATGAGGATGCACACTGATGAAAAACCATTTAAATGTGAAGTTTGCACTAAAAAGTTTTCAACGAAACAATGTTTAAAATCACATATGACAGTGCATACCGATGAAAAACCATTTGAATGTGAAATTTGCACTAAACAGTTTTCAACGAAACAACGTTTAAAATCACATCTGACAGTGCATACCCATGAAAAACCATTTAAATGTGAAGTTTGCACTAAAAAGTTTTCAACGAAACAATATTTAAAATTACATATGACAGTGCATACCGATGAAAAACCATTTAAATGTGAAATTTGCACTAAACAGTTTTCAACGAAACAAGGTTTAAAATCACATATGACAGTGCATACCGATGAAAAACCATTTGAATGTGAAATTTGCACTAAACAGTTTTCAACGAAACAACGTTTAAAATCACATATGACAGTGCATACCGATGAAAAACCATTTGAATGTGAAATTTGCACTAAACAGTTTTCAATGAAACAACATTTAAAATCACATATGACAGTGCATACCGATGAAAAACCATTTGAATGTGAAATTTGCACCAAACAATTTTCAACGAAACGACTTTTAAAATTGCATATGAGAATGCATACGAGAGTGCATACTGGTGAAAAAGCATTTGAATGTGAATTTTGCAAAAAAAAATTTTCAACAAAGGATTATTTAACAATACATATGAAATTGCATGCTGATGAAAAACCATTTGAATGTGGAATTTGCACCAAACAATTTTCAATAAAGGATTATTTAAAAAGACATATAACGATAGTGCATGCTGGTAAAAAACGATTTGGTTGTGAAATTTGCAACCAACAATATACTAGACAGGAATCTTTAACTAGTCATATGACAGTGCATACTGGTGAAAAACCATTTAAATGTGACATTTGCAATAAAGGGTTTACATCGAATCGCTATTTAAAATTGCATATAAGACTACATACTGGTGAAAATTTATTTGAATGTGAAATTTGTACCAAACCGTTTTTGACGAAGAACGAATTAAAATCACATATGAGAGTGCATACTGGTGAAAAACCATTTAAATGTGAAATTTGTACCAAAAAATTTTCATTAAAGGAGAATTTAAAATCACATATGAGAGTGCATACTGGTGAAAAACCATTTAAATGTGACATTTGCAATAAAGGGTTTACATCGAATCGCTATTTAAAATTGCATATAAGACGACATACTGGTAAACATTTATTTGAATGTGAAATTTGTACCAAACCGTTTTCGACGAAGACAGTGTTAAAAACACATATGAGAGTGCATACTGGTGAAAAACCATTTGAATGTGAAATTTGTACCAAAAAATTTTCATTAAAGGAGAATTTAAAATCACATATGAGAGTGCATACTGGTGAAAAACCATTTGAATGTGAATTTTGCAAAAAAAAATTTTCAACAAAAAATTATTTAACAATACATATGAAATTGCATACTGATGAAAATCCATTTAAATGTGAAATTTGTACCAAACAATTTTCAATAAAGGAGAATTTAAAATCACATATGAGAGTGCATACTGGTGAAAAACCATTTGAATGTGAAATTTGTACCAAAACGTTTTCGAGGAATTTAAAGTTAAAATCACATATGACAGTGCATACAGGTGATAAAAATTTCACATGCAAAATATGCTCAAAAAAATTTGCATATAATTCTGGTTTAAAAGTACATATGCAAACGCATACTAGTGACTAGCTATGAAAACTTTCACTTCATTCTGTAGCATAAGACCATCCTTTGAATTAATAACAGTTCCGAATAGACACGTATTAAGATTCAGCTTTGAAGAGTGAATACGTCTGCAGCGTGCACCGCCAAAATGTTTAGATAAAATGTAACTCTCCGAAATATATTTCATTGGCCTCTTTAATTATGTTTATATTTATTTGCCATTGGTTCTATAAAAAAAACGGGTGTGGCAGTCCAGTGGGACTGCCGGTAGAAGTTATACTTCTATATACGCGTTCGCCGTTACAAATTTATATAAGAGTCAATCTGCACAATCATTACATATGTAATGCTCTAGGTAAGAGAGAGCAGAAAGAGAAAAATAATTAGTTATGTAGGTATATGGTGTATCGTTTTCTGTATATAAACATTTGACCTGTAATAGGAGTATAGTAAATGAAGGATTGTATCAATATTTTAATAAAATATATATTTTTATTTTCATATATGTATAAAAGGAATTGAATGCAAAAACAGTTTTTTACACATACTCTACAGTAAAGTTCATTGTTTATTTTGTTATTAATATAAAAATTACAATACGATGCAACATAATTCAATATAATAATACAATATAAATTAAAATGCAATATTTATAAGTATTTAAAACTGCCAATATACATAACTTACTTTACGAAGATAAAAATAAAAAACCAACAACTCGGATTATGTTGTAAATTTTCATTTTATTTTAAAATTTAGCATTTTGGCATATATTACATATATTTAATAAGATTAACGTGGGGTTTTTAAATATTTCAAAAACAAAAAAGAAAAATTCATATTGGGATTCGAACTCACAGCAGATTCGCTCACAGCGAACACCAGCGCATGAACCAAACAAGTAAAAGATTATCCAATTAGACATTACACTAACGGATTTCAAAATTGACAGTTCTCGGTAAAACAGACGAGAGGCTAATTGCCACCTTGCATTCCATCTTCTCATTTTCTCTATAAAGGCAGTCTACTCTGTAGACTGCCTTTCAACTATCGCATCTTCTCTAACCGTCCAGTTGTCTACTGCTTCGTGGTCCACCTCAGTGTGTTCCGAACAAATGTTCTTCTGATTCTAAAAAAGGACACACCTACCGCCTAAATATTTCGTGATTCGTGTTGGTATCATGTGACTTCACGGACTATGACGTACAACGGTAAGTAAGTTAGATGAAGTTTAAGTGAATAATACTTAATAATATATTAAATGGAATATTCAAAGCCATAAATAAGTACGTTATTCCGTTTTTGTTAAATTTATTCAAATCATCGCTATTATACCGTTTAAAAATGAAATATTTTTGAAATAAATGTATAAAACAACAATTATTTTTTTAGGTTGAGTTTACCGAAAGCACAAGCTGAATATAGCCGCAAACGTCAAAAATATTTCGGCTTAGCAGTATTGGCATGTTTTTATAATGGATATATTGTATGCTTCAAATATAAAGAGATAAAGCTTTTAAAAAGTATATTTTGATTATACTATTTTATGATATGATGATATTTATGATTTATATTGGTCTCTTTTGAGATTAATTGCAAACATATGTTGTAATCTGGCAACTGCTCATTTGACGATTGCCAAATCTATCCCCTAATCTACCAAAGTGTAATTGCTAAAAAAAATCTAATAATTAATCTCCAAAGAAACAAATATTTACACAGCATCTACATTATAAAAACATGGCAACACTGCTATACCGAAATTTTTTGTTCCATATTTGACATTTGTGGCTATAATCAGCTTGTACTTTCGGTAAATTCTACCTTTTTTTAATTCCATGTTATTATATTAGGCAACCATCAATACATTTCATCCTTTTATTCAGAATTAGGCAACCATATATACATTTATTCCTATCTAGGGATTTCTAGGGACATTTTAATGTTCAATTTAGGGAGGACAAAAATTTTCACCTGGCAAGTTGGCAACTCTGGCTGTAATATTGTTTTTCAATTTCAAGATCAAGCTTTTGTCAGAGACAGAGATATGTAATTGTGTTGAAAACGTCGTATATTGAAAACTTTAGGTATTTATAAGTCTATTACTAACACTTCATTGTTTATAATCTTTCTTACCTTAAATGCTTAATACCAACATTTAATACAGTAGAGGGTTCCTCCAACCATTTATGGAGACCCTTAATCGCTATAAACATCCTGATTCACCCTCAGATTTAATTTCTAACCCCCTCAAAGACTACAAATGAATATACCATACTTCAAAGGACACATTTATTCATATGAGAATTGGTTCTTGCTTATAACCTCTTCCTTTGTTTAGAATTAGAGCCAAATAGATCCTTAGTGTGAGTATGGCCAACTTGGAGGCTTATACTATTCTTATTATTAGAATGTTTTTAAATCAAAACTCACATTATCACAGTGTAAAAGTCAAGTTGTGGTGACTTTGAATTAAGTGGACAAATAAATAGGTGACCATCTATATAAACCTGAGTCCTAAACAAGGATTGATTTATACAAAATAATTGGCAGTCTGCAATGGTAAATAAGTGAAATCTTGCTTGTTCATATTCGGAAAACAACCTCAGCAACATAAGAACTTACTCTCTTATGAAATTTTGAGCAAAAGTTCTTGTCAGTGTAGGAAATTATACCTGGTTATAAAAATTACTGGCAACATACAAATGGTATCATATAAGAATAAATTCTCATACTATGATTGACAAGTTCTCTTCTTCTTCTTTAAGTGCCATCTCCCAATCGGAGGTTGGATATCTTCATCACTATCTTTACTCTATCTACCAATGCTCTGAAGAGTTCTATAGAACTGCATTTAAACCAGTCCCTTGGATTCTTCAACCATGACACTCTCCTTCTTCCTATACTCCTTTCTCCTTTTATCTTTCCCTGTATTATCAGCCTTAGCAGTTCATATCGCTGTCCTGTCATTGCGTGTCCCAGATATTGTAACTTTCTTATTTTTATTATGTTTATTATTTCGAATTCTTTGCCCATTTCTCGTAATACTTCTGTGTTAGTTTTCTTCTGTGTCCATGTTATTCTAAGCATCCTCCTGTAACACCAAATTTCAAAGGACTGTAACTTATTTATGTGTTCTTGTTTCAATGTACAGCTTTAAAGTTCAAATTGCAGTATCGAAAACATGTAGCATCTCAGGGCTCTTACTCTAAGTTCTAATCTAAGGTCTTTTTTGCAGAGAATTGATATTTCTTGCTACTTGTATCCAGACTCTTATTTCAGTTGTTTGATCATTATTGTCAGAAATCCAGGTTCCTTCCAGGTATTTGTATTTATCAACCCTTTCTATTGGTACATTTCCTAAATGTATGTTTGTTGATATATTTGTTTTCTTTGTTATTATCATATATTTGGTTTTTTTTTATCTTCATTTTTAGTCCATATTTTTCACAGAAACTGTTTGTTTTGTTTAGCAGTAATTAGAGGTGTGCTTGAAGTAATCACAGTGTCATCTGCATATCATGTTGTTAATAGATCTTCCGGTAATTATTATTCCTTCACTTTGAGATAGTAATGCTCCTTCAGAAATGGCTTCAGTATATACATTAAATAGTAATGGGGACATTATACATCCCTGCCTAACTCCTCTCCTGATTTCAATTTCTGGACCGGGTTTGTTATCTATTACGATTTGTGCTCTTTGATTCCAGTAGAGGTTTGTTATTATTTGAAGGGTGTTACTGGAAAAGGAGCCAAGCGCCAAAATCGTAAAATTTGCATTATATGTACCAAGCGCCTTCAAGCAACTATATTTAAATTCTAGCAAAAGATCCAACCGACATATATACTCTATCTCCCTCTACTGATTGTCGAACCAACTGACAAACTGACAAAACAGCGTTCGCCCGTTTATTAAAAGAGATCCAAGCGACAGACGGTGGTTGGTTCTTTGTAAATAAATGTTTTTTATTAACATTTGGCGCCTGGCCCGTTTTAATTATTTACGCCGGCTTACGACACGTTTAACGTCCCAGTGTTTACTTAAGTTTTAAGCGAAAAAAATGTCTTTAAGAGGAAAAAAAATACTAGGGATGGTAGTGAAAGAGACTAGTAGTGCGGAGCAACAATATTGTGTTACGAATAATGCATATTTAACTAAAAAAGTAAGTAACCAATTTTTCTAGGTTATGTTTTTTCTGTTACTAATAACTTTTATATTTTTTTCAATTTGAAAAGTATAGACATGTAATAATTGACTAGTATATAAGTTTTTTAGGAATATATTAAAAAATAACAATAATAATTCTTTGTTTTTTGCCGCTTGGTTCTTTTTATATGTTTTAGGCAATAATTTCTGGGTGTCGCTTGGATTTAATTAAAAGACAGAATAAATCGCCAATCTAGTTTATATTATTTTTTTAACTAACATTACAATAAAAACATTTATTTTTCAGGTTACATATAATAACGAAAGTATAAATAATGATCCTAATCCTTGTCTAAACGAGATGAGTTTTAAAAATAATCAAAAACACATTGAATTTGAAGTTTTTGATAATAATGAAGACGATCAAAACACATTGGAATCAATGGTAAGGCTTATAAATAGGTACAGGAAAAGGGTTTTTTTTTTAATATAACCTCTTTTAGGAACAGCAACTACAACGAGGAGAACCTAATCAAGTTATTGAAATTTTAAAAAATATCGCCACCCAATTGGTGATCAAAAATCTACAGATAATAGAAACGACTGTCGAATCGAGATTAGCTCTTTTGAAATGGATCCGAAAAATCAAAAACAAATTTAATTTGAATTTACTGATAACGAAGACAGTCAAACACTATTGGAATCAATGGAATCACTGGTAAGATAACTAGATACTTAAAAATGATATCTATTTAATATAGGCTCTTTTAGGAACACCAACTACAAAGGGAAGTAGATTCAGAAAACTTCAGTGATTTTGTAGACTCAGATCAAAATTTCAATCTAAAAATGAAAGCACCTATCAAAGATACATGCAACACTTGCGATCAGTTAAAAACAAAAATAAAAACCAATATAAGGTTGAATGTTCGAATAATTAAACTTTGACGGTATACAAGGCAACTATTGAACACAGTGATTAATTTAATCCTGCCTAAGTACTTTTGATCAATAGATCATATTCAGGAGCATTTCGTCAGTTGTGGCCTATCCGACATGAGTAGAATGTCATAAATGTAAATTTGGACAAAACAATACAATACACAAAGACAAACAAACTCTTTAAAATTTTTGAAAAGGAGAAGCTACATGTTGTATAGAAGCCGGAGACAGAATGCATCATTCTGTCTCCACTAACACAATCTATTATAAAAGACAGCTTTCTTTTTATAATGAAGGAATTTATCAAGGATCCAATAATCAGCCATATTGTTTTATATGGAAAGAGGGCACCGCTGGAAGAGGAGCACAAGAAGTTGGTTCATGCTTGAAAGTTATGATTGATAAGCACCTTTCACCTCAAACTGAAAAGCTAAATTTATGGTCTGATTCTTGCGGTGGTCAGAACTGGAACCTAAAAATTGTCCTTTTTCTCAAAAGTGTACTAGAAACACATAAATCATTGAAAACAATAAATTTTAAATATCTTATGCCTGGCCATAGTTACCTACCCAATGACTCTAATTTTGCAAAGATTGAAAGTGCTTTAAAAAAACAAATTAGAATCTACACACTTAAAGAGTTTAAGGATGTGGTGGTAGAATGTTCAAAAAAAGTGTAAGTTTATCGTTCACGAAATGGTAAAAGAAGATTTCCTAGACAGTAAAGAAATTGAGAAACTTATTACTAACAGAAAAATAGATATACTAGGTAATAAAGTCAGCTGGTTAAATGCCAGAGTAATTAGAATTATTAAAGATAAACCCTTTTTAATATTTTTTAAATCAACTCATGAAGAGAGTCAGTTTCAAGAGGTTAACATAAAAAAAGGCATAAGAGGAAGACAACAAAAATATACGCACAATTTTTTTTCTTCAAAATTCGAACTTTTATATCCAGAAGGAAAAGCTATTTCCGACAAAAAATTAGCTGATATAAAAGGTTTATTACCTCTTATTTCCAAAGATGTTCAGGATTTTTATGAAAATCTTTAACATAGAAATTTCGATGATGACATAGATGGGTTTGGTGATGGAGCTAACTTTGAATTCGGAGAATAAGATTAGAATATATTACCACATATTATGAGGTTCTGCGAGCGCTTTACTTTTGTATTATTGTCGTATTTTTAAATAAAAATTGTTATATAAAAAGATCCATGTCTCATTTTCCTATATATACCAAAAGAACCAAACGCCAAAATATTAAAAAAAAACTATTTTTTTTTTAATTTTTAATTTTTTTTAAACTCTACATTTAATTCGCACTTGAGCTATTCATATTACCTTCAAAACTTCTTTATATTTGGATACTGTGATTTATAGTACAATTATAAATTTAAGTGCGATTTTCTCGAAATATAAAAAGTGGCTATTGGCTCCTTTTCCAGTAACGCCCTACATTTGTAAATCCCTATGGTCTATGTTTTTTGTCTTTAGAATTTTTACTAATTTTTCATGTCTTTGTCATGCTTTGTCAAATGCTTTTTCAAGATCAACGTAACAAACATGCACATCAACATAAATATACTCGGTTCACTATTCCCAGTCCGAACTATCTAATGAATTTAGTAATTATTTTTTTGCAAAATTAGTTACTTTTTGACAGACTAAAAGTGGCTGGAAATTACCATACAACCAAGCACACATACTCATAGCCAATATTAATAGTTAACAAACTAAATAGTAAATAAAATAGAACTTTGCGAGTTACTGACAATCAATATTTATTCATCTGCACCATATAATAAATAGTTATGTTTAATTATAACAACTAAAATATATTTTTTAAATATATACTGCCCAAAATTTGATGGATTTAGTATACACTTTCACTATTTAGAATAATTCTTATTTTTTCAAAGAAAGAAGTCTGCAATAGTTGTATACTTGAGCTATTAATACTGAGAAGTAGGAATTGTTGTGTTGTAGGTTTCTGACAATGAATCTGTCAAAATATGCCCGAGCTAAGTGAATGGAGTATATCCATGCATCTTTGAGCTAACACATTCAAAGTAAATAACGCTTCTCTGGTTCGTAGTCTGTTTCTGAACCCAAACTGACTATCATCTATTCCTTCTTCCAGTTTTTTATTTATACGACCATGTATTATTTTCAGGAATAATTTGAGAATGTGGCTTATTAGTGATATTGTTCTGTATTCACTGCAATATTTATCATTTGTATTTTTAGGGATAGCACAAAAGGTGGAGAGTAACCATTGTTTCAGTATGTGTCCTGTTTTGTATACTGAGTTAACTAAGTCTACTATAATGTCTAAGGTTTCATCATTTATGCATTTTAAGATTTCTATAGGGATTTGGTCTGGATCTACTGCTTTACCATTTTTGCTCTTTTTTAATGCCATCTTAATTTCCTTTTTTAATATCTTTAAAACCATATCCTCTTCTACTTCTATCTCCATCTGCTCTGTTCTATTGTCTTTGAATAGTTCATTGATATATTCTGTCCATCTCTTTAATTTGTCGTTTGTATTCAACACAAATTTCCCATTTACATATTTCAGTATTTCCGGTTTTCTTGTTATCAACTTTTTTGTACATCTGATTATCTTTGTTTTTATATTGACGTCTTTCTTCCATTAAATTTAAAATTTCTTCCTTCATCCATTGCTTCTTTTTATATCTGGTTGGTATTAGAATTTCTTTTTGACTTTTATCTGTTTCTGTCTTTATTAATAACCATTTTTTATATGTCTCAGTATTTTGTAGAATTTGTACTTTAACATTCATTAATCTGTTGTTAATTTCATCTGCCAGGCATTGCCTTATGAGTGGATTCCTTAATTTACTTGTATCGATTTTTGTATTTGTTGTTCTTCGTTTTCAGAATGTGTCAAAAGATTTGTAGTAACTGAGTTTGACAAAGGTATTTTAAGAAGTACATACAATTTATTTTTTGGGTTTTTATAAATAATAAATAGGGTAAACCTACCAGTTATTGACGCATTTAGAGGGATAAACTTCATTAAAATATTTCTACTCTTCATTTATCATACTTGCTGAAATCAAAATTTGTTTAGGGAGTATTTTGCAATGTTGGTAATGAAATGGAACGTTTAAATAATAAAAAGAAACATCTTTTCTGTTTTATTCTAATGAGGATACAGAACAATTTTTTTTATCCAGTAATTGACATACTAATTTTGAAAAAATCCATTTTGTGACATCTTAGTTCTTGACGTGAGAAAACCCCAAAAAAGTAATTATTAATGATATTTGAACTATTTATAAAAACTAAAATAGGTATTAAAAAAGAAAAGAAACTTGAATGAAAAAATAGTAGGTATTTAAGGTGCTTCAAATACATCGATAGGCTTTGAGAAGTTATATTTTAGGCTCCTATATATATATCTCCTGAAGTTACAATCTCAGGTACTGTAATTTTCCGATTGTATCTAAAAATTTTATAGTTGAAACGTCATTTTCATCAGTTTTAAATTGAGTTTTTTCATCATTGGTTGCTTTAAGGCACATCACTTCTACCTCTCTTTCTTCAGGAAATATGTTCTGAGCAACACAAGCATACTTATATGTTGCAGTTTTTCAACTGCACCAACAGTATCTACTTCTGAAAAATCAGTTTCTTCTTGCTTATTGATTTCTATGTCATCTATGCTGTCACCACTTTCTATCCAGTCTTCAGAAATCTCAGAATCCGAGATTTCTTTTTTCCTTTTCTTAATTCGATCTAATTGCTTTTGGTCTCTTAGAAAAGCTATGTTTTCTTTTTCTTCAAGTTTTCTGGTTTTCTCATCTTCTTTTTTCTTATGGTAGTTTTCAGTGGCGGCTCGTGACATCTGCTATAGGGTGTGCTGCATGAACCACGGTCAATATAAAATAATAGAAATAGAATAACATACGAAAACAAAAACAATAAAATTAGCTTTAATACTAATTAATAGTAACTAATAACGACATGCTATAAAAATCTGATTAACTTACATTTATTGCATTTTTCTAAATTGGAAATTAATACGCCGGTCCTTTTTTGTCGCAAACTTTTCGATTACTTTATCGTTAAAGTTCGGTATTGAAGCGATGAACTTTTTTTCTATCGAGAGTGTGGAAAGGGCTGTTAATCTGTCTTCGCACATTGAATTTCTTAAAAATGTTTTGATCCGTTTTAAAGTTGAAAAACTACGTTCAGCTTCTGCTGTGGTCATTGGCGTAGTCACCAGAATTTGTATCAACTTTTTGGTTTCTGTTAATGTGTCCTCTAAATTATTAGAAATTATAAATTTTAGTAAAGGCACTGCACCTTTTAATGTT
This sequence comes from Diabrotica balteata, assembly GCA_918026665.1. Classification (NCBI taxonomy): domain Eukaryota; kingdom Metazoa; phylum Arthropoda; class Insecta; order Coleoptera; family Chrysomelidae; genus Diabrotica; species Diabrotica balteata. Next base: position 109,348,963 of record OU898284.1, read on the forward strand.
CTACACTCGATATTGGAATACAAAACTGACAGTTCTGTTCGCAAACGGTTTTTATCAAAGAAGTTATAAGCTGTACAAGTTAAATCCAATTCATTTTCAGGAAACTTATTATTATATTTTTCGAAATGTTCTGAAGATAAAAGTGTTGCGGCAACTAGATGATTTGTATATGCAAACCGTTCTTTTGCATTGTTTATAATAACATCACAAACTTCTAGACAGGCAATACGGTGATCCTGTTGGCTGTTATTTGGGCGTTTCCTTTTTTGGACACTAGGCGCCGCATTTAAATTTGAAGCTTGATGTATGATAGGGTCTATTTTATTTCGGACATTGTTAATACTTTGCTCAAAAACATGTATAGCTTTCTGTGCTTCGGTTGGGTCCATGTTCTTTTTTTGAAGATTATTGTACAAAACGTCAACATGTGGCATAATATAATGAAAAACAGTCAGCCAGAAAGTAAAATTTTGATCTTCCAGAATACGTCTAAGTCCTCTTGCTTCCTTGGAAGTAATAGCATTTGACTCTTCTTCTAGTTGCTCCATACACTCAATAATAAAGTCTCTATATTCGTAAACGACATTTACTGTACGAATATTGAAATTCCAGCGTGTAGGGATTGAACGAGGAATATTTTTTCCAACTATTTGATTTAAGACAGCTATTCTTTGAGGTGAATGACTAAAAAATCCAGGTATATCATGTAAATCTCCAAAAAATACGCGTACTTGGGAATTAATAGAACATGCTCTTGACATTATTAGATTCAATTGATGGGCGTAACAGTGCACAAAATGAGCAGTTTCATATTTTCTCTTAATTATTGTTTGCACTCCGCCATGTATCCCACTCATAACAGCTGCTCCGTCATAACTTTGTGCAATGAGCTTATTTTTGTTATTCTTTAATATTGGGTCTAAAACATTCAAAATTGTGTTAGCTAAGGTTTCAGCATCATGTTTTTCTGGAAGCAAAAAAGTCCAAAACCTTTCAACTGGAGCACCGTTTTTTACATAACGAAAAACAATGACCATTTGAAATTTCATAGAAACATCCGTTGTCTCATCAGCTATCACTGCTAAAAATGGGGCTTCATTGATTTCGTTTAAAATCTCCTCAGCGTATACTTCTAGCATGCAATCCAAAATATCATTTTGTATTGTTTTTGAGGTACCTTTGAAAATTGTCGCATTTGTAAGGTGTTCACTAAGTGTTTTATCAAGTTCAGCAGAAAAATTCACTAAACCACGAAAAATTCCAGGGTTATCTGATGTTTCAGATTCATCGTGTCCTCGTAAGGCGAGCTCAAAAGCCCCACAGAATTTTATACAGTCAATTATTTTTGACAAAACATACCTGTTTTTCGTCACCTCTTCATTGTGTTTTTGTATATTTATCCAATAAGCAGAGTCAAGTTGGGCCTGTATATTAAGTTTCCCAAATAATGCAAATCGCATTTCATTGTTCATATGAGTTTGCGTGTTTTCATGCTTCTTTATTTTTTCACTTAAATGCACTAGATCCCGCACTCCTGTCTCGCGCCACAATTTTTCCTCTTTATCTGCGCCGAATAATGCACACGGAAAACAGAAAAAAGCATTTTTTTCGGAACATCCACAAATCCACTGATTTCGTAGATACATGTCTTTATTAAATTTACGCGTATATGTTTTTCCACGGCTTTTACCGGACACTTCAATATTAAGATCAGGCATAGGACGGCCACGTTCTTTTATAATCAACTGTTGTTGATAGTGAAGTTTTTGAAATTTATTTACACCTAATTTAAATTGAAACTCCATTGTTTTAAACACGCTCGAACAAAACAAATTAAACAAAATTGTAACCTAAGAATTTCTAAACACGGCACAGATGCAACGGTCACGAATAACTGTCGTGAATTGCAGCTCGCAAACACATTTCCGAGGCCGTTAATCAGCCGATTGCCGAAGCACATCGGCTAAGATCGCCGTTTGCCTAATAAATGCATTTTACCGCTGCCAGTGTTTCGGTTGTTATCGACGCGGCTTCACTGGAGCAGCAAATACGTAAAAAGATTGCTTCACTGGAGCACCAAATACGTAAAAAAATTATACGGTTTCACTAGAGGAGTAAATACGTAAAAAAAATAATATTAATCATCGTTGTTGGTGAATTATTATTAACAGTTTATGTTTAATATGATAATATGGCAGATTTGAAATAAAACTATATTAATTATTCTTTAATAATTAAGATTTGCTATGGTTGTTTGGTAGTTCTGCAGCTCAGCAGCACATAAAGAAAAGCCGCCACTGGTAGTTTTGCCAGACTTCTGAAGTAACAACTGATGGTATTTTCTCCTTACTTTGTCTTTTTTGGTTCCTCTGGGAGTAGGATATGGCCAGAATAATGCTCTTTTAAAAGGCGATTACACATCTAAAGGAAAGATACTGTTTAAAACAGTTTCTGCAGCATTAATTTCAGTAGTTATTATTCCTTTGGGACTATAAAACTGGTAATTAGGATTCCTTGAATTCCTGGTTTGAGAGAGTCACAAACTTTTTCTGTTATTTCAGCTGCTTGACTGAATATGTTTATAGGTCTAATAGATTCTGAGGATTCATCGTTGTCAGACACTAGATTTTGAGCTATATTACAAATATTTTTATTTGTCCTTTGTCCGCTCTTTAATTTATTTCTTCATGTGCATCCTTCCTAATTTGGTATCTGTGATGGTTTGCTGAGAAGTATATTTAATGCGTCCTTCAATAATGGTGCAACATTTTGTTTTTGTGACTTACTTTCAGAATTATCAAGCCTCCATTTTTGCACTTCATTTTTCCAGGCTCTCTTCAGCGGTTTGAATTCACGTACATCCATTGGTTGTAGTAAATGCGTAGAATTTGGATACAGGGCGATCAAATCTATTCCATTTTTGGTACAAAAAGTTGATAGATGCAATGTCATATATACATGAGCCATCGACAAAGAACAAAACGGGTCGTTCAATTTTCTCTTCATTAAGCCAAGGTACAAAAGTATTGGATATGGATAACACTAGATGATATATAACTCGGAATTCTTATGTAATTAAATAAAACCATTGGCGGAGCAAACTTACCAACAGCGTTAGCGGTTATCAGTACAGTTAGATTTTCGTTCTCACCTCCTCCTGCACTGTGAACGTTTTTTTTTCACCCTTTTTGCTAAAACTTTATCTCCCTTTGGCTGAAAGAAAAATGCTGTTTCATCAGCATTAAAAAGTCTGTGTGGTTGATCAGCTACATACAGTATATTCTTGTTGAAACAAGAACAAAAACAGTGACAGAATTGAAAGACTTGAGAACGAGAAAAGAAGAAATAATGTAGTAATTTAGGTACTAGCAATAGAAACAAATAACGTGGAAACAGTGAAGAGCAATATGTAAAGATTTAAAAGTACGCACTTGAACATTGAGATTGAAATAGAAAGAACAATTAAAATAGGAGAAAAGACCTGTTTATTAGAACTAAAAGATAGTAACCAGAAATACACACTTATGAACAATAAAGCCAAACTAAGAAATATTGGAGAACACAAAGTATATATAAACGATGATATCAGCGAACCGCAAAGAATTATTCAAAAAGAAATTAGAGCTAAAGCTAAGGAAGAAAAGAGTAAACGGAGTACAGTCCAAATGGGGTTTCAAGAACTTATTATAAATGGAGAAGTATGGACGTGGAACAGGGAGATCAAGGCTCTCAACAACTCCAGGAAGAAATAGCAGTCCATCAGCCAAATAGAACTGATCAACCTGAAATAACAAACAATGCGAGAATAAATTTTAACGATATAAATGAATTGGACAATAAAGAAAACTGTAACAAAGAAATTTATAGAAAATTATTAGAAATATTGACCATCAACTAACAGGTGCTATCAAAAGTCTGTATCAAAATAACAAGGGTTATGTACGTAAGGATAACTTGGAATCAGAGATGTTTGCAATAAACGAGGGTCCAAGACAAGAAGGTGTTATGAGCCCCACACTGTTCATATTGATTATTGACGAAATAATTAAGGAAACAAAAGCAAGTATACACAAAGTACATATCGGATATAGTAAACTACGACCGGTTGGTATAACTGAGTGTGCATTCGCAGATAATCTCATGTTATGCGCTTCCAACGAAAAGGACCTCCAGAAAAATAAATATAGCTGGAATAATGAGCTGGCAATTAGAAACATGAAGATTAATGTTAAGAAAACCAAGGTGATGCTAATAGCGAAAACTAACCGAAATGTTAACATAGAAATTAACCAACAACTAATATTTCAACGTCAGACGACGTCATCAAAAAGTTACCAGCTAGTGAACCTTCAGAAACTAAAAACCAAAACCACTGGACCAACACTCTTCAAAACTGTCTTCATGAAAGTAGACAGGGCGCAACCCAAGAACATTTAAAAACACGGGGCAAAAGGTTACAGGTGCCTGCAGGTAAAGGGGTAAGCGTAAGAGATTTAGAACAACCATTAATTGGAGAAGAAAAGGAAACTGAAGAATATAGAACAAGTAGTGAGGATGACCAAAGTGGAACAGAGCTGCAGACTGAAGAAGAGGCTGAGGTTGAAAGTGGACCAATTGAAATGGGTTTCTAGGCCGATTATTCTGTAGACATTAATACTTTTGTACTTGTTAAATTAGTTTCACCAAAGAATGTAGATAAATATTATGTTGGGAATACTAATTTCCCATTCTATTACGAATGGAAAATATTTGAATCGAATAAATTTTTTCCAGTTTTTAGTTTAAATGTGGAATTTTAAGTTTTTTTGTTAGTCTTATTTTATAGAATGTGTTTGGAATTAAGGAGTCCCGTTTTAGTTTATATTCATGCGGCTTTATCGAAATATTTTTTTTTCATTTTATTCTTTTTCTGTCGAAAGTTTTTTATCTTTTTCTGTCACTTTCTTGTATCCTCACGTAGGGGCGAATTCGGACACTACATAACCCAAAAAATTAAAGTGTGGCAGTAAAATTTTAAAACTTATCAGAATCCCTTATGCTGAAGATATTAAAGTGTTTAAATTATTTTTACCGTTACAAAAAACCGCGAAAATCGTCCGGATTCACCTCGAGTGACGGTACAATGAAACTGTTATATTTAATACCGAATTAAGGTTAAGATTTTGGAAAAATGTCTAAATATTTCAATCCCGTATTTTTTGCTTTATGCTTTATACTAAAATTATATAATAATATTAAGTTGTAAACAAAAAACCTCTTTCTTTCAGGTTTTGGTGTTTCTACTATATCCATTGATAGCATTTCTGTTGAATGCAAAACTTGGGCCCAAGCAGGATATTAAAAGAATGGGTATAAGGGCCCAAAAAAGAATACAAGATTCTGAGGTTCGGGAAATATTAATATGGTTCTAAATTGAAAATATATTGATTTGTATAATAAGGTAAACATATTTCTGAAACAGATAAAATCATGTCTAATCAAATGGAAGTAAAACAAGAATTTAGTGAGGTATGCAAAACAGAAATAGATGATGATGCGGTGGATGATGCAGTACTGGATACCTTTAAGATTGAGATTAAGGAGGAACCTAAGAAAGAAAGTGCATGTGATGCATTGGATTCTGTAGACTTAAAGGAATATCCTATAAAAACGGAAATAGAACAAAATGGTAAGTAAATAAAAAACATATAATTTCAATTTGGTGCTATTTGATCTTCCCAAATAATAAAAACTACTTACCGTGGTGTATATACGGGCTATATACAGGGGCGTGTGGTGTATGGAAGCAAGTGAAGCATTGCTTCTCTAGGTTTTCGTAGTAATAGCGTACTAGCTGAGTAACTTAGAATATTTAACAAAAAATAATCTAAACCAACACACAAAAGGCAACCTTTTAAGCTGCATATGAGAATTATGTAGAACGAGCAGCGAGCTCGTTCCGACCCTGCGCATATATTTAGCTTTCCTCCTCCTGTCTTATCTAAAAATAACGCGGGTTATGCACTGAGAAGCGAAGGTTAAGTTGACCGTATTTGTCGCTTTATAAGCAACTGTGGCAATTGATTACGAAGTTTTGGCGAATTTAAATTTGGAGTTTGACAATGGCGTCTTCGTCAACTGATTTTGTGGAATCAGTTGTAGTGTGTAAATGTCTAGTATGTTTGTTATTAGATAAATGCTTTAGTTCGTTGAATTTTGGTGTACAATTGAACATAATTAATAAAAGTACTATATTATATTTACATGGCACGAATAGGGAGACGATAATATTACAGCTTTCTTCGATCAATAGTTTTAATATTTTTAAATCAACTGTTCTTATCTTTTATTTTGTTTTATTTTTAATATTAAAATAATCGATCTAAAATAATAATAAAAATTACTATTATTATTAATAAAAATAATAAAATAATTGATAAAAGAAACTGACGCATTACTGTTTTTTTAATTAGGTAGGTCGAAGCCTGAAATGAAAAATCTCATTACCAAAAACTTACGTCCGACAATTTAATTCGCAAAAATCTTACGAACAATACGAGTGGCTAACTGGTTGTGAATTTAGGAATAAACTCTTTTGCTGGTGTTGTTTGCTCTTTGTGAATGAAAATGATGTTTGGAATCATAGTGGTTTTGGCGATTTAAACAATTTTCATAAGGAAGTGAAACGACATGTCATGTCTAAAGCTCACTTGCTAGCTGCCATCAAAGAGACAGTTTTTGGAAAAGTTTTTGGAAAGTTACATCTTATCTAAAGGGTTAATAAATAATATTTCAAATATATAAATAATATTACAAATACTTGTTTCTTTAATTAACAGATATCTATTTTTTTTAGACCTATAATAATTACATACCTATATCTGTTAATTAAAGAAACAAGTATTGTAATGCATTATTTTGTATTCAACTTTACATTTCCTTTTATTAAGAAAATTAATTAACTACAACTACACAGTGCTGAATACGGCTATGATTAGAATGAATCATAATGGAATCATATATCGACAATCTAAAAGAACATGTGAGTGAGAGTTTTGGCAACACTGATCTTCATAAGCGCAATGTTATTTTCTTAACGTGGAACGCTCATTGGAAGGTTTTTCGGTTTTATGTTTTTAAAAGCGCGAGGATTTTTTTACTTACTGCCAGGTGCATTGGCACAACACAACACTCTTAACCGGTCTTAATTTTTTTATATCCGGTCATCCGGTGTACTCATCTTTACTTGCAGTTAAGGTTTTTGTAGCTATTGCTCGCCAGTATAACGTTGTTTCTCCTGTGTTATAAATTTGACAAAGTTGTATATTATTTTCTGTATGGTCTACGTTTAAAGCAAAATTTAACCATTGCTTCTCCGTCGGCTCAGAGATTTTCGCGTTGATTGGTAAGCTCACGAAAACCGTGATATTTTTTGAATCGATGTAATCAACCACTACATGCATTTTCCTAATTTACAGTTTGTATGTGCACGCTATTGGGCGGTAATTTTCAACAGTTTAGTAAATATGGGACTGTTTTAAGTAAGCACACAATTAAAAATTCTTTTCGTTTATGAACACTTTGAATGGTATTAACAAAAGCCTTTCGTCCATCCAGCTTAACTTTGACTTGTCCAATCATGCTTTATTCATTTTATTTTTGTTACATTATAGTAATTTTACAGATAGTTATTATTTTAGGTGTCTCTTGTGAAGACATCCAAAATGATGCAAGTAGCGTATTAAAATATACTGGAAATAATTTGAACCCAAATTTAACTGCTACCAAGGATGTGAACATCGGAGAAAAACATTTTGAATGTGAAATATGCTTCAAACAATTAGCAACAAGTTTTTCTTTAAAAGTACACAAGAAAATACACACTGGACAAAACTCCCTTACATGTGAAATTTGCTTAAAACAGTTTTCGACGAAACGAGATTTAAATAGGCATATGAGAGTGCATACTGGGGAAAAACCTTTCGCGTGCAAAATATGCACCAAACGGTTTTCAGATAGCTCTAGTTTAAAACACCATATGACAATGCACACCGGAGAGGGATCTTTCGAGTGTGAAATATGTAACAAACAGCTTTCACGTAGTTCTACTTTAAAATCACATATGAGAATGCATACTGGCGAAAAACCTTATGAATGTGATATTTGCACTAAAAATTTTTCAACAAACGATCAACTAAAAACACATATTAGAGTGCATACGGGTGAAAAACCTTTCACGTGCAAAATATGCAACAAACAACTTTCACAGAGTTCTACTTTAAAATCACATATGAGAGCGCATACTGGTGAAAAGCCGTTTGCTTGTGAAACGTGCACTAAACGATTTTCAACGAAGAAACTTTTAAAGCTACATATGAAAGTTCATACTGATAAAAAAGCTTTCACCTGCAAGATATGCAACAAACAACTTTCACATAGTTCTACTTTAAAATCACATAAGGGCATACTGGTGAAAGGCCGTTTGCTTTTGAAATGTGCACTAAACAATTTTCAATGAAGAATTTTTTAAAACTACATCTGAAGGTGCGTACTGATAAATAAGCTATCACATGCAAAACAAACTATATTCACACAGTTTTAATTTAACAGCACATATGAAAACACACACTGGATGAACGGGCCACATTACTATATAAAACCTACTATATTTTATGTTTTAAAATACAGAATTATATTACTAATCGGGAAAAATGACGGTATAGAGTAAGTACAATTATTGAGAAGGTAACATGCAAACAGCCTTAAGCCACACAAAAATCAAAGTTGAGTTAGATGTGTCAATTCATTGTTCTGTGTAGTCAAAGGGTTTATTTTATCTGATTCGTGCAAAAAAATTATTAGTAATGTTAAAAGTATGTTAAAAACCACCTTTACTTGCAAAACACCTTATTTCCACTATACTGGTCCATGCTAAGCAGCTTATTTTCAACCAACCAATAGTAGCTCTGCGACTGCCACTCAGGTAACCCAGTAAGTCTTACACATTTGAGGTTATGTGAGTCTTTATTGTCAAAGTATTTAAAAACAATTAGTAATTACTTTATTGTTCAAAGGATAATGAATAGGGCAGAGGGAAGTGTAAGTGTTGGTGAAGAAAATCACTCTTCTCTTTCTAAATGAATAGAAAGATAAGGGTTACAGGAGGAAAAAGAAAAAATAAACAAAGTACCAGGTATGTAGCTCCTAGTAGAGCCCATGGTACAAAGAATATCAGGTATGATACTCCCGAGAGAGAAATTGAGACGAGTTCGCGCATGACGTCACAATGAGAGAGATTTTAAATATTTCCCGTAAGAACGTTAGCAATCAGAATACAATTAATTTTTAATTGGCAACAAAAAATCATTTTAATGGATTAATAGAGTTTGTATTGAACTATTCCGGATTTATTAAAATATAGGTGTTTTATTATTTTGATTGAAAAAAATAATAATGCAGTGAAAAAAAAAATCTGTAAAATAAATTTGGGAGTTTTTTTTTGTGTTTTTTTGCTTTTTAATCCTAGAAAGGTAATCTTTATAAATTTTAACAAACAAACACAAAATTAAACACAAGGTTTTAAGTTACAATTTTTATTAATTTTCTTTTATTTCTTATATTTTCTTTAAGTTTTAGGTTTAATTTCCTAATTCTAAAATACATTCGAGACCGGAAGAAAAGATGTTTGATTTTATAATCACATTGAATGTTCTCCGATAAGTCAATTAGTTGTTTTATATAATTTTTGCCTGATTTTAATTGATGTTCAGATCCATTGAAATTATTAAAAATAATATTTAATTCATTAATTTTTGCCACCAATTCTTCTGGAGGTTTCCTTAGACCGCCTTCGGATACTTGATCAATCCACGTGTAAGTGGAAGTATCCGTAGTTTCAGGCAGATCTAATTTCTTACATATATACCCACTGACATATTCCAGTGCATCATAATGAAGTTGGTCTAGTTCTTCCATGTCTGCATCCACTTCTTCTTTTTTTGCTTCGCAGGATAAATTTAAAAAATATGTTTCACTTAACAAAACTTCTCCCAAGTTATCAATTGGTCCATCAATGACCTTATCAGCTTCTGTATTGCCAGCTTCAGATAAAGAACCTTCATTTCTCCCTAAAATATAGTTTTTTAACCGGTAGCGAAATTCCACAGCATCGGGATGGTCATGTAATCCACCAACCCTCCTAATATTGCCAAAAAAATTTTCGAGTACATCTTGATTTAAGTTGTATGTAAGGATGTATTTTATATTAAATTTAGTTTTTATATCCTCAAATAAATTTTTTAAGGAATTGTTGGTTTGAATTATTCCTAAAAATAACAACGGAATTAAATTTTGCCAAAAAGACGATAATATTTATATTAATTATTAGCTCCAAAGAATAGTTTTAATTAGAATATTTCAAAAGCAACATAACATACCTTTCTGAAAAGGCAACAATGATCGTTTTCCTTTAACTTTTAAAGCTTTCATAGCTTCTGACATCTCGTCAATAATCTTATTTTGAACGTCTAGATTTAACCCATAGCCTTGTACTCGTTCTCGGGAATCTGTATAGGGTACCCTAACGTTAAGGCAATCGAACCAATCATTTACCTAAAAAACAAAAAAATGTATGAACAGAAACATAACAAACTTTTAGATTTAGCTTACCAATTTAAAAAACTGAGCAGTTTCTATCCAACTTTCGTCCTGAAAGTAACCTAGTGTTCCACACCTATTAATAGCTTGAGCTGTGTTATTTGAAAATAACTTTGTTGCTAACTTTACTTTTTGCCTTTGCTCTTTACGTACATTTAGCATTTCTTCATTTACGTTAAATGAGATTGTTAAATCTGATGTAGAAGTAAGTTTTAGTAATTTATAAATAATGTTCTTATTAATTTCCGCTCCACGAAAGACAAAGCCATTATCAAGAAAATTATTTCTTATAAGTTTTATAAGGTGTGGTACATCACATAAAACATGGATTTTATGATTTGTAGGGCCTATAAACCACGGCTTTTCTTCATTTATTTCAAGATTTTTATGAAGGCCTCTGTTACCACCTCCCAAATCACTAACAATAGCACAGACATGAAATCCTGCCTCTTCTACTTCCTTAATTATGTCAAACAGAATTGATTTTTCCATTTTTCTGTCAAAATCAAAATAAATTGGCTGCTTCCAGGATGTCACTAGTCCTCTCATCATTGCTACCTGAACATAGTTGGAAGGTTTTAAAAGATGGTCATTTGCTTTGTCGTATGCATAGGTTTTTCGAATCTTCATTTCATCGAAGGAAACAACACATATTTTTTCAGATTCGGATAAGTGAGAATTTTTTAAAATTTTTAGAACAGGTTTTATTATGCCTGGAACAATTTTGACTTTTTTAGTCCATGAACGAAGGGTTGAAACAGCAGGATATGGATAACCTTTTTTCAGCAATAATTTATATGCTTTTGGTCCAGCTGCATGTATGGCAATACCTTGGGAGATTTCCTCAGTAGTCCATACTGTTCTAACTTTGGGCCTTTGCAGTCTTTTTAGCTGTCTTTTGGTAAATATCTTATCTACTCCTGACTTCATTTCTGTTAATTCATTAACCTGCTGAAGTAAGGCTTTGTTCTCGACACGTAACTTTTGAAGTTCAAGATCTTGTGCAGATTCCATATCTGTATTTAATCTAAAAACAAAAATTATATTTTTAATCTACTATTATATATATATATATATATATATATATATATATATATATATATATATATTGCATAAAGTTAAGAATATTATGTTTTCATTCAGACGACTGATCACAGCATATTTTAGAACATTTTACATACCCGTCTGATTTTATAATTTCAGGTAAATCAGTTTTGAGTCCTTGACACACCGAGTCCACACCTGATTCTCCAGCTGTAGAACTAAAAAATAAATGTTAAGATATTATTTTTATGTCATAATACTTAAAAGTGTTTCTACCAAAAGATGTAGAATAAAATAATGTTCACCTAGATTGTGTAATTATCTGTTCCACAATCCTCTTTGACTCTCTTTTGGAAAACCTTTCCTGCCTTTTAAGTTGATTTATGGATAAGCTTTTTGATTTTGGTAGATGAAGAGAAGGAATCGCATCACCCTTCAGTTTGGGTCCTTTCTTTGATTCATACTGCAGCAATTCATGCTGCAAATTTCTTTTAAAGTCTTCCGGCTTAAAGTGTTTGGAACAAATCCTTGAAGTTTTAGTATTAAATTTGTCTTTACGGTAACAAGCAATAACCCACAGTTTTTCCACTACCGAGTCCTTGGGAAAACTATAAAACCTAACAGATTTATCGGCACCTTTTGTCTGATTATCACTTAAACAACCATATACTGCACAACGCATTTTATGTTTACGTTGTAAACAATTTTTAGCAAAACCCCCCTAAAAAATACAAGATGGGTATAGATATGGTTGAGTATTAAATACTGACTCAATAATAATTAAACATACCTAATTTACAATTTCTAAAAGACCAAATTGTTGCCCATATAAAGTAGGTATACCTACAAAGCCACGATCACTCAAAAAACTCGCATAGAGAGTTGAATATATCCTTAATAATAATTATTTTTTACTAAAATGCCTACAAATCAACTTAACTCTCACAAAAACACTATAAAATCTTCCACAAGCTTATTAAAGACGTCAAAAGTTTAAACATTGATAAAATTCAAATTATAAACAAATGTATTATAACTCTCATTATGACGTCGACAGTAGGGGGAGTGGCCTGCGCAATATCGTACCTGTCATTCTTTGTACCATGAGTAGAGCCCTAGTTTTTGTACCGTTTAAGAGAATTTAAATATGCAACCGGGCACAAGAGGAAATTGAACACCTCCGAAAAAAGGGAAAAGTAAAGTCTTACAAAAATATTGTGTTGGTAAGAGGTTTGAAACACTACAAGTATGAAGGTAAGAAGTATTTTATATACCTGAGCAAGAAAGGGAAAAAGAATCTTAAACAAGTAAAACTGGAAGTAGGAGATAGAAGTGGAGAAGAAAACTTCCTTATGTAAGCCAAAGAAAATACAAAGATGTTCACAAACTTAAAAAAAATATTTTTCTGACCCACGCCTTGGTTGGTACATGGGTTTGATTTTTCATGAACCCACTACAGCAGTTGCTGGTGGAGAGCAGGAAGTAATGAGTGACTGTCTCGACGATGAGCATTGTGACTTCCATATTTAAAAAACTGTTTGTTTGTTGCATTAACTACCTATTACCCCTAATACTTATTTGCGACTTAAGCTTGTTTTTATTTTACCTCCTTAATTATTGTCACATTGTCTCCTAGTAGTTGCATTGTCCTATACTATTAATATAATGATTAATAAAGAGATTATTGTAAATTTTAATACAATTTATTTATTGAATTCATTTCCGAACCACCTCTTTCTCCACCACCGTTCCTAATTCAAAAATCCAAACTTGCTCTTTATGTTATTCATAGCCCTAAACCTATTCGTGAGTTACGTAATGATCTGGTCAATAATCTCTAACATGACTACTCAGTTCACATTCTCATCTTTTTAAAGCTTCATCGCCACACAGCTTATCAGGCATTCTGTTTCTTTGACTTATTTCTGAGAGTTTAGATGGTATATCATTCAACTTGCTAAAAATTTACCCTCAGAAATGGTCTCAGCAGATCAACACTCAAAAACGTTAAAAGTCTTTGAAGGGTTTGAGCAGCCAAATCTGCTGTCAGATCTTTTCTTTGCAAAAACCCATTGATACGATTATTTCTAACAAAGCATTCCAAAACTACTTAACTGGTTTTTGAGATGCTATAGGGTCTGCACATTGTACTAGTAATATAAGGTTTATACACTAGGAGAACTTCCTAGCGTCAAGTAGAAGCCACAAAGAATAGATACTGTTTAAAGTTCCGAAAAAATTCTGAGCCTCAATAGTAGAACGCATAGGTTGTTCATATCAGTAGTAGGCATAACAGTATATACTCAGGGTACTTTGCCACGGGCCTGTAAACAGACCTTTAAAATAAAAAATAAGATTATTGAACTACAAAATATTATAAAAAGTTTACAAATTGTCTATTAGTATCTTTATATTCTGTGTATTCATTACTTATATTTTATTGAAAGTGGATGATTTAATGTAAGTGGATGATTTAATGTTAGTGTAAGATTTTTTATAAATACTATTAATTTATTCTCTCAAGTACGGGCCATTACTTTGTTTACATATTTGTATACTAACCTGTGGAACGTTATTCCTGAAAAGTTTTTAATTACATTGCTTCTGCTACTGCAACTACGTTGAGAACAAGAAACCATTATTATGCACTATCACAATATAATATTACAGTTTCTATAAAAGTATTATAAAACCAAAAATATTCGAAAAACACTAAACGTAAACAATCATACACGATCTGTTAAAACGATCATAACAATATGGCCGAAATGAGGTCGTTTTTAGTCACGTGATGCCCTCTCCATGATTCTAACTCGATGGTTTTATCCCAATCGGTCATGCAGATCAAAGAATGCAAAGTTTTTTGTGCAACTTGTATGTGGAATGGCTGCTTTCATTTCTAAATCCTCTATACCAAATATACCAACAAATGGAAAATAGGTTTAAGAATTTTGATGACCTAGGCTTTCTTGAGCTGTGCAGTTTTATTGCATTTAAAAATACACATTTTCCTGAAAAACAAATAAAATCTTTGATACGTCTTTATGGACAATATTTTGATTTCATTTCATTACCTTCTGAGCTTTATACGAAACTGAGGATATTGACACAAAAAATAATGCCAGTGAGTTACTAACGTTTTTAGAAACAACTTCATTGGACAAAGCATATCCGGAGGTAATGAGTTCTTCTTCTGATTCCTATCCGTTTCGGATGTTGGAAATCATATTGGCAATCATAACCTTGCTCGCTGCGGCTCGAAACAGCTCCGTTGAGGTTTTCTTAAACCATGTTCTTAAATTCCGAAGCCATGATATTCTCCCTCTACCGGGTCCTCGCTTACCTTTGACTATACCTTGCAATATAGACTGTAGCAGGGAGTAACGGTGCTGATTTCTCATAATGTGTCCCAGATATTGCAATTTTATGCGTTTGATCGTAAACACAATCTCTGGTTCTTTCTTCATTTTTCCTAGAACTTCCTTGTTCGTGATCCTTGCTGTCCATGATATTCTCAGCATTCTTCTATAAAGCCACATCTCAAATGCTTCAAGTTTTTTAATAGTGGCGTCTGTAAGCGTCCATGCCTCCGCCCCGTACAACAACACAGAGAAAACATAGCATCTCAAATGTCTCATTTTTGTATCAAGGGATATGTTGTGACTTTTGAAGATGGCGCTCATTTTGTTAAAGACCGTTCTTGCCTTTCCTATGCGGCACTTTATTTCCTGTAAATTGCTCCACTGTTCGTTAATAATAGTTCCCAGGTAACAATACTGTTTTACTCGCTCTATCTGCGTCCCATTAATGTATATATGAGCCCCATTTATATTCTCCTTGCTGATAATCATTTGTTTCGTTTTGTGGGTATTAATGTTTAGTTCGTACTGTTGACTGTACTCGTTTATTCTGTCCATTAGCCTCTGAAGTCCCTCTAAACTATGTGCTATCAACATGGTGTCGTCGGCATATCTAACATTGTTTACTCTTTCACCATTTAGAAGGATGCCTTCGTCTATTCCGTAAAGAGCCTCGTTAAAAATTTTCTTTGAGTACATATTAAATATCAACGGCGATAGGATAGATCCCTGTCTAACTCCACGTAGTATTTTTATGTGATCTGTTTTTTCTCCGTTAATTTTCCATGTATGCGGTCTGATTCCAGTAGAGTTCTGATCGCCGTGATCCAAACTATTCCTTCTTCCTCCAAGAGATTTAAAAATTCAGCTTCGATATTATCAGGCCCTACAGCTTTCCTGCTTTTCATCCGTTTTATTGCTTCTTCTACCTCGGATTTAAGTATGTCCGGGCCCGTCATCCTCTCTGAAAATGGATGCCTATAATCCGTTCTTTGGTCTTGAAAAAGTGTCTCCAAATATATTCTCCATCTGTCTTTCATCTCTTGGGTGTCAATGATTAATTTTCCATTGGTGTCTATGAGTTTCATTTGTGTTCGCTTTTTAAAAGTACCCGTTATTTCTTTTACCTTTTTGTGTACATTAAAATTGTCATGCTTGGCTTGTAGTCTTTCTATTTCTTTACATTTCTCTACAGCTTCTTTTTCTTTAGCTTCTCTTATTTTGCTTCTGATGTAAGCCTGCATTTTTTATACTCATCTTTATTTCCTTTAATTAACCTTCTGCGTTCCATTAAATGAAGGATTTCTGGAGTCATCCAAGATTTCTTCTTTGTTTCTTTGTTTGGTTTTAGCAGATCTTGTTTAGTTTTCTTAATTATTTCTTCGAATTGATTGATTTCTCGTTTGGATGTTATTTGCTTCTTTTAGTTGTTTAACTTGGTTGTTAATATATTCCCCCACTTGCTTTTTAACTTCCGGATGTTGCAGGGCTGTCATGTCGTAGTTAGGTCTAGACTTTTTCTTTATTGTCTTCAGTCTCACATCCATGACTCCCACTAAAGGTATGTGGTCAGATTCAATGTCCGCTCCTGGATATGTTTTGACAGATTTAAAACTGTTTCTGAATCTTCTATTTACCAATATATAATCTATCTGGTTTCTAATTACGGTATGAGGTTTATCTGCTGGTGCCTTCCATGTATACAATCTCCTCGGTGGTAGTTTATAAAATGTGTTCAGAACCACTAGCTTGTTATCTTCTGCGAATATTTCTAGTCTGTCACCTCTTTCGTTTCTTTGTCCTAACCCAAAAGGTCCGATTAGAGACGTTTTCCGTTCGGCCCCAAGTTTTGCATTGAAATCCCCCGTTATGATGCTGACCTCATGTTTCGGTATTCGTTCTAATATATCCTCTATGCTTTGGTAGAGAGTCTCTACTTCCTCGTCGTCTTTATCTGCAGTGGGAGCGTATATTTGTATTATGTTTACGTTCACTGGATTGGCTCTTATTTGCAGTAGTATTACTCTGTTGGACACTGGGACAAAATTTAAAATACATCTACTAATTTTTCTCGTTATTATCACACCAACTCCATGCTCTAGTTTTCCATCTAGTGACCCTGAGTAGAATATTCTGTGATCTTTTTTGTCAATGCTTCCTTTTCCGGGCCATCTCATCTCACTTATTCCCATTATGTCAATGGTCATTCTTTCCATTTCCTGAATGGCATTGTCTACTTTTCCACTCCTTGCCATAGTTTTCACATACCATGTGCAAATTTTTAAAAATTGTGGTTTTGCTGCTTTTTGTTTTTCATAGGTACTCATAACTGCACCCCCCCCCCTCCCCCCCCCGGAGATCCGATTGGGGAACTTTACTCCGGAATCGTATCTAGTTGTGAGCATTACCATATATGATTTTATACTAGGACTATTCAATGGAATCTTTAATGTAGTGGTTGTCCTCGGCCTTCTACATCCTTATGCCGTTGACCTCTACTGAGGTTCCTTCGCCTTTAGGGCCAGTTTCCCTTTATGTGAGTTAGTACTGACCATTCCAGCTACTAGTGCCTCTGTAGAACGTAGTTTTTCAACACTAAAACGAATAAAGACTTACTTAAGAAATTCGACAGGACAAGTTCGACTCTCTAATGTTCCCTTTTGGCAATTGAAAATAATCTGGTTTAAGAAATGTCACAGTATCCAAGTTTTTACAATAAAGTTATAGACGAGTTTGCGAAAAATGGTAGATATGAATTACATTATAAATAGGTGAGTTTTTACATTTTTTATAAATTGCTTCCCTTGTTTTATATTCCACCGCACGCCCCTGCCTCTATAATATATTACTTTGATCTTAAACTTAAATACATATTTACAAAGAATCAGAAATGGGCAAATGTGTGCAACATACAGTTCATTGTTGCAGTGTTCTACAACAGAAGAAAAAAATTTTTTTCTTTTGTTAAATTATTCCACATTCGAAATTTCATCAGAGTAACTAATTTAGTTGTTATTTTATAAATAATATTATAATATAAAATAATACATAAATCTATTTTTGAAAAACATATTTACAAAAAAGGAAAAAGATATTTAATTGAAGAAGAATAAAATTCTAAAGAAAATGCAAAAAAGTATTTTTGAAGTGTGTATATTTTAGCAATTCCTAGCTGAGCGCTTTCGGCTTTACAAAGCCATCATCAGAACTATGGTCAATTTTTTAAATACCACTACAAAGGAGAGATCTCATTTCCTTAAATTTCAAAATTATGGTTTTTTTTAGTTGTTGGAATTCTTAAAACATATAAAAAAACACATAAAAAACATATAAAAAGCCGACACTGGACTTCACAAACACGTTAAAAAATTGAAAAATTTTTTTGTCATGGTACGGGTGTAAGAACCCGACCATTGATTGATGTGAGGAGGTAGACAGACTATTCTGTTCTACCTCCTCACATCAATCAATGGTCGGGTTCTTGTTAAAAATATTAAAAAATACATTTTTGTGACAGTGTTCTTCACCACTAGGACCAACTGAACATTTTCAATGTAGGTTTTAAATGTTAATTTCCACCACTTGTACTAAAATAGGTTTTCCATTTAGGTGCTGATGAAGGTGACAACATATCACCGAAAATTTCACATTTAGAATAAAGTTCTACACCAAACTGGCTTATACCATCTCTAGCTGATCCTTGTTTTGACGCTTTCCCGAAAGTTACCCTCCAAAGAATTGTATAACTATTTAACTGGGAATAAGCCACAATTAAAGATAAAAATTTTTATCTTTAATTGTGGCTTATTCCCAGTTAAATAGTAATTAATTTACAATGCCACAAGAAAATAGCTTCAGAACAATATACATATATATATATATATATATAATATATATATATATATTTATAAATAATATCATTATATATATATATATATATATATATATATATATACATATATATATATATATATATACATATATATATATATATATATATATATATATAATATATATATATATATTATATTTATTTATTTATAACTTTACAGTTCGGTAATATCTTATCAACTAAACTTAACTCCTAATTTCGTTACATATATATACCAAAGTTACTATGTTCGAGAATATTCAGGAGTAGTCCCATCTCTAATTCGTTATCTGACGACGGGTGGAATTTTACAGCGCTCGATATATCGCCGGTAACTTCTCGATCCTTCGAAATGCATCCGTTACATGGCCATGCCGAAATCATGTTCGTAACATTATATTATCATAAAATCATATTTTTTTAACATGGAAAATCAAAGCAAATAAAGCAAACTCATGCCATGTGACATTCACAACGCGATGGAAACCTTGTCCTCCACTTTATTACTTTATCTCCTACTTTACTCCTACTTTATTATATACCTATCTAGGTATACATTTGGATAGAAGATTGGCTTGGCGGAAGCATATCTTTACTAAAAGGAAACAACTTGGACTCAACCTACATAAACTCTACTGTATGATTGGTTGACCAAACTTGAGCAAGTTGATAAAATCGTCTACCTTGGACAGCAATTAAATTGTAACGCAGAAAATCACGGCGAAATTAGATCCAGGATAGAGCAGGCTAGAGCTGTTTTTAGAAGGATGTCCAAGGTGTTATGTAACAGAGACCTAAAATTGGCATTAAGGATCCGCCTACTTCGCTGCTACGTGTTCTCAGTCTTACTTTATGCTGTCGAGTGGTGGACTGTGAATAAAATCGATCTAAATTGCCTTGACGCTTTCGAAATGTGGTGCTATAGAAGAATTTTAAAAGTTTCCTGGGTGGAGAAGGTTCGTAACTCCACAATACTAGAACGTCTCAGCAAGACTACTGAGATCATAAAAAGCATTAAGCAGAGAAAGCTGGAGTATTTCGGACATGTAATGAGAGGTCTCAAATATAGGTTGCTACAAAATATCATGCAAGGAAAAATAGCAGGCAAACGCAGTCCAGGACGAAGAACCTCATGGTTGAAGAACTTGCGAGATTGGTATGGTGTTGATACAAGCATGCTATTTAGGGTGGCAGTGAATAAAACTAAAATAGCTATGATGGTAACCAACGTTCTGAAAGGACATGGTACATGAAGAAGAAGAAGAAGTATGATTGGTAGACAATCGCACTAACAACAGAAAACAAAATACTTATCTAAAAATATATACAAATTTTAAGGGTTACTGGGCAATTATAGAGTATAACCAATAATTCTAACATAGCACTTCTTGAAAGCATTTTATTATGCATCTTAGTCACATAGACAAACATTAGTTTCGTTTATGAACAATTTGCATGACATACACAACGGTCTTTCCCCCATCCAGCTTAAATTTGACTTCTCCAATCATGCTTTATTCATTTTTGTATCGGTACATTACACTGAATTAACAGATAATTATTATTTTAGGTGTCTCTTGCGAAGACATCCAAAATGATGCATATAACCTATTAAAATATACTGGAAATAAGTTGAATCAATATTTATCTGCTACTACAGATGTGAACACTGGAGAAAAACACTTTAAATGTGAAATTTGCACCAAACAATTAACAACAAGTTTTTCTTTAAAAGTACATATGAGAGTACATACTGGAGAAAAACCCTTTAAATGTGAAATTTGTACCAAACAATTTTCAACAAACACACACTTAACTACACATGGGAGAGTGCACTCTGGTGAAAAACCCTTCTCGTGCAAAATATGCACCAAACAGTTTTCACATAGTCCTAGTTTAAACCATCATATGAAATCGCACACTGGAGAAAAACTTTTCACATGTGAAATATGCACTAAACAGTTTGCAGCACGTTTCATTTTAAAAGAACATATGATGATACACACTGGTAAAAGGCCTTATGAATGTGATATTTGCACTAAACAGTTTTCAACAAACTATTGTTTAAAAACACATATGAGAGTGCATACGGGTGAAAAACCGTTTAAATGCGAAATTTGCACCAAACCATTTTCATTGAAGAAACTTTTAAAATCACATATGAGAGTGCATACTGGCGAAAAACCTTTCACATGCAAAATATGCACCAAACAGTTTTCACACAGTTCTAGTTTAACAGCACATATGAAAAAACATACGAGTGAGTAGGGTGCCATGGGCACAGAGGTACAGGAAAATTTTCGTTGATTGTCGATTTAGCACTAATTATTTAAAAATAAATTTAAAAAATGAGTATTTAAGGAATTTCTTGATACGGGTTTGTCTTTTTAGTTTTGCATATAGCCGCTTAGAAAGAAGGGAGTAAAGAAAGATTTAAGAATCTATAATGAAAACAAGGTAGAAAAAATAATAGAAAAGGACCTAGGCCTGAAATGCTTAAGAGGCTACATCAGCGCGTCATCAAGATGGAAAACGCGTTCCAAGATTACAGCTTTAATTTTTAATTTTTTGTGGAGATATCTGGCACACATATACGTGATATGGTAAAAAATGGCGGTACAGAGCCCAATTTGAGAAATATGTTAGTATGTGGAAATTACTCTCTAACTAAATAAAATATTACAAAAACGAGTCTGTACCGCCATTAAGAAAAACAAAAAAATACACTTTCTTCAAATAAACTTTTTTATCCCATGCCTAGATTTTGTGTCACATTGGAATTACAAAAATCACCTAAAATCAATTATCTGTAACAAGAAACCGAACTTAACTGAGTGAGTTGGCAACATATAAAAATAGTCACGGCCATCACATTTGCAGAATTTGCACAGCTGTGTCTGTTTTCTGTGTAAGTGATAGCACGATTCTGCTGTGTTATTTGTATCGATATCTGTTCAGGTAGATATTGGAATATTATTTTGGATGTGGATTATGGATATTATTTTCCAAGATATTGGAATTTATTATTGTTGATTCATAGTGAAGTAGTATTTGTTTAAAATTAATTTATTATATTTGTCTAATAGAACTAAGTTGTTGGACTATTTGAAAAAATAGAATATTATTAATTGTGAGTTTTATAGTTAATTATATTTTGCGTAAAAATATTTCAAATTCTAATTCACGAATATAGTTTTGGAGGATTTTTTTATTCTAGAAATATAAATATTTTAAAACTGAGAAAAATTTCTCAAGCGAAAAATAAAGTAACGCCTTCCAAGAAAAGATCCAGCAATTATACTGGGAACTGTGACAACTGGAAATGGGTTTCCACGTTACAAAAATTATCTGCTGCCATCAACATGCCTTGTATGGCAGATTAATTCTTAATTTGGATAGTTGAGTCAGTAACATGTATAATAATTTGGCTGAACACTACAATTCTATAGTATCTAAATTTGTTGGGAGTAAAAGGGTAAATTTTTTAAAGAGAGGATCATATCAGACGAGGTGTGAAGCTCCTGCAATTTCGTATAATGCTGGGCCGGACTGCTACTCTATAATTACGGAAACTCCCTTGAGCTAACGGCGAAATATTTTTACAAATAAATACAAAAAATGAATTCCCGAAGAAAACGTTCTCACAACAAACTCGTCGTCAAATGTTGCGTAATAAAGACAAAGACCGAAACGGAGCTAAAATTCAGTCTCAACCCGATATGGACTCGGATGAATACGAGGCGATAGAAAAAAATATTTGTAAGTAATTTAAAAAAAAATAAACAAAAGTACAAATAATGGATATAAAGAAAACAACCCGAGGTCAGTGTTTTTCAGTTAACCCTTCCATTAAATCTATGACTCCTGAAGCAGCTGTAGAGAAAAAAATTGCCTTATCTTCAAGTCAACAAAAACACCAATAAAATTAAATTAAAATGTGTACATTTTAAAGCAATGAATATTTTCAAAAATTTGCGGCAGA
This sequence comes from Diabrotica balteata, assembly GCA_918026665.1. NCBI lineage: Eukaryota > Metazoa > Arthropoda > Insecta > Coleoptera > Chrysomelidae > Diabrotica > Diabrotica balteata. The sequence continues at coordinate 109,371,854 of OU898284.1, forward strand.
CATGGAAAAAGTAAGAATATTTAACTAAATTCTAAATTTATGCAGTGCAATGGTGGATTCTAAAATGAGATATTCTATTGAAGAAAGAATAAAATTAGTGAAGCTGTACTATGACAATAATTATATTCGGAATTCAATAGGATTGTCCGGTTATCACGTTGAAACGATAGACCCTCCAGGGGTTGGAGATGAGAGACGCCTGTAGTTCAATGGTGGCGTGTATATTTTTAAAATAACGGAAATAATAGGGAACTTGCACATAAAAATATTTTTGCGTCAACAGTCAAATTGTTAATTTATGTTAAATATATTTTGTTAAAATGTTATGTTAAAATATTATATTCAAAATATTACGTCTTAACAATTAATTGTGTAAACCAGATGTACACACAATATTTTCATTCATTTATACTATTTTTAGTTTAAGAAATATGTACATGTTTATTTTAGAACATCTCAAATGCTAAATTATACTTACTTAAGCCGTCCTCTTGTACCTTACGATGTCGAGTTGCTAAATTGTATTATATTTTCAATCCAAGACGTTCTTCCCTTATAATAATGAAATGTTACGAATATACTTATGGTTCGTAATAATTTATAATAAACAAAACCTAGCATTTATAAATATCTTAAATTCATAACAAACAAGAAAGAAAATAACTTAAAAATATAAACCAAACCCTTAGTAATAAACGTAAGAATAACTAATAATTATTGTATAGCCTTGCATTTCCCCAATAGAATATCTTCCACTGCTTTTTATAAAATTTTCCACCATTAAGACATCAAACTGTAGATGAATTGTCAGATTAAACTAAACACAACGTAGCATTCAAATTAAGCAATTTCCAAGAACACAAATATAATACCTGGGAATTTCCAATTAAAGGAGAGATTTAAGTAAATGTGAATGAATTTGTAAATAATTAATAGTTTCGAAATAACTAGTCGCTTTGTTATTGACTTTGCTGCTTTACAGAAAATAATAATTCTAGACCCAGCAACCTAATGTAAACTGCAACTCTTAAAAACAAACTTGCCATAATAATAATAAAGTTATTAGGTACATACCTACTTAGAAAATTATAACCAGGTAGGACGAACTCACAGGTAGTTCGAATATAGCAACAAAAAATCACTATGGTCAAATTCCACTATATTTAGAAGAGTGATTCATTGTTTAAAGGCGGTGAAGTGGGGAAAGACGTATGAAAATCCAGTGGCGTACACTCACTTTTTTTTAACGTTAATTATATTATATTTTTCAAATATTATTGTTCGAAATAGGCCACAATATATTTATTTACATGTTTTTATTGACGTTTGGATTTCTATATTATAAGTCCGCTTTTAAAAATATACATGATAGTTATATTTTTTTATTTGTTTATTATTATATATTTTTATAATCTTATATTATTTATTTTCTTTTTTTATTCTATCTTTAAAAACGGTCTCTGGAATAGAGATTAAAACGTCAGTGTATTAAACACGTAAATAGATATATTGTGGTTTATTTCCAACCTTATCCCTAAAAATACAGAATGCCACAAACACAATATATAGTATAGGAAAACAAATATATGTCATTTGTATGTTTAAAAACGGTCTCTTTATAGAAATCCAAACGACCGTAAATTAAACATTTGAATAAATATATTGTGGCTTATTCCCAACATTATTTCTAAAAATACAAAACGACAAGCAAAAAGCCATAGAAAATAAATATTACTATCATTTGTATAATTGAAAACGGTCTCTGGATATAGAGATCGAAACGTCAGTAAATAAACATATGAATTCATATTTTGTGTGGGTAATTCCCTACATTCCCCTAAAAATACAGAATGCCACACACACACACACAAACAAAAAGTAATAAAAAGCAATTAATTTTACAAAAAGCTTACTGATGCTACCTAGCATCAGTAAGCTTTTGCAGAAGTTACGCTAAAACGTCTTTTGACGCGACCCGTCCTAAGAGAGTTACATAAGCTAATACATAGCTAGTTAGGATCCGTCCTAATACATAGCTGAATTTTGAGCATTGATTCTTCGTATGCAATCCCCTTTTCTGTAAGCCATTCTTGAATTCTCCTTTCCGCCATGCCGTCGTCGGTAATTGTTCTAGTCTGCGGCTATGGTATGGCGCATTATCCATTACAACCACAGACCCAGGTTCCAATTTTGGTAAAATTCTCTTAAACCAGCGCTCAAATACTTCGGAAGTCATTTCTTTATGATAATCACCTGTTTTTTTCGACTTTTGAAATTGAAGCAAACCATCATCAAGGAACCCTGTATCACTTCCTATATGGGTGATGATTAAAGTCCGTCCCTTTCCTGATGGAGCTTTTAATCCTGTAGACCAGCCTTTTATAAATGCTTCGCGTTTACTTTTAACATTTAAATCTTGCCAAACTTTTCCAACTGTATGACCTTCGTTAATCCAGGTTTCATCCAAATAATATATTTTGCGCCCAGTACTGCGAATTTCGCGTATTTCTTCTAAATATTTTCTTCTCCACACAATAATTTCATTTTTTTCTAATAGCATACTTTTTCTATTGCGTTTCACATATCGAAAGTTCATTTCGCGCATGGTCCTGATTAAGACTCTATATCTTGGGTAAGGCGTCATCGTTTTGGAGCTCTTGAGAAATTTTTTTCAGTGTTGGAATTTCACTCCGAAAATAAAATAAATGAATTTTTCTACGTATAATATTTCTTGTCTCGTCATCTAAAACAATGCTTTTCCTACCTCTAGTTTTACCTTTTTCTTGCTTTTGATTTTCCGATGTATTTGTAATTATACGATAAATACAGCTAACGGATACTTTTGTTAAGCTGCTACAAATGTCGACCGCTTGGCTAATAATGCCATTTTTCTGTCGACAATTCCTTCATAAACGTTTCGTATCATTACCTTCTCTTCGGACGTTAACATTTTTCGTCTCTTTTGCGACTTTTCATTTTTGGAATCAACATCAGAATTTGTCAGAATGTTTTCTTCTCTTGGAACAGCTCGGTTTTTCGTCCATTGTACAAACCAAAACTCCAATAAAACTCAAATCAAATAATCACAGAATATAACTATGTAAAACTATATATACATAAAATATAAACAAATAAAACTACATATTTTATATAAAACTTCAATATAAACAGAAACTATAACCAAATAATCACAGAATTTAACTAAAAATTTACTATAAAACGACAAACTATAACACTCGTATTATCAATAACACAAATTTATAACAAATATATTCACAAAATGGAACACATACATACCTTCCGGAACGCCAATGTAATTGAACAATATATGACTTTATTTCTTCATCAGCATTACCGTCAAACAAGTTTTACAGCTCTGTCTGTCAGTCGGAACTCCGTTGCTTAGCTCAAGCACAGAATACTAATCACAACAAGAAGCGAAACGGAGGGCTTTTTCGCAATCCAAATTTCTTTGCGCATGTGCGAAATCGGCCATAGTGTTAGTAGTGTTGATGCGATGCCTTGTTTGTTTATATATTGAGAAGTGTTATTGTATTTGTATTGTATTGAGAAGTTATTTAGTTATTTAGTGAGTTAGTTAGTTATTTAGTTAGTTAGTTAATTTAATATATTTGTGTAATAAACTTATTGTGATGACTGCACGAAAGGGAGGATTTTATTGTGTTGTTCGTGGGTGCCCATCGAAAACTGGGGAAGGAATTAGTCTCTTTTCAATACCGACTGATCGTAGCAGGTAAACAAATTAAATTTTAAATTCAAACGTATTGCAAATGCTGTCTGAATGTTTATATTTTAGTTAAATACACTTTTTTTTAGAGCTGAATTATGGCTGAAAGCGGCCAATAGGTATGATCTGCTTTCCAAGGCTGCTGAATTGCATACTAATTATAGAATGTGCGAGAAACATTTTGAACCGGTGTACATGTACAAAGGAAACACGGAAGTATTTATTTCAACAAGCACATCCAACGATTTTCTCACACAGCCAATATTCAAAACACACACAGAAAGTCATAAGGCTGGAAGGTAGATACTTTTTATTTATTCACAATTATAGTGCTTTATTATAAAAGTCAAATAAAAATCAGTATCTACTTACAACTATATACAAAGTTGTTTGTTGTTTTTCATAATATGAACAAGATCTGGAATTGTGAAATTTAATGTTCTTTTATCAGTCTTATTAAGAACATAATATATCTTATGGTTACATACTGAGTAATATTTATGTCGTGGTTTAGGTACCACTGTAACCTATAATGTACAGGAAGTAATTAATAGTCCAACTGATAAAAACCATAATACTGTACCTGATACTTTGATAGAAGAGTTTCTGGTAACAGGTAATTTTATTTATTGCTACAACTGTATTATGCATTTAACTAATCACTAATAAGCATTAACATATCTACTTTGAACGTTTATATGTTTATGGTTATTAAATATATTTTTATATTTCAGATGTTAATAGGCAGGAAGTGTCTAGCCCACCTAGGCCCCATACTCCAGCTCCATTTTTCACAGCTGCAACACAAACCCCTCCAAGTTGTCGGGAGGTACACCAAGAAAAAGGAAACTTAGATTGAAAATAAAAAAATTGCGTGCAAGTGCAAAGAAAGCATATGCGTCTTCCAAACAGAAGGAAGACAATAAATCTTTAAAAAAAATTTTTCAAATGTGTGACAAATTTTTAAACAAATCCCTAGCACAAATAGTGAAAGCTCAAGCAATTTTAAAAACTAAATGTCAAAAAGTAGAAGGTATTCTGATGAATATAAACAATTTGCATTAACACTATATTTTTTGGGCCCAAGAGCGTATGCTTTTATGGAAAGAATATTGTATTTGCCCTCAAAACGAAGTCTTCAAAAAATTACTGAAAATTTGGTCTGTAAACCTGGTTTGAATAATGTTAGATCAGGACAAGCACTGTAGTATTTGTATTGATGAAATGTCTATTAAAAGTAATTTATTTTTTGATACAGGTCGTGATGAGATTGTTGGTCTATATGATATAGGAAATGGGAAAAAGGAATCAATAATTGCACAAAATGTACTTGTGATAATGGTTCGAGGCTTATATTCAAATTGGAAACAACAACTAGCATATTTCTTTGTAAACACTACCTTTGAAGCAAATCATCTTCTTCCTATTATAAAAGAATGTATTTCTAAACTATTTCAATCAGGTTTATATGTGAATTGTCTTGTTACTGATATGGGAACGAATTTTCTAAAATTGAGTAAATTACTGGGGATTTCTCCAACTAACTCAGAATTTGATGTCAATGGACAAAAAATAATTATATATATGATCCATGTCATTTAATTAAAGCCACTAGAAATAACTTAATTAATAATGTTTTTTATTTTGATGATAAAAAAACATCTTGGTCATTTATAGAAACTTTTTATCATGAAGATAAAAAGCAGTTCTATAAGTGTGCACCAAAACTAACACACTCCCATATATATCCTACATCTTTTGAAAAAATGCGAGTAGAACTAGCATCTCAAATTTTAAGTAACACTGTTGCAAGTTCTATGTATACATATATTTCTCTTGGTATTCTTCCATCAGATGCATTGGGAACAATAGAAATTATTGAAAAATTTAATAATTTGTTTAATATTTTAAATTCTACTGATAACAATAATCCTAACAAATTTAAAAATGTATTTGAGGGAACTGATTTTCAGATCAATTACCTGAAAATATTAGATAAAACAGGAAAATATGTAACATGTCGTTCGCGATCAAAAAAGTGTTCTATTGTAACAATGAATGGTGTTAAAAAGCTTTGGGATAACTTAAAGTCTCATGATTTTAAATACTTAAAATACTTTAAATGATAAAAGCCTATCTATTTGAAAGACCATTTTATTCAGTAGAAGAGTTTCTTAATTAATAACATAAGAAATTACAATATCTTAATGTACAGTTCCATGGTTCTTTACCCGTGGGTCATCATTACCCAAAGTAGCTTAAACTTATTAGTTCCTACGGTTGATTATGCAATTTGTTATTGTCTTTTTCCTCTGAGTCTTTGTAAGCTACGTCCATAAAATTGTAAAATTTTCAATGACAATAAAGCATATATTTCTATTCTATTCCCATCCGGGTTATGTTTATCCATGCTTATAATGGTCTTTTAGAATGGGGCGGAATAAGGAATATTTACTTGCATTCTATAAACATTCAGAAGTGCTTAATTAGATTTTTATGAAAAAGATTAAGATATTACAGCAAACTGTTATACAACGAGAATAAATTTTTAACTGTACGTAAATTGTCCTCTTACAAAGCCCTTATACACATACATGAAATAAAAAAGGATACTATTATACATTAGCAGTCATGCGCATCAAACTAGATATATAAGGAATAATGCAATTTTATCCAAATGTAATAAATCCATACTCCAGAAATATGTTGGCTACATAGGGCCCAAATGATACAATTGTCTACCGGAGAATTTAAAACAAATTAAGAGTTATAAAAAACATAGATATCAGTATAAAACTAAACAATGGATTTGAAACAAAATAACACAATTCTGCGAAGAGCAGATTAATTGATCATAGTAATAAATAAAAATATCGAAATATACCTTGTTTACCAACTACAATATTTCTTGAATTTATTGACATATTCATGTCACATGCTATATTAAAATGAATGTATTTTTGTAAGTGCGCATATGTAACTGTTTATATTAATACATTTGTTAAATATTTGCTTTTTTGCACATATATTTTTTAAGTATCGCACACAAGGGGTGCTACTTTTATGGTAGCTCTATTTCAGTGATTTTTCATATTTATTTAGTGTTAAGTATGCTTATTTTTTGTAAATCTATATTATAATCTAAGCTTCCTAAATAAACATTATTATTAGTATTAATTACAATAAATTTCTATTATTATTATTGTGTTTTATTACAATTTTTTACCCCTCCCTACTACAAAAGTGATATATCCAGGCGAATTGAATGTAGTACTGTACAACCAGAAGTTTCAGAGACCTCAGATGCACAGAAAGAGAAATCGAAGAGGTATACATGTATATTAATTACAATAAATTTTTATTATTCTGTTATTACAACTTTTTACCCTTTCCTACCATAAATTTGATATGTCCTGACGAGTTGAATTTACTACAATACAACCAGAAGTTTCAGAGACCTCAGATGCATAGAAAGAAATCTAAGGTCATTTTGTATACATTCATTTTAGCCGCAGCTGCAGAGTTTTTACGCGCAGCGAAAATATCGTTGTGTTGGAGGTTAATAGATATTCACATTCAAAGAAATTCCTCAACAGGAAACAAAAAAGTCAGCAACTTAAGACAAAGTTAATAGAAATATCAAAAGTATAATTCTGTATTGATAAGTAAAAAAGTCTCAAATATATATTTTGAGTGATGAAGTGTTTTATTAACCTTAAAAAAACGATAAAAAGTAATAGGAATCGAGCTTTTCATCTCTATTTTAATATTAACTCTCAAATTGTAATAGAAATCAAGCTTTTCATCTCTATTTTAATATTAAGTCTCAAATTCAATCGGTTTTTTAACGTACTAAATTACTTTTAGTACGTTAATTTGTTTGTTAAAAAAAACAAATCGATATTTTTGACTTAACAACTTTTTAATTATCAGTTCAGAATTGATATATAAGTTATATTAAATTTTACAGAAAAAATAAAATTCATACAAAACAGATTACTTAAAAATGTTTACTTCATTTCTCAGTGTAACTATCATTTACTACAGTTTTGAACGACTTCCTCACTACTTTTCTTCGTGTAATCAAATGTAGGTTCATTGCTACTGTCACTCTGAATTTCTGTCCTCCCAACATCAAAGGTTCCGACAAAGCTTTCGCTTCTGGTTGTGATTAGTGTTCTGTGGCTCAAGGTTGCCAAGAGATTGAAAAGTAATGTTTTAAAATATCGATTTTTATTTTATAAATTTAAATATGTAACAAAACGGAACATATAAATAAAATTTATTTTATTATACTTTTGTGATTAATTTTTACTATTGAAAAAATCATGTTTTTTGGTATTTTTATGACGGTGATAATCGCTGCGTGGAAGAATACAGGTTTTGTATGACTATAATTACTACTTGTGAACACGAATTGGCTACACTGTACGACAACTCCTGGTCAACTCTTCTATAGAGAAGCACAAATAAATATACTACTTATATATTCTGTAATTTCTTATGAGAAAACGCAAATTGCAATTGAGAAAACGGGTAGTTTTCGAGGGCCGCTGTGTACATTTAAATTTGAGGATATTCCGCTTTTAAACTATGAAATCACTCTCTCAAATTGTGGGATTTGACTTTAGAACTGTACCTATTAGTTATTATTTAAAAAAATATATTTTTATTCTGAATCACTTCCTGTTTTTAATTCACTATCACTACTGTCTTGTCCTGGAGTAATGATAATGGGCTCGATAAGAACATCAATACGCGTGTCTACGTCCCACATTTTATCTTCTTCTTTCTGTGTATGTTTAATACATGCCTTCCAGTTGGAAGCGGTTATATTTTGTATGTATTGCTCTAATAATAATTTGACATCTTTTAATTTAAAGGTTCTCTTTTGCGTAAGGTTCTCTAAAGGTATTCTTTTACGCTACCTCATTTTTTATTTGTGCCCATATCAGCTTGATGGAAATCAATTCACAATGATACGGTGGAGTTATTAATACGGTGATGCCATGCTCACTTGTCATTTTGTCTACTGCAAATCTGATGTATGAACTCTTATGTTCGCGCACTATATCAAGTAATTGAACCTTTATCATGGATTCATCAAAATCTATATTTTTACTTCTTAACCAATCTATTATATCTACCTTTCGAGATGCAGAAGTCGGTATTTTTTCCATACGACGACTCTGATAACCAGGATGTACAAGAGTCACATCCGAATTCATATCCTCATGATAATCGTCCGTTTTGATTGAGGTAAACACATTTAAACCACCTTGTAAAAAACCTGAATCACTTCCAATGTGCGTTATAATGAGACGTCTTCCTTTGCCCGAAGCTTTTCTAAGTCTTGCCGTACATTGGATTTCGTATGACCCTCATTCAACCACGTTTCGTCCCTATAATTAATTTAAAAGTCGTCTAAAATCACGAATTTCTTGCAAATATTTTCTCCACCATATCACTAATTCGTCTCTCTCGATCAAGAAACTTTTCCGATTTCTCTTCACATACCGAAAGTCCATTTCATGTAAAGTTCTTTGTAATAATCTCATAGATATATTATTTAAATTATAATCTGCGTATGCATTAACTTCTCGTTTAATAGCCTTTAACGTGGGCAGTTCGTTCCTAAAATAAAATCCATGGACTTTTCTTCGGATTATACTTTTCGTACTATCGTCCAATAAAATTTTTGCACGTCCTTTATGGATTGGTTTTTTGATAGGTTTGTTACCTTGAATTATCCGGAAAACTGTACGAGCCGATACTTTCGTTAAATCTCCACACAATGCTGCGACGTCCTCTATAAACATATCTTGATATCTTCTACGCAATACCTCATAAACCGATTTTATCATTTCCTTTTCTCTCACAGATAACCACCCTTTTATATTTTGTTTATTAACAGATGTACAGCACATTGGTTTTGATGCCATGATGTTACCCGACGGTACGCTCATGAAATACTACCAGCCACCTGATTTTAATGGTTGTTTGTGGGTGAGTTTTCACAATGGTGCCACAGTATAAAGAGGTTCCACAGTAGAACCACTCTCTGAAAAATTGGAAGTAAAGTCTGTCAACGCGCAGAGCGACTGCGCTTATTTCTTAGTCGCTCGAGAACCATTCTTCCGTGGCTAGTCGCGTAGAAACGTACGGGTTAACAGTGCCGTATTTTGCTTAAACTGAGTTAGTTTTGTGAATAATTGTTAGTATTGTGAAGTTGAACATGAGTAAAATTCGAAGTGGTATTAATAATCTTAAACTTCCAAATTTGTTAAATATATCTGCCGATAGACCATATTTTTATCACGAAAATAATAAAATTGTCTTTTCTTTTGATACACCTTATTTATTAAGAGCACTTCATAATAACTTCCTAAGAAACAAATTTGTTTTTGATGATATTATCGTTTCTTGGGAATATATTAAAAAATTTTTATCGTCATCTTCGTCGTCTGATACGCTCAGGTTGTCTGGATGAGGAACCATATCAATGATGTCCTGGTCGATGAATTCACTTTCTAAATCATCGGCTGCTAACCACTCACGTATCTCTTCTTATTGAATGTCGTCACATCCCCGCAAATTTTTTATTAAAGATTTAATTTCTTCTGTCGTTTCTTTGCCATTTTCTTCTTCAGGATCGTCAATCAAAATCCTAGCAAAAAGTTAGTTCCAGCATTTTTCCAAAGTTGAAGATTTGATCTTGGCCCAGAACTCAGCACACTGATAAACAACATGTTTCATTGTTGAACATTTGAGGATTTCAGGAACACTTTTGGATTCATTTGTCTTCTGTAATAACAGATGTCTTAAGAATGCTCCTCTATAATGTCTCTCGAATGTCTTTATTAGTCCCTGGTCTAACAGCTGAATTAAGTTCGTGAAATTCGGTGCCAAAAATCTGACAATTATCACTATTATATAGATTTTGAGTCAACAAGCAACAATGCTTTGATGGGAAGGTTTTTTTATTTTAAAAAGGATTTTACGCTTGGGACGAATTCATTTTCGAACCATTCTGAAAATAAAGTGGTTGACCATGAGTTTTTTTGGCTTCTATAAAAATCTGGAAGTGCTTTTTCCCAAATCTCTTTTAGAGCTCTTGGTTTTTTGATTTCCCAACACACATACGCATCAATCGGTGAGTGAAATTGATGGAATTTACATTTTGCGATAAAAATTTACTTTTTATTGACGAAATTATTGAAACTGTCAGCCGTTTCGGTTAAACGATGATTCGGTTAAAAAGGTTTCGGTTAAGGGAGGTTTTACTGTATATTCCTATTCCCGGCGAAGTATTTTTCTTATTCTTAAGACTGATTTCTAATTCATACAACCTAAATGTTACTGAAAGTGGATAATATTGTTGAAATTGTTAAAAATAAGAAAGACGAAGAGAATTTTTTTTATTTAAATTTGTGGCTAAAAATCACCACAAAACATCTTTTCAGCAGTTTGAATTTTAATTGATGTATTCTTGCACATTACGCGATTGATTTGACGAAAAGACTATTGCAAAATTTAATTAATTTTTTGCAGACTACAACTAAAACTAAACGAATAATGCAGAAAACACAAAAAATCGCCGATATAACCAAATTCACCTACGAAATGTAAATAAGGACAAAATTTCATAAATTTCAAAACTTCATAACAGTGGAGTAAACTTGCCTGCCGTTGGACGAATTATAAACAAGCGTTATGACGCGGTAAACTTGAATTACTCCTCCTGGTTTAAAAACAGAGTATAGTAATGCCGATGCCGTGAGAGCTTCGAAATTAACCTCCTTTTTATTTAACGTTTATATGATATGTACAATCACAGCCACCTTTACTTCCAAGCCATGAAGTAAAAAAGGCAACACCGCATTCTATGACGTCGGTAGTCCGATAATCAGCTGTAAGGTCTACCAGAATATTAAACTAATTTGAATTTTAGGAAACTGATATTTTGAAAACTTCAATTCATTACAGAAATATTTTTAGGGAAATTAAATTAATAAAACCTTATATATACCTAGTCAATATATATAAAGTTTTATTATTATTTAGGTTATATTATCAATAAAATAATCACTAGAGTAAAATTTATTGCACTTAAAATACAGTGTCAAACAGTTAATCTTACAATCAAATACAGTCAAGAATCTCTAGAAATTTTAAAACACAAAAACTTAGTGTAACTATTATGATTAAAAAATTCATCCTAAGAAATCAGACACAATATAAATATGGTTCTAAATTAATCTAATTGAAAATTAAATATTTTACTATTTACTTATAACTTTTGTTGAATTTTCATACTTAGATATACAAAAGTAGCAATTTTAAATATGAATAGGTTTGTTGTCATATAGACAAAGTTAAAAGAGGTATACATGAAAAATGTGTTGAATGTAACATACCATTTATAACTTGTATATCGATTTAAAATAACCTATATTCTCAAAAGATTTTTGAATGTAATACTCAAATTTGTTATCACTTATCTAAAAAGCAGATCTAAATGAGAAAGTAAGTTCTCTAATTGTGACCATCTTGTTAATTTACTGTATTGTAAAATCCATTTCAAATCATTACCACTTAATCTATTCTTACCTACATTGACGATTACACTAAAATTACTGCTAACTATTACACTACATATTACACAAATATTATCACACTTGTGTCCCAACTGATTAATGTTTAATACATAGAAATATACACAGTCACTTGTAATTTTACTTGTCCAGTTTTTCAATGGGATATTATTGTCTACGTCCAATTAACATAATTATGTTATCTCTTGTTCCCTCTTCTTATGCAAAAAGTTTCTTCTGTCTTCGGGATTCCTTCTTTCTTTAGTACGATGAACAGTTACATATGATGGTACTTCAGGAAATATATTAGGAACTGCATTGCCTTTTAATTTGGGAAATATTAACTTTTCAATGTGTACATTTCCATCTTTATCTTCTCATTGTTCAGTCCGCTGAATATCATCTTCATGAAAATGTTTGGCACATACTACGGAAGATTTGGTAATTGTACAGCCTTCTCTATGAATAGAGCATAACCCAGTATACCTTCTTTGGGGATCTTTGGGAAACAAAAATGTACTTTCTGCCTGTTTCGTTTTTAAAGTACTGGCATAATTGGTTTTGCAACCAGGTACACAACAATGCCAGAGCATCTGTAACAAAAAAACAAAAGTATTATTATTGTTGTTTTTAGTTTACATATTTTGTAACAAGAAGCAAAAGTATTATTATTTTCAGTTTGTTTTGTAGGTTATATTTATACTTGCCTTTTAAATTGTCGTTAAAAATCTTCTAAAATTTCTAAATTTAATGAAATTTCACTTATATTAATATTTTCTAATTGATGTAAACACAATTTACAAATAAAACATTCGAATAAAGTTAAAAAAACAATAAATTCAACAAACTTTACAAGCCTTCCTATATGAAATGTTAAACCAAAACAAACCACAGTCGGACTACCACGCGTTGTTGCCAAATTTCTACTTCATGGCTTGGAAGTAAAGGTGGCTGTGGTACAATATATTAAAAACCATTGAGATTTTAAAACTTGCGCAATACCGTTGTTATTTAAAATACCGTTGAAAAATATAAACAATGAATTATAATATTGTTTTTAATTTGTTTTTGTAATATTAACATTTAGTGAGAACATCTGGACAGTTAAATATTGGAAGCCGCATTTTTTATTTAAATAAATTAATAGTAGTAGGCTCAGAAAATTTTAATACGGCTCTGTAAGGTTAACGGTGGTGGATTACCAATTTCGTACTTTGCCGGTATTACTTCCTGAGATCAAAGTGCCGACAGACGAGTAGTTTTAGTGATGGTGCTATATTTCATTCCGAATATTACTTTCGAAAAGAAATAACGGTGTCCGCCCGTCTCTCTCTTGGCACTCAGGGTATACCCCAATGGCGCGGATAAGCACTATTGCCTAAATAAAAATTATTTTTTTGTTTTTATTATTGCTAGTTTCTCCTCAACTGAATACATTTTTTATTCAACTATAGGTATTGTGTTTTTAACAATAAATCACAAAATAAAAATTTTGGAAATTCAAATATTGTCAAATATCAGAAACATAAACATAGATAAATAATATAATATCATAAATCTGATAAAACGCAACATGTCATACACATTCTTGTCCCTGGTGTGGCCTGAATTTAAGGGGTGGTCTGAAAAATGTATTAGATTTTTACAAAATTTTGGAATACATTTAATTCGTAGAACAATTTTAACATTTGTTTTTAATACATATTTCAATCCTTTACAAATAGTTTCTTATGACTTTTTGATGTAAAATAACAATTCAGAATTTCCCATTGAATTTCCTATAGCCCGTTTGACGATTCACCACCCTGTATATGACCTCACGACATTACTAACAGAATAAGTCTTTCTATTACTTTCTAACGCCATCATTTAAAGAAACTGCCACAAACACACTTAACTATCCAAAATAATAAGAAGTCTGAAAACACTCTGAACAGCCGCACTTCACTTTTGTGTTACGCACCTGACTACTGGGAGGAGACCGATGACAACCACCTAATCCACCCTAAGCGGACTTCAAGTTTGGGTTTGTGCGCCTCGCCAACTTAAGTGGCGTTGACAGTACCTGGGACAGATAATGAAAGTTAACAAAGAAAATCAAACTGCCGAAATTACCAGGAGAATAATATTAGCGTGAGCAGGATTTGGAAAACTGAGTTGGATCTTGAAAAGCACTAAAATAGAACAATATTTGAAAACCAGAATTTACGATCAGTGTATCCTCCCTATACTCACGTATGGCTCACAGACGTGGACACTCACTAAGTCTATTATGGATAAAATAGTAAAAGCACAAAGAGCGATGAAAAGATCGATGCTCGGGGTGATACTTATAGACAAAAAAACAAACAAATGGATTAGAAGCAAAACGAAAGTAAAAGACGCAGGAGAACATGCTGCCAAATTAAAATGGAGCTTCGCAGGACACAATGCCCGACTGAAGAATAAGAGATGGAACCACGAAATACAACGATGGAGACCATGGTTAGGAAAGAGAAGCAGAGGAAGACCACAAATGAGATGGGCGGATGATATTAAGAAGATCGGAGGACACAACTGGAAGCAAGTGGCGCAAAATAGAAGACACTGGATTGATTTGGGGGAGGCCTATGTCCAAAGTTGGATTACTTAAAGTTGAAGAAGAAGAAGATAGCCGCTTAGACGGCACCACCAATAAAACCTTCAGGCACAAACGTAACCTCAATCTTTTTTTGACATAAATCGAGAGTTTAATTGCGATACATTTGCGAATTCGCTAAGGATTTTTGCTTAGTTGAGGATATATGTTGTGGAATGCAATTTTAGATTCCCCATGTCTCTAATTACATCTTTATCAACGTCTGTTTTGCCTTGCAATTCTTAGAAGGCACAGATTAAAGCAGATATCTGAATTTGGTTTCGACAATTAATTTACGGGTGTATTGTTAAGTTTTGTTTGGAAAGCAGGAACTTTATTTTTAATGTAGAATGATTTTTTATTCTGGTGTACTTGCTTTACTTTAACATGTTTTTTTTTTCTTGTTAATAAAGTAATAATTCATTATTTCAAATTTTTATTGAGGCAGAGCAAATCAAAATCAAACTGCTTAAAGATGCAAATTATGACATTTCAGTTTAATAAATACAATGTTTTAGGTGTAATTTGTTCTGAATGAAAGCAAATTTGTATATGGTATACATTTTTATTAAATTGATAGAAAAAGCTAAAGTAATATTAGTTAAATGGTAGAATGTACAATTTCATTTCTCCTTTCAAAGCATGCAAGTCTTATGCCCTTCGATCTGCTTTGGTTTTGAACCGAAGAACTTTGACTTCTCCAATCATGCTTTATTCATTTTCTTTTTGTTACATTATAGTGATTTTACAGATAGTTATTATTTTAGGTGTCTCTTGTGAAGACATCCAAAATGATGCAAGTAGCGTATTAAAATATACTGGAAATAATTTGAACCCAAATTTAACTGCTACCAAGGATGTGAACATCGGAGAAAAACATTTTGAATGTGAAATATGCTATAAACAATTAGCAACAAGTTTTTCTTTAAAAGTACACAAGAGAATACACACTGGGCAAAACTCCCTTACATGTGAAATTTGCTTAAGACAGTTTCCCACGAAACAAGGTTTAAATAGGCATATGAGAGTGCATACTGGGGAAAAACCTTTCGCGTGCAAAATATGCACCAAACGGTTTTCACATAGCTCTAGTTTAAAACACCATATGACAATGCACACCGGAGAGAGATCTTTCGAGTGTGAAATTTGTACTAAACAATTTGCATTAAACTGCCGTTTAAAAAAACATATGAAATTTCATACTGGTGAAAAACTTTTCATGTGTGAAATATGCAATAAACAATTTGCAGAACGTTCTAATTTAAAACAACATTTCATTATACATACTGGTGAAAGACCTTATGAATGTGATATTTGCACTAAAAAATTTTCAACAAACGATCATTTAAAATCACATATTCGAGTGCATACGGGTGAAAAACCTTTCACGTGCAAAATATGCAACAAACAACTTTCACATAGTTCTACTTTAAAATCACATATGACATCGCATACTGGTGAAAAGCCGTTTGCTTGTGAAATTTGCACTAAACGATTTTCAATGAAGAAACTTTTAAAACTACATCTGAAGGTGCATACTGATAAAAAAGCTTTCACATGCAAAATATGCAACAAAAAACTTTCACATAGTTCTACTTTAAAATCACATATGAGAGCGCATACTGGTGAAAAGCCGTTGGCTTGTGAAATTTGCACTAAACGATTTTCAACGAAGAAACTTTTAAAACTACATCTGAAGGTGCATACTGATAAAAAAGCTTTCACATGCAAAATATGCAACAAACATTATTCACACAGTTTTAATTTAACAGTACATTTGAAAACACACATTGGTTGAACGGGCCACATTACTATATAAAACATTTTATTCAATGCCATTTTACGATTTAAAATACAGAATTATATTACTAATCGGGAAATATGACTGTATAGAATAAGTACAATTATTGAGGAGGTAACATGCAAACAGCCTTAAGCCACACAAAAATCAAAGTTGAGTTAGATGTGCCAATTCATTATTCTGTGTAGCCAAAGTGGTTTATTTTATCTGATTCGTGCAAAAAATTATTACCAATGGTAAAAGCATGTTAAAAACCACCTTTACTTGCAAAACACCTTATTTCCACTATACTGGTCCATGCTAAGCAGCTTATTTTCAACCAACCAATAGGAGATCTGCGACTGACACTCCGGTAACCCATATAACTTTTCCTTCTTCAAATGGGACTTAAAGAATTAACTTTTGACGGGACCAATCTTGGAAGATGTTACACGTTGTCTAAGTAGCTTGCTGGTTATAATAGTGAACTGGAAAGTTGTTCGGTTTTATGTTTTTAAAAGCGTGAGGATTTTTTTACTTACTGCCAGGTGCATTGGCACAACACAACACTCTTATCCGGTCTTAATTTTTTTTTATATCCGGTACATTCATTACTTACAGTTACGATTTTTGTAGGTATTGGTCGCCAGTATAACACTGTTTCTCCAGCGTTATAAATTTAAAAAAGTTTTATTTTATTTTCTGTAAGCGTGGTCTACGTTTAAAGCAAAATTTCACCATTGCTTCTCCGTCGGCTCAGAAGTGTTCGCGTTGAGTAGTAAGCTCACGAATAGCGTGATATTTTTTGAGTCGATGTAATCAACAATTGCATGCAATTTCCTAATTTACAGTTTGTATGTGCACGCTATTGGGCAGTAATTTTCAACAGTTTAGTAAATATGGGACTGTTTTGAGTAATCACACAATCAAACATTATTTTCGTTTATCAACGCTTTGCCTGGTATTAACACAAGCCTTTCCCCCGTCCAGCTTAACTTTTACTTTTCCAATCATGCTTTATTCATTTTCGTTTTGTTACATTATAGTAATTTTACAGATACTTATTATTTTAGGTGTCTCTTGTGAAGACATCCAAAATGATGCAAGTAGCCTAGTAAAATATACTGGAAATAATCTGAACCCAAATTTAACTGCTACCAAGTATATGAACATCGGAAAAAAACATTTTGAATGTGAAATATGCTCCAAACAATTAGCAACAAGTTTTTCTGTAACAGTACACAAGAGAATACACACTAGGCAAACCTCCCTTACATGTGAAATTTGCTTAAAACAGTTTCCAACGAAACAAGGTTTAAATAGGCATATGAGAGTGCATACTGGGGAAAAACCTTTCGCGTGCAAAATATGCACCAAACGGTTTTCATATAGCTCTAGTTTAAAACACCATATGACAATGCACACCGGAAAGGGATCTTTCGAGTGTGAAATTTGTACTAAACAATTTGCAATACACAGCTTGTTAAAAAAACATATGAAATTGCATACTGGTGAAAAACTTTTCACGTGCAAAATATGCAACAAACAGATTTCACATAGTTCTACTTTAAAATCACATATGAGAGTGCATACTGGTGAAAATCCTTTCATGTGTAAAATATGCAACAAACAGCTTTCACGTAGTTCTACTTTAAAATCACATATGAGATTGCATACTGGCGAAAAACCTTATAAATGTGATATTTGCAATAAAAATTTTTCAACAAGCGATAAATTAAAAACACATATTCGAGTGCATACGGATGAAAAACCTTTTACGTGCAAAATATGCACCAAGCAGTATTCACACAATTCTAGTTTAAGAGCACATTTGAAAACACACACTGGTTGAACGGGCAACATTACTATATGAAACATTTTATTCAATGCCATTTTATGTTTTAAAATACAGACTTATATTACTAATCGGGAAAAATGACGGCATAGAATAAGTACAATTATTGAGGAGGTAACATGCAAACAGCCTTAAGCCACACAAAAATCAAAGTTGAGTTAGATGTGTCAAATCATTGTTCTGTGTAGCCAAAGTGGATTATTTTATCTGATTCGTGCAAAAAATTATTACCAATGGTAAAAACATGTTAAAAACCACCTTTACTTGCAAAAACACCCTATTTCCACTATACTGGTCCATGCTAAGCAGCTTATTTTCAACCAACCAATAGGAGTTCTGCGACTGCCACTCTAGGTAACCCAGTAAGTTGTACTACTTAGTGGTTGTATACCCTATTGTAAATCTGAGCTAGAGGGTGAGAAAATCTTCACCACTGTACAACGCTGTAACCACTGCAACATCCTCGATATGAACCTTAAGGATGCTTATCCCTGCGAGCGGCTGCAAGGCTTACTGGTCCCACTGGTCTGAACTGACTGGCTCGCCTTCGTGGATTTACGAGAAGGTAAGGACTTTCCGGAATAGGGATTAAGGACTTCTAGGTCTCAGGTCCTTTAAAGAGTTTGAGTTTATGGCTTACCTTAGAATCCGGAGATATGCATAAGCAGAAATCTTGTATTCTTTTGGTCTCTGTCTGACTCGGCCGGAAGGAACATTAAAACCAAATTTTGAGTCTACAAATGTATTGAATATACTCTGTGTTTTACAATTAAGTAACAAGCTGTCAGATACAATCAATAATAACTCGTTCGGCGCGAAGGGAGACGAGAAGAGATCTTAGCAAGAAAGTAAAGGGGTGACAATCTGTACTACTATAATTTACTCGGGTTAGTATATAGAATTTTGTTACCTTTCGCGTATTTAGTCTCTAGCTAATGATACGCCCTTCAGTTCCTCTGGAAATCGAATTCAGCTGTGGAGGTACCGCGCTCTGTCGCGATCTTCGAACTCCCGGTACCCGACACTTAGACGGAACTATATCCCGTCGAAATATAACAATCGCGCGTAAACCGTTTAGGCAATTACTGCCTCGGGCAGTCACGGCTGCCCAGCTACTGCTGATCCCGTACTGGACGCTATCGCGTCCGACCCGGAGCCGGCAATTGATGCCTTGAGCGCTCCCGCCGTACTACTGACTGTTGACCAATTTTTTTAGTTTTTATGTCCCGCGAACATTCCTAGTTTATTTTGATGATTCTGTTGTACTTTTCCACGTGTTGGAATGTATCGTGCGATGGTGTGTAACTTCATTGTATTATTTTCACGAAGGTCTTCAGATTTCGTAATTCTTTAAACATTCGGGCTTGTGTCAAACTAGGTCAAATTGTTATACTTGGTATAATTTAAAATGTATACGTTAACGTTTATTCTTTATTTAATTTGAAATATATAATAATTATGTTCGATAATTACACTATATATTCTAATACCCTTTGTATGCTACTATCCTTTATCTTAATTCTTTATTTTCTTGCTATGTTTACATTACACAGTCTTACAAATTTGAGGTTATGGGAGGGTTTATCGTCAAAGTATTTAAAAAGAATTAGTAATTACTTTATTGTTTAAAGGATAATGAATAAGGCAGATGGACGTGTAAGTGTTGGTGAAGGAAATCACTCTTTTTTTCTAAATGAATAGAAAGAGAAGGGTTACAGGAGGAAAAAGAAAAAGTGAACAAATTACCAGGTATGTAGTTCCTAGGAGAGCTCTAGTTTTTGTACCGTTTAAGAGAATTTAAATATGCTACCGGACACAAGAGGAAATTGAACCCCTCCGAAAAAGGGAAAAGAAAAGTCTTATAAAAATATTGTGTTGGTAAGAGATTTGGAACACTACAAGTATGAAGGTAAGGAGTATTTTATATCTCTGAGCAAGAAAGGGAAAAAGAATCTTAAACAAGTGAAACTGGAAGAACCTCAGCTTCCTTATATGTAAGCCAAAGACAATACAAAGATATTCACAAACTTAAAAAACATATATTTTCTTGACCCATGCCTTGGTTGGTACAAGGGTTTGATTTTTGATGAACCCACTACAGCAGTTACTGGTGGGGAGCAATAAGTAGTGAGTGACTGTCTCGACGATGAGCGTTGTGACTTTCATATTTAAAAAACTGTTTGTTACATTAACTACCTATTATCCCAATGTTTGTCAATTAGGTAAGGCCTATATTACGAGTATTATTTTGCAAAAATAGAAGTTTATTCAAAACACCATTGGTCCTTTACTTTTTTACTTAATTTACATGCAAAGCATCTTATGTCCACAATATTTAATGTGCAAACCGACTTGTTTCCACTGAGTTCGTGCGAAAGGTCATATTGTAAAAAGAAAATAAATTTTTTAAACCATTTTTTAGTTATCCTAACTGAAATAAGTGTTTTAATCTTACGTTTGGAACGAGTACTATTAAATAACGTTGATTAGAACCCATTATCCTTTCTCAGAGCAAAGCTACAAGTTTTTTGCCTTTTCTGAAAAATTACGTATTTGTGGCTTAAGCTTGTTTGCATTTTACCTTCTTAATTATTTTAAATGTCATATTGTCTCTCAGCAATTGCATTGCCCGATTCTCTATACTATTAATATATAATAATAAAGAGATTATTGTAAATTTTAATACAATTTATTTATTGAATTCATTTTCGAACCACCTCTCTCTCCACCACCGTTCCTAATTCAAAAATCCAAACTTGCTGTTTATGTTGTTCCTGTAAACCTGTCCATGAGTTGCGTACTGATATCGTCAATAATATCTAACCTTGAAGGCATAGGGTTTAAAATTAACATATGTTTTACATTATGATAAAATAGAAAAATATTTCTAAATAGACTAAATTTACTCATTAACACATAATTTGATTAGGTGGGAATCACAGTTTCAGAACTCTAACAAATTATGCTAGATGTACTTCCACTTTGGTCTTCGCTAATTAGATATCCTACATCATCTTGTATTTTTCCATTTCCATATCTGAGAACCGCCAATTAAATTTTCAACTTAGACACATTTTTGTTTCCAAAAATTGGTTTTTGCTTGTTTTAGTTGCTTGCGTTTTCCTTTGATATGTTAGTCTATTATGTATATATTTTGTTTTGTTATTTTATCACTTGTTTTACGTTTTCTGTCATCCATGGTGGTTCGTGGTGTTTTTTGTCGTTATCTCTGTTCTTAATACTTCATGAGCAATTTTTTATTATCGTTTTGAGGTGGTTGTATTTTTGTTCTACATCCATATTTCTTTCCATCTCATTTAGTTCCTTTTCTAATCTAGATTGAAAAAGATTTTTAATACTTGGTTGGAATAAAAGGTGCAATTTATATCTCTCCGTTTTGTTATGTGTAGTATTGTTTCTCTCACTTTCGGTGTTCTGTTTGTAGTATTATTTAAAGGGGCACAAAAGATTAGCTAAAAGAAAGTAGTGATCTGTCCTATAGTTAGATCCTCTTGTTACTCTGCAGTCTTGGAACTTAAATTTTGATTTGTCTCATTATTATATAGTCTCTTTCTTAAGTGTATTTATGAATATCTTTATGTTGGAATAGGTTATTTATTTATTTTTAAACATTTTTCCGTGCCGTCCCACCACGTCGTCGTCTATTGGAGAACCTACTCTGGAATTTAGGTCTACTAAGAGTATTATTTCTTGATGACTTTTTTACACAAGTTGATCTCTTATAGAACTTGTTAATTTGAATCGTCTGTTGGCGCATAGACTCCAACAACTATTGTTACAATGTGACAGTTCTTGTCAGAATTCTTTGAGAGATGTACGCATAGTCTTTTATATATTTTTTTAACGATTTAGCGTCTACGTGTTTGTCTACTCCTGACCATATATGAATGTAGTCTTTAATCTGTTCATTTCCTTGGCATTTCTTTTTGGTTTCAGAGAGCACTATGATGTCAATTTTTTGCTTCGTCATTTCAGTTAAAATTTCCATTGTCTTGTGAGTCATGCCTTGAGTAGTCCAAGTACCAATTTTCAAGACTTTTTCATTGCCAGGTGTTGTCATCGTAAGCTTCCATCCATATTCCGAGGCTCGGCATTAGAATTTTTAGTCAAAAGAGTTTTTTCCAGATGATGAAGGACTGGCCCATCGCTCTAATCCCCAAGCTTCGTGGACCAGGATTTTCTGTTGGGGTTTCTTCCCTTAGTCGACATGTTCTAGTATTAAGACGCCAGAAACTCGCCTGTCACCCTCTCCGCCGCTATATAAGGCACTTCCATTGTACGCCATATACCCGGTGGTTACGCGACATATATGTCTTCGACGACGTCAGGGTAGGATTTACTGGCAGAGCCGAGTTCTGGTTCCAGAACCCCCAACCCTTTAGTTTGGAAACGCGTGGACATTTCTCAATAATAAGAGTCTATATCTCATATTACCTCCGAGGTCCATAACCAGCATTTAACCACCACATTATTACATAATTCTAATTATACTGCATTAATTAATGTGTTCGATTTTTCCATTCCAACAGATCTATTTCAGATTTTCTCAAAAACCATTGGACAAATTGGGGTTAATTGCCCAATTTGTTAATAAATAGAATGGTTTCCTCTGCAGATTCCGTTATTATTGTTTTCAATTGTCTCCATTCTTCCTCTCTGATTCCGTTGAGTTTTATTTGGGGAGTACTTTGATATTTCTGTGTTTTTGTTGGACTTCTGAATCCTTCAACATTCCATTTTTTTTATTTGGCTATTTTTCCCGTTTGCCATTGTCGCGATTTTCTGCTGCAATTTTGCCCCCCACAAGATAGTGATCTGAGTCAGAGGAGTTCGTAACGCAATACGTTTTGACATTAGTTATGTCTGTTGTCCATCTTTTTGAGATGAGGATGTGGTCAGTTTGATTGGCTTCATTGATTCCTGGTATTTTCCATGTTCCTTTATGGGTATCTTTT
This sequence comes from Diabrotica balteata, assembly GCA_918026665.1. Classification (NCBI taxonomy): domain Eukaryota; kingdom Metazoa; phylum Arthropoda; class Insecta; order Coleoptera; family Chrysomelidae; genus Diabrotica; species Diabrotica balteata. Next base: position 109,395,424 of record OU898284.1, read on the forward strand.
CTCTGAAAATTAGTGCTGACAACTACGTAATTATTTGCTGTTGCAAATTGTGCAACCCTAAGTCCATTTTGACTGGTCTCATTATGCAAACAATGTTTCTAAAATATGTTTACGAAAGTTTCTTCTTTCCTCAGCTTAGCGTAAAAGTCGCCTAATATTATAACAGCATCGTGTGTTTGTATTTTATCATATACTATCTGAAGTTCTCCATAGAATCTTTCAACCTCGTCTTCATCAGCCTCTTCCGTCGGTGCATATACATTAACCATTGTCACGTTATGCAGTTTACCTTTGGATCTTATGGTGCAAATTCTGTCTGATATTGGTGTAAATGCGATAACGGCTTTTCGCATTCTTTTGGTTACTATAAACCCTACTCCTCCTAAACCATACACCTTATCATTGCTCCTGCCTTTAAGAGGGTTCATACATTCCAGATTCAAAATTTCAAATCCATAATCATGTCCATTTTTCTTTGCTGAGTTCGTCGGTGTAGGATCCGTTCGTTTGTTTCATTAGCTATTGTATTCGCAACAGTTGAGTTTTACAGGGAAGTGTTGTTAACCCTTCGCTCAACCCCCTATTCATCGGAGGACCAAGGCTCCCTTTTTCTACAGCCCTGACCCCAACTTCCACTGGGGGTGGTTACCCAATCTCCAGTGGGGTTGCTCAGTTTACCTGTGTGTACCAACTTGGAGGTGAAGATAGGAATTGAGTAGGAGAGGCTGAGTGATGCTAACACGATACGGCATCATGTATTGCGCTTCACTACCCCTTTACACACCAAATGATTGACTAAAAACCCTAAATAAACCTCTCTGTTTACTTTTTTCTCAAAGAAGGAAAGACCTGTTACATACTTACATAAGGACCAATAAGTTTGACTCTTCGTCATTATGTGGTACGGATTTGTTGTGGATTACATTCCTCTTGATGAAACTGAAACTGTGCTTCATCTCTGAATAAAACAAAATCGAAAAAATTTATTTATACAATTATTTTTTGTTGTGTCCATTAACATAAAGTGTTCAAAATCATTAGTGGGTAATTCTTGGTGTTGCTGAATGTGTTATGATTATCTTGAGAAAATTTTGTGAATAGATCTGTTACTAATGTCTTGCTCTGTTTACAAATCTTGGATACTTGTATAAGGGTGCTCCTTCTGGATTGATCTATGTCGATTGTCAATTTACAGAGTATTTTTCTTGAGTTAACCACGTTAAGTTAAGGATGCTGCCTAGGTTTCATTAATTGTTATTCAAATTTATAGGCATTGTACACTAATGCAGTTAGTTAAGCTATGGTAGGTTCTTTAACATGATATTCCATGATGCCTTCATCTTCCTCTAGCGTCATTATTTTATAAAAAGCTCTTTTGAAAATCTTTCATTTCACTCCACGCCATGTATTTGCCACTGTACGTATTGCATATTTGATGGTAAACGATTTCCAAAACTTCGTCGATCAACTTCGCTTCATTGTCTCAATACTACCTTGATCCATTGGTTGAGAAATTACGAGCACCTTTCCATATCAGTTGGCCCAAAAACAAAAATAAAAGCGCAGGGTAAATTTTAGAAGCTTTAATGCATCGAACATTTTTGAATTTCCTAATTATAGAAAATATTTTATAACGTAATGAAAACTATTGAATTAACAGAATAATAATAAATTATTAAAATCGCATAGAAAAATGTGAAACTTTGCCACTGAGTTGCATCCCCTTTATTTTTAATGGCCTCCACAATTTTTCGAGGGATAGTTTTTACCAAGTTGTGACAAAATTTTAATGTAAACGAATCCCATATGTCTTGCAATTTTTCCTTCAATCCGTTGACGGACCTGGCAGGATGTTTTTTCAAAGCTTTTTTCATTTCGCGCCACAAAGTCTCTATCGGGGACAAGTCGGGACTGTTAGAAACCCATTCCAGAAGTGGCATGCCATGGTCTTCAATCCATTTTAAACTCTTTTTTGAGGTATGACAACCTGCGTTGTCTTGTTGGAAGACAAAATCTTCCGCTGATGTTAAACGTTGTTCCATAAACGGTAAAAGAGATTCTTCTAAAATATTCAAATATTTGTCCGTTTATAATCCCATCGATAAAATGTAACTGTCCCACTTTTCTCTTCAGACAGTTGGGATGGAATGCTTCATTTTTCCTGCGAATGACGCGACTCCTACTGTACTACGTACTAAGTTGTTCAATTATAAAACTTACTTTGTGAGTACCAAATACTAATTTGTGAGTTTCTCGGTGACATGTTGATCTAGAAACGTGTGTTCCAATACCTTCACTTCATACAACGCTTAACTTTCTATAATTTGCTCGTCGATTTTTCACTATAATGCATCTTAATGTCCTTCGATCTGATTCGGTTATTTTACTTTTTCTTACATTTCTAGGATTTGTGACGACCGAACCTGTAGTTTCGTATCTTCTGACTATATTTCTTGCACTATAGATTTTCCAGAATTAAAAAATCTATTAATGACTGAACAAATTTTCTCATCGATAACTTTACCTAGAGCCATTTTACAATTCACAAACGGCAAAATGCTTTACAATACTACAAAATACATTTGACATTAACTGACAATATTATTGTTGATGTCATTTTTCCATATTTACCTCTGGATTTAACGTAATTATGAAAAAATCGACGTATATTGACATAAGTGAATGCATAGCCAGGGTTTAGTGATTTTTTTTTATTGTTGAAAATAAATAAAAACCATAAGGGTCATGTTTTTAGTAATTGCAAATTCCATAGGTGGGCCAACTGATATGGGAAGGGGCTCGTAATGGAACATTGATTAGAAAAAAGAACAAAGTAATTTTCATCGTCAGATCTTAGGACTGCCTTATTGGGATGAGTGTCTGTATTATTCAGAACTTATATAGCAACTTTTCCTTCTTCAAATGGGACTTAAGGAATAAACTTTTGATGTAACTAATCTCGGAAAATGTTATAAGTTGTCCAAGTAGCTTGCTGGTTATAGTAGTGAACTGGAAGGTTGTTCGATTTTATGTTTTTAAAAGCTCGAGGATTTTTTTCCTTACTGCCTGGTGCATTGACAAAACACAACACTCTTATCTGGTTTTAATTTTTTTTATACCCGGTACACTCATCTCATTATTTGCAGTTACGGTTTTTGTAGGTATTGCTCGCCAGTATAACACTGTTTCTATAGCTTTATAAACTTGAAAAAGTTTTATATTATTTTCTGTAAGTATGGTCTACGTTTAAAGCAAAATTTCACCATTGCTTCTCCGTCGGCTCGGAGGTGTTCGCGTTGAGTAGTAAGCTCACGAATAGCGTGATATTTTTTGAATCGATGTAATCAACTACTACATACATTTTCCTAATTTACAGTTTGTATGTGCACGCTATTGTGCGGTAATTTTCAACAGTTTAGTAAATATGGGACTGTTTTGAGTAATCACACAATCAAACATTATTTTCGTTTATCAACGCTTTGCATGGTATTAACAAAAGCCTTTCCTCCATCCAGCTTAACTTTCACTTCTCCAATCATGCTTTATTCATTTTCTTTTTGTTACATTATAGTGATTTTACAGATACTTATTATTTTAGGTGTCTCTTGTGAAGACATCCAAAATGATGCAAGTAGCCTATTAAAATATACTGGAAATAATTTGAACCCAAACTTAACTGATACCAAGGATGTGTACCTCGGAAAAAAACATTTTGAATGTGAAATATGCTCCAAACAATTAGCAACAAGTTTTTCTTTAAAAGTACACAAGAGAATACACACTGGGCAAAAATCCCTATGTGAAATTTGCTTAAAACAGTTTTCCACAACTCAAGGTTTAAATAGGCATATGAGAGTGCATACTGGGGAAAAACTTTTCATGTGTGAAATATGCAATAAACAATTTGCTGAACGTTGTAATTTAAAACAACATATTATCATTATACATACTGGTGAAAAACCTTATGAATGTGATATTTGCACTAAAAAATTTTCAACAAATAATCAATTAAAAACACATATTAGAGTGCATACGGGTGAAAAACCTTTCACGTGCAAAATATGCAACAAACAGCTATCACATAGTTCTACTTTAACGTCACATATGAGAGCGCATACTGGTGAAAAGCCGTTTGCTTGTGAAATGTGCACTAAACGCTTTTCAATTAAGAAACTTTTAAAACTACATATTAAAGTGCATACGGGTGAAAAGCCTTTCACGTGCAAAATATGCAACAAACAACTTTCACATAGCTCTACTTTAAAATCACATATGAGAGCGCATACTGGTGAAAAGCCGTTTGCTTGTGAAATGTGCACTAAACGATTTTCAATGAAGAATTTTTTAAAAAAACATATGAGAGTGCATACTGGTGAAAAACCGTTCACGTGTAAAATTTGCAACAAACAGCTTTCACAGAGTTCTAATTTAAAATCACATATGAGATTGCATACTGGTGAAAAACCTTATACCTGCGAAATATGCACCAAGCAGTATCCACACAGTTCTAGTTTAACAGCACATTTGAAAATACACACTGGTTGAACGGGCCACATTGCTATAAAAAACATTTTATTCAATGCCATTTTACGTTTTAAAATACAGAATTATATTACTAATCGGGAAAAATGACCGTATAGAGTAAGTACAATTATTGAGGAGGTAACATAGAAACAGCCTTAAGCCACACAAAAATCAAAGTTAAGTTAGATGTGCCAATTCATTGTTCTGTGTAGCCAAAGTGGTTTATTTTGTCTGATTCGTGCAAAAAAATTATTACCAATGTTAAAAGCATGTTAAAAACCACCTTTACTTGCAAAACACCTTATTTCCACTATACTGGTCCATGCTAAGCAGCTTCTTTTTAACCAACCAATAGGAGCTCTGCGACTCCCACTCAGGTGACCCAGTAAGTCTTACAATTGAGGTTATGTGAGGGTTTATTGTCAAAGTATTCAAAAACAATTAATAATTACTTTATTATTTAAAGGATAATGAATAAGGCAAATGGAAGTGTAAGTGTTGGTGAAGGAAATCAATCTTTTTTTTCTAAATGAATAGAAAGAGATGGATTACAGGAGGAAAAAGAAAAAGTGAACAAATTACCAGGTATGTAGCTCCTAAGAGAGCCCTAGTGTTTGTACCGTTTAAGAGAATTTAAATATGTTACCGAACACAAGAGGAAATTGAACACCTCCGAAAAAAGGGAAAAGGAAAGTCTTACAAAAATATTGTGTTGGTAAGAGGTTTGAAACACTACAAGTATGAAGGTAACGAGTATTTTATATCTCTGAACAAGAAAGGGAAAAAGATTCTTAAACAAGTGAAACTGGAAGATTTTCAACTTCCTCATATTTAAGACAATACAAAGATATTCACAAACTTAAAAAACATATATTTTTCTGACCCACGCCTTGGTTGGTACAAGGGTTTGATTTTTTATGAACCCACTACAGCAGTTGCTGGTGGGGAGCAAGAAATAATGAGTGACCGTCTCGACGATGAGCGTTGTGACTTTCATATTTAAAAAACTGTTTGTTACATTAACTACCTATTATCCCAATGTTTGTTTGAATAATAAAGAAATTATTTTAAATTTTGATACAATTTATTTATTGAATTCATTTCCGAACCACCTCTCTCGATCACCGTTCCTAATTCAAAAATCCGAACTTGTTGTTTATGTTGTTCATAGCCCTAAACCTGTGCATGAGTTACGTAATTATCTGGTCAATAATCTCTAACATGACTACTCAGTTCACATTCTCATCTTTTTAAAGCTTCATCGCCACACAGCTCATCAGGCATTCTGTTTCTTTGACTTATTTCTGAGAGTTTAGATGGTATATCATTCAACTTGCTAAACATTTACCCTCAGTAATAGTCTCAGCAGAGCAACACTCAAAATCGTTAAAAGTCTTTGAAGGGTTTGAGCAACCAAATCTCCTGTCATATATTTTCTTTGCAAAAACCCATTTATATGATTTTTTCTAACAAAACATTCCAAAACTACTACCATGGTTTTTGCGATGCTATAGGGTCTGCACATTTTACTAGTAACACAAGGTTTATACACTAGGAGAACTTCATAGCGTCAAGTAGAAGCTGAAAGAATAGATACTGTTTAAAGTTCCGAAAAAATTCTGATCCTTAATAGTAGAACGCATAGGTTATTCATATCAGTAGTAGGCGTAACACTCTACGCTCGGGGTACTTTTCCCCTTTGCCACGGGCCTGTAAACAGAAGTTGAAGGCCCAGAAGTTTAAAATTAACATACGTTTTACATTATGATAAAATACAAAAATAATTCTAGACTAAAATTAGTCATTAACACATAATATGAGTATGTGGGAATCACAGTTTCAGAACTCGCTAACCATATATATATATATATATATATATATATTATATATATATATATATATATATATATATATATATATATATATCTATTGTGTCAATATCAATCGTCGGATCTCATTGTTGATGAAAATTTTGGTTGACAGAAACTTGCGAAGGAAAAGGAAAACCAAAAATGAGTTTATTTAATAGCCCTATGGGATAAGAATTCTCTTGTAGTATAGATCTCAACTTTTGTAATCCCTTGTAAGTTGCATTGACAGAACATGCATTAACTCTGAAAACTTGAATTCAATTTCGGTGATTCCTGTATTTTGGCAAAAGAAAAGAACCATTCAAAACGTGTTTTTTTTTAAATGTGTTTCATAAAATCTAGCACATCTTGCATCAATAAACAGTCTGACATAGATAAACTAAGCAACATTTATTGTTATTTACTAGAAAAACACCAAAAATAAAATAAATATTTACCTGTACATAAATTACACCTTATGTATAATATGTTGCATACCATTAAGACAGGTTTAAAAAAGTATAGTCACCTAAGATTGACCTCTAGTATTTCTTGAAAAGAAAGATAACATCAAGTACACCTAATTACATCTTAATTATAGTGTTTTTACCTTCCATTATCTATGCATATGAGTTACAACACACCAGTAAAACATATCCTAAATTTTAAAAATTTTAGAATGTATTTTGTCCATGATTTTATATTTTAATGTGTGTTATAAATGTCGACTGTCAATGCTTTTGTAAATAATCTCAACGACTAGTAAGTCACACTGAAGAATTGTGATATTTTTTAAATATTTACATATTTGTCTTATTACTAGTGATGAGAATTTCGTGTCATCTTTGAGAATCGGGTCATCGGTTCTGGTTCACGTAAGAGAACCGGATCACTTTGTCGGGTCACGGGTCAGTACAGATCATATGCAAACCAAATCTATAATTTTAGCGGTAGGCGGTTGGTGGATAATCGAGTGTAAGAGCATTATGTTATTATGTAATTGTTATTCAATCTTACAAGTAAATATTATGGCAACCAAAAATTTACTTTGATCTATTAAATTTTACCTAATTAAACTTAAAATTCAATTCAATTTTTTTTTTTGCTAATTATATATTATCAACTAAACGTTTCTTTAAGCATGCTAATTTAAGCATACCTATCTAAGGTCTCTTGTAGGACTTTTACTAAATTATTGCCATGCCATAAAATATTTTGGGAATACCATAAATGTTTACTTTCTTTGAACAAATACCATTGTGACCAAAAATACAAGAAAAACAAAAAAAATATAATAACCAAAATAATCACGTGGAAAGCCAACAAATATATACATATTTTTTGCCTTTCAATGAACTCAACCATTTATTTTATATAGTTTTTAATTAGTATTTTACAGCTTATAATTATCAGTAAACAGTTTACGATTAACGTTCCTTTCAAACGAGCAAGACTGCAAAAGAACTACATCATTCTGCGCGTCATATGTGTTTGTTACTGACCCGTGATCCGTTAGATTTAATTTTGAGATTCGGGTCAGTTGAATCTTTCTGAAGATTCGGCTCATTGAATCGGGTCAGTTCTGATTTGCACATCACTACTTATTACAGTGTCTTGAAAAAGGAATAAATCCATTCCGAAAGCTAGACAAAAAGTCAAAAGAGTGTTTTTTTTTTAACATCCCGGCCAATATTCTGACTGCGACCCTAATAAACTGTGTTTATTTATATCGACAGTCACTAATATCCAGTATTTCTTGTATATATATATATATATATATATATATATATATATATATATATATATATATATATATATATATATATATATTACAGAATCCAACTTATAAATACAATACATTTTGGAGACGGCTATCGCCGTATTCCCGTTCTCCTCCGCCAATCCTCTCGGCCCAAGGCATGCTCCACCTCCTAACCTCTCGATTTCATCGCTCTTCTAATTCCTTCATTCTATGAGAGTCGAAGTCTACCTCTTTTTTGCTTCCAGAGGGCTTCCATCTGTGAACATTTTGGGGACAACGTTCGTCAGGCATTCTCAATAGGTGTCCAAACTCTGTGACCTCTTGTTTCTATTTTATTAATGATCGTTTCTGTAGCATTCATGTTATTTCTTAGAGATTCGTTTGTTTTCCTTTCTAGCCTTGATGAGGCAGCACTTCTTCTCAAATAATCCATTTCAACTTCCAACAATCTTCTCTTCAGGTCTGCATTAATTGTCAGAGCCATAATCATAACAATCTTGAGCTAGGACGACTTGGTCATCCGCAAAATTCAGGATGTATACGTGTACGTCATTTCCTACGGATATTCTCATTCCCTGGCAGTGGTTTTTCCAATTTTGGAGGGTGGCCTCGATATATAAATAAACAGTAAGGGTGACATACTGAATCCTTGTCTACCCTTTTTAAAGATGGACAATTGGTGAGCGGTTTTTCATTCAGATGGTACTTTAATTTGTTTTCAGCATTGATTCATTAGAAAAGTTATTCGTTCTATTAAGAGTGTACTCAGTGGCGGACCCGGGGAGTTTGGGGGTTAAACTCCCTCTCTAGGATCCTATTCCGACACTTTTATTCACAAATTTTAAGGACTTAAAATGGTGGAGGTAGCAACCATAAACCCCCTCCCTCCAGAGACGAAAATTCTAGATGCACTAGTGAGTGGACCTCCTGCTTTAAGTAGCTCTACACCTATATTGCCAGGTCCTCGAGATCGCCTGTTTTAATTTTAATTAACGCAGTTACTTACCTCGTAGTTAGTAGTATTACTGTTATTATTTGTTTGTCTCTCCATTCCGTTGACGGACCTGGCAGGAGTTTTCTCAAAGCTTTTTTCATTTCGCGCCACAAAGTCTCTATCGGGGACAAGTCGGGACTGTTAGAAACCCATTCCAGAAGTGGCATGCCATGGTCTTCAATCCATTTTAAACTCTTTTTTGTGGTATGACAACCTGCGCTGTCTTGTTGGAAGACAAAATCTTCCGCTGATGTTAAACGTTGTTCCATAAACGGTAAAAGAGATTCTTCTAAAATATTCAAATATTTGTCCGTTTATAATCCTATCGATAAAATGTAACTTTCCCACACTTTTAGACGACATGCTGCCCCAGATCATGACAGATGCAGAAAATTTGACTTTTATCTTCACACATTTGGGATGGAAAGCTTTATTTCTGCTGCGAATGACGCGACTCTTACTGTACTACGTACTAATTTTTTCAACTATAAAACTTACTTTGCAAGTACCAAAGCCTATATTTTACTTTTTCGCACATTTCAAGTATTTCTTACACTATAGCGTGGCAATTGCAACATATTCGCGATTTCCGAATAGGATTTTCCAGAATTAAAAAATTTATTAATGACCGAACAAATTTTCTCATCGATAATTTACCTATACCAATTGTACAATCCACAAACGGCAAAAGCTTTACAATACCATGATACTAAGACTATTGTTGTTGTTGTTTGTTTGTGTTTAAATGACTGCGGACACTAAATCCATTCGCCAATCTTACAATTTGAGGTGTAGTGTGTGTGTGTGTGTGTGTGTGTGTGTGTGTGTGTGTGTAGAGTAATTGTCTTGATACTTAGCAAAGTCGACGTCATTGTCTTTGCTAAGAGACGCTAATTGTATCCGAACGTCTGCGGTCCCTCCGGTGTGTACCGATCACACAAGGATAGAAATTATTTTCATTTATTAATTTTTTTAATAAACGAAAATTTCCACCCAGGTGGGATTCGAACTCACGACCTTTAGGTTTAAAGGCAGGCGCTCTTACCACTGATCCACAGAGGGGGTGATACTAAGACTAAGAAGCTAAGCTATTGCGCATAAGTCGTGACGTCATTGGAGAGTTGGACGTTCGAAATGTCAGTTTTTTTGTATGTGTCAATAAATAATCTTTAATAAATATTTTAGAGATATCCTTAAGTGTACGATTATTGTAATTATTAAACCTCTTAACTTATTTTCATCTAGTAATTTCAGCACAGAATGCATACAAATCTTATTTAACTTTAACAAGAATTCAAATTCTACTCTCCAATGACGGCATGCGCGAACACGACCGATTTTGTGCTACGGGAAGATCCGATCTTGTTAGTCATAGCATCATGTACAATACCGATGACAATACTACAAAATACATTTGACATTAAATGACAATATTATTATTTTGATGTCATTTTTCCATAGCTACCTCTGGATTTAACATAATTGTGAAAAAATCGACCTATGTTGACATAAGTGAATGCATAGCCAGGGTTTGGTGATTTTTTTTATTGTTGAAAATATATAAAAACCATAAGGGTCTTGTTTTTAATAATTGCAAATTCCATAGGTGGGCCAACTGATATGGGAAGGGGCTCGTAATGGAACATTGATTAGAAAAAAGAACAAAGTAATTTTCATCGTCAGATCTTAGGACTGCCTCATTGGGATGAGTGTCAGTGTTATTTATAACTTATATAGCAAATTTTCCTAATAGGTAAAGAAATAATAAATAAGACTTACTCACAATCAATTTAATTTAACTATTCAGACGACCGGTTTCGCTTTCTACAATATGCAAAGCATCTTCAGGTCTCGATACAAAGTTAAATAAATGCTGAAATAATAAAAACCCATATTAGGGTGTTGTCTAATAAAGGTAAACAAATTTGATGTTATAAATTACAATAATTATGCCAATATTACATGTCTGTGGTTTTTTAAAATGAATAAAAAGAAATAAAAAGATTTAAAAATATTATAACAGACAAGGTAAGACCCACAAATTGTTATAAAATAGTCTATTATATAATTATATCTAATAAGCTTAGATTTACATATCTTAGATGTATGCAATAAGAATTGCACACCCACACAATTTGTACATCTAACCTTATTCATTATTTATTCATTGTCATAAAACAAATACTCAATAAATAACACACATTTCATAAATATATCTCTTGAATAAGTATAAATAACACAATGGTATATAACATCACTTTCATCTAACAAACAATCACATTACACCTATCTCTACTTCATTGGATCAAATCTATCTCCTCAAGAACTTCCCGTTTATTGTCAAACAACTACAATAGCAGACTTAAGTTCTCCATTCAACAATACATGATAGTTTCAACCATGTTCTACCATCCATCAATTAATAGGAGTACCGGCATGTAAGTAATGTTTATTTATTTGCTCATTTATTAATTTATTACAATCTAATAGACTATTTTATAACAATTTGTGGGTCTTACCTTGTCTGTTATAACATTTTTACATCTTTTTATTCCTTTTTATTCATTTTGAAAAACCACAGACATGTAATATTGGCATAATTATTGTAATTTATAACATCACATTTGATGGATTCGACCGTTACTTGATGGAAATTCATTTTATGTAACAATAAAACACTGAAAACTTTGTTTTCAAACTTCCACACAATTTATTTTAAATATTATCACTACAGCTGTTTCGGCTGATTGCCTTTCTCAAGTGATCTATTTTGGCTTGGGTTTACAAATTTATTTGACGGAAACAGCTGTAGTGATAATATTTAAAATAAATTTTGTGGAAGTTTGAAAACAAAGTTTTCAGTGTTTTATTGTTACAACATCAAATTTGTTTATCTTTATTAGACAACACCCTAATATGGGTTTTTATTATTTCAGCATTTATTTAACTTTGTATCGAGACCTGAAGATGCTTTGCATATTGTAGAAAGCGAAACCGGTCGTCTGAATAGTTAAATTAAATTGATTGTGAGTAAGTCTTATTTATTATTTCTTTACCTATTTGAAATGGACTCACATAAGCAACACAATCATGATTTCAAATTTTCCTTCTTCAAATGGGACTTAAAGAATTAACTTTTGACGGAACCAATCTTGGAAGATGATACACGTTGTCCAAGTGGCTTGCTGGTTATAATAGTGTACCGTTTTTAAATAAAACGAGCGGTTCGAATTTATATAAATATATTTATTTATAACTTTACAGTTCGGTACTCTCCTATCAACTAAACTTACTCCTAACACCGTTACATATATATACCAAAGTATTATGTTCGAGAATATTCGGGAGTAGTCCCACCTCTAATTCGTTATTTGACGGGTGGAATTTTACAGCGCTTGATATATCGCCGACACTTCTCGGTGCTTCGAGATGCGACCGTTAGGCGGGCCACTTAGATGCTGTTAGCTGCTGAATGCATGTTCGTAACAATAGTAAACTGGAAAATTGTTCGGTTTTACGTTTTTAAAAGCGTGATGATTTTTTTACTAGCTAGGTGCATTGGTACAACACAACACTCTTGTCCGGTCTTAATTTTTTTATATTCGGTACACTCATCTCATTACTTACAGTTAAGGTTTTTGTAGGTATTGCTCAGCAGTATAACACTGTTTCTCCTGTGTTATAATTTTGACAAAGTTGTATATTATTTTCTGTAAGTATGGTCTACGCTTAAAGCAAAATTTCACCATTGCTTCTCCGTCGGCTCAGAAGTGTTCGCGTTGAGTGGTAAGCTCACGAATACCGTGATTTTTTTGAATCGATGTAATCAACCACTACATGCATTTTCCTAATTTACAGTTTGTATGTGCACGCTATTGGGCGGTAATTTTCAACAGTTTAGTAAATATGAGACTGTTTTATGTATATCAGACAATCAAACATTATTTTCGTTTATGAACACCATGCATTTTATTAACAAAAGCCTTTCCCCCATCCAGCTTAACTTTTACTTTTCCAATCATGCTTTATTCATTTTCTTTTTTTTACATTATAGTAATTTTACAGATAGTTATTATTTTAGGTGTCTCTTGTGAAGACATCCAAAATGATGCAAGTAGCGTATTAAAATATACTGGAAATAATTTGAACCCAAATTTAACTGCTACCAAGGATGTGAACATCGGAGAAAAACATTTTGAATGTGAAATATGCTCCAAAAAATTAGCAACAAGTTTTTCTTTAAAAGTACACAAGAAAATACACACTGGACAAAACTCCCTTACATGTGAAATTTGCTTAAAACAGTTTTCGACGAAACGAGATTTAAATAGGCATATGAGAGTGCATACTGGGGAAAAACCTTTCTCGTGCAAAATATGCACCAAACAGTTTTCACATAGTTCTACTTTAAAATTACATATAAGAGTGCATACTGGTGAAAAACCTTTCACGTGTAAAATATGCAACAAACGGTTTGCATGTAGCTCTAGTTTAAAACGCCATATAACTGTGCACACCGGAGAGGGATCTTTCGAGTGTGAAATTTGTACTAAACAATTTGCAATACAAAGCTTCTTAAAAAAACATATGAAATTGCATACTGGTGAAAAACTTTTCATGTGTAAAATATGCAATAAACAATTTTCAACACGTTGTAATTTAAAACAACATATTATCATTATACATACTGGTGAAAAACCTTATGAATGTGATATTTGCACTAAAAAATTTTCAACAAACTATAAATTAAAAACACATATTAGAGTGCATACGGGTGAAAAACCTTTCACGTGCAAAATATGCAACAAACAACTTTCACTGAGTTCTATTCTAAAATCACATATGAGAGCGCATACTGGTGAAAAGCCGTTTGCTTGTGAAATATGCACTAAACGTTTTTCAATGAAGAAACTTTTAAAATCACATATGATAGTGCATGCTGGTGAAAAACCTTTCACGTGCAAAATATGCAACAAACAGATTTCACATAGTTCTACTTTAAAATCACATATGAGAGTGCATACTGGTGAAAATCCTTTCACGTGTAAAATATGCAACAAACAGCTTTCACGTAGTTATACTTTAAAATCACATATGAGATTGCATACTGGCGAAAAACCTTATATATGTGATATTTGCACTAAAAATTTTTCAACAAACGATAAATTAAAAACACATATTAGAGTACATACTGGTGAGAAACCTTTTACCTGCAAAATATGCACCAAGCAGTATTCACACAGTTCTAGTTTAAGAGCACATTTGAAAACACACACTGGTTGAACGGGCAACATTGCTATATGAAACAGTTTATTCAATGCCATTTTATGTTTTTAAATACAGACTTATATTACTAATCGGGAAAAATGATGGTATAGAATAAGTACAATTATTGAGGAGGTAACATGCAAACAGCCTTAAGCCACACAAAAATCAAAGTTGAGTTAGATGTGTCAATTCATTGTTCTGTGTAGCCAAAGTGGTTTATTTTTTTGATTCGTGCAAAAAATTATTACCCAATGGTAAAAGCATGTTAAAAACTACCTTTACTTGCAAAAGCACCTTATTTCCTCTATACTGGTCCATCCTAAGCAGCTTATTTTCAACCAACCAATAGTGCTGCGACTGCCACTCTAGGCAGTAGAGCGGAGAGTGGAAGCCGATGCTCCCCAGGTGGTACCGCAGAGCTTCTGTATAATGTTATTTCTTGTACTCAACTTTTGGGCAGTTTTTGTTAAGTGTTCTTTAAATGATAGCGTTCTGTCTAGTGTTACGCCCAGGTTCGGTGTTTTGTTGTGGAAGAATGTGGTATTTCGAACCGTATGTTGAGTTCCTTTCCAGCAAGTTTATTGTTCAGGTGAAAGCAACTAACTTCTGTTTTGGATGCATTTGGTTGAAGTCGCCACTTGCAAAAATATTTGCCCAATATAATATATATATATATATATATATATATATATATATATATATATATATATATATATATATATATGTCAGACGTTTCTAGTGTTCGGCATCGTGTAGTAAAGGCCCAGTCATCGGCGTATCAGAACTTTCTTGATTGTGTTTCCGGCATACGTGCTAAATATAAGCTAAATAGTAATGGAAATGGCACTGACCCCTGTGGAAGGCCATTCTTAAGTTTCTTTGGTGGGCTGATATCTGTGCCCATCACTACTTGAAACATTCAGTTGTTGAGCATGCTATCTATTAAACGTGTTATTTGTTTAGAGGGGATTGCACGGAGAATTTTGTATATAAGGCCCTCTCTCCATACTGTATCGTAAGCTGCCAACAGATCAATAAATGCCGCTGAAGTTTAAAGTCTTCTTTGGAAACCCGCTTCGATGTAGGTGGTGAGTGACATTACCTGGTCCGCACAGCTTCGTTCTGGTCGAAAACCCGCTTGTTTGACTGGGATCACCTGAAACAGTTCTGTACTAATTCTATTATATATAAGCCTCTCTAATAGTTTGTAGATGGCAGAGAGAAGCGCAATTGGTCTGTAGTTTTTTGTATTGTCAGCGGGTTTACCTGGCTTCAGTATGGCTTTTATCTTAGAGCGCTTTAGTACTTGTGGAATATTTCCAGTTTCCATGATGTCTGTGAAAAATCGAGCCAGCTAAACTTTTGTATACTTGCCTCAATTTATTAGGAGTTCAGGGTGAATATCCTAGTGCTTTTACTGGCTTAACGTCTTTAAGAGCCTCTGATATGTCTTCGCTGGTAAAGGGGAGGAAATGCTCCGTTTCTCTGGCTACATGTTTTAAAGTTTTAAGTTCTCTCTTTACGTAGATGTTGTGTGCTTTATCCTTTGGTGCCCTGAATGTTTTTTACTATATGTGATGCTTTTACGGCTGCCTCTCGGCGTTTCGTACGGACACCACTCCCTAATTTTCTTAGTAATGACCATGCCTATCTGCTAGATTTCTGGAAGTTTAGACTATCTACTGTTTCGGTCCACTTTTGGCTTCTAGCTGCGTCTAAGCTGTACAGTAGTTCATCCGCTATTTCTTGGTCGCCAGTTTCAAGAAAGCTCTGATATAGTTTCTCGCTATTTTCGGACCAGCCAGGAATATATTCTTTGCGATATCCTCTTGGTATGTGTTCTTTGGCTACCCTTAGCACGGCACCAACAAATCTGTGGTAGTTTTTGATATTAGGTTTAATCCACCCTAGCCATTTATCCAGATCCGCAGAGAAGTCAATCCAGTTCGCCTTTTTAAAATTCCATCTTGGACGTGGGATAGAACTAATTAAAGGGATTTGCGTCCCTACTTCTATTTTTGCTGGTCGATGTTGGCTGTGTGGGAAATTAGTTAGAACTCTTCGTGAAGCTCCTAGAGGTAAGTCTTCGTTGTCGGTCGAGGCGAAGCATAGGTCGGGTTTGTATTCCCGCCTCCATGCTGCAGATCTGAAGGTTGGTCGATCTTTGGCATCAAACAAAAGGTACAGGCGTTCGTCTTCTGCCCATTTTATTAAAGCATTCCCATTCGCATCACTATTTTTGTACTTCCACTGTTCATGATGGCTATTGTAATCTCCAACGTATACAGCAGGGTGAGGCTGTACTTCAATTGTTTGGGCTGGCCAAGACGTAGCAAGGGGCTTGTAAATGATGGACTCGGTAATGCTAGCGATTTTTGTGACCACATTATAAATACAGTCATCAGTGTAGAGAAGTAGAGATTAGTGAAGCATTTTCAATATCTTCTTTGACATATGTGGCTGTGTCGTATGTTCGGTGGTAAGTTGCGCCTAATAGTTCATAGTCCCGTATTTTGCCCCTTTTTGTAGTTGCTCCTCTGTTTCGCACTGGGTTTCCTGTACAGCAACTAAGTCAATGTTGTCATCTTTTAATAGTTTTGATAAAAACTGTTTTTTAGCATAGCTTATGCCTTCTATGTTTATGTGGCAAATTCGAACTATAGGTCCGATTGGTCTATGGAACTATGGTCTGGTTGTGCGGTCCTCATAAGGGCCGTTTATTTTGTTTATCATCTTTCGTTGGAAGTGTTGTTTGGTCAGGATATCCTAAGGATTGTCTGACTGCCAGTATGTGCTAGTTCATTTAGTGTTACCCAGGGTGCACGTGTAGTGTTCTACTACGGACGCGAACTAGCTCTACACCCCAGTATTCTGACAATCTAGTGTAGATATTGCCAGAAAGGATTTTGTATATTACATTAAGCAATGTAATTGGTCTGTAATTCTGGCATTCTTATCTCCTTTTTTGTATATTGGCTGTATATGACCAACTGCCCCTTCCTCCGGCATTTGCTCCTTGGTTCATACCCGCTTTATCAGGTAATGGATTCTTCCCCAGAGTTCGGGTCCTCCATATTTCAACAATTCTGCCGAAACTCCGTCCGTTCATGAGAATTTTCGGATACTTGTATGAGATGTTCCATCTGAATTGATCTATGTCGATTGTCAATTTACAGAGTATTTTTATTAAGTTAACCACGTTAAAGGGATGCTGCCTCGCTTTTGTTAATTTTTATTCAAATTCATAAGCATTGTGCATTAATACAGTTAGTTAAGCTATGGTAGGTTCTTGAATATGATATTCCATGATGCCTTCATCTTCCTCTATCGTCATTCTGATTTTCACGATACGCATAATTTCCAGATCTTTATTCATACGTTAGATCACGGTGTTGTTTGTAACATCATGAATATATTCAATTCTGAGCATGCGGCGATAGCACCATATCTCGAAGGCTTCTAACCGTTTAGATGTTGCCTCCGTCAAGGTCCAGGCTTCAACTCCATATAAAAGGCTAGAAAATACATAGCATCTCAAGACTCGTGTTCTTATATCAATGTTCAGGTGCATATTACATAAAATCTTCTTGAGGCAATTAAAGACAGCTCTCGCCCTTTCTATACGACATCTTATTTCCTGTGAGTGGTCCCATTCCTTATTTAGGCTGCATCGGCAGTCTCAAATTACAATTCAAAATTCTAGAGGCACATGTTACCTACTGCTTTCAATTTTAGAATAAAAGTAATTTCTAAAATTTTGCCATCTCAATAAAAAGTTTTACCTCGAGCTATAAACTGGCAGATTTTGTAACTCTTATTCAAGAACAAAATTCAATGTTAATAATAAAACCTCATTAAAAAAAGGCACAAAAGCTTAAATAAACACAAATTTTACGATTTTAAAAACGACAAAGTACGTCTACAGTGGGTCCACAGCACAGTAATAGACGCTAACGTTTAAAACAACTCTTAACGTGACGTAGTCGCGCCAAATAGGACCCGCCCACAAATGCGCAACATATTATCTTTAGTTGAGTGTATCGTGGGTCTATATCTAGTAAATCAATGTATTAATGTTGTTTTTTTCGTTTATGAGCACGTACAATTTGCATAATATGTTTCTTCAATCATGCTTTATTCATTTTCTTTTCGTAACATTATCCTAATTTTACAGATAATTATTATTTTAGGTGTCTCTTGCGAAGACATTCAAAATGATGCAAGTAGCCTGTTAAAATATACTGGAAATAATTTGAATCAAAATTTAGCTGCTACTTCAGATGTGAATATCGGAGAAAATCATTTTGAATGTGAAATATGCTCCAAACACTTAACAACAAGTTTTTCTTTAAAAGTACACATGAGAATGCACACTGGGGAAAAACCCTTTACATGTAAAATTTGTTTAAAACGGTTTTCAACAAATACACATTTAACTAACCATATGAGAGTGCATACTGGTGAAAAACCTTTCTCGTGTAAAATATGCAACAAACAGCTTTCACGTAGTTCTTCTTTAAAATCACATATGAGATGGCATACTGGTGAAAAGCCGTTTGCTTGTGAAATGTGTACTAAACGTTTTTCAATGAAGAAACTTTTAAAATCACATATGATAGTGCATGCTGGTGAAAAACCTTTCACGTGTAAAATATGCAACAAACAGCTTTCACATAGTTCTACTTTAAAATCGCATATGAGAGTGCATACTGGTGAAAAACCTTTCACGTGTAAAATATGCAACAAACAGCTTTCACGTAGTTCTACTTTAAAATCACATATGAGATGGCATACTGGCGAAAAACCTTATGAATGTGACATTTGCCCTAAAAATTTTTCAACAAACGATAAATTAAAAACACATATTAGAGTGCATATGGATGAAAAACCTTTCACGTGTAACATATGCAACAAACAGTTTTCACGTAGTTCTACTTTAAAATTACATATGAGAGTGCATACTGGTGAAAAACCTTTTACCTGCAAAATATGCACCAAGCAGTATCCATACAGTTCTAGTTTAACAGCACATTTGAAAACACACACTGGTTGAACTAGCAACATTGCTATATGAAACATTTTATTCAATGTCATTTTATGTTTTAAAATACAGACTTATATTACTAATTGGGAAAAATGACGGTATAGAATAAGTACAATTATTGAGGAGGTAACATGCAAACAGCCTTAAGCCACACAAAAATCAAAGTTGAGTTATATGTGCCAATTCATTGTTCTGTGTAGCCAAAGTGGTTTATTTTATCTGATTCGTACAAAAATTTTAAAACCAATGGTAAAAGCATGTTAAAAACCACCTTTACTTGCAAAACACCTTATTTCCATTATACTGGTCCATGCTAAGCAGCTTATTTTCAACCAACCAATAGGAGTTCTGCGACTGCCACTCTAGGTAACCCAGTAAGTCTTACAAATTTGAGGTTATGGGAGGGTTTATCGTCAAAGTAGTTAAAAAGAATTAGTAATTACTTTATTGTTTAAAGGATAATGAATAAGGCAGATGGACGTGTAAGTGTTGGTGAAGGAAATCACTCTTTTTTTCTATATGAATAGAAAGAGAAGGGTTACAGGAGGAAAAAGAAAAAGTGAACAAATTACCAGGTATGTAGTTCCTAGGAGAGCTCTAGTTTTTGTACCGTTTAAGAGAATTTAAATATGCTACCGGACACAAGAGGAAATTGAACACCTCCGGAAAAAGGGAAAAGTAAAGTCTTACAAAAATATTGTGTTGGTAAGAGGTTTGAAACACTACAAGTATGAAGGTAAGAAGTATTTTATATACCTGAGCAAGAAAGGGAAAAAGAATCTTAAACAAGTAAAACTGGAAGTAGGAGATAGAAGTGGAGAAGAAAACTTCCTCATATGTAAGCCAAAGACAATACAAAGATATCCACAAACTTAAAAAACATATTTTTCTGACCCACGCATTGTTTGGTACAAGGGTTTGATTTTTGATAACCCGCTACAGCAGTTGCTGGTGGGAAGCAATAAGTAATGAGTGACTGTCTCGACGATAAGCGTTGTGACTTTCATATTTAAAAAACTGTTTGTTACATTAACTACCTATTATCCCAATGTTTGTCAAATAGGTAAGGCCTATATTATTATTTTGCAAAAATAGAAGTTTATTCAAAACACCATTGTTCCTTTACTTTTTTACTTAATTTACATGCAAAGCATCTTATGTCCACAACATTTTATGTACAAACCGACTTATTTGCACTGAGTTCGCGCAAAAGGTCATATTGCCAAAACAAAATCAATTTTTAAACCATTTTTTAGTTATCCTAACTGAAATAAGTGTTTTAATCTTATATTTGGAACTAGTACTATTAAATAACATTGATTAGAACCCATTATCCTTTCTCAGAGCAAAGCTACAAGTTTTTTGCCTTTTCTGAAAAATTACGTATTTATGGCTTAAGCTTGTTTGCATTTTACCTTCTTAATTATTTAAATGTTATATGTCTCTCAGCATTGCATTGCCCTATACTCTATACTATTAATATATAATAATAAAGAGATTATTGTAAATTTTAATACAATTTATTTATTAAATTCATTTCCTAACTACCTCTCTCCACCACCGTTCCTAATTCAAAAATCCAAACTTGCTGTTTATGTTGTTCCTGTAAACCTGTCCATGAGTTACATAATTATCTGGTCAATAATTTCTAACGTGAGAACTCAGCTTACATTCTCATCTTTTTAAATCAGCTCAGCAGGCATTCTGTTTCTTTGACTTATTTCTTAACTCTCTTATCACTCAAACAGAGACTTTGTTTCTCCATATTGTATTCCTCTCCCATATATTCCAGTCTTGACTTTTGGAGTAAATTTTTATAGTGATTTTACCACTTTTATATAGGAATTAAGTTGCTTAAGAGTGTTTTTCTTTAGATTAGTGATAGTTCTCCATGCTTCCATAGTCTGAGAACCGCCAATTAAATTTTCAACTTGGACACATATTTGTTCCTAAAAATTGTCTTTTGCTTTTTTTATTTTCTTGCGTTTTCTTTGATATGTTAGTCTATTATGTATATATTTTGTTTTGCGTTTAGCAAAGTTTTACACTTAGCACGGCACCAACAAATCTGTGGTAGTTTTTAATATAAGGTGTAATCCACCCTAGGCATTTATCCAGATCCGCAAAGAAGTCAATTTAGTTGGCCTTTTTAAACTCCATCTTGGACGTGGGATAGAACTAGTTAAAGGGATTTGCGTCCCTACTTCTATTATTACTGGTCGATGTTGGCTGTGTGGGAAATTAGTCTTTGTTGTCGGTCGAGACAATGCATAGGTCGGGTTTGTATTTCGCCTCCATGCCGCGGATCTGAAGGTTGGTCGATTTTTGGCATCAAACAAAAGGTACAGGCGTTCGTCTTCTGCCCATTTTATTAAAGCATTCCCATTCGCATCACTATTTTTGTACTTCCACTGTTCATGATGGCTATTGTAATCTCCAACGTATACAGCAGGGTGAGGCTGTACTTCAATTGCTTGGGCTGGCCAAGACGTAGCAAGTGGCTTGTAAATGCAGGACTCGGTAATGCTAGCAATTTTTGTGACCACATTATAACAGTCATCAGTGGAAGTAGATATTACCGAAGCATTTTCAATATCTTCTTTGACATATGTGGCTGTGCTGTATGTTCGGTGGTAAGTTGCGCCTAATAGTTCATAGCTCCGTATTTTGCCCCTTTTTGTAGTTGCTCCTCTGGTACGCAGTGGGTTTCCTTATAGCAACTAAGTCAATGTTGTCATCTTTTAATAGTTTTGATAAAAACTGTTTTTTAGCATAGCTTATGCCTTCTATGTTTATGTGGCAAATTCGAACTATAGCTCCGATTGGTCTGGTTGTGCGGTCCTCACAAGGGCCGTTTATTTTGTTTACCATCTTTCGTTGGAAGTGTTGTTTGGCCAGGAGATCCTAAGGATTGTCTGACTGCCAGTATGTGCTAGTTCATTTAGCGTTACCCAGGGTGCACGTGTAGTGTTCTACTACGGACGCGAACTAGCTCTACACCCCAGTATTCTGACAATCTAGTGTAGATATTGCCAGAAAGGATTTTGTATATTACATTAAGCAATGTAATTGGTCTGTAATTCTGGCATTCTTATCTCCTTTTTTGTATATTGGCTGTATATGACCAACTTCCCATTCCTCCGGCATTTGCTCCTTGGTTCATACCCGCTTTATCAGGTAATGGATTCTTCCCCAGAGTTCGGGTCCTCCAAATTTCAACAATTCTGCCGAAACTCCGTCCGTTCATGAGAATTTTCGGATACTTGTATGAGATGTTCCATCTGAATTGATCTATGTCAATTGTCAATTTACAGAGTGTTTTTATTAAGTTAACCACGTTAAAGGGATGCTGCCTCGCTTTTGTTAATTTTCATTCAAATTCATAAGCATTGTGCATTAATACAGTTAA
This sequence comes from Diabrotica balteata, assembly GCA_918026665.1. NCBI lineage: Eukaryota > Metazoa > Arthropoda > Insecta > Coleoptera > Chrysomelidae > Diabrotica > Diabrotica balteata. Next base: position 109,418,275 of record OU898284.1, read on the forward strand.
TTAAGCTATGGTAGGTTCTTGAATATGATATTCCATGGTGCCTTCATCTTCCTCTATCGTCATTCTGATTTTAACGATACGCATAACTTCCAGATCTTTATTCATACGTTAGATCACGGTGTTTTTTGTAACATCATGGATGTATTCAATTCTGAGCATGCGGCGATAGCACCATATCTCGAAGGCTTCTAATCGTTTAGATGTTGCCTCCGTCAAGGTCCAGGCTTCAACTCCATATAAAAGGCTAGAAAATACATAGCATCTCAAGACTCGTGTTCTTCACAATTTTGAATCACAATTCAAAATTCTAGACACATGTTACCTACTGCTTTCAATTTTACAATAAAAGTAATTTCTAAAATTTTGCCATCTCAATAAAAAGTTTTACCTCGAGCTATAAACTGGCAGATTTTGTAACTCTTATTCAAGAACAAAATTCAATTTGAATAAAACCTCATTAAAAAAAAGGCCCAAAAGCTTAAATAAACACAAATTTTACGATTTTAAAAATGACAAAGTACGTCTACAGTGGGTCCACAGCACATTAATAGACGCTAACGTTTAAAACAACTCTTAACGTGACGCATTCAAATGCGTAACATATTATCTTTAGTTGAGTGTATCGTGTATCTATTTCTAGTAAATCAATGTATTAATGTTTCTTCAATCATGCTTTATTCATTTTCTTTTCGTTACATTATCCTGATTTTACAGATAATTATTATTTTAGGTGTCTCTTGCGAAGACATTCAAAATGATGCAAGTAGCCTGTTAAAATATACTGGAAATAATTTGAATCAAAATTTAGCTGCTAGTTCGGATGTGAATATCGGAGAAAATCATTTTGAATGTGAAATATGCTCCAAACACTTAACAACAAGTTTTTCTTTAAAAGTACACATGAGAATACACACTGGGGAAAAACCCTTTACATGTAAAATTTGCTTAAAACGGTTTTCAACAAATACACATTTAACTGACCATATGAGAGTGCATACTGGTGAAAAACCTTTCTCGTGCAAAATATGCACCAAACAGTTTTCACATAGTTCTACTTTAAAATCACATATGAGAGTGCATACTGGTGAAAAACCTTTCACGTGTAAAATATGCAACAAACAGCTTTCACGTAGTTCTACTTTAAAATCACATATGAGATGGCATACTGGCGAAAAACCTTATGAATGTGATATTTGCACTAAAAGTTTTTCAACAAACGATAAATTAAAAACACATATTAGAGTGCATATGGGTGAAAAACCTTTCACGTGCAAAATATGCAACAAACAAGTTTCTCATAGTTCTACTTTAAAATCACATATGAGAGCGCATACTGGTGAAAAACCGTTTGCTTGTGAAATGTGTACTAAACGTTTTTCAATGAAGAAACTTTTAAAATCACATATGATAGTGCATGCTGGTGAAAAACCTTTCTCGTGTAAAATATGCAACAAAGAGTTTTCACATAGTTCTACTTTAAAATCGCATATGAGAGTGCATACTGGTGAACAACCTTTCACGTGTAAAATATGCAACAAACAGCTTTCACGTAGTTCTACTTTAAAATCACATATGAGATGGCATACTGGCGAAAAACCTTATGAATGTGATATTTGCCCTAAAAATTTTTCAACAAACGATAAATTAAAAACACATATTAGAGTGCATATGGATGAAAAACCTTTTACGTGCAAAATATGCAACAAACAACTTTCTTATAGTTCTACTTTAAAATCACATATGAGAGCGCATACTGGTGAAAAGCCGTTTGCTTGTGAAATGTGTACTAAACGTTTTTCAATGAAGAAACTTTTAAAATCACATATGAGAGTGCATACTGGTGAAAAACCTTTCATGTGCAAAATATGTAACAAACAGATTTCACATAGTTCTACTTTAAAATCACATATGAGAGCGCATACTGGTGAAAAGCCGTTTGCTTGTGAAATGTGTACTAAACGTTTTTCAATGAAGAAACTTTTAAAATCACATATGAGAGTGCATACTGGTGAAAAACCTTTCACGTGTAAAATATGCAACAAACAGTTTTCACGTAGTTCTACTTTAAAATTACATATGAGAGTGCATACTGGTGAAAAACCTTTTACCTGCAAAATATGCACCAAGCAGTATCCATACAGTTCTAGTTTAACAGCACATTTGAAAACACACACTGGTTGAACGAGCAACATTGCTATATGAAACATTTTATTCAATGTCATTTTATGTTTTAAAATACAGACTTATATTACTAATCGTGAAAAATGACGGTATAGAATAAGTACAATTATTGAGGAGGTAACATGCAAACAGCCTTAAGCCACACAAAAAGCAAAGTTGAGTTAGATGTGTCAATTCATTGTTCTGTGTAGCCAAAGTGGTTTATTTTATCTGATTCGTGCAAAAAAATTATTAGTAATGTTAAAAGTATGTTAAAAACCACCTTTACTTGCAAAACACCTTATTTCCATTATACTGGTCCATGCTAAGCAGCTTATTTACAACCAACCAATAGGAGTTCTGCGACTGCCACTCTAGGTAACCCAGTAAGTCTTACAAATTTGAGGTTATGGGAGGGTTTATCGTCAAAGTAGTTAAAAAGAATTAGTAATTACTTTATTGTTTAAAGGATAATGAATAAGGCAGATGGACGTGTAAGTGTTGGTGAAGGAAATCACTCTTTTTTTCTAAATGAATAGAAAGAGAAGGGTTACAGGAGGAAAAAGAAAAAGTGAACAAATTACCAGGTATGTAGTTCCTAGGAGAGCTCTAGTTTTTGTACCGTTTAAGAGAATTTAAATATGCTACCGGACACAAGAGGAAATTAAACATCTCCGGAAAAAGGGAAAAGTAAAGTCTGACAAAAATATTGTGTTGGTAAGAGGTTTGAAACACTACAAGTATGACGGTAAGAAGTATTTTATATACCTGAGCAAGAAAGGGAAAAATAATCTTAAACAAGTAAAACTGGAAGTAGGAGATAGAAGTGGAGAAGAAAACTTCCTCATATGTAAGCCAAAGACAATACAAAGATATCCACAAACTTAAAAAACATATTTTTCTGAACCACGCATTGTTTGGTACAAGGGTTTGATTTTTGATAAACCCGCTACAGCAGTTGCTGGTGGGAAGCAATAAGGAATGAGTGACTGTCTCGACGATAAGCGTTGTGACTTTCATATTTAAAAAACTGTTTGTTACATTAACTACCTATTATCCCAATGTTTGTCAAATAGGTAAGACCTATATTATTATTTTGCAAAAATAGAAGTTTATTCAAAACACCATTGTTCCTTTACTTTTTTACTTAATTTACATGCAAAGCATCTTATGTCCACAACATTTTATGTACAAACCGACTTATTTGCACTGAGTTCGCGCAAAAGGTCATATTGCCAAAACAAAATCAATTTTTTAAACCATTTTTTAGTTATCCTAACTGAAATAAGTGTTTTAATCTTATATTTGGAACTAGTACTATTAAATAACATTGATTAGAACCCATTATCCTTTCTCAGAGCAAAGCTACAAGTTTTTTGCCTTTTCTGAAAAATTACGTATTTGTGGCTTAAGCTTGTTTGCATTTTACCTTCTTAATTATTTTAAATGTCATATTGTCTCTCAGCAATTGCATTGCCCTATACTCTATACTATTAATATATAATAATAAAGAGATTATTGTAAATTTTAATACAATTTATTTATTAAATTCATTTCCTAACTACCTCTCTCCACCACCGTTCCTAATTCAAAAATCCAAACTTGCTGTTTATGTTGTTCCTGTAAACCTGTCCATGAGTTACATAATTATCTGGTCAATAATTTCTAACGTGAGAACTCAGCTTACATTCTCATCTTTTTAAATCAGCTCAGCAGGCATTCTGTTTCTTTGACTTATTTCTTAACTCTCTTATCACTCAGAGAGACTTTGTTTCTCCATTCTGTATTCCTCTCCCATATATTCCAGTCTGGACTTATTCATTTATATTGGAGTATATTATAATGGAGTAAATTTTTATAGTGATTTTACCACTTTTATATAGGAATTAAGTTGCTTAAGAGTGTTTTTCTTTAGATTAGTGATAGTTCTCCATGCTTCCATAGTCTGAGAACCGCCAATTAAATTTTCAACTTGGACACATATTTGTTCCTAAAAATTGTTTTTTGCTTTTTTTTTCCTCCTCTCTGGTGTGATACGAAGCATTGTCTAAGACTATTAAAGACGGATTTTCCAGATTTTTTAATAATTTTTCCTCAAAGCAATGTTCAAAAATATCGGCGTCCATATTTCCGTGGTAGGTAATCATCAGTTTTTTTTTGTCGAAGAAAATATAAGACTAGCATTGGATATAAAACCTTCCGTATTTCCTGCATGCAATATAATATATCTTTTGCCATTACTCGCACTAGTACTCGAATAGCATTTGGTAGAATCGTCTTGCCAGGATGATTTGGTATTATTTCCTTTCGCAAAAATCCATGTTTCGTCAAGAAACACAAATTGTCTGACAAATTCGGAATTCTTGTTTTTTTAAATAGTTTCTTATAAATTTCCACCTTTTTCCAACAACATTGGACAGCTCGCACAACACTTTACGATTATTGGTTTTTTTGTATCTAAAACCCATAGCTTTTAATACTTTTGATAAACTGGTCAAACCCATATCACAAAGTTCTCTGTCCTTTATTTTTTGAATAAGTGCCGTTCTTGTAACATGTTGTTTTGCTTTGTACATGTCATAAATGATATTTATGATTGAGATTTTAATACCTTGTGGCAAGTCGGGGGTTTTCGGATGCAATAAAGGAATCCTTATTTTCCTTACTTAATTCCTCCTCACTCATTTTGCGAACTCTTTGCAAGGTCCGTTCTGAAATTCCACAAGCTGCACTTGTTCTTTTTTGAACTGCCAGTACTTATGTAATTGGTCCCATGTTGATTTTTTCTAAAGTATAATAATTTTCTACTTTCAACAAAATTCGACGCTCACTCGGAGATAAAAACTTATATTTAGGTGTTCTATCGTTTTCTTGTACGTTATCCATTGTCACTATTGAAAACCAGCGATCGTTGAATACGAAATTGTTTTGGTAGCGCTGATTTATCTTTAAGTACTACAGCCGACCAGTAGGAGGTTCGGTACCACAAAGCAGGTAGAAAAGGGAAAGCATAACGGAGTGGCTGTAACTAGAGGCATAAATTACTTTTCGGGCGTTAATCCGAAATACGATAGGGTAAAACGTTTATATATAAAACATATTATCTTTAGTCACAGTATAAAGAGGTTCCACCTAACCTAACCTAACCTCTTTATACTGTGCTTTAGTTCAGTATATCGCGGGTTTATTTCTAGTAAATCAATGTATTAATGTTTTTTTTTTCGTTTATGAGCACGTACAATTTGCATAATGTGTTTCTTCAATCATGCTTTATTCATTTTCTTTTCGTTACATTATCCTGATTTTACAGATAATTATTATTTTAGGTGTCTCTTGCGAAGACATTCAAAATGATGCAAGTAGCCTGTTAAAATATACTGGAAATAATTTGAATCAAAATTTAGCTGCTAGTTCGGATGTGAATATCGGAGAAAATCATTTTGAATGTGAAATATGCTCCAAACACTTAACAACAAGTTTTTCTTTAAAAGTACACATGAGAATACACACTGGGGAAAAGCCCTTTACATGTAAAATTTGTTTAAAGCGGTTTTCAACAAATACACATTTAACTAACCATATGAGAGTGCATACTGGGAAAAACCTTTCTCGTGCAAAATATGCACCAAACAGTTTTCACATAGTTCTAGTTTAAAACTTCATTTAAAAATACACACTGGAGAGAGATCTTTCACGTGTGAAATTTGTACTAAACAATTTTATTCAAACTATCGTTTAAAAGTACATATGATAAATCATACTGGTGAAAAAATTTTCATGTGTCAAATATGCAACAAACAGTTTGCAGAACGTTCTATTTTAAAAGAACATACCAAAATACACACTGGTGAAAGGCCTTATGCATGTGATATTTGCAATAAAATTTTTTAACAAACTCCCGTTTAAAAATACATATGATAGTGCATACAGGGGAAAAACCGTTTAAATGTGCAATTTGCACCAAGTCATTTTCAATGAAGAAACTTTTAAAATCACATATGGGAGTGCATACTGATGAAAAACCTTTTACATGCAAAATATGCAACAAACAGTTATCACATAGTTCTACTTTACAATCACATATGAAAGATCATACTGGTGAAAAACCATTTGCTTGTGAAATTTGCACCAAACGATTTTCAGTTAAGCAACGTTTAAAATCACATATGATAGTCCATAGTGTTGAAAAGCTTTTTACATGCAAAGTATGCACCCAACATTTTTCAACAAAGTCTGTTCTAAAAAGACATATGATAGTGCACAGTGGTGAAAGGCCCTTTACATGTAATGTATGCAAAAAGCAGTTTTCGCATAATTTTATTTTACAATCACATATGAGAGTGCATACTGGTGAAAAGCCTTTTGCTTGTGAAATGTGCAATAAACGATTTTCAATGAAGAAATTTTTAAAATCACATATGAGAGTGCATACTGATGAAAAACCTTTCACATGCAAAATATGCTCCAAACAGTACTCACACAGTTCTAGTTTAACAGCACATGTAAAAACACACTAGTGGAATTGGGCACAGTACTATATAAAAGATTTTAGTCCATGTCCATTTACGTTTTAATAGACAGACTTATATTACTAATCGAGAATAATAACTGTAGAGCATGATACTAAACAAACAAGATATGCTCACTTACCATTCTAATTTTAATCGACTTTGCGCATGACGTCATAGCGAGACATAACCAGGTAACTTTTGTGAGTTACGCCACTGGATTCCACAAAATTTGCACATTATAGGACAATAGGAACTACGCAATACTATGTTATAAATAGAGGGACATTTCAATAATTTATAACGTTTGTTTAAGTTTTGTCTGCTAACTTTTGCTTGTTAAGTTTTGTTAGATACTTTTGTAAATTTGTATTTTCAAAATAAAATAATTTTTAAAAACTCGTTTTTGAAACATAAGTTATAATTGGCGCAGTCAGTAGGATACGTGCTGATCGGAAAAGAACATTTTACACATCAAGTGCGTATTGAAATCGAACCTCTACCCTAAGTGGTATTATCGAGAAGAAGCAAAGTTCCAGAGGAAGCAAAAGTTCGGAGAAGAAAAGCAGGTGCTCCAAACGTAAGTGACTTTCCTTTTCGCATTTCCTTTCATATATTGTGAGTATAAATAGATTAATTTTTGAATAAGAATACTGATACTCTTTATCTGATATTCATTACTTACGATTGCCTTTAACGTAACACAGTGTGCAAAGTTTTGTTAGTTTTTGTTTGGCTGTTGGTGGAATAACATCGGGAACCTGTCGCATTATTAGTCGGGAAGGTTTGTTTAATGTTGATCGACGATTGGAAATATTACTTTAACTGACATATTTTTCTAATATCATTTCACCGACATCAAGCTGTTTTTTCTGCCAAGTTTCTTATAAATTTGATAACAATTGAACGTGGTAATATCCAGAAAGTGGGGAAAAATTTTCATGTAATATATCTTTAACCTCTTCCTAGCAGATAAATAAATGCTCAAACAGTTGAAACATTGAAAAAGAAATGTGGATAGCTGACAACCTACAAGAAGATATCCTACCGGTGATTATCACAGCCAACACCGGCAGTTTCAGTGAGGACGATTTTTCCGAAATGGAGTAGAGACCAGACACTATTATTATCTTTATTCATTAGGTAGCGTTTTCTTCTTCAGTGCCTTATCCGGTCCGGATGTTGGCGATCATCAAGGCTATCATGGTTTTGTTGACTGCTCTGCGAAACAGCTCCGCTGAGGTCATCCCAAACCATTGTCAGAGATTTTTCAACCACGAGATACGACGGCGTCCCGGTCCTCTTCTGCCAAATACTTTACCCTGCATAACGAGTTGAAGAATTCGATATTTTTCTTCGTTCCGCATCACGTAGCGTGCGTAGGTAGCGTTTAGGCTACATAAATTTTTATTCTTTTATCAGCGTAATTTTATTCTTTGGTCTATACACACTTTTCTTTGTGTCATGATGATGTCATTTGGATGTTATGTGAAATTACAATTACATAACAATTTTCAAAATATTACTTATCAATTCTCCTTAGGGTGCGAAGATATCGAAATATGACTGCGCCATATAATATTTGTGTGCTTACTTACTTTATTTTGAATTAATTAATTAATTATTATAAATGAAATAAAACAAGACATCGTTTTAAGTTGACGGTTGACACACCTGTCCTTTATTATTCAATAGGCAATTTCTAGCAAATGCCAACATCCAAATGACATCATCATGACACTTTGTAATTGTTCAGACTGTTAATAGTAATAATTGATCCAAGTTGGTATATATCCTGTCGGTATATAAATTAACAATTTAAATTTGTAGCCACTACGAAGCTACGAATTTTTTTGTAGCAGATTCCCTAGTAGACTCTGTTCTGTTGTTACACCCTGTGTAATTTAGTAAAAAAGATTTCAAAGAAAATAGTTTTATTAAATTTTGTGTAATTTGCAAAATATTCAAGTTGTAAATAGCGTTACATTTACTTCTATAAAAAATAATAGGATTGCATGATTTAATGTTATCGTAAAGGAGGGCCAACGCGGTCCTGTTTCACACCTGCAGACTATGAGCGTTCGTACCGGCCTAAGCGGCAACGTCGCACAGCGTCGATTTAATGGATTTACGCGGCCAAAATTATTTTACAGCATAGTTCTACTCAAAATGGTACAAATTAACGGAAATATTGTTTGTTTAAATATTGGCATCTACATTTCATGGAAAAAATCAAAATCAAATTTTAAGATGAACAAAAAATATATTAGTTTTTGTTTTACCTCACATATCAGTGTCTCGGACTCAGTATTCGGGTCACCTGGTAAAAGCACTTGAATCGTTTCAGGGCAAAATGAGCCTGGTTTGACTCTTTTCTGTACACGTTTCTTGCTGATTAAAATGGTTAATAATGGATCAGAAGTTAGAAGAAGTCTGTTGAATATATCTAGGTTGCATTCCTCCCTAGAAAACTTTCGTGCATAGTTCTCGCGATATAATCGAAAATGCTTATTTTTAGCTTCTGCTGCCTCTTCTGACAGCTGTCCTATAGGTAATAAGGCATTTTCGATTATTTCTGCACCGTGAACTAATAGTTTATGCATGGTCGGTGTCATCCATACAGATCGACATACAGTTTCGCTGTTGCTTTGGAATAATCATCAAATTGTTGAACGTCAATTTTATGACTCACTTGAAATTGTTTCTAATATAATCTTCATTTTATATATCAATTCAAAATTAACTTTTTGTTATATCGGCAGCTAGTTGAGGATTTTCAAAAAATCTTCGGCTAGTATTGCCGTCATTAGTGTTCCCGAAATTGGCTTTTGGCATGTCGATTAACAATCCAGTTTCTTTTCTAAATCTTTCCTGGATATATTTTTTGTGAGCACTTCTATCTTCTTTTCTTCGCCAGTTCTCTTTTCTCCATACCTTTTTATTGGTAATTTGTATGCCAAATGTAAAACGCTTTCAAGCATTCGAATTCTAGCATGTAATACCGAGAGACCAAATTCAATAGCCTTAGAACGTGTACTTAATTTTTTATTCAGATTGTTAAAGTCTTTAGATGTCGCTCCGCATATATAACACCGACTTGTAGATTTTGTATTAGTTGCAGCATTACAAACCTTGCCATCAATCATGGTCATCTTAAAAACATGATCAAACATGAATGTGTTACCGTTCAAAACAACTTCAGTATGTGCTAAGTTTTTGGCAGATTCTTCAACGTAATTGATCTCCTCGTTCGTTACATCAACTGTTTCTTTCACAAAGCTAAATCGTATGGATCTACAATATCTAGGCGAGGACGGTATTGGGTTTTGCCAAATTACTTTTTTGCCTCTTTTGCCACATACTATTCGAAGTGGAACAAAAGAAGATAGGAATATATGCGCATCCGTAGCAGCGTCATCGTCAAATTTCTGTTTGTATCTGGCTTGTTGAGATCCGTCACAACCCCATTTATAAATAATTTTTAAAGACTTCCTTTCATTGTCATTTAGAGAACAAAGGATTTCTTCTAACCCCACTGATAAGCGGTAAACGGTGTTATCTATTAAACTTTGTAAACTGCTTTCTGCACAAGTACTTGATACCTTTATGCAATCCGTTGGCGGGTAACATTGTTTGTTTCCTTTAACAGTAAGTCATAGAAAGGATCAAAAGATTTATTTGTATTTCTAATGAGTTCATACTGTCGCTTGGTTAAATCAGCTTCAACAAACATTGCTAGGGCTTGCAACGGTGTAAGAGCAGTAATGTTTTTTTTTATTTATTTTCCTGAACGCATCTCTATATTTATTTGCACGAGTTGGAGAGTTTGTAATATCTTTTAATATTTTTGAAGCGTTTCTTTTTCCTTGAGCCTGTAATGTTGATTGGGCTGCATGAACGATAACTTCTACATCAAGCGAAGAACGTATTTCTTCTGTTTTTCTCCTTTTCGTTCTTTCACTGGAATCATTAAATGATTTAGATGGCCGACCTGGTTGCATTTTTTCGTTTTCTACAAGTATAAATGTTCCATCTAACCAAACTCTATTTGTTTGTAAAAATGTAGCCTCTTTTCGGTGGGCCTTTAACCATTTCTCTTTCATGGCCGTTTTAAAATGCCAAAATCTTCGCTTTGAGGGACCGCAGACGTTCGGATACAATTAGCGTCTCTTAGCAAAGACAATGCCGTCGACTTTGCTAAGTATCAAGACAATTACTCTACACCTACACACACATTACACTAGGTACCTGACTGTAAAAATTCACTGTACCATGCCAATGACCATTTGTTGTCGACGCATTAAACTCAAAGAAAAAAAAACTGGTTAAATTGTCAGATGTGTCACCATAAAAGGTCAGTAAGTGATTTTCTAAATATTTCAGTTTATCATCTAAATTAGGCAAATCTTGAAGCTTCATTTGGTCGTAAAGATATTTACGGGTCACTATTTTTTATGCCAAAGGCTCCAGATGTAGCTAAAACAAAGAAAATCGTAACTTGTTACAGTGAATACAATTAAGTACTTTTATTTGTGTGGCGTCATCAATAAAACAAAATAAACAAAAACCCCTGTATTTCGGTCATCCGCAGCTAAATCGTACGGCAATAATTAGCCAAATATATGCAATATACTATAAAATAAACAGCATTGCTGGATCTGCGGCGATAATATAACTTAATGTCTTATAAACATAAAAAGTAAACAAAAATTTCACTACAAAACAGCTTGCCTTTGATTTTGAAAAAATAATATAAGATAACAGTAAACATTCTTTACATATTTCAAGAAATATGCATTCTTATCTGAATGATTTGATTCCATCATAATCACTTTAAAAAATAAGCTGAATATCACAAAATATTACGATATATGAAAAGTGTATTACTAGGCGTAGACAACAAAACGTTATTGACAAGCTACCTACCGCGCGCGCATGGTAAACAGTTCTAGAAATGGGACAGTTATTTTTTGTTAATTCAATTCATCATGTATCTCTAGGATATTTCTTAAATTTTTTACGTCACTTTTGAAATTTGACTTTTGGCCGGCTACTTATTTAAAATCAACGTATGTGCATCGCTTCTCATAAGCACTGTACTAAAATCCTCTCGTGAATTTGTCTATATAGTCTATATGTCTTATAGGTCTGTTTGCCAGATGGATGGTTAGTATATAATTCAATGAAGTAATCTTATAAGCTTAAAATTTATTACAAGGTACCGCGGAAGCGAAAATACAGGGTGATGCAAATATACATCGCTGCTCATTGTAGGACTTTAGTGCATTAATATAAGACCGAATTAAGTAGTCACATAGACAAACATTCATTTCCTTTATGCCCATGTACAATTGACAAGTAACATAATCAAATTAATTTTTCTGTTAAATTCGACTTCTAAACTCATGCTTTTTTGTTTTTCCTCTTGCTATATTATACTGATTTCACAGATAATTATTATTTTAGGTATCCCTTGCGAAGACATCCAAAATGATGCATGTCACCAATTAAAATATACTGGAAATGAATTGAACCAAAATTTAACTGCTACTACGGATGTGAACACCAGAGAAAAACATTTAGAATGTTTCATATGCTCCAAACAATTAGCAACACGTTTTTCTTTAAAAATGCATATGAGATTACACACTGGAGAAAAACCCTTTACATGTGAAATTTGCTCCAAACACTTTTCAACAAAAACACATTTAACTGTACATATGAGAATACACACGGGAGAAAAACCATATACGTGTGATATTTGCTCCAAATCGCTTTCAACATACTCGCGTTTAACTAGACACATGATAGGGCATACTGGTCAAAAACCTTTCACTTGTGAAATATGCAACCAACAGTTTTCACAGAGTTCTACTGTTAAAGTACATATGAGAGTGCATACTGGTGAAAAACCTTTCACATGCAAAATATGCAACAAACAGTTTTCACGTAGTGGTACTTTAAAATCACATATGAGAGTACATACGGGTGAAAAACCGTTTACATGCAAAATATGCAACAAACAGTTTTCACATAGTGGTACTTTACATACACATATGAGAGTACATACTGATGGAAAGCCTCTTACATGCTAAATATGCGCCCAACATTTTAAAGACATATTATGTTAGTGCACAGTGGTGAAATACCTTTTTCATGTTATGTATGAAACAAACAGTTTTCACATGGTTTTACTTTACAATCACATATGAGAGTGCATTCTGGTGAAAAGCCGTTTGCTTGTGAAATGTGCAATAGACGATTTTCAATTAAGAAACTTTTAAAATTACAATCACAAAACATGTGAAAACACACATTGCAGGACGGGGTACAGAGCTTTATAAAAATTTTTTATTTAATACCATTTTGTGACACGTTTTGAAAGACTGACTTAATAATAATACCCAAGCTAAGAAGAAATTCAGGAGTTTTGGGGAAATCAACTTTCCATGCCAGCTGCTCTTAACACCAATGGCGAATGGATATAATATACGACGCACAGCTGTCAACACTACGGTACAACTGTCTATGACGTACAAGACTTTGAAGTTCTGATAGACAAACCAACCATTATAATGCCCTCTTATTCAGACTTAACATAATTTATACAGATGGATCAAAAACTGTTGAAAGTACTGCTTTTGCTTTTTTGTTTCAAACAGCAATTATGTTGAGAAATATCGAATTCCTGAATGTTGTTCTATTTTTACAGCCGAGGCTGCTGCTATACAGAAAGCACTATCTTGGTGTGTCACTAATTATTGTGAGAACATCGTAATAGTATCAGATTCTCAGGCAGTATTAAAGCTATTCGTAGCCATCCATTAGATAGTTTTTAAAACTCCATTATACTTGATATAGGTTATTCCACGAATATACGACTGTTTGGAATTATTGCTACAACGAATATTTTACTGTACAAGTAGAAGTATGAAAGTAAATTGGTCTAATTATTATTCCATAAAAAAAAAGGATCTTCTGTTACTATTACATATAACTAAAATTATTTCAGTTAGTAGATGTTCAGATAGACGCAAAATTTATTGTGAAAATTAACAAAAAATTTACGTAAACGCTCTACAAATAAATACAATGACCTCTATTAAGTTAAAATGTGTTCATCAGCCATTTGGTTGGATTTCGGTGAAATGTAAACACCAAGAGGCGCGCCGGGTATCTTTATTACTTTATTAGGTACTACAACGGTAATAAAAAGAAATATAATACTTTTAATATAAATAAAAAGAATTAGCAGAACGATGGTTCAGAAACCAGGAAAAGAATCTAGTATTCCACTTTGTTAGTTTTTTGTTTGCTTTGAGTGGATTACTCTTAAAATTCGAAAGTAACGAGTATAACATGGCGACTATTGATAGTTAAAGTACCGAGTCATTACAGATATTAAAGAGTACGAAAATTTACATACAGTTTCATAAATCGCCGACTGATTTTAGTTTTAAAAACATGCCGTATAGAGGTGTCCGGTAAAGGACGTGTCCGTTAAAAGAGAGTTTAGTGTAGTGTATTTGTTTGTAATGGTGATTAGGAGAATAAGAAATAAGAGTAAGTTTTTTGTTTTTTTAATACTAATTGAATTTCGACTAAATAAATTAAACTATTTAATAACGTAAGTATTGTTACACTTCGTTTAAATCATTTAATTCAAAAACCAACTTGTTTACAATACTAAAATCAATGATAGTAATTATTATACTTCAAATCTGAATTATAACTATTCTATAAACTTTCAATTCTATTTAATCATAACTTCATATTTAAATCTAAGGTGTATATCTGTCATAACAGTATTTTAAAATGGGGAGAATTTACCATTGTACAATTCAGCACATTGGACCATTTAAGTCGACACCTTAAAGCGAATTTAAAACAGTCGTATATTCGTGGAATGGAGTATATCAAAAAATTATTACATGATGTAAAATTCACAAAAAAAAAACAGTTACTTTACTCTGGGTTAAAGGGACACAATGGAGTAATTGGAAACGAATTAGTGGACAGTATGGCAAAAAATAAATCTGAGATATCCGAAATTACAAATTTTTACTACTTTAAAGATCTTTTTTCTATTGTCAGGAGTATTGGCAGGGAAAGACGGATGTCAAAATCTAAAGAGGTTCAGAAGACTTCAAGAAACCATTACTTTTCTATTCACCCATGATTACCAAAAAATATTCCCCATTTTAATTTTAACTTTAATAATGTACATTATTAAGTGCATTAAAACCATATTAAAATTTTAACTGAAATTAGACGGTAGACGGACATAAAATGTATCGTGAGATCTTAATTCTCTTATGTGTATAAACAGAACAGCAATTTATATCAGAATTTCCTCTCAACTAGAGGTATTAGGTATTTTATTGCGTGAGACTTATGTTGTAGTGAAAATTTGCAAGGAAATTTATTTGTCGATACCTAAGATATCTATAATAATATAAATCTACAGTATAAACGTACTTTTATCCCAGAGACTAGATGTGATATGATTAAAAGCAAAATCGAGCGATAGATCCGTAACCTAGAGCAAGTTGTAGACCAACAGTGGTATTCATAGTTGTTCGCCAGGAAGAGTCGCCGGCGGCTCTTCAGTTAGCGAGCACTCCATCGAGATTTCATCCCCTGTTTCATAGTCAATCCTCGGAGAACCGCCAGTGGGCGATCGGTTACTTACTACTCGATATGAAAACGTAGACGTATTTGATGACACAAGGATGTACAGACCGAAAGTGTCGTATAAAATCCACGGCTTCGCGCAATCGTACTTATGAACTAGTCGACTTGAGTTACAATTTGTCAAATTTAAATGTAATCGTTTCTACTCATTCATATATATATAATGTATAATATATTAAAGTTTTTAATATTGGTAATATTATTAAAGCTTTTACTATTGTTTTTTAATATTAATAATAATATTAAGTAATTAAATATTGCGCCTTGCTTAAAAAAAGTACTTAATAAATAACTCGTTTTTTTTTATATGAAAGTGCAATTTTCCTGCAAATGCTTGGTTTTTTTTATAAGATAATACAAATTGTATGAAGAGTAGCTAAGCGGAAAAGTAATCGGTTTGTATGGCAAATCGAGTAGTACGAGCAGGTAAATTTGGAATTTTAAAAAGGGAGAATTGTAGATATTTATTAATTACTTTGTTTAATTATTTTATTAATTATTTTTAATTACATAAAATTGAAATCAATTAAAATGTTCAATAAGTCTTTTTCGTACAATATGTCCAATATTTTGTGCTTGATTCGGTATGAGGTGCATTATCATCTAGTTCTTCTTCCACATTATCTTGTTCATCATTTACTTTGATTCCAATATTGTGAAGAACTGCACATGCCACAATTATTTCTGGAACTCTTTCCAACTTATTATTTAAACCCCGACTCAAACAACAAAATCTTTTTTTCACAATCCAAACAATATCTCAATGGTATTTCTCGTTCTAATATGAGATCCGTTATACCTTACTTCTTGTTCAATTCCAGGATTTAAAAGAGGCGTCATTAAATACGGTAAACAAGCATAGCCACTATCTCCAAGAAGAAATCCTGTTAAACTGCCATTTTCAAAACGGTGTTTCACTGAACTATTATTGAAGATCATCGAATCATGTTCTCTTCCAGGCCAACGAGCTACAACATCGAAAATTTCTAAATTGGGTCCACCCACTACTTGGACGTAGACAGTAAAAATATTAGAATTATCTGTAACCTCTATTGGAATCAAACAGCAAAATTGAAAGTTGAAAACGAACTGACCAAGGATCTCCAGATTCGCCGTGGGGTCCGCCAAGGGTTTATCACCCTTGTTATTTAATTTATACAGTGAAGCCATACAGAAATTGAAAAAATATCTTCGTACAAATACCTTGGAGCATGGATCGCAGAAGATACTGATCAGACAAAAGAAATAAGATGCCGCATTGAAATTGCGCGGTCAACTTTTAATAGAATAAGAAAACTTTTTTGTAATCGCGATATCAATATATTGCTCCGGATAAGAATGCTTCGATGTTATATTTTCTCTACCCTTTTGTATGGAGTTGAAGCTTGGACACTTAAAAAATCCAACATTAAAAACCTAGAAGCATTCGAAATGTGGTGTTACCGACGTATTTTGAAAATATCATGTATGGATCGCAAAACAAACGAACAAGTTCTCGAACAACTAGGAAAACAATGCGAAGTTTTAAATTCCATAAAGATCAGGTAATTGGAATACTTGGGGCACATCATGAGAGGTGAAAAGTACGAACTACTAAGGAATATAATGCAGGTTAAAATCAAAGGTAGAAGATGCGTAGGAAGACGTAAAATCTCGTGGCTACGCAATCTCCGTGAATGGTTTGGATGCAGTTCAATTGAACTATTCAGGCGAGTAACCAATAAAATTATAATTGCCAGAATGATTTCCAATCTCCGATAGGAGTGGAACTTGAAGAAGAAAAATATACTTCGGCCATATTCCCTCTAGGACTTTTTATTGGTATGTGGGTACAGTCTGTACACCCTGTTACTTTGGGAAAATTGGCAATATCGTAAAACAGCCTTTGGTTCTTTCTCTGGTTTTCGCGACCTTCAGGAAATTTTATTATGTGGGTAATAGCTGAGCAAGTAGGCGGGAAATTTTAAAAATGCATCTCGAAACCGTGGGTTGTGAAAATCCTCTATATATCCTCTATATTATATCACAATATTAAAAAATATATACATTATCATGTTCTGAAAATATATTCTTTAATTTATCCTACCTGAAAATTTCCAGTAGCATAAAATCTCAAGGCAACAAGACATAAAATGGGTGGAAACGGTAATCCACGTCGATTAATTTTCACCATTTCATCATATATTACTGGCAACATTACTTCAATAACTGTTTGTTTTCGAAATCTATACCTTTTTCTAAATTTATTATCATTATAAAAGTGTAATGGATTTTGCATGTCCTTTATATATCTTCTGGGTACTTGTAATATATCGTTTTGTTCATTTATTTCTCGGTTAACTACATAATATTGATGTAAATCGTCCATTGAAAGCGTATTTCAAATTGACGGGCGAATCGCCAGAGCTTGCATAAACCTTCTCTGGCGAACCTTCGAAAATCTCTAAACAGGGCATGCGTCATTCGAGTGTGAGATCACTGTGAAAGCGACTGGCGCGTATCCAGCGAAATGCCAGCGACTGTTCGGAGAAAGATGCTTTACGCTTGCGTCAACCAGGCTGTAGGTCGACTATGAAACATAGATTTGGTGGTGATCAGCCAGCGACGCGCTGGAGACCGACTATGAATACGAGTGCAAGTCTCTAACGAAATCACTAATGAGCAGATTCCTGAGCTTCTCATACAAGAAACTCAACCTGATAATACACAGCAGGAGAGAGAATAACATGGAGATTGGTTGTTTTGCAAGTAGAGGTTTCATTTTTCAGATTGACTAGGTTCCTTCCCTTCTTCCATAAAAATAAAACAGATCAGTAATGAATAACATTTTATTTTTCAATTTTTTTGTACAAATACATTCTACAGTATAATACCATAATTTCACTTTATTAAAATATTAAGTACATCACATTTCCCTTGTTTTCTCTCTGGAATTTTATATAATATATTCATAAATATAACTTTCTCGTGTAATACATTCAAAGATTAAAACTGGAGCAAAAATCCACAAAAAGGTAGATTGAAAACAGCGACATCAAAAACGGTTGAGAAATATTCAAAAACTACAAGAATCCTTAACGAAGCGGCATTTTCAAGGTGTTGGATCGAACATTTGAGAATGAATTTATTAAATATTTTTCTTTTACTAAAAACAAGCTTGTGTATTCGACACAAAAACGTCACGTCATTGTAAATTGTTATCTTTTAAGATTAAGTGCGAATGAAGATTTAAAGTCGACTGCGCATGGACGATATCGCGATCGTTCGCTGATGAGTGACACAGATTCACCGATCATGCGCAAAGTGCCAAGTTATCGGTGGATCGTCAAATGGGACGGTTTCAAAATCATCCATGCGCGCCTAGCTCAAAACTATTTTTGTGTCAAATACGCGAGTATGTAGGGTTTGCTGAAGTGTACATTTTTTTCATAAAAACTAGAGAGACTCGATGAAAGAGAGACAAAAAAATTAAGAAACCTTTTTAAATCAATATTACTTCGTCCGTTGTACGTCATTAATGGCATTTCTATGTCGTCATTTATTATTGAACTTTCATTCTGGAAGTTCAAAAGACAACTGAGAAATGTTGGTATTATTTCTAGAGTGTTTGTATAGTATAAACAAATCTAAATGGAGAATTGTATCGGAAAATGTCAACAATTAGGTACTTTTGTCACTGAATGTAGCTGCTGTTATTTTAAATTATTTCTGCTATTTTATTTAATAGTTTCAAATTTTTAAGCTGCCTCAGCAGTCAAAGTATAGTTGATACAGTATATTAAGTTAGAAGTCAAATTGCTTTGGTTTCAGGAAGGAACTTTCTACAAAAGAAGCAAATTACCCTCCAAAAATGCTCGAATCCTTATAATCTTTCATTACAAAACATTCATTTGAAAGTTCTTGTATCACTTAGTATGGTTCTAAATTTTTGTGCAATTTTCCCGCACTGTTTTTAAAATGGCGACATTTCACTGTTTAATGGCGACTGTCAAAAAAAAACATCGACTATCCAATAATTTGGTAGTCTTCATTTTCTGTTAAAAACGTTCGAATTCAATTGATTTTTCCAATTTCCTATATTCTAATAGAATTCATTTGTTCTTATTGACATCTGTCATAAATATGACATCATCGACATTTTTCTTCAATGACCATTGACATTTGACAGTTCGTGTGTAAGTCAAAATATAACAGAAGAGCTTTCAAACGATGTTTTACATGCCTTATGATGTATATAAAATCACATTTTTGGCACATTAAATGAATGTGAAGACGAATTTTATCACTACGTGAAAAAATAAAGCTAAATAAGCCGAACTGGGCTTTTTTCCATTAAAGCTGAGGACTACCAAATTTTTAGGAGGCAATACAATGCATAGTTGCCAATGATTGTCATGTGATCCCATTTAAAATAATTTTACAAAATGGCGCCCGTTCTCAATTTTAAATGATTTCGTCAATTAAAACATCAAGAAGGTGCATACATATACTTATACAGGTGCCTTAAGTCGGTTATCTCTAAATTTATTAAGGTTTAGGATTCATAATAATGTTGAGGAGGAGGCGAGCTTTAAACATGCTCTGTATAACCTCATAGACTATGTGAACGTTAAGGTAATGAGCATTATTGCATGCTATGAACAGGCAACAGTAATTGGTTCAACACTGACATCAAAATAAGAGTGCAGGTACAGACAGATTGCAAACACAAAGTACTCAAAGTTTGGTATTATTGCCAATTATATATGTAAATCACATTACACAAGGACTTATATTACGACTACGATCTTCTATAGTCGAATGGCTTCATAAAAAGGTGAACTTATCCTTGTTGCCTCCGTTTTAGTTCTTAAACTAAGATTTAACAAAAACGTACTCTTCAGGCTACACCCTTACAATATAACAACAATTATAAAAAAAATAACGACCATACAGCCATCGTAGTTAAATCCTATATCTATTTAATATATTAAAAAAATAAATAAATTAAACTAGTCGACGGAAACCGTCAAAAAATAAATTAGTTCAACAAAAATATTCCAAACACATTTTTCGAAAAAAGATTGGGCAGTTTCGTCCTTAAAAAAAGCCAAGAAATTAGGGAACCACACTGTAAATATCTGTATGGTACCTATTATTAGCCACACCCCCTTTCAAGATGGCGAGACTGACATCACTTGTCAATTGTCTATTTTTACGTCATCGCTCTGTGGTTTTCTGTTCTGTCGTGTGATGTCGATACTGTACATATGTATTGTATACATGTTATTCATGCTGTAGCCGTTATACGCTCGAGTCACCTACGCCATCTTTGTTATTATTAGGTACTTATACTGAGTCTATGCTCTTTCCTTCGTTTTTGAGATTCCTATGATAGTTATTTCATAGTTAAAGTTTTTATTTTGTCTTTTTGTTTAACTTGTTGGTGCTTTAATTTCTTGGAGCTGTATATGCTGGATTGTTGTGTCTAAAGTTCTTTCAGTGCTCGCTGCACATCCACATTCTTCCATCTTCTATTTTGATAACGCTTAGATATACTAAACTACGTATCTTAAACACTTATATAATTTCACGTAGTTACTAATGAAGAACGTACAGTGATACACATCAATTGTAGATACATTTTAGAAAATAACTTTTCGATGTGATTGTACATGCCAAATGAAAATTATGTATCGTTACGATACTGCGTGGAATGTGTCACTGGCAACTATAGACAAATTTCTAAGCAGGTAAAGTAGTCAGATCAGTTTGGCCGTTATGGCAGTCGAAATTTTTATGTTAATATATGATAGTAAGTACATGAAATAAAAGTACTGGTTGATGTAACGTATGTATTAATAAATATCGTGAAAATACATTAAATGCGTTAAAAAATATTTTGGAAAATGTCGATTCTATAAAAGATAAGTCTAAAAAGGTGTTTGGAATGATTTTCGTCTAACAACTTAAGTGTCTACCGACAGAGAATCGCATTTCTATTCGGCAGGTCTTCTGGACTCCGCCCCACCAACTTGTGAGGCGTAGCCACGTGAAAATAAAAAAATTCCTTGCTACGTCGCCTAAGCGCCATCACGTCATATTGACGCCCAATAGTCGACTGGAGTATTCGTACACCACGTAGCTGATACTGACGGCGGGCATCACTTTGATGAAATTTGGTGTAATGCCTCGGTACAATCCGCACACTCCTTCGCGTTCCAATATCGTTCGGAAAACGCCGGTCATCGTCGCCGAGGATGGATGTGTCGACGGATGGTTCACTAAAACAAAAATATAATTTGTTAGATGGTTGTAAAATTAACTGTTACAAAAGTTGATGAATTTAAATATACAGAGAAACAAAATATTTTTTAAGTTAAAGTTGTGATTGACAGTAACTACTAAGTCAGTGTAGTCCAATCTCAGGCACGCGGGCCGCATGCGGACCGAGGCTCGTTAAACTGCGGCCCCCGCAAACACATTTCAAAAATATTACCATTAATAACTTTTACCTGTTCCAACCCTGTCTAACTTTCCATAATCTTAAGAAAGGAGTTAACCTTGAACACCTACTCCCGATGAGCGGGCAGTTTGCTTGTCAGCTGCACGTGTCGTGTTGAATTAACAATGGCGAATAAATTGAATGTTAAATTCAGAGTAGTGCCAAAAATCGTAAAATTGTCGAAGAGAATCATACGTTCAAATGAAAATGGGAAAATCAATATTCCTTCATCGAATTAAAGGGCGTACCTTGTAGCATTTTCAATTTCACTGATTCTTTTGAGTATATTGAAACCTCCTCGTATAATAAAATATATTAAAAACTCACTTATATATATTTAAAAAATAAAACGAGGAATTCTCCCGTGTTTGTTAGTTCGTATCTTTCAAAGTACCCAAAAGGTTTCGTCGCCGAGTAATAAAACCATTTGAGAGTTGTTTATTTTACTTCGGCAAATTCTTTTCATGCTGATGCGTCGCAAAAGGATATGTACGCCGTTTCGTTGATTTTGCTATGTCAAGTGTTTGTTTATTTTCAAGTTATGCGATCAATTTTAATAGATAATTTCGTTACTCTCGTTGGAGCCGCGTTCAAGAGCGGTTCAGCGTTATGTCCAAATTCACGTCGAATTTGTAAAGTGTTCTGTTTTCGTCTTTTATTATGAAGAATATGTAGCAGTTTGTTATTGGTTTTGTGGCAGTAAATGCTTCAATTATTAATGTTTTGAGTTAGGATTGGAGGACATCCTCGTTTTGTTTTTTTTTGTTCCTGCTTTTATCCAAGGCTTTTGGCAGTTTGGAGATGGAGGTTTTCGTGATGCAGAGAGAGTGGAGCCCTCAGTTCCAGTTATGGTTTCAGAAACTTAAGTGTGATGATGTGAATTAAGGTAACATTTTGTTCAAATTTTAAACTAAAGACAGACATTTTTTTTATAAAATAATAATTGCTTTCGTTGACATTTAAAATTGTAAATTTTAGGTTTTGAGTAAAGCTGTCAATTTGTGTTTAGTTTTTTTTTAAATTTAATGTTAATTTATGACAGCTCGTTTTAGTAATTTTGATGTTGATTTGTTTTTTTTTTTAAAGGTTAACCTCCATGCAATTTTGTAAGTTTTGTAGCAATGGAGTTTGTTAATGGATGATACATGTAAGTTTTTGTATTTTGTATTTCTCCATTTTATAACTACAGTAAAGTCAGACAACAACCTATCACTTGAATATATGAATCGCTTATTTATGAAAGGCCTCTTGTCACAAAATGTAAATTTTGGAAAACAAGAAAAAACTGTTTAGTTTTATAAAAACGATTTTATACTTTCTGATTTTTCGAAACATTTTAAGAACCTTAAAACTCAAAAATAAATCATGTTAGTTACACTTTTTAAAATCAATATTATATTTTTTTTATTATTGAAAATAGCTGACAAAAGGCCTTTCATAAACAAAAGTGTTGTTTTACGGGAAAAGTTTTGATTGGTGGATGAATTTACACCGTGTTTATTTATAATTAATGTTACTTTATTAAAACAGTTCTAAGACAATACAATTAGCTACAATTAATTGCTATTTTATATTTTGGCTCATTTTTTCGTTGCAACTCTAGGCCATTGGGCAAGCTGCAAAAGTTTCTTCAGGTCATTAATTTTTTCTTAATGAATTAGTACCTTTAATTCATGAGTTTTTCTTGCTAATGAGGAAGGGGAGGATGGCTCAGCAATAGACAGTGGATTAGATAATAATTTGAAGGTTTTGCTAATAAATCCACCTATGAAATCAGATACAACAACCACTCCTTTTTTAAATCTTTCGCAAGTAAATTCATGGTAGGAAGAAATAGTAAACATTTCCTTTTTTTGTTTTTCTCAATTTTACTTTCTTCTAAAACAGTATTTTTTTGTAAAATTTGGGCCACTAACTTGAAAGTCCAAAACATTTGCATTTTCCACTAAATCCACAGTAAATTTTCTCTGTTTTGTAGATGAAAGTACTATTTCTGTTTTATCTTTCAAAGTGTAGAATTTATCATGTTTCCTTAGGTTTCGTTTTACAAGGCCGAAGACCCTGTCACATGGTAAATACGAGTGACCCCTTATTGGAAGTCTATAGACAACTTTTTTAATCTTCCACTATCTGTAAGTTACATTAAAAACCTAATCATCGTATGATTTTTATTTTGTCTGTACAGTTGTCATTGATAAGTACAATTCATCTACATTAGCTGGAACATTCTCGTCAATATACTTCTTCAAGAAAGAGTAAACTTCATTACTTCCCTTTCCAGCAACTCCCTGGTGGTATAAATAAAATGTTGCAGTGTCATTATTACTGTAGTGTATGCCAAACGGATAGACGGACAGTTGTCTAAGGTAGTATATTTCCTGCACTGGAATTGTGAGAAGCGATATGTTTGCCATACAATCAAACATCGATTCTTTCGTCTGTCGAAGGGATGAATAAAACTTTTTGCTACGCCTCTTATGCACAAGTAGCTGCGCAACTGCAACTCGTTTTGCTGTTTCATTTAACTGAGGATTTTTTTATTGTAATATTGAGCAGTTCACATTCACAACAAGTGTCAATTTGAAGCCTTCCAAATCTATAATTGAAATGTTCTTTGAAAAGTTTGTAGTAAAAACTATACTTCACGTTTAAGTCGTTATATTTCTCTTGGAACAAATTGAACATTTTTTTTATGTCCAGCTTAGCATCTAGAGATTCTATTTCATTAGAAGAATAGTGACTTGTTTTCAGTGGAAATGACTGAATGTGTTCTTTTACAAGATCCGTATTATCATGTGGAAGGGTCCTCCAATTATTCTGTTGGCCTCTTAAATCTCTAGGAGATTTACCTTTTACAAAAAGATCTTGCAGTCTTCTTACTCTTTTTTTACCAATACCGTGCAGACTTAAAAAAGCCTTTTTGCAGATGTTGATCCTTTTCTCACGAAGCAAGGCATAGAATTTAAAAGAACTTTTGGGCATAGAACAAAATGTTTGGGCTTAAAAAAAACATCTTCAGCTTCATCTTCGGAAGTGTTTTGTTTTAATCTTGACCTCTTCTTCCGTACGGGCCCTACTTCTATTAAGGACTGGTAAAAAAGGTCTTGCTCATTTTTGTTTGCAAAGTTTGCCCCTCTGCATAAAATTTCAACTTCGTCCTATTCACATAACTTCTCGAAACATCTCAATCTGCATCTGCAACATTTGAAAAAGGTAACTATTGTGGAACTAAGCAAGGTTTTAAAACTGACTTCTAATTATCATCTTATTTCCTGTCTAAAATAGTACGTTATAAGATAAAACGTAACTTACGAGCATGGTAATCCTGTTTTGCGTGGTTCAACATTTCCTCTGTAATTTAGATATTCTTTACCACGACATCTAGCTTTCTTAATTCGATTAAATTTATATTCTTCATGGTAACGAACACCCCTCTTTCGCTTCTTGCTATCTGCTTCAATTTCAACGAGATTTTCACTCTCTGACATTATTTCAAAACATAAGTTAAATCACTTTAACAATAACTGAAGAGAAATATTTTACTTTATTATTTAACAGTTGATTATAAAATAAAACAACAAGAGGTTAATTATTAATCTCCAAACACTGAATATCTGTCAACAATCAGCCGACAGCGCAATGTTGCCAACAGTGCTTTTATTTATGAAAAGCCCCTTGTCACTGACACGAGGCTTTTCATAAATAAACAATAATTTTAAACTAATATATCTGATAAAGGAATAACAAGACATGAGGCTTTTCATAAGCAAACGATGTGTGAACATATGGGTTATCATTTTCTAAGTTAAACGAAAATTTGAAAAAAAGTGACATGAGGCCTTTCATAAATAACCGATTCATATATAATGTACCTGCATGCAAAGTTTCATCAATATCGTCTGTTTGGCTTCAAAAACATTTACTTGGTTCCATATTTTATCCCGACTAATATTGTTGATAGCCCAGACAGATTTTGTTTAGGGTTTATTGTAATGAATCGAACTTAAGATGTTGTTTTAAACTATAATTTGCATATGATTCAGCAGTTCAAATTTTTTTTTTAATCTACGTTACCAAAATGCATAGAGTAAAACTGCTGTCTATAAATATCAGATTTTTTGCGTATAAGAGAGCAAACAGTCTTGTCAAATTACTTTCAAAAAATAAAATCGGTTAAAAAGAACTTCGGTAACTTCCAGAAGCATTTAGAGACAAAAACTTTCAATAAGATGTCATACGTTGATTTAATCGCTCTTCAATATTCTTAGCAGTTAAAGTCGCTAGTTGTTAAAAAAAGTCGTACACGTATCTGTATATTCTATGGTCTTGAGGTTACATACGAATTTAGACATTGTCTGTAGCTTTTATACATGGGTCCTTCCAGTCGGATTTCACCGGAAACAATTTTTTTGTCAAAGGACGACAAATTATAGTAAAGTTAGTTACTACCTAAAACACCAATCTTATCTTATGATAATGAATGTTCTCGTGCTTTTAAGATCCTTAATTTAGATCTATAGCAAACATTATTTACAGTGAGCTGCGCTAAATGACGGTTTTTGAAACTGGACATTCATTCAGTGATGTTTCTTCTCGATGATAGTTACTGCTAAGGATTCGTTAGTATCATCTGCTATTCAAACAGACTTGCGACCGCGAGAATTGTTGCTAAAGGGTATAGCAATGTTACTAAGATGTATATATTTACCTTGTGCTTGTAATCTCGTTCTAACCAGCGCCAAAGGATAGGAACACATTTGACCCAAGGTGCTGCTGGCGCTACCGCAAGCAAGAAGCATCCAAAAACTGGGCTGTTCGTTACTCGAATGCGTCATGAAATACTTCTTTTTTAATGTCTCATACACGGCAAGGTCGATACCAGCATATGGAATAATACCTAAAACAAATTTGGATTAGTTGAATTAATTTTGGGATTTTGAAAAAATACGAATTAAATCAAGATGAAAACAGAGTAGTTCCTCCTTCTTTTTTTAGTAAGTCTTTTTTCTTCTCCATATTATGAGGACAACAATTTTTAATTAATTCTTGTGGTGTTTGATGATGTTACTTCATTTAGTATTTTAGTCAATTTTGCCATGATCTCACAAAATGTACCGTACAAACTTTTGCGCTAACTACTATATTCTTCTCCTTTTCCAATTTCATATTTTGTCTGTCCACAAGCTTTATTAGCATTTTTTTCTGTATTCTGAGGTATATTTAGTGCAAAACTTAGCTTTGTTTGCCTTTAATACTCAATTCATTGTTATTTTAAAAATAGTATAGTTAAATAAAATGTACAATCTTACTGTAGTCGACAACCCTACTGTAGTCATATACATACAGCCAATTTTATTTTCTCTACTATTAATTCTAGTATAACAGTTAATTTGCTATAAAAGGAACAGTTTGTGAGGAAAAAAATATACACTCACCTAATATATTTGGAATGTAGCCCCTATAAAAGCTCATAGATCCTTCGGTTATGTAAATCTTGTAAGCTGCGTCTGCTATACTCTTGTACTGGCCAGTTTTTCTTAATGCTAATCTAGTTTTGAGTACTTCTAGTGGATAAATGGCCGTCTGACTAATACCACCGGCTAGAGCACCAGCACAAAATCTGAAAAAGCAAATATTATTAATCACCGAGAAAAAAGATAAGCTTTTTTAACATAAAGTTAAATGGAATTTACTAAAAGAATCTGCAACGAATACAAAAGCAAAAAACTAACAAACTATGGTCTGTTTTTTAACCAGGAGGAGCAATTCAAATTTTCCGCGCCGTAATTCTTGTTTGTAATTGGTCCAACCGCCGGCAAGTTTACTCCACTAAATTATGACATATTGACACTAATGACATTTGTCAAATTTTAAAATTCAAAATTTATATCGACGATTTTTTGTATTTTCTGCGTTATTCCTTACATTCATAGATTTTTCGTTTGCATTTATATAAAGAACAGTTCTTTTCAGAACTATTTAGTGTTATTAAGATAACAATATGGATTCAATGCCAAGTACTAGTGGTAATTATTCTTCTCCACCTTAAAAACGCCGAGTAGATTTGGGTCATTTATCAACAAATAAGAAACAATGTTTTATAAACATGTATAAAAAAATGAAAATTGATAATTCTGGATTGAAAATAACAGCCACTGTAGCAAAAGTAAAACAGGCAGCAGGTTAGTTTTGCAGAATAGTTATTATTAAAATCAAAACTTACTAAAGTAATGTGCTAATTTTAGGTGTTGCGAATTCAACTATTAACCAAACAATTAAAGAATATAAGCAGACCGGTGATATGCGAATATTATTTAATGTGATATTTTTCTAGATGATATTTATACTAAATATTGTTTAAAGTATTGTTAAGAAGCATTTTCATTTGTTTTCATCCCAATAAAAAAACTTAGTAAAGTAATATTGTGTTTTAGTTTGATTGCATTGATGCAGTTGGTTTTGTTCTTCCAGGTTGTAGATAATCATAAGAAAACTGCACAATTATGCTTTGAATGTAACATAATAGATTGAATTTGTTAATTTTAGTCAATTTTATTTATTAATAACGAATGTTACAAACTCAAGAATCCAGCATTAAAAAAATTAGAAGTACACACTTCTTATTTATACAAAGTATCTTTTTGCATTATAGTGCTTCAAATAGAACCTAAAGATATTGATACATAAGTTAAACAAATCTATCTAATGAGATAACTGATTACCAAAATACCACACCTATATTTGAACCATAATTTATTCTGTGATGGGAAATATGAAAAAGTGAATTTTAAAGCAGTGAACGGGAAGGAGTATGTAAAACAAATTGCCTGAAGCAATTCAGGAGATTGGATTATTAGGCTTAAAAATAATGATCAAAGTCAAAGTTAACTCTTCTGGTAAGAAAAAAAAACCTATATTCAAGAAATTAATCACATCAGAATAAAAATATGGTCTACGCAGTTTAAAAGAACAGTATTTCAGAAATCTTTGAACTGTCTCTAACTTTTTGATAGCATGCAAGTTGTGCCTATTAGACTACTTGCAATAAGACAATTATGTGAAAAACCAAACTTAGATGAATGTGAAAAATGTGAAAACGTCCTTTTTTTATTGTAATAATTGTAATATCTATTGGAAGTGAATTAAAAAAAATTATAATTCAAACATAAATTAACAAAGTTGGGTTAGAATTGACGTGGAAGGTTGTCCGATATTGATTACTCGATTACCGCAAGGCCGAGATAATCAACAAAACAAGAAGATGTATTTTGGTGACTTTTCTAGTAAGTTTCTTGGGTGTGAATCTGTCTTTTTGGTTTACTCCTCCTGGTTAAAAAACAGAGTATAGTTAAGAAAAGAGTCAAGAAAGGTACATATATAGGATTAGCAATGCCTTAAACGAAAACTTACCTTTCATAAATGCTCAACGCATGCTGAGAATCGCCTTTGATCAGTCTTTTCACCTGCTCGTACGCCGCAAACTTGATAGCAGATTCCGGGGCAATTTTCAACACGTTGATTCCGTTTCCTCTCCATAAACCTTTCACGCCGCCTTCTTTCAGCATATTGTTAAAACAATCAGCTATTTTTTGTCTGCTAGGGTTTACCTAAAAAGATGATTAAGATAAAAATTACGTAATATATGAATATTATATAAAAGAACTGTATGATACTAGGGGGATACTTGTGGAGTGCTCTCACTCCCCAAGCACACAAGTTCGACACGCACCGAAACATGTCCAGCGAGTGAGCATGAGTCACATAGAGGTAGGATATATTCAAAAGAGCTTTTGTCTGAGCAGGAGACGACCCTATGCGGAATACATATACAGAAGATTCAGATTAAGGAATCGATGAAATAATAAAAACGAAGAAGAACACACTATAATCTATATAAATATGATAATGGCAATGAATGTAAAGAAAAAATAGAAAAGAAAGAATATAAAAAATATATTATATGGTCACTAAATAAAGATTCTAATGGTTCTTACCTGCAGAAATACTTTTAGTCTATCTAAGGGCGCCGTACAAGTTCTAGATACCGCTCCAGCAACTCCACCAGCAGCTAAATGCCTCCACCACATACCAGTTTGCATTTCCTTCTGAGTGAAGTCATCAGGAACGTTCATATCCTCCCCGATGTCCAGGTACTGTAAAGAAAAATATAAAATCAAATTTCATGAAGTAAAAAATGGAGAAAGGAAACGTAACTGTATTTAAATTTGCTTCCGATATATTAATCTAGCAACTTAGCCTATTGTGCTTTTTAAGTATTCTTGAAACAAATAAAAGAAATCTTTCAGGTACATAATTTTCCACAACGTAAGTTATCATAAGTTTTTCCTTGACTGCGCCAATTCTTGAAGTCTTCTAAAATTTTTATTTTGATTCAATGGCAAGATTTGGAAAATTAAAACGTTAAAATGAAAAACATGTAAGATGTAGCATTT
Organism: Diabrotica balteata; assembly: GCA_918026665.1. Taxonomy (NCBI): domain Eukaryota; kingdom Metazoa; phylum Arthropoda; class Insecta; order Coleoptera; family Chrysomelidae; genus Diabrotica; species Diabrotica balteata. Next base: position 109,448,574 of record OU898284.1, read on the forward strand.
TTAATAACTAAAGTAAGTGATAAAAAACTAAAATGGTCTTTTTCATAAAAAAATGGATATGTAACAGAGAGGGAAAAATTCTGGAAAGAGACATCTAAGATTGCAATAATATTCGTAATCTAGAGGACAACTTATTAATGTGTGTGATCATGGAAAATAAAACCTTATTCAAGAAGGTATAAGACCAAGATCCCCTAAGCTAAATCAAGATACTAATTGCCACGTTCGCTGATGGCACAGCTATTATCTTGGAAATAATTTTGAAGAGGCAGTGCTTCATTCATCATCTTCAGAACTTCTTAGATCATATCACCAGATGGACTAAAGAATGGAGAGTCAAGTAAAGGATTCCAGGTTCCACAAGAATACTGGGTTTCAATCTTGATTAAAGACTGAGCTGGACAGTACGTTAAAAAGAAAAGGCAAGAGCTCGGAATCAGATATAGAAAGATGTATTGGTGGCTTTGGACGTGACTCAAAATTATCCATCCATAATAAGTAGATGCACTACAATCAAATCCTAAAGTTTATTGTAGTTATGGCATATAACTACAGCGTTGTACCAGCGAAAGGAACATACAGATAATCCAAGTTTCTAAAACAAGCTATCAAGGAATATCTTTGATGTTCGTTGAACAGTGACAATCAAAAATACTTGGTGATTGATATCGTTAGAAAGACTATATCTAAACACAATCAGAACCACGAAGGTAGGCTCTATTGCCACGTGAATGTTAAGGTACCCCAGCTACTTGACAACACTATGATATTAAAGCTGAACATCAGGATTCGTGAGTCCGGTAAAACATTGTTGCTTTTAAAAATGTTCATACATAGATCGAGTGCATTTTTTAAATACTGTAGAGATTAATGATACCATAAATACTTCAGTTTTCTTCTGACAACTATTATATTTATAAGTCCTCAAGTATCTGTCTTAAGAGAGCAATAAAATAATTTGAATAAAATATTGGAGATTTTATTTATTAATCTATTGTAATTCTTTCGGTTTGGGCGTTAATCTTGACTGCTATCAATAACATTGTTTCGTTATAGAATATAGACCAATATAACCATAAATTCTAATAAAAAACAAATGTTTCAATTGCGTAAACCTTGTCTACTGTTTTCTGTATTATTTATTGTTTCGTAAAATTGTCGTGGACGTCATAAACCTCAAAAATATGCATTGACGTAGATATTGTTGTATGGGATTAAACAGTTATACATTTAGTGCAATTTACGCAATAAATTAGAAAATAAAAATGTCGTAAAAATTATTTACTACATATTACATATTAGTATATTTACATATTGGCTAAAACAGCTGTACCACTTGTATAATAAAGAAAATACTACAAATGTAGTTGAAATCATAACACTCTCAGTATTTTCCTGATTAAGTACTTTGCTAATTGTTTGCCATTCCCTTTTTATTTTGAATTTTGTCAAGATTAAGATTAAACCGAAACTAATTTTGATAAAATAGTTTCGCGTTTCTTTATCTTGGCAAACGCACAGTAGCTACCTCACACATTTTTGGGTCTGTAATTTTTGGCAAGGATTCACGCTACAAATTTTTAAAAATTATATTTTTTCGAAATATAAATATTTACTTTTTTATAATAATAAATAACCTGGCAGTGTTTTTTACAATAAATCACTTTAAATGGATTATTAAGAGAACTATTTTGGTGTCTCTAAAAAGTAATATATTATGGAAATATGTACGAATCTTTGCGAATACTTTCGAACGCATTCTTATTTGGCAATCAATTAAGACTTGTAAAGAAGGTCGAATGGCACAACGTTTATTGTGAAATAATAGGAGCATTAAATTTACAATCCGTTCACCAGCAATTATTTCTACAACAGCGTTGATAGGAAAATCTACAAGGTCATCGCAGTAATGATATAATCGAGAGATCAATTATTGCAATACATGCAATTGCATGGAAATGTTTCGTTCATTTAAATCCAGTTGAGATCGATGAAAGATGAAATTTGTACAAAAAGGTAGATAAATGTTGTTATTAACAGTTCTAAAAAAATACGGTCAGAAATATTTTTCGATCTAAAACAAAAGTCAACATTGAAGTAAATGTTAAATTAAACAAAATATGGGCATTTAACATTGAAACAAAACAAAATAGACATGGAATAAAACGGAGAAATGAAAATTATTAGAAAAATCAACGAAAACGTGCTGAGACAAGAACAAAATAGTGATATGTAAACATAAATGAATACAAAAATGAAATTTTATACAATATAATTTTTTCCTTGACACAAACAGTAGATATTGAAATCAAGCAAATGTCGCGTTTGGTACGTTTATCGTGAAATATTTTTAACTGTACTAATAGGCACGTGTTGGCATTTTTGGCATGGCAAATTGTGGAAAATTTTATGAATTAGATTTACTCTATGACTCAATATTACAATTTTCAATTGACAGTTGGTAAAACACTATAAGACAAGAAAAATTTTGGAAACTCGACATGATAGCTCATGTGTGTCCAAGACATGTACAGTGACCTACATTTTTAAGATGAACGTTGTCAATAGTAAGATTAGTAAGATTGGCTGTTGGTTTAAAAAAAGCTGACAATGAAGCAAAAACTTCTTTTGTAAAATGGTATATGTTGAGAATGTAATACATTTATATTGTATACACAGATATATTGGTGTAAGAGTAAGCGGAACGCACCCATAGTGTCATGGGTTGACATGACAGACAATAATAGTAATGTCAATGAGTATCATGTAGTTGTAGGTGGTAGTAAGAAGTATGGTGGCTTAAGTTAGGTTAGTTAATTAGTATGTATGTTATAGGAAATAAAGCCTTTTATAATAGTAGTAAAGTACGACTATTTATTTTCCAAATCCACACCTTAACATGGTAGCAGAGGTCCGTGGTTGGAAAGTCGTACCTTTTACAACAGAAAAAGTTTGGTGCAGTTTGAAAAAAAAGTGTGACACATGATGGCAGGTAGTAGTGATTTTAGAATACCTATATTCGATGGGGAGAATTATAAAATGTGGAAAAAACGTCTTATGCTATTTTTGAAAATGAAGAAGTGTGATGTTGTGGTAACCAGACCGAAAAATGAAAATGATGATACAAATTGGGATGACGATGATGTAAAAGCAATGAATTATATATGCGGTGCAATATCGGATCGACAGATGGAGTACATCGACGAAAAAACTACGGCGTATGAGATGATAAAGAAATTTGATAATTTATATTTGAAAGAATCAACGGCATTGCAGATAGTATGTAGAAATAACTTGGAAAGATTAAAATTGAACAACTATGGAGACTGTGCAACATTTTTTAGTGACTTCGAAAAAGCTATAAACGAGTTAAAAAGCGCGGGTGCTAGTGTGTCTGAAAAGGAAAAATTGAACTATATGTTAAACACGTTGCCAGAGTCGTACAGTTATATTGGTGATTTAATAGATACATTAAAAGAAGATGATCAAACTGCAGACTACGTAAAAACTAAGGTTATGATGTCCGAATTAAAAAATCAAAACAATGATTTTGGAAGAAAATCCAGTACATTTGTGGTAAATAAAGGTCGACAGGATCGATCATGCTTCCAGTGTGGCGAAGTTGGTCATTTCAAGCGAGATTGCAAAAATGGCGCCAATCAAGCGTCGGGTAATGGCGGACAAACGACAAGCAGTAGAGGCTGGTGGAGAGAAACGCGAGGTCGACAAGAAGCCGGAAGAGGAAGCTACGTCAGAGGACGTGGCCACTCACGTGGACAGCGCGGAACGCATGGAACAAGTGCACAGCGGTTCAACCGACAAGGACAGAAGAACGAAGAGCGAAACAGTGCTTCTTGGCTTACAACAGTAGCTCTTGGTAAGGATATGTCAGTTATTGCACAAAATACTGAAATAGGTAATGTAAATAATTGTATTGAAATAAAATGGCTTTTAGATAGTGGTTGTACAGACCACATTATTAATGATGAAAAATTATTTGATAAATGTAAATTACTTAAAGATCCCATTAATGTTTATTTAGGAGATAATAGGGTTGTAAAAGCTACTAAAATTGGAAATGTTTTAAGTTACTTTGATGCTTTTGGTAAAAAGAGTTTAGTAGATATGCAAAATGTTTTCTATGTTAAAGATATGAAATCAAATTTGATAAGTTATAGCAAAATAACAGAAAATAATAAGATTATTTCTCTAGGTAATATTTCAAAAGTTTTTGATAAACTTGGTAATATAACAGCAGTTGCTTTAAAAAATAATGGCTTATATATTATGAAAAGTAAATTAAAATCAGTTGAATTGCATGTAAATGTTGCAAATAAAGATATGAATAATATGAATCAAAAGGAAAAATGGCATCGTTTATTAGGTCATGTAAATTTTAAATATTTGAATATTTTATCTAAAGATCAGCTGTTGAATGGAATTCCTAATGAGTTTGAATCTGAATTTATGAAATGTAAGATTTGTATTGAAAGTAAAATGCATAATATTCCGTTTGTAAACAGTAGAAAAAAAGCTAAAGATATTTTAGAGATTGTACATACTGATGTTTGTGGGCCTTTTCGAACTACTGGGTTTAAAGGTGAAAATTATTTTGTTTCTTTCATTGATGATTATAGTAAGATTTCTAAAGTATATGCTATAAAATCAAAAGCAGAAGTATGTGATTGTTTGAATGAATATACGAATGAAAGTGAAAATTTGACTGGAAAGAAAATAAAGATTTTAAGATGTGATAATGGGAAAGAATATTTGAACAGTAAAGTCTACAGATTTGCAAAAGAAAGGGGTATAGTAATTGATAATTGTCCTACATATGTACATGAATTGAATGGGACTGCAGAACGGTTTAATCGAACTATAATGGATATGTCAAGATGTTTGTTGGCTGAAGCAGATATTCATAAAAAATATTGGCCTGAAATAGTTTGTGCTGCGGTTTATTTGAAAAATCGTACTTTATCTGATACAATTGAAAAGAAAACTCCATATGAAATATTTTTTGGACAGAAACCTGATGTTTCTAATTTGCGTTTGTATGGAAGTAAAGTTTTTGTACGAAGACCAGAACAGAAGAGAATCTCTAAATGGGATAAGAAAGCTGATATGGGAATTTTAATTGGTTATAGTAATGTTGGTTATCGTGTATTATTAAATGGCAGAGTCATTGTTGCTAGACACGTGGATATTGTTGAAGAAAACGTTAAGTGTATAGGTTTAGACTTTAACGAATCAGATAATGATAATAATGAAGAGTGTTACCCTGATAAAATTGATGAAAGCTCTGAAAATGACTCAATAGATGAAACTTTTGAAAGTACAAATGAAAGTATGGATGATAGTGTGAATAAAAATGAACCTGAGTTACCTAGATCTCACAGAGCCAAAAATCCTCCAAAGAAATTTGATGACTACTATGTATATAATAGTAGTATTTTTGTAAATATGTGTAGAACTGATATACCACATACATTTGAGGAGGCGATAAATTCTAATGAAAGTAAGTATTGGAAAACAGCTATGGACAAAGAAATTGATAGTTTAAATAAAAGTAAAACTTGGAAATTGGTTAAAAATGATACAAACAAAAATATTCTGGATGTTAAATGGGTTTATACTAAAAAGTCTGATAATACTTATAAAGCTAGATTGGTTGTACGAGGTTTTCAACAAACTGATGAAATTGATGATATTTATTCACCTGTGGCTAAAATGCAAACATTAAAGATTTTATTGTCATATTGTTGTCAAATGGGCCTAGTAATTGAACAAATGGATGTTGAAACAGCCTTTTTAAATGGTAAAGTAATTTCTGAAGTTTATATTAAACAACCTAAGGGTTATGAAGATGGAACAAGTAAAGTTTGTAAATTAGTTAAAGCTTTATATGGTTTAAAAGAAAGTCCAAGGGCATGGTATGAGTGCCTAGATACATTTTTGATAAATTTAGGTTTTGAAAGAAGTAATATTGATCCTTGTTTGTACGTTTATAAAATTGGAAATGATATTATTTACTTATTAATTTATGTCGATGATTTATTGATTTGTGGTAGAAATTTAAATGAAATTAAAAGGATTAAAATTTTATTATCAGAAAAATTTAAAATGAAAGATATTGGTGAAATTAAAGAATATCTTGGTATTACTGTTGATTATGATTCTAGTAAACATGAAATGAGATTGGATCAAAATAAATATATTGAATTATTAAGGAAAAAATATAATTTAGAAAAGGTAAACTGTATAATACACCTATGGAAGTAAATTTAAAAATTGATAAATCTGATCATTGTGAAAGAAATATTAAATATAAAAATTTAATTGGTGCACTATTATACATAAGTTCGGCAACAAGGCCTGATATAAGTTTCAGCGTAAATTATCTGAGTAGATTTCAAAATTGCTATAATGAAACGCACTTTAAATATGCTGTACGAATTTTGAAATATTTATGCTTAACTAAAGATTTAAAATTGTTTTATAACAGAAATGAAAAAGTAAGTATTATTGATTGTTATGTGGATGCCGATTGGGCAGGTGATCATTTAGATAGAAAGTCTACAACTGGTTTTGTAATAAGATTGTTTGGTAATGTAATTTATTGGAAATCTAGAAAACAAAAAAGCGTTACAAAAGCTTCAACTTTTGCAGAGTATGTAGCATTGTCAGAAGCAGTAAGTGAATTGATATTTGTAAAAGAATTGTTGAAAATATTTGATATTGAAATAATAAAGCCAATTGATGTTTATGAAGATAACACTGGTACAATTAGTATAGCTAATTATGGCAATTTTACAAAAAATTCTAAGCATGTTGAAATTCATTATCATTATGTAAATGATTATGTTAAAGCAAATGTTATAAATGTGGTTAAAGTAGATTCTGATGATAATATTGCAGATATTTTTACGAAGTCCTTGGGCCAAGATAAATTTGAAAAATTTCGAAGTATGTTAAATTTGAATTAATGTAAATACAATGTAAATGTAAGGAGGCGTGTTGAGAATGTAATACATTTATATTGTATACACAGATATATTGGTGTAAGAGTAAGCGGAACGCACCCATAGTGTCATGGGTTGACATGACAGACAATAATAGTAATGTCAATGAGTATCATGTAGTTGTAGGTGGTAGTAAGAAGTATGGTGGCTTAAGTTAGGTTAGTTAATTAGTATGTATGTTATAGGAAATAAAGCCTTTTATAATAGTAGTAAAGTACGACTATTTATTTTCCAAATCCACACCTTAACAGTATAATTTCTTTTAAATTATCCAAAATGGATTTATAAATGAATCACTTATTTTAGAAACCCCATAAGATTGCAATTTGTTCCTTTCTAATCAAAAATTTTCATTGAAAAAAATTTTTGGTTGATTGATCAATCTAAATTTGTTAATATGTACTTAATTTTTAGGTGCAGGAAAAAGTGATTTTCATTGATGAGTAGCGACGAAAAAATGCAGATTTTCCAACGATTTAGGGGGTATTATTACAGATGCTATTCGTTACCATATTAAATCATATCCACAAAGTTAACTCACTATACTAGAAAGGAAAAGTATTATTTAAATGAGAAACTAATATCACTCTTATATACAAAATGTTTACACAAAAATTTCCGGAATATGCCACTATTAAGTATTCATACCACAGAAGTGTTTTTAAAGAAGATTTTGAATTATCATTTGGAAGACCTTAGGTAGACACATGTTGTGTGTGTGAGGAGCTTGCAATGAAAATAAATAGTACGCATTTGAACGATAATGCAAAGAGAATTGCAACCGCCGAGAAAATGATTCATCTACGCCGAGATCAGAAATTTTCAACTCAAATGAAAGTCAAAGAAATGGCCGAGTCCAACGAGGAAATTGTGAGTTATTGCGAGTAATAAAAACAGGAAAAGCAACATTTTTCCTGTATCATGAGGGTATCGGTACGAAGGTTTGATAATGAAGTTTGCTCATTTCTATTGAGCTATTCTATAGAGAACATGTCGTTAGTGAAATATCTTCATGTTTTCTCTGACGGTTGTGCAGCGCAAAATAAAAACGACACTGTGTTAAGGATTTTTCCGCTTTGATTTTACTCGAAAAATTTAAGACTATTGAACATTATTTTCCTATTAAAGGTCATTTCTTCCTACCCTGTGATAGGGATTTTGTGGTAATTAAAAGAGAAATTAGAAAAGTAGACCGTATATACACCATGGAAGATTATGGACAGCTGATAAAAACTTCATGTAAAAATAACCGCTTTAGTGTGGTATTGATCAATGCTGAAGACGTAATTGTTTACAAAAGTTGGTGGCCAGAGTACTACAAAAAAAACCAAGTTATCCGTGGAATCCAGTGGCAAAAATATTTCAAGGATTCAGAAGCTTTAACTAAAAATAAGCTAATTCACGCATTTTCAGCACTCCTACGAGAACTCAAAGTGGTTGCAGCACACATTAACGGATTAGTCAATCACACCTTCAGGCTTAACAATAATAAAAAAAATATACTAATATTGCCTGAACCATTGGCATATCCCAGTGGAAAGATTCCGATTTATTATAAGAAGATTGTTGATATACAAAAACTACGAAGTTATATACCGAATGTAGAAAATATCCAGGATTATTATAATGAATTGTTCAACTGGCCCACAACGACCAATTATATACCTGAAGAAGATGAATGATCATACTCGTTTTTTTTTAATTGTAATAATATTTTTTGTACTTTATAGATTACATTACTATGTGTATTTTGTTTCATTTTAATTCCTTATAAAGTTATATTCCTTATAAAAAGTCAAGAAACAGTGTATAAATGGAATTAGGTCAGTTTTTAACATATCCTAGATATCTGTACTATGTACATAATAATATTTCAACCGTGAACCTCAAATGACTCAATAGAAGAAACATGAAGGAAACACTATCATCGCTAAAGTAGTAAAAATTGGTAATATACAACTGTTGCGAAAATTTCAGATAAGTTTCATTTAAAGCATAATATTAGTATTATTTTCGTTAAATATACTACAATTATAAAAAAAAATTAGGGATTTATTCGCACATTGAAGAAGCCACATACTATTCTTTTGGTTTGGGAAAACTTAGTAGACATCTCTCCTTGATGAAGACGTCCTAATTTGAGTTTCGTAATGCGATCCTGGACTCTAAAATTATTCATCGAAAACAAAATGCAATGATTTAATGAAAAAATATTACCAATAAACGCTCCACTTTGAAAACTATTGAAAATATCTACGTAGATATGGTAAAAAATAAGGAATTCTTGAGGACTTGCCAAAGAAACCGAAATAAACAATGAAATAAAGATACAAGCACATCTATTCCACGTATTAAAAGGAAGAATATTCAGCTTTTGCAAGGTATCATAAAAGGAAAGATTTTTCAGGCGACTTATGATAAATTGGAATTCGATAAAGTATGAAAATAAAGATCATTGGTAAGAATGAAATAATCTCGGTATTATTAACACAAAACTAACACCGATTTATCGAGTTTACCAATGAGAAGAATTTTAAAATAGTCTAAATGTCTGTTTTTTGCATTGCATATAAAATTACCTGTATCAGCCAAAAACTAAATCCGAAAACATAATTGTTTTTGGAAGAGTACTTCCATACGAAAATCACAGCCATTTCGACGAAATTATAAAAACTAGCACACCGCGCTCACTATAGGTATTTTTCGCGGAGGATCATCACATTTTCTGTACACTGACTGTCGTTGATGCAATTCAAATTAGTTGGAAATCGCTCTTGCCAAAGAAAGTTAGATAATCTTTCGAAAAATAAAAGAACCTTGAATCTGTTATCTTTATTACGTTTACCGTGACGTCAGGCTTATTTTTTTGGTAAAAAGTCCAACAAAATGATAATTCGACAGTAATATTACAACCAAAAAATGTCCGTCTACAGTAATTTTTATATATTTTTTTATTTTTGGAAACATAACTTTCTTATTAGTACATTCACTGAAGGTTTTCACTTCGATTTCGTTGAACCTCCATCGATTTTCTTGAAAATTGGTGAGTAGTTAGAGGATACCCTAAGGAAACCCTGGGTTGGTGGATACCACCCCTTCTCGGGGGTGGAAATTATTTTATTACAAATAACCCCAAGAATCGATAGAGAGACCAAATCTTAACAAAATTTATTTGATAAAGTTATTATATTTGATCAATACTTTTTGAGTTATTGAAGCTCAAAGATTTTGATTTTTCGTGAAAAAAATGCATGTTTTAAAGCGGTTTTTCATAAATAACTCAAAAACTATAAGTTTTTATAAACAAAGTTGTCACTACCAAAATTGAAGCTAATAAAAAATTGAAGAAATTCTTGGTTGAAAAACCGTTTAATATTAATTCAAAACGAGCTATAGGTAATTAAATGTATTTTTTTTTCGGCGAGTACTCAAATTTGAATATTCAAGCTTAAATAGCGGTAAAAAATACATTTTATAAAAGATATTTATTGAACAATTTTCAAAGTACTGAGAAATACCTATAAAATGAGCTGTAGAAGAAATTGATAGCATCAAAATTAAGCAGGTTATGATGAAAATAAGAGGACCCTTTCGAATTTATTTGGAAAAAGTGAAAAATAAAACATACGCCATTTCCACAAAAATTAAAATTTATAGTAATCCCTATTCGCTCCGTGCGTGACTGACGCGACACTAACGCCTTCATCTGACAATTTTGGAGTCCCAATTTTCAGGTTAAACATATGACATATGTTTGACATTGTTAAATACATGCGACATTGACAATTATTATTAAATTAGTTTTTTAACTATATTTTTTCAGTTTATGTATAAAATAAATGTTGTATTAAAACTGGGTTTCTCAAATTTCAACATAATATATCTTTTCAACTCCAAACGGAAAAGAAAGGGAAAAATCTAGTACTAACAAATCAAGTTTTTCATGCAAAAGAGCATATAATTAAAAACAATAATAGTAAAAGTTATGATATAAAACTAAAGTCATCTGCAGTTAGCTTGAAGCCTTATGAAATATCATTCAAGGTAAATTATTTAAATTTTTCCTATTTCAATTGCATACAAATGAAATTATGTGATATTTACTTTTTCATATTAATAGCACGAATTCATCTTTTTCTTTTCTCTAATTTATATGTAATCTTTGGGAACCTATAAAAACTACACTCACTGTTTTTGCTATTATTAGCACAATTAAATACGCAACATGTATTTGCACACATTTTTGATAAAATTTATGCGTAAAAATATTTTGTCCAATATTCCAATTTTGTCATATTTCGCCGCTACGCACGCTGGCATCGTTTCAATGTACCCCTGCCATGGTCACGCACGGAGCGAATAATATTTTCTTTATTTTAGCATAAGTAATGACCTCAAAAATTTTGACCGGTTTAGAAAGCATATTTTTGAAAAAAAAAATTGATTTGATTATACATGTGTAGAAGTGTGTATGTATATTTTGAACATAGAAGAAGCTAGTGAAAGGAATTCTGTATATCTGCTCAAAAACATAGTGGGAACATAGTAAAGTTTTCATCTCTGGCCCAACGATTGATGCATTGGATGAACACAGCAAAAAGAGTTTATTTACAAACCCAGATATGGCTTGGGAACAAAGACGCCCAGTTGATGGGGATGGTGCAAAATTGAAGATTATTTGTTTCCAACGGGAAATCTTTGAACTAACTCCTTCTCCTCAGTCGTAATCCCTTTTAGGGATACGGTGACATCATCAACTTTTTATAATTTTTTCAGTTCCCTTCAATCCTTCTCTGTCCTAGGCTAGTTTTTCGGCTTCTTGTAACACTCAGTTAATCAGTATTTTTGTTTTATCTTGGACACCTTGGACATAGTACCTTAGAATCTTTTTCCTTCAACTTTTTTTCCATTTTACTTGGTCTTCTAGCAAAGTGTCCAAAATACTGCACCTATCTCTGTTGTATTTGCTTAAGCAATCTATCTCTTAATTTCAGTTGTTGTAGTATGGATACATTTGTTGTTAGCAAGCGGCAGCATTACCCACATCTCAAAAGCTTCTATTTTATTTTTAATTGCTTTTTTCAGTGTTGTGGCTATGGAAGAAATTAGTGGTCTTTCGTTTGTTATGAGATACTCCAGGTATTTACTATTTCGAAGCACCCAATCTCTTTAATGTGTTGAATTGTCACTTTCCCTACTATTATCATGCTTTTTATCTTAGTCCTATTTAGCTGTAGCCCAAACTCTTGGCTTTTTTCCTACACACGTCTTGTTATGTATTCAGTTTCCACTTGTTTTGAAGCCATTATTAATGTGTCTTCTCAGGCTGCTGATTTTTTATCCTCCAATGTATATTCACCCCTTCATCCGCCTTAAACCATTCGCATAATGTGTGCAATGTAACTAGTTTATTACAAATATATAACAATTCAGTCATTTTTCATAATTTCAATCAATACAAGTCACCTAAAATTTACCTACGTCTGAATAATTTGCATTTAATCTGTCCTATGGTTGAATGAAAAAAACATCTAAACATTTAGATTAGAATTCAAGACAATAAGGAAAATTTTATATCAATTCGTGTTTGGACAAAGACTAACTAATATTCGGCGGTTATCAGCAGCTGGAGATTATTTGCCACTCACTTGCTAGTTACATGATTTACTGACGTAATTCACTTTGTTGACAATGTCAATGGTCTAATTTAACCGAGTATAATTTGATCAATTTAAAAAATTGGTCTGCAAAAGCTGTTGTAAAATTCCGTAGACCCAATTTGAGGGACCATCGTGAATCATCATTTAAACATCTCACAATCGGAGATTAAGTACATCTAGTAATCTCTGGTTGTAGTAGGAATGAATTAGTAGGTATAAATCATCAGTTTAAGGTTTTATATATAAACGAGATCTAACAAGTGCGTAAAATATGCTTCCTGTAATGCTCAGAAAATCATCACATCAGAAGAGTGCAAGAATTTAGAAGAAACGAAAGAAAATTTATTAAAAAAATATAAAAATAAGGTTAATTGTATAGATTTCCTTTCGAAAAAAATTAATAGATATATAAAGTACTTTTCTATTAATGAAAAATGGGTTGTAAATATTTTGTTGGTGCTATCCGAAACCCAAACAAAAATATTATGCTCATATTTCTGCACTCCTTCACGTGTCCTTACATGTGTAAATTTTTTTAATGCCAATCGCAAATTTTGAAATTAGGAAAAAATGATGGTCATGTACGATATGTAAGCTAGGAAAATTCTATGGCAGTTATCTCAAGCTCATTGACCCAGTTCATCTTAACCTTTTGACCCTGTTTTTGTTAAGTGTCTGAAAATGATTCCCAAAATGCATAGATGCAGAAAAAATGTGGCTTTATGTTGAAAACGTGTCGTGATAACGTTGTTTTCGAAGTATGTAATAGAAAATTTTCAGATTCAAACATTTCCAGATAAGACATACATCGTTTCCGGTTTTACTTATCTTTATTTACATGCGCTTCGTGGATGATTTGACTGTAAACAGATTTGACAAAGAGAAAAACATAGTGCAGCAACGAAGATCGAGTCTAGCAACGCTATGTTTAGGCAATGCTATTTGAATCTATGCCAACAGAGCGATGAGGCGAGTGTTTCGCTATAACACAACAGCCCAGATAGCGACGCGACTTTCAGCGACCAGGTTCAAAACCTTTTTAGCCAAAGAAGGGAGTACACCGTTGCAAACAAGGCTGTTATATACTTGCGACGTTATTAAAATGTACCTAAATAAATATAAAACGTTGATAATGCAAGTAAAAAATGAATTCGATGGTTGACGACAACTCTGACGTCAAGAAGGGTCTACCTGTTACATCGAGAACATACGAGTGAAACAGGTGTTCATTGCCTCGCTAAGGCAGGGGTTGAAAGTCTTTGGTTCGTATGGGTGTAGTTTTCCCGATGAATTTGTGGGCGAATAGCAAGGTATCAGGCCTTAACGGAGTGGTAACGGGACGAAGGTTACAAGGTCGAACTCCCTCAGTCATCTCGTCCTGACACAACTTCGTTAGGGTATTAAGAACCCAACACTACCTGTGTGAGTCACAGGTGTCTGTATACAGATTTTCCTTCTTCTCTTTAAAGATGTAAAAAAAAGGATCTGAAGAACTACAAGAAGAAGGATTTCATTTCAGTATATAACTATAACGAAATAAGGAAACAGTTCGATGCGATAGAACAAAGGTACAAACAAGGATAGCCATCCAATTTATTATGAATCTACTCTTATCTGTTCTCGGACGCGACTAGTTCACGTTCGAGGACGCATCGCCCCGCCCCTTATTTTTCCCGTTGGCCCCTCCCTGACCTGGAAATCCCTAATCGCTACTTCAGAAAGTATAAAATTAGGCGTATTTTCAGGTCAATCAGTTCAGTCCTTCACGGGCTCTCGAGAGCTTAGTGCTCTCGGGGCTCTGCTTTTTCTTTTAGCCTACCCTATACTCTGTGGCTGAGATTTTTATTCAACTTTAAACTTAGTGTTTTATTTCGACTATTTAGTCGTGTAAGAAAATATCTTGCCTTTGTCAAGGCAAGCCACCATAGACTGCATCCTGATGTTTATTTCGACTTATAAGTCATGTAAGAAATGAGCTCGTCCTTTTTCAAGACGAGCTCATCAGAAGAAAACTTTTTTTACGAATCCATACCCCGCAAATGGATTCAAGTAGAGGGGCTTTCGTCGACGTTTCCGAAGCCCTCTACAGAGCACACGGTGGTACAGAAGGTGATTTAGACCCTTTTCATTTACCCCGAGGTGACATGGCGCCCAACAAAATGGATTATATCCGATCCCACGACCCTGCTCAACTCGCAGCAGAAGGCAGCACACCATTGACTTCAACATGGGTTGAAGTCAAGAGAAGAATGGGGAGAACCACGGAGTGTTAGCTAACACTCCGACATCGAGGCCTTCTGCAGACCGGATCCTTCGACGTGCAGGCGCCTTTGGACGAGCCAGCTCTTCTTCGAAGTTAGAAGCCCCAGATGTCGATGAAAGTCCCGGAGTAGACCCAGTCATTGCCCCCCTACCGAAAGTGGTTGGACGACCACGTAGGCTTCGGCACACTGGTACCCTACGAAACCCCGTCGGATATGGCAGAATGGGATCCGGACGACCGAGAAGAAGACGAACCCGTCGAAGAAGTTGGTACACCGATCGAGACATGGACCTGTAGGAGCCCGGAGATTCGCCCGTCAACACCCACCCGACCTTCCCTATTAGCGCTGTGTTGTGAGTTTTTCCAAAGACAATTTTTTACGTTATTTACATTTTCATGTTTTTTCCTTTCCATATATTTCATGCATGTTTATGTATTTTCCTTATCATTGTATACACAATTTTGGTATCCAATAAATTTTTTCCCGGCCACAGAGTCCCCAGAGGAGGGAGGATGTTCTCGGACGCGACTAGTTCACGTTCGAGACGCATCGCCCGCTCCTTATTTTTCCCGTTGGCCCCTCCCTGACCTGGAAATCCCTAATCGCTACTTCAGAAAGTATAAAAATAGGCGATTTTCAGGTCAATCAGTTCAGTCCTTCACGGGCTCTCCGAGAGCTTAGTGCTCTCGGGGCTCTGCTTTTTCTTTTAGCCTACCCTATACTCTGTGGCTGAGATTTTTATTCAACTTTAAACTTAGTGTTTTATTTCGACTATTTAGTCGTGTAAGAAATATCTTGCCTTTGTCAAGGCAAGCCACCATAGACTGCATCCTGATGTTTATTTCGACTTATAAGTCATGTAAGAAATAGCTCGTCTTTTTCAAGACGAGCTCATCAGAAGAAAAACTTTTTACGAATCCATACCCGCAAATGGATTCAAGTAGGTGGGGCTTTCGTCGACGTTTCCCGAAGCCCTCTACAGAGCACACGGTGGTACAGAAGGTGATTTAGACCCTTTTCATTTACCCCGAGGTGACATATCAATGTATGTATATAATACTTAAAGATATTCAAAAAAATAATTAATTTGCTACTGAATATCAAATGTCATCTAAAATTAGCAATACTGTTGATAACACCTAAGCATATTACAAAAATATTCATTTGTATAATTAATTAAACTAGCGAGGTGATAATCGCGATTTTCGGGGAAGTAATTAAAGTTTGGCAATACCGCTCTGTGACGTCAGCCAGCCTCGACCCGACTACCTCGACAAAAACCGAATCGAACCAAGGTTCTGTGACGTCGCTGTCTCCACGCGGAATTCCGTGAGTCAGATGTGCGCTGACGTAACAATTAGCGAAATTTCGTACTTATATAAATTACTTAACTTGATTATAATCTCGATGGTTATTTCCAGTCCGATGGCGTCCATTTTGTTCTTGGGGTGTCTATTTTTCGGATGTGGGATTGAAACTATGGTATTTTTGCTTTAAAATGTAAAAATACTTGAAAGAGTATGGCAATTTGTAATTTGTTTGGAGTCTGTAATTTTCTTATAACCCCATGTTAAACCTACACATACATACATAGATAGAACTTTAATATTTCACTTAATTTATTGCTATCAAGTGTATGTATGAGTTATTATTTCATAAAAGCCGAATAGACATCTTAGGTAGATGTGAATAACTTTGACCTTGTCTTAGGAAACTGGTTTCAGGTAAAAGGGGTAAAATTTTGCATTCATCTAATCTGGTTTTTGCTTACATCTAATTTATTCTTACAGTCAAGTATTTGGTGGAAACTATAATTGATAAAATGTTCCAAAAACTCACAACACTGAACAGGCAACAGGTCAATTTATGTTTTTGGACTAAAAATAGGCAAACTTTCGATGAAAGGCACCAATTATACGGGTTTGACGAACCGCCAGGAATCAGCCGACTTAAATCAAGGAAAAGGTTTATAAAAAAATGTCAGCGTCGAACCACCCAACTGTTTCCCCTACATCCAGAACAACCTAATGGAATGAATCTGGACTGGAGAACCTGGCGGACACTCAACCGCATACGCACAGGTGTTGCCCCTGTAAAACAGAACCTCAAGACAGATAGAGACGCACTTTGTGAATGTGGGGAAATATAGAACGTGAAGCACCTGAGAGTAAGCAGACTTTGCCCATCACAGTTTACCCTCGATGATTTATGTCTCGCAAATACAAAGGGTGTAGACGTAGCTCGATATTGGGCAGAAAAACTGTAGTCGGATCCAGACACGAAAAAGTAAAGTAAGTGTGGCCTAAAAGTAACTGCCGCTAGAAAATGTATTTATCGTTGTAGAGTCTCTTCAGAAATATATTATCCTTACTTATCGATTTGTAGGATTTGCTGTAGAAATAAGCCGTTATAGACTCGTTGTTAGGTATATTACCTGAATCGTGTGTTACGTCCTCATTTTTTTAACAGTAGGCTGTTTACAAGAATTATTAATTAAAAATTATTGAAGATCATAAAATTATTATATTTTCGAAAAAAAAAACTTTCTAGTTCATTTTACAACCAGCAGTGAAGACAGGCTCTATAACTGGATACACCACAAACATCCACCCTCATATTCTCTTCATCTTCAATGGCGCTAAGCCAAATTGAGCCTTGACTCCTGAACTTCTGCTCCACAAAGGCGATCCGCGCCACTCGTCTCAAGCCTGACGTTCAATAAGTTGCGCACTGCTGTGACTCGTTCTTCCATTATTACGTGGTCTTCCTTTGGTCTTCTGCCTGCATTTTACATCCAAGGTCTTTCTCGGCAATCTGTCGGATCATCGTACCACATGACCAGCCCATCGAAGCCTTGACCTACGAATCTGCAATAGGTGTTCTTGAAAGTGGTAGAGTTCAGGTTATCTAGATCTCACATCCATTTTGAGTGATGGTCAAAGATCTTCTTAGGATTTTTTCTCGAAAACTCTAATCTTCGTTATGCTCTGTCAAACCCATGTCTCGATCATAGCATACTATCGGTCTGATGATAGTTATAGACTTAAGTTTCGATTTCGATGTACATCTTGGAGCGAATATGTTAATCAGGGAAAAATAGCTTATTCCTCATATTCTCTCTGAATTTCGGCCTCTTGTCCTCGTATTCATTTCGACTCCAGATAAAAAACTTCACTGTTTCAATGTCATCCTCTACTTTGATTTGATTCTTGTTCGCTTTGCCGGTCTGTGTAGTATTTTTGTCTGTGTAAAAAAACTTCTAGTTCATTAACCAGCAGTGAAGACAGCTCTATAACTGGATACACCACAAACATCACCCTCATATACATCACATATTAATGCACAAAGTTAAAGAATACAACCCTCTCACTTAGCATTCATTGACTACAAAAAAACCTTCTGATATAATTATAGTGATCTGATTATTGGTCGAATGAGGAGAAGGGACACGATTTCAATTTTTTAAAACTTTACTGATATCCAGTCACCGCTTACTATTAACAATAAAACTTGAAAAAAATGAAAAATGAAAACTTGAAAAAAAAAATGTATTGAGAGACATTCTAAACTGTCCACAACAACAACAACAACAAATACTAAGACCAGTACGGTATCGGGTTGTCTTCAGTTTTAAGAATAAAGTTTTAATAAATGTTGTAGATGCTACTTGGTATATCAGCAACAGTGATCTTTATAGCGACCTGGGCGTGGATACTGTGAATAAAATAGTCAAGAAAATAGTAGCAAGCTATGAGCAGAAACCCCATAATCAGCCGAATGTTAAGACAATCTAGCGCTTGATCTCACTTTTGATTTTACAAAATAAAAATATACAATGCAATAGTTGATGCAATGAATGGGACCATAATACAATAAGGATAACAGAATCTTCAAGTAGTATATAGATATGATACAAATATCTCGAGCCAAACACATGTTTCAGACGTATCATTGAATATTATTCTAACGTAATTTGAAAAATGCAGCATTTTAATATATAGCATCAAAAATAAAATAAAATAATCGAAGTAACCAAATCATAAGACACCGGATTCGAATTGCAAAAACACCATGGCTTTCGAGTCATAGTAGATGGGAGGAAAGCAGATTAAATTAATCACCAGCTTCAAATCATCACATCAATCAGAAGAAAAAAATAATTATTGTCTAAGACATTAAAGATTTTTCAAGGAATGAGAGGAATACAACAATCAGTGAAACCATTATTTTGAAAGATGACGAAATTTTATACAGATATTCTGGAACTACCTTTCTTCAAAAAATCGCAAAATTCCGACTATAAAGACACGGGAATTGAGAAAAATTCTTTCAATGTCTAAAAATTTCGAAGAGATTAACTGTTCTGAAAGAATACCGGTAGAAGCATTGAGAAATTTTACTACAAAAGCATGAAAAAGCGTATAATAGATTCCTTATTTGTCCGTATAAGATCCTGGAAAATAAAGGAAATAACTATGATAGCAAAACCTGGGAAACAATCAAATGCCGTAACATTATATCGGCCGATATCGTTGCTGCCAGTGATTTCAAAATTGTTTAAAAAACTCTATTATAAAGAAAGGAATATATAAAAGAACAAAAAGGGATTATCTCTCTACATAAATTTGGGTTTAGAAATAATAACGAAACACTAGACCCGGTCCATAGAATCAGTGATCAAATAGAAAAAGCTCTAGAGGAAAAAAGTATGATCAAGCAGTTTTTCTGGATGTTTTGCAGGCTTTTGATAAAGTCTGGCATGATGGGCTGGAATTCAACTGGATTTATTTTTACGTAAAGATTCTAGTCTGTAACAGAACAAGAAGTGCTGGAGTACCCTAAGGTAATATTTTAGGTCTATTACTTTATGTGCTCTATACCAAGGATATACCATTGTTAAACACAACCACTTCTACGTTTGCTGATGATACAAATATATTAGCATTTGATGATGATTTTGCAGCACAAAAACTGCAAGAGTCACTCAATGAGGTTAATGCATGGATCAAGAAATGGCGTATAAGACTCAATGAAACTAAATCAATACATGTAGATTTCACCAACAAAACCATACATACTATATGGCCATATAGCAAAATATCTAGGCATGAATCTAGATATCAGGCTAAAATTGAAAGAGCGCATCAAAAAGAAAAAACTAGAACTGTTCATCAAAAATATAGAAATCTGTACTGGCACATTGGAAGAAAATCGGAACTGCAATACTGTACATAACAATTACGAGTGGTACATAGCTAGCTGGGAGTCAGTGCGAATAACATCAAAAGCATTCAAAGTTTTCAGAATAAAGAACTGAGAGACGTTGTAAATGTTCCCTTGTACGTAAGAAGTAGCGGCCTACACAAAGACCTAGGTGTGGAAATGATCGGAAAGAAGTGAATTTTCAAAAGAGAGTACGGGAAGTTATTTGAAGATGGACAGTAAAGTGAGATGACGAATAGAAGAAGACCCCAACAATTATAGAGGTATAAATCTTTTGAAAACCACACTTAAGCTTACCACAAAAGTCCTAACCAACAAAATCAATAAACTAACAACTTTATCAGATGAATAACAAGGATTCATATCCGGAAGATCCTGCGTAGACGCCGTATTTGTACTAAGACAAATGACAGAAAAGCCCATCGAGTACAATGAACCAGCATATCTATGTTTTAGAGACTTGACAAAGGCTTTCGATCGCATCCAAGTCGAAGACGTCTTACACTTACTGTATAAATGAAACGTACCAATCAATATTATACAAACCATCGAAAACATCTACTTCCATAATCGAATACAGGCAAAGATAAATGGAAAACTAACACAGCGTATACCAGTACAAAGCGGAGTCAGACAGGGTGACAAGAATCAATATTAAAAATGCAACCAAATGTATCAACATCTAGATATCGGAATAGATATAATATATGAAGAGTGAAGAAAATACACAACAAGCTTAAAGCAGTAAAGTTGCGATGTCTTTGACATGAGACAACTGAGAAGAACAAAAAGAAAATCACAAAATAATTATGCATAAAAGAACATCCGAGGACATATTATACACGAGAGAAAGAACTGTTTGGACTGTGGATAGAGAGGGAAGCAAAAACACAAGAGCATGCGATATAGAAGACATAAATGGGTGGGTGACAAAACGGAAACAGGAGTAAAACGACATTTTAGTAGAATGACATGAGGACAGCATAGTACGAATAACACGAAATAAGTCATCAAATGGACGAAGAAGTATTGACAGACCAAGAAAATGATGGAGCTTTAAAGTCTACACATGCAAGAAGGAAGAAGAAGTTTTAATATTATTAATAAAGACAATTTGTTCGTTAGTCTAATATTTTGTGACTATTATAGTAAATAACCAAGACAGCGCTTAGATATTTATTAAAATAAAAAAAATGTCCATATATCAACATCATTTTAACCATGGAACACAACAAACATATTTTGATAAACACCCAGAAGAACATCGCTAAAAAACAGACAACTCAAACTCAAATAGAATCCTACAATCAAAATTATTTTTAAAGCAAACGTTGGCTCCCTGTCTATTCAATATAAAAATTAGAAAGAAATCCTCATTCCTGTAATGCAAATTGGTAAATGTGACCCTGAGACCGTGTATGGATCCACCTTATCCGCTACCGATCCTAAACTGGGTTACACAAGTTCAAAGTTCATGTGGCAGACTGTAGGGCACCGGAAACGGTGTGTAAAGGTCGTCGGTTAGTAAAAATAACCCTTTAAAAAATCGGTTATTAAAATAGAAATGTCTGGAGGGTAAATATAGGACGTATCTATACATTTTAAAGGAAAAATATTAGATTGTATAAAACTTTATCCTCTGACATATAACATCCGATAAATATTCCAAGAATGGATGACAAATGAACGAGCACTGCACTGCATTATATCACTACTAATATATCGATCACATCTTTAGAGCATGTTAAATAACCCGTCATATTAAAAAAAAAGCACTAAAATCTACTTAGAACAGACCAAATAGAGCATTTTGCGCTGCTCTTATACGCGCAGTCAGTGATGTACTGCTCCGTGAGCGAGTTGTGTCTCGTGTCGTGTCAGGAGCCAAGAGCGAAATACCTTCTAGTTCTAGGTCATTTTATTATTTCGATTGATTTTTATTGGATGCAATGTTCAATATCTGTGGATCAGTTGTTTGTTGTGATGGTCGAATAAATAACACGATATGAATCAGTCACAAAGTGCACAATCCTTAATTGACAAAATCCAATATAACTGTCTTTGATTTGAAGTATACGGGGGCTGGGAATGTCTACAACCCAAATATTTGTTAAAACAAAATAGAATAAACATTGTTTCTTCGTCGCTTTAAGCATATACAGATTATTCGCATATTCTAAGTAAGCTATTATTGACGCTAGGAGGTTTTATTTATTTATTTTATTTAGCGTATGGATAATTACAATACGATAAAAGTAGTATTTAGATAATAATTATGTTCAAATTGGAAGTGTAATCTAAGTTAAATATTAAATATTAATGTCCAAATTGCACAGCCATTCAATTGCACCAGGAGAACACTCTGCAAAATCTTGAAGGTCTCCGCTGTATCTGCGGATTGGGCAATCCGCCATGATGTGTTGGATGGTCTGTCTTGGGGATCCACAATCACATTGTGGGCTTTCTGCATGACCCCATCGGTATAGAGAATCGGCACATTTGCCATGACCCGTGCGTATGCGATTTAATTTTGTCCATATAGGGCGTGGCAAGTTTGATCCAGTGAAGCCGATCGACGTATATACTGGTGAATTGGCAGACGATTATTGCCATGATTTTCTGATATTCTCTGACAAGTGCTGCCGTTCGTCGAATATCTGGAGGTGCTATATTGCTCAGAATTGGAAGCCATCTTAGTGGAGTTGATTTAATAGTACCAGATATTACTCTCATAGTGTAATTTAGTTGAACATCAATCTTGTTGACATGAGCCCTATTTAGCCATACCGGTGCGCAGTATTCAGCGATAGAATACACCAGGGCCAGTGAGGA
This sequence comes from Diabrotica balteata, assembly GCA_918026665.1. Taxonomy (NCBI): domain Eukaryota; kingdom Metazoa; phylum Arthropoda; class Insecta; order Coleoptera; family Chrysomelidae; genus Diabrotica; species Diabrotica balteata. The sequence continues at coordinate 109,471,575 of OU898284.1, forward strand.
GGTTCGAAGTGTATCCGCAGTGGCACCCCATGTCGTTCAGCAAGCTTTGTTATTATGTTGTTACGGGTTCTCACTTTGGCAGCTACATTCGTAAGATGGGTTTTGAACGTCAGTGATCTGTCGAGCGTTACACCCAGGTATTTAGGGTTGTTATTATGTTTCAAAGTCTCGCCATTGAAGGTGATGCTAAGGGTGTCATCCGAAAGCTGATTTGTGAGATGGAGGAGGCTTGTCTCAGTTTTGTTTGTATTAGGGCGAAGTCGCCATTGTTTAAAGTAGTCGCAGAGAACCCTTAAGTCTTCGGTAAGCGCCCTTTCTCCAACATCTTTGGCTTGGTTTTGAAATGTGATAGCCAGGTCATCTGCGTAAGCAAATTTTTTTGATTTTGTCTCTGGAAGATCGGCTGTGTAAATGTTAAATAATAGTGGAGCAAGCACTGAACCATGTGGGAGGCCATTATTTAGCTTTCTGACATTGCTCTTTGTATCGTTTATATATACTTGAAACAGTCTGTTGGTTAGGACGTTATTGATTAGTTGGCAGGTTTTCAGGCATGGTATGACCTTCATTAGCTTGTAGATCAGGCCTTCTCTCCTGGTGGTGCAAGGAGAGCGCACTTGCACTCACCTCGCTAGGAGGTGAGTGCAAGTTACAATTTATGAGAATGCAAAGATCTTTAACGTCTTAGTAAGCGAAAAAATAAGCCTTATTAGTAAGAGTTTAAAAAGACGTTAATCAGGGGGTCAATATTTTCAACAGATTCGCAAATAAGTGACGATTTCGTCTTTCAGCAGTTCTAACATTAAAAACTAAATACACTACGATCTAATTTTTTATCATTCATACACAATTTCGTCTTTATGCTTGAAACAGCTTATCAGTGAACTAACTGTCTAATCTCGGTTATTTCTAAATATCACAAATCTTTACCGTGAATTGTAAAATTCGAGAACAAAGTACCTCGAACATGCCGATAAGATTAAAAATAATAGGCAAATGTCAATTTCAATTTTTTTATTGTTAATTAATGGGTTCAAAGCTCCAATTGATAAATGCATTCTGTTCGTTATGAAAACCTCGAACGTTCTGGGTCATTTTCTTCTGTTGTAATCAGTCAGAGTAGAGAGAATCAGGTCAATGATTCTATTTAATATTAAATGAATGACGAGGTCATTCTTGGGCACAAAATCTGATATTTACACTCAATATAGATAAACCAGATTTTATCAATGGACTGAAATGTATCTCATTAGAATGATATAATCCTCACTATTTTTTTAATAAGTCCAGATGTAAATTATTATGAATTTAATAGAGAATGAAAGTTGTATATACTTTGACGTGACCTCTTGAAAATGGTGCATTGTTTCAAACAATGAATTGTTGTCCGTAACCTACTTATTTTAGCCAGTAGTTAGAACGATGCACTGTATGTGCCATACAAAACTTGTTCCTAGAACAATCTTCTTCTTATTGCGCCTTCTCTTTTCGTAGGTTGTTGGTCCAAATGGTAATTGTAGCTTTGGAAACTGCGCGCCAAAGATTTCTGTAGATGAGGGGTCAAACCATCTCCTCAGGTCTTTCAGTCACGAGTTATGCAGGAGGATTCTGGTCTAAAGCCTGCTTGACCAACTGAAAATTCAATCTTGTTTGTTAATATTTTAAGTATGATGGCCGTGAAGATTTTATTTATTGCGATAAGCAAGGTTATTCCTCTCCAATTTTTGCACAGTGTGAGGTTGCCCCTTTTTTGGAAGCCTAATAATGTTACCCTTTTACAGCCCACACAAATGCGGTTTGTTTCCCACACCTCTCGGATTATGGGGAGGAAAAGTTCAGCAGTTAGATGCGGATCAGTTTTAAATATTTCGACAGCAATGTTATCGATTCCCGGAGAAGTGCCATCTGGAGAGGCCACATTAAACAAAGAAAGAGAGTCTCTTTCCTTGTTTAAAAAATCAAATTTAGTTGGGTTATGTTAGTGTTTATCCCAACTTTCACATGAAATCTTATTTATATTGAAGTTTTTTAACAATTGTGTCACATTTTAGACTATTATCGTTAATATTTCATTAAAACTTTCTCGTCTATTCTTTGTTTCAAGTTAAGAAAATAACATTACGCTTATGGAGATCAGTGTTGCCAAAACTCTCAGACACTCTCTTTTGCACGGATGTCCAAGATATTCCCTTTGCTTAATTTTTGAATTTTCTTTTTCAATTAACATTTAACTGTAAAGTCAGAATAACTACTAAATAAAAGCCTTAGTATCATTAGGTAGTCAGAGAACGACATAAAATAGCTGACATACGCACATCATATTATTTTAAGTTGCAATTAGTAATTAGATATACGCATTCCAAGCCGACAATATTTTCTACTGATTTCTATGATTCATGGCATATCGTATTCTCACCGAAAAACAAATAAACTGTCGTTACTATAATTAAAATAAGATAAAATTATCTTTTGTAAATACTATTTATCTAATTAAAATCATTTTTCCTACTTTTCATTTCTTGTTTCTAATGGGCACTTTTGGTCAATTACGTTAAAAAACATTAATTTAATTCTTGTTTGTGGAAACGAAAATACAAATTATACAACCCTAAATTGTGCTTGTGTGTGTCGTGGCAACGCCGCGTTGCTATCGTCCATAAGAAATACATGGCCCTATCTCCGCAATGTTATTTTCTAAACCTGGAACGTAGTATAGACACATTCTGTAAAATATTTTATAGCTATTGTTAATAAGTGTCTTAAAATTTAAATTTGGCGCATTCGCATTTTCGGATATGTCCGCCATCAGAGGTCACTTTTTTGGTCTCCTTCTCATAACGATTAGATTCTCTCTTTTGTCTTTTGCCCGATGGTTATTTCTAAGAGACTTGATAGCTGATATTATCTCCATTTTAGAAGTGGCCTCGCAAGATATACGCAAGTCTACATTCTCCAGGTTTTCGAAAATTTCATTTGCCCTACCATACGCCCGATGGTAGGGCGTGCCTACCATCTCTTTAAAGTGCTCTCTACTAGGTCATTGGTTGCAGTGAGTAATTCGCTTGTCTTGGATCTTACAATGTTTGAACAGCCCAAATATTAGTCAGTACAAAATTCAATTAAATGCTAAGATTAGAAATTTTGAAATTTCTTTTTAGTATATATTAAGTATTGATAAGCAAATATGGTTTTCCTCTAATCGTAAAACGTAATTGTTATATTTAAGACCCAAGTAATGAAGCGTTGAAGCTAAAAAACAGACGTCTGCTAATTGCAAAATTACCTTTATGATTATTAAAACAACATTAGAAAGTTGTTTAAATTAAATTAAAGGTTTATTTCAATATTATGGTTATGGTTATAATGAAATCTTACAAAATCTCATTAAATTTAATGACTTTTTAATTTTCATGAAATCTATAATTTGTTTACTTTTACAATTTGAGATTATTTGTATTTTAGTGCATGTAATTCAATGGAGATTGGCGATAAATATACAAAAATCATTTTATTTTCTACCAATCGAGAAGTTTTTAAATATTCATTCATAATGTTGTGTTCTATGTTCCTCATCGAAATAAATTAAATTTGCACCAACAGTTAAGTAGTTTGAGAACCTCCCGTGACTTTTTGGCATTATGTTATAATTTGGAATTGATTTGGAATATAGTTTTTGAATACCCTATTTTTGAACGAACTATTTGTTGGTCTTCTTTAATTACTTTATTTATATTTGTATATAAAAATTGCGAATAAAAACGCTTAATACATAACACTGAATTTTTAATAGTTAAAATATAATCTAAAACCAGGAAGTAACGTTTGTACATTATTCGATTACGAAACAATAAAGTCTGAATGTTATTTCGGCTTAAAATGAAAGTAATCCTAGTAAAAAGTGGAACGCTTTCGACAGTTCAAAGTATTTTCGTCTGTCGAGCGGTTCCACCTTGTACGTTTGGACTATTAATATAATCATTTTCGCATAACTTAGAATAGAATATGGACTGTACTTTATGAAATGCATGTGATCCGAAAAATGTGTGACGCAAATTTTTTGTGTTATTTATCAGTTGGAACAAGGCGATTCTTCATCAGGAACTTAATCTATCATTAGAATTTAAAATACGAAAGCAGCAAAATATTTTTGTGTTTTTATGTTGTTTGTTCAATTATTTTTCTTGTTTTTAGACAATGTCTACAATTTTTAATACCACCAATTATAATTATAGACGATATTTCAAAACACAACATGTATTCAAAATAGAAAAAAATAATAAATAATAATATAAAAGTGACGAGGGATCATCTGATGGTTATCAAAATCGACAATCTCCACTTACTAGATCAAAACTGGTGAGAAATTGCAAAGATCTCCTTATTAAATTAGCAAGCTATAATAATATTTCTAATACAGGTGCGAGGACATAATGACAGGAGTTATAAACTGGCAAAATAAGATGTGATAAAAAAATTTGTTTGAATAGATTGTAACAACAAATTAAGAGCTGAACTAAGAGACAAATATCGATATTGAGGAAATTCTTGTCACCTTCAAAACATTTTAGATGGATCATGAACATCAGAAGATATTCTAGGCGAATACCAATGTGGCTTTCGTGCTGGAAGGTCAACTATAGATCAGATATTTACTTACCATCCGACAAATATTAGAGAAAAACTGGGAATTCAACCGCGATGTGCACCAAATTTTCATAGATTTCCAGCAAGCATATGATTCCATAAAAAGAAGCAAATTGTGGATAGCAATGTTAGAAATGGGAATACCAAGAAAATTAGTTGAATTAACGAAAATGTACGTGTTCTGAGTCCCGGAATAGGACTCAGAACAGATAGGAAACAGAACATCGATGCCATTTGGTATAAATTCATGACTTAGGCAGGGGGACCCCTAGTCCCCGTTGCTGTTCAATTTTGCTTTAGAATATGCAATAAGTAAAATATCGTCTGAGCTGACAGGAGGATTTGCTGATCAAGGATCAAAACACTTCCTGGATATAGATGCAGTCACGCATTCTAAAAGAGACGAGAGAGGTGTTTTCACAGCTCGAGGAGGAAACAGGTAGTCTGGGTCTACGAATAAATGAAGAAAAGACGAAATACGTGGTAGTAACCAATAATCCAAGACCAAGAGTTAGGCAGAACATCAGTATTAATGATCACAACTTCGAAGTAGTAAAGGAGTTTAAATACCTGGGGGCGATAATCACAGCTGACAACCACATAGAAAGAGAGGTCTCAGCAAGGATAGCTGCGGGAAATAGTGCATTATACTCCCTTTTAACATTATTAAGGTCGAAGCTGCTAAAAAGAAAAGCTAAATTATTACTGTAAGTTGTTTATTTGCCCAATTATTACATATGGCAGTGAAACATGGACTCAATAAGCAACCAGCGGGAAATCAATAAGCTTCTAGTAGTTGAAAGGAAGGTCTCAGAATAATATTTGACCCTAAAAGAGATGAATTCATATGGAATTGGAGAAGATGCTGCAATGCTGAATTGGTGACATATCAAGGCAAACCGAATAAGATGGGCAGGTCACGTGGTACGTTCAGAGGATGACAGAGTGTTAAAGACAGTGTTTTATGAAAGACCAGATGGTAGAAGATCAGTAGGGGCCGACCGAGAAAAAAATGAAAGGATGATGTTGAAGCTGATTTATCTAGAATTGGGGTACAACAATGGGAAATAGAAGCGCAAGATCGTAGAGGATGGAGGGAGATAGTGGATGCGGCGAAGAGTCATCTCGAGTTGTAAAGCCAGTGAAGAAGAAGATTTACAACTCGTGTCAATGTTTGCACAAACTGTTAAATACAAACAATATGACCGTCAGTAGTAAGTCTGTGGATATCAATACAATACAGTTAAAGAATACCAGATGTTTACATCGTAATATATGCTGAAGAAAACTATTAAACAAAATTATGGTGGCTATCAAACAGAGCCAAAAAAATAAGTTATCGACTGTCGAGTAGAAGTTTGCGTAAATATCCAAAATTTTAGGAATCTAGCACACTCTGGCAACAATTAGAGCCAGAAAGCAAAACTAACAATATACAAAGCCCTTATACTGCCAGTATTCACAGATGACCATTAAGAATTGTGAGAGGAATATTCGGTGGCATCTGTGAAAATGGTATTTGGAGGAGGAGGTAGAACTACAACTATGAGATATAGGTACAACAAATATAAGCAGACATCTGGTGTTAAAGATGTGTTATACCTCTCATAAAAATAGAAAGACTAAGATGGACAGGATATCCAGGAAGATCGCATCAGAGTAACCCTTCTCGACAAGTCGTTATGTCACAGCAGATGGGAAGTAGACCGACAAGCAGATCAAAGCTTAGATGGAGTGATAGTGTAGATTTAAATAAAGATGCTAGAAAAATAGATGCAACAAACTGGCAAGGTTGGCAATGGACAAGGCTTTATAGCAAAAAGTAAAAATCCCGATCTGTCTGATCAAAAAACTCAAATTTAGATTCAAAATATAATAAAGCTGTTAAAATCTTTCAGAAAAAGGTGGAATAGACCTTAAGAGATGCCTAAAAATAAATAATTGCTTATGTTTTTGCAACATATGTGAAAATTGACAACACGACAGGATCATGGATGTAAAGAAGAAATCATAAAATAATATAAATGATATATTAAGAAGCTAGGTAACTCATATCTATTCAAATGAAAAGTTCCACGTTTTATATAATCTTGTCCTCGATTTTGCGGATGCTCGTTTCAAGGTACTATTATATACCTTACAAAACGTTCATTAACGTTTTTTTTCCCAATTGCCAAGGCAAAAGATAAGGATATGAACTCTTTACAGCTTTTTTGATAAGCTAATTAAGCAAAAAGTATAATTATCACAAGTTAAAAATAAACGTGAAGTCCGTTACTGTGGTTTTAGAATCCACTTTCGACAGCTGTTACAAAATATATAAAAGCAGAAATTATTTTACAAAAAAAAAGGAAACTTTAGAGAAAACCACAGGATTAATGAATAAAAGTATTGAGTCGAATATTATAACGGCATAGAGATAACGAATGTCAGCATTCTAGCCAGATCAGATTTGAAGATAACTTTAGCAACGATTAAATGCAGTTGGACGAAAGCCAAAAAACTAAATGCACATGATGCAGGTGTATTTAATTCTAGTTACCCTAATTATTCAACGCGGGTCATTACCACCGCAGAAAAGGTTTTTTACATTATTACCGCTATCTACATGCCTATATTGTGTTAGAGATTATCTGATAAATCAATTTTACATAAAAGTGACTTCTTATTCATTATCTTATCTAGCAAAAACTGCCGGTAATGTTATACATAATTATGTACATACCTTTACTAATTCCCTAAAGATGAAAATAAAATCTTCAAGAAAGTCCGGAACGGCTGCTGGAGTTTCCTCGAAATTCATCTTGATTATTTATTAAATTATTATCACAGAAAAATTATACAATTATTGCACGGTTGAGAATAATGGAAGCACTGCCCACGCGATATCGGATGCACGTTTTTGCCAAAGCCGAAAGATTCGCGCTTTGCCCAAATCGGCCACCGCGTTTGACTGATATGCGACCGCTTGATCTACCGGTTAGTCGAGCAATGCCGATCACCTAGCTGCCATCGCCAGCGAGGTGCTGTTTCGAGTGGGGTTCGGACCGTGAGACAAGCCCACAGCTGTCGCGAATGAAATTTCTGTATAAACTGCTTGTCTTGCGGCGATGTTGTCAGTTTTATAGATTTATCTTATCGCACAAGTTGTCGAGGGGGTAATTAATGGATTAGAGCAATTTGAGCACAAAGATCATCGATAAGTTCGTGATTTTCGATCGTTCTTTTGAAATTAATTAGTCGATATCGGTTTATTTAACTTAACCCGACTTGTGTGGAACGGCCTTTTGACACTTGGTGACGCAAATTGTCTTTCAATCATTCGGGTGTCAAGGATTTAGAAACATGCTCTCATGGTACATTTTCATTATGTCTGGCGTGTTAGTTACATTTCCTTGTTATGATACATATGCATTGCATTATTTTGGTTTGTGGTATTATTCATTAACTTCATGCACTTCTCATAGCAAATAATTCGGTTTTGTCCTATATTTTTTTACTATAGTCCATTTCCATCATATTGATAGCACATTATGTATGCAAATCCCTAAACTGTTGATACCGGTGACTCAATGAAAAATAGATATTTGTCAACAAGTTTACAGAAGTATATAGGAAAACAATTTTAAATTGAGTATGACCAACAGGTATAAAGGTTGAAGCAGAATAGAATACAATAGTTTTGAGGGTTACTAATCCCTAAATAAAGTTGCCAGTGTCGGAGTGATGGAGATTAACAGTTACTAATGAATTTGCAAGAAATGTAAGATGTTTATTTTATTGATTATATATAAAATAATTTGTGGCCGTAACAGGGGCCGATTTGTAAAAAAATGAATATTATTTTAATCAAATTCCATTTCAGATTCACTGCTTTCTTCAGAATCTAAGGAATCTTCAACTCCAATGTTAATTATTACCAGTTCCAGCATTGCATCAGCCATATTATCCAAATTCCACATTTTACTTTCTTCCTTGTGAGCATGACTAACAGCATTTTCCCAATTTTCTGGAGTTACTTTTGATAAGGAATATTCTAATAATTGTTGTAAGTCTTCTAATTTAAAAGTTTTGTTGTTGCGTCCGACTTCACCCTTTACTTGAGACCATATATTTTCTATCGGATTCAGATCACAGTGGTATGGGGGTAAACGTAAAATAATTACATTACGATTTAATGCCATTTCATCAATTATATATTTTTTTATAAGCTGCTTTATGTTGCCTTACAATAGGCAATAATTCCTTTTTTTGTCGAATTCTAATTGAACTCAATTACGTGTTTATCCAACCATTCGATTATCTCTCATTTTTTCCATGCCGTTGTTGGCAATTTTTCTGCTAGTCTTGAATGGTAACTAGCATTATCCATGACTATGACAGAATTTTTTGGAATTAAATTCAACATTTGCTCAAAATATTCTTCAAAAACGTCAGCAGTCATTTCCTCGTGGTAATCTTTGGTTGATTTTGAGGCAAAGCTTAATAATCCACCATTGACAAATCCGTATTCGTTTCCGATATGGGTTATTATGAGTCTGCGTCCTTTTCCAACGGGAATATTGTTTATTCCAGTAGATACACCTTTGATGAATGCCTGACGGGAACTTTTCACATTTGTATCAACCCATAGATATGGTACAGTATGACCTTCATTTAGCCAAGTCTCGTCCAAATAAAAAATTGTTTTCCCTTCTTCTCGGCACTTTTTAATACTTCTTAGATAATCTCCTCTCCAACATACAATGCAATCTTTTTCAATTAAAACGGATTTTCTTCTATTCTTTTGCCAACGAAATCTCATCTCTCTCAATAGTCCCCATAATTTCTTGTGGCTTATGATTGGTAACTCTTCGTTTTCTCTAATTAATGTTGGAAATTCTTTGTTAAAAAAAAATGAGTGGACGCTGCGTCTTATCATGTTTTTATGTATTTCTTCAATTTCCAAGGGTTTACTCCCTCCACTCTTCTTGGGAGATGAAACAGTTTCTCCTTTTCTTTCTTTTAGGAATTTATAAAGTGTTGCTTCTCCAACACCTGTCATATTTGAAACACATGTTAACGATTTCATAAACATTACTTAAAGGGCGTTGATGTACAAGTGCATCGTGTACATTTAATATTATATTTTTCTCTCTTAGACTGAAGGCAAATATAAAACTACACTTAACCGGGATAAAACCTGTTGTCGACGTAATTTTTAAATGCAAATAAGAAAATATCGACACCAAAAACGTAGGTAGGTAAGACATGAACAATGTACATCTACAAACTAAATGGAAGATGCAAACAATTTCTAATTTATATTATTGGAATAAGCTGTAATGTTATAATACTAATCCAGGAATGAATACCTATCGTACAGGCGGTTTCATTGAGACTAATTTAGAAAAACGTAAAATAACTGCAGTACTATTAGGATTTTTAGGGTCGCAAATTTAACTCTGCTGAATGTGCAAGCATAGAGAAGTTTTATCAGGAAAATAGAAAGCCAGTGTATATCAGATCGGTGGAGGACGAGTATGTCAATACCAATACACAAGAAAGGATACAGGAAAGACTCTAGCAATTACCTTGCTGACGACAACTCTCACTTTAAATACAAATACTTGCCAATAAAACAAGAACTGTAAATTCCTCCCCATTGAGGCGAATAAAACTAGCTGTCTATATCATATAACAATCTGCTGCTACGTAAGAATCGTCTTCTTTGTGATTTAACATTCCTTAAAGCCTGCCGAGAACATAAAGTCATTCCCAAATTTCTAAAACTCAAATACCATACTTCTTCTTCTATCTCCCAAATTCTTATAAACACCAGTTTTGCGCTTCTCCGTAAAGCTGTTCATTCCACTAGACGAAAACTAGATGTCACAAATATCAATATTTTCAATATCTGGTCATATATTCATTCTTTCAATGTACATCCTATAATGTGGGTCAGTTTCGACCGTACCAACACAGACGCTTTCAAATATTAGACTGAACCTCAGAAGTGCAAATTAGTACATCTAATTGCTGAACAAATTCCAAAACCTACAACTTTGAAACCTACCACAGTGGTTCACAATTTTTCTGATTTCGATCATTGCCACACAAGCTCCAGTTTGCTTTCCGAAGATGCTGAAATAACTAGACAAGACATTAAATCTAGTCATTCTTCCCGCCGATAAAGCAAATGTCTCCGTCATCCTAAACACTTCTTCTTACATTAATAAATTCTCAAATCTCACTAATACTCCAGACCACAGACTAATTTCTAATAATCCAAAAACCTTCTTCTTCTTCTTTTGGCATCATAACCCTGGATGGGTCTTTGCCTGTTTGGCTATGTCCTTCCATTCAGATCTCTCTTGCGCCCTTCTTCTCCATTGTCTTATGTTCATTGTTTTCAGGTCGTCTTCCACGTCATCTAACCATCTGGTTCTGGGCCTTCCTTTTTTTCGCATTCCTATGGGCTTCCATTGTAACATTTTCTTTGTTGTTACTTTGACTTTTCACAAATCTTACAATGTCATAAACTTCATTTAACTCATTAACCTCGTCGTTTCTCCTGATTCTCCCTGAATCCAAAAACCTATCTGGAGAAAATAATAAAAGCCATTAGGTACCTTTACACTTACATTCTTTCACGGGAGATTTGAACGGCCCATTCCATTCGCGCGAGAAAGCCTGTCGGTATAAATACTCTCTCGATCCACGTTTTCGTCATGTGATCATTTTGAGCACCACTTTGAAGTGAAAGCACGTGCTCAAAGAGTGTCAGTCAATTTACACTTCCACTCTAAACGTTTGGTCTGATCACGATGGATTCACGGTACTGGTCATAGGACTTCATAAGTGAATTTTTGAAAATGTACAAATCATTTCCTTGTTTATGGAAAGTCCAATCTAAAGAATATTGCAATAGCATCAGCCGAACAAAGATTATTCAACAACAAAAAGATCCAAAAGTTTCGTGAGTCACTGAAAAAAAGAGATGAAAAAATGTAACGAATCTAAAAGAAGCGGTGCAAGTCAGGATGAAGTTTACACTCCAACTCTTTGGTAATATGACTTGTTACTGTTCACAAAACACCAGAATAAAACCAACACCAAGTGTCAGTGACATGGAATCGGATTCAGATCAAGAGGAATATGAAATTGGATCTGTCGAGGAAAGGGTTGAGAAAGAAAACAATTAAGACAATCGGACATCTAGGTAAAATATATTTGATTTTTTATTATATTTATATAAGCTAAAATTATCCTCTTTTTATCATTTCATCCTGCCACTGAACCTTTCTCTTCGAGTTAAAGTAAGTTACATAGTTTTCCCAAGCAATCTGCAATTTTTAATGAAAGACACTCATTTCTCTATGTTTCATTGTTAACATACAATGTATGAATTAAATGCCCAATTCATTGTAACCTTGATTAACAGCCGTCTAATTGTTCAATAGTGTCTGTGATTTTGTAAGCGGAATCTTGACTAACTCTTCAGGGAGAATCAAAACTAACAAAAAGTCTGTTAATATTTTAACAATTTTTATATAGAGTTGCGAAACTGCAACAATTTTGCCATGATAGTTGAGACGAATAGGCATACAAGAAATGATGCAAATGGCATTTTGCAATATCTTGCCCTGAAGCCTGCCTGTTCTTTGGGCTGATAGAAATCAAGTTTAGTGTTAGTGTTCTAGTCTCTTCGTTAAGATTTTCATAAAGAGTTTGTACATGTGTCAAGAGACTGATGGGAATATAATTTTCTAATTTAGTAGTATGATATTTTTGTATAGTATAAGACTATCACTGCATTGTTCCAGTCTTTTATATTACTCATGTTTGTATACCTAGCGAAACAATCAACAAACATAAGTCATTTACACTTACCTAATTAAACAAACTGTCGACATTTTAAAACCATTAGATACAATATCAAGAATGCATAAAAAACAGGAAAAACTAAACCTGTTTAAGTGAACTAATAATACCCTGTCGTTGATTACCTAAAAATCCTATTAACTTGCTTTTGCTACTTAGGAAATTTATCGGTTTAATGATCTATTAATGTAGATTAGTTTATTAGATTTTCGGATTACGTGAAATGGGAAAATCCAATTTATTTTTGTTTACGAATTAGAGGGTTTTATAAGATCATGCAAGTCTTTAATAATTGTCTAATCATATTTCAATAATAATTTAAAGAAATTGATGAAAACTGCTGCTATAAATAAACAATGTCTACCAATTGCAGATAAAAGTTGTAGTTTGGTAATTACGTTAATCGATTTGTACAAAAAATTTAGTTTTGATAATGTTAAATGATCATTGTTTCTATATTATTATCGAAGATTTAAGAACTTTTTTGATTTAACTGGTTCAATTTAGATGTGCAAATCTTTATTCATTTATAGGCTCACTATTTTTTGCGCTATATAACTAGCATAAAGTAGAACATTTTTGTTCGTGAAGCAAAAAACTTAAAGGTTTAATAATTTTCTCTATTAAACTAGACCTTCAATTTAAACTAGTTTTGTCTGAGGAATTAATAAGTAATGAGACTGTAATTTAGATATACTTGATAGAGGAGTATCCTACTTTTGTGTTTTTCTAGTTCAATCGATTGAATAAAGAACTTTATTAAAGCATGTTTTCTTAGGTCAAGAAATAAAAATGAGACTGATGTATTTTTCAAATATCTAAATTTTTTATAAACTATGTCATAAATTCTTATACAAAACTGAGAAAACAAGATATAGATCATCATCCATCAGTTCCAATTTTTTTGTACCTTTCGCGAAAAATCCTGCCATCGCATCGTGTAGATGCCCTTCTGTTTCGTTTATCGGCTCTTGATCTCCATTCCATTAAATTGAGTGTTAGTGTTCACTTTCCATCCATGATCCTTGCTACGTGGCCAGTGCATCTCCATTTTAGTCTGCAAGCTCTTTCCACAACATTTGTAACTCTGATATTATATTTTGTAGGTCTTCGTTTCTGATCCAGTCTTTTATTGTTACTCCTATTATTGAACGCTCCATCCTTATTTTCGCGAAATTGTTAGATTTAAGGAATTGTTCTTTGTTAAACACAGTATTTCCGCATGGTAGGTCATCACCGGCAGAACACACTGATCCAAGACTTTCCTCTTCATGTTGAGCATGTTACCGTATTTAAATACGTTTTTGAGAGCTCCATCTGCTATTTTTTATCCATGTGGTATTCTTCTTGATACCTCACCTATTTGGTTGCTTTGCCTATTCTAATTTCGTGTCCAAGGTACGTGTATTCATTTACACTGAAATATGGGTTAATCCAAATAATGGGCGATGAAGGTGAAGGATTTAAAGCAAGTTCAGGTTGGCTAGATAAATGGAAAAATAGGTACGCTATTCGTCAAGTTAATTTATGTGGAGAAAAGAAATCTGCTGACCACGATACTGTAAATATTTTAAAAACAATGAGTGGATGAAATGGATGACTTATTTGCAAAATATCCTAAAGATTAAAATTTGCATCAAAACATGAACACAGTGCATTGGGCCTAAAAATGAATAAACAACAAATAACAGTTGTTTTGTAGCAATGCAGCAGAAACTCACCAATTGAGGCCTATGTGTATTGGGAAATAAACAAAACCAAGAGCTCTAAAAGATGTTTCAGAAATAGCGGTTGCAGTTTTTAATAGAAGCCAAAAAATCTCATGGATATCGACCAATTTCTTTTCAGAATGGTTCAAGAATGGATTCGTCATAAGTGTAAAATCCTTATTAAAATAAAAAAATCTTCCCTTCCCTTCAAAGAACTCACCCTCAAAATGTACAAAATGGTGATATCTTGCGCAGATTTTTGCCACCGAATGTGCTCACCACGAGCTTAATTCAGCGTTAGACCAAAGAGTTATAGAGACATTCTAGAGAAGCATTCTTAAGGCATCCGTTATTACAGGAGACAAATGAATCCAAAAGCGTTCCCGAAATTCTCAAATCTTTAACAATTAAACATGTTGTTTATTATTGGTGTGCTGAGTCATGGGCCAAGATCAAATCTTCAACATTGGAAAAATGCTGGAGCGAGATTTTGATTGACGATCCTGAAGAAGAAAATATTAAAGAAACGACTGAAGAAATTGAAAATTTAATAAAAATTTTGCCAGAATGTGACGACATTAACCAAGAAGAGATATGTGAGTGGTTAGCAGCCTATAACTCAGAAAGCGAATTCCTCGACCAGGACATCATTGATATGGTTCTTTATCCAGACAACTGAGCGTATCAGACGACGAACATGATAAGCACAACGCCGACGAAATTTTCAATTCCTTAGAGAGATAAGCGATTGGGGCTAATTGGTTAGGGACACAACTAGGTTCTTAATTTTTGTTGTTATTGTACTGTTTCCCAATAGGGACGTCCTGTTTTTGATATGTCACAGCGACCATTTTGAAAATGGTAGAACTGTAACTTGTTGCCGTTTGTATTTACTATACTCTAACAAATTACCATGGCAAGATATACGCTTGAACAACGTTTGGAAATTATCCTAAAATTTTATGCTAATAATCGTTCTGTTGTGTATTACGTGAAAGTTTGGACCAAATCATCGTCCTGATGTGCGTGTAATTCGTCGAATCGTGGAAAAGTTTGAACGTGAATTTTACTCTGCACGATACGAAACCACCAACTAGACGTAGAAATGCAAGAACTCAGGACAATATTGCTGCTGTAAGAGGCTGTGTAGCGGAGAATGCAAATGTGTCCTTAAATCGTCGTTCTGAAGAACTTACGCAGAATGCCAACTTGGCGAATTCTGAGAGAAGATTTAGGCCTACACACTTACAAGACTGTTCTCACTCAAGAACTGAAGCCATTTGACCATCATAAGTGTCGTTTGTTCGCTGATTGGGCTCTAGACAAGCTCTAAAATGATAACGATTTTTTTTTAAATAATATTTTTCGATGAAGCTCATTTTTGGTTAAACGGCTTTGTGAATAAGCAAAATTGTCGTTTTTTGGAGTGAAAATTATCTACATGAGATTCTTGAGAAGCCTTTGCATTCAGAAAAAGTCACTGTCTAGTATGGTTTATGGCATGGTGACATCCTCGGACCTTATTTTTTTGAACATAACAGTCAACGGTGAAAGGTATCGAACGATGATAACAGGATTTTTTGTGGCCTCAGTTGGATGAAATGGATTTGGATGGCATGTTTTTTCAACAGGACAGTGCCACAAGTCACACTACTGCCCCAACCATTGATTTATTGAAAGAAAAGTTCCCGGAAATATTGATTTCTCTTGATGCCAGAGATCCCAGGAGAATTCAGCAACTTCGACCAGATGCTTGACCTCCAAGAAGCTGCGATTTAACACCGTTTGATTATTTTTTATGGGGCTATGATAAGTCATTGGTCTATGTGAACAAACCACAATCTATTGACGACTTGAAGAGGAACATAGAGCCCATTCGTGAGATTAATGCGGATATTTTGCATAAAGTGACCGAAAATTGGGTTCATCGGATTCGCTACTGCATACGTAGTCGCGGTGGACATTTGAATGATATGTTATTAGGAACATAATTGTTATCTTATTATTTTGCAATAATTTTTTTTTGATTTACAGAAATGTTTACCGTTTTCGTCTAAAAAAACATCAGGACATTCTTATTGGGAGATCTCTTATAAAGTTTTGTCCTTTTCAGATTTCTTTACCTTTCGTCGAACAATTGAATGTGAGGCAAAACCTAATCACGTTCTGTAAATGAAATGATGGAGAGATATAGCTGCAAAACATCGTTGTCAAAGGAAAACACAAAAGAAAATAGAAGATTTCTTAAAAAAACACTTTAAACATGTTCATTTACCTTAATTTATTGTTTTATTCTGTATTTACATATTAAAGAAACTATTCCGAAATCACCTCATAGTATTTTATAATCCAACTTTAACCAAGAATACTATGTAATTTGATATAAGAAAGAATACAAAAACAATTGTTATTTTTAAACGAAATACTTGTTATCAGAAATGCTCCCCTTATTATTTCGGTTAAAGGAGGTTTTACTGTAGAACCAAAAATTATATCTAGAATTCCATTACATAATTTATTTTTGGTACCCTTTCTAACTGTCTATTTATTACCATGTTATGTAACGGTAGCTTCTTTTTAAAAATCTTTTGTCAAATATTCCATTTTACACAATAATACACGTTTTAAATTCAATCATTCAACTGCAAATTATTATTTTCTTTTAAATGACGCAAACGCAGGTGATTGGGAGTTAAGATAATGGTATATTTTTACACTTTATACGTACATTCCTCAACTGATTACAACTAAACAAAAATATGGTTTTCCAAAAATTCTTAATGTATTGTTATTGTTATTAGAGTCGTAGTCGTAGTTTTATTTTGTAAAATGTGATTTTGTATTTTTGTAAAATATTTTGAGCACAAAATTTAATTAGAACAGTAATTATACGCCAGTAAATGGTCGTTTTGGAATGTAATTTTCCTTGCCACGACGAATTTGCTTGAACATTTGGATTTAGCTCTACTTCACTTTTAGACTTGGCCGAGGGTTGCTTTTACTTGCGGGTGAAAAAAAGATACGTTGAAAATAAGTTCGGAAATGGATAAATTGACAAATTCTAGGTAACTTTTGTTATATAGAGTTTTTTCACTAAAACAATACTTTTTGAGATATTTCCGATTGAAAATGTTCATTAAAAAACACACAAAACTTGTCAGTTTTTTAGAAATAACTCAACAAGTACAAAACTACAAAAAATAAATGTATTTATTAGGTACATCCATAGACCTGAGCGAAGTGTACCGCCAATCACGGAGTGGGGGCTGCAGTCTTAATCGGATATTAGATTGATACCGTCTATTCACTATTATTTAACTTTGGCAATACATTGCAAATTAGCGCCTTTGTACTGACCCTGAGTGTGTTTTATGCTGAATACAATAGTTTTTGAGTAATTTTTAATAGTAAAAATCAGTGCACATTCATCTACGCACGATCACGTCTTGAGTTGATTTTTAACTCTTAAAATGCGAAACCGTGCATTTTTTTATACCGGACAAAAAAGTACGACTTTACGCCCCCAAAATTAGAGCGTAATGTGCGGAATTTACGCCCAAAGTGCTAGGTGAAAACATACTAAGCTAGCAAAAAATAGTAAAAGGTTGAAGTAAAAGTACAATACAAAAAAATTATTAAGAATAACTTTTTCAATTTTGTTATGTCAGTTCAAAATTCAACCTAGCAGAATTATTGGCTTTTCATAGATGAGTAAACAATTGCGAAGGTAGTAAATTGATTGGAAAATCTTTGTAGCACACAGTGGTATTTAAAAATGACTTTTTTTATTTTAACCTAAGCTACTGGTTGATTAAGAGGAAAAAAATTAGTAAAAATCGAGCAGAATCATGTGGTTTTTTAAAAATTTTTATTTGAGTTGGCTAGCTTAATATTCGAGCTTCCGCTTAATAGCATAACATTGACTTCCCACAAGGAGTAGGTAAGGGGTGAAACATTACTACTGCGGTATTTCAAAAATATTTTTTTTTAATTTCGCTGGCTCAAATATTAAGCTAGCAGGAATATTTCCAAATAAGAATGCGTGGTAAGAAATTCGTAAAAACCTAGTAGAATACTGTGGCACATTATTTTTTTTAATTCTGCTAGCCTGAACTTTAAGCCATCAGAATCGCTCCCTTAAGGCTGGTTTGGTGGTGAAAAATTATTAGGGTGGTAATAAATTAGTGAAAAATCGGTGAAAAAATATTACGTAGGTTAAATTGTATTTAGCTCATTTGCTCCCGCTACCTAAGAGTCCTAATTTTAAAAAAACATTTGGTCATTTTATTGTCTCCATAATTCTAAGGAATAGTATTTTATTTTTTTACTGCTTCATTACAATTAATTAGTTTCCAATTACCTACTTAGTTTTTAAATGTATTTATATTGTTTTCTAATTATTAAAATAAACATTAATGAATATACCATTATTATGTATCTCTGTTTCCATTGACAGTATGCATATTTTCTAAAAAAAATGCATATTTAATGCATATTTTCTAAAAAGAAATGCGTATTTAATGCATATTTTTGAGTGAATTAGTGCATATTTGCCCAAGTCTATAAAAAAACGTTACATATTAGGCAGTAAATTCCATTCAGCGTAAACAATGACTCCTTTTTGGACTTATGATTTAAATTTTCGTAATGAATCAGCATTTTCAATTTTGTTTATATGTCTTCCTGAATGTTCTTTATTCTCAGTTTTTATTTCATCCTTCAACCTTTTTAATGGTTGGGAAACACATCAACAGAATTATTAGAGAGTATAGAAAGTCTTTTAAAAAATAATAATCAAAAGACGTAAGTGAAATAAAGAGATGAAAAACTTAGTAGATGCGTGATAAAAGGAATCAATGAGTGAACTAAAAACACAAAAAAAACGGAATAAAACAAAATCTCTATTTGTAATCACTATTTAAATGGGAATAAACCACAATTAAAGGTTAAAGTACGTTTAATGACGTTTCAATTTCCACTTCGAAAATCGTTCTCACAATACAAACATTAGTAAATTAAACAAATTTTATTTTTTTTTTGTTACTTAGTGAGAAATTTTTCTAATAATTTAATTTTATCTGACTCATTTATATTGACAATTCAGACATACATTATACATTTTAAAGTAGACGACTTTAAAATGATATTGCCAATATTGTTGAGTTGCGCTCTTGGGACGACTTTATTTATAAGATAGTTTATTCGATTACATGAAATCAACTTTAACTTGAGAATATCCGTCAGAAAAAAATCATAGCATATAATTCGTCTTTAAAAAGACAAACACATGCCATGACGACAGTAAAATTTTCCTGTTAGTGATTCGACAGTAAATGAGGAAGGAAAAAAAACCTCATAATACTATCCCGACATGGTAAGTATTTGGTCAACATTTAATGGCCTTAATGTTTCACCTAAATAAAACTGATCGCATTCACAAAGTATTATATAAATGCAATTCTTTGTCCTTTCTCGTTCATTGTTACGTTTGGTTTTAGACAAATTAGACCTGGCATGATTAGACAAAATAGATCTAAACGTGTTTGTTGTTTTGAATGTTGTTGAAATGTTGAATTTATTTCCTATCCTTTCAGTTATCAGAAGGATTATCAGAAGTTTTTCTGATAATCCTTTTATGTATGGTATTGTTATTTTTCTCGTATTATTCCTTGTGTATGCTGTAGGATCTCGTTCTAAGTTGTTCTGTACTATTCGATTGATTGTTGAAAATTCCTTATTTATAAACGATAAAGGATAATCATTTTTTATTAAAACAGATGTTTACAAATGTTTCTCCTCCAAGTACGAATTTTCGTTAGAACAAGTAATTTTGGCTCTATCGTATAAGGATTTAATGATTCCCATTTTAATATTAATATTGTGATTTGATTTAAAATTTAAATATCTGTTTGTGTGTTTTACACCTGAGTCTCATACTATCCAGTATCGTTCTTAGTATATCTCAAATATGTAAACACGCATGGTATAATGAACATAGGGTTCAATGCAATGAAAATCAAAGAAGCGGCTCTAATTATGCTAAATGAGACCAATTGTGTCGTAAATTCCTCAGCAGAATGTAGTAGGATCTATTTACCCATATTGGAAGAGGAAGTTATTTAAAAGAAAATACCAGTATTAGTAAGTCAGTAACATATGGAGGATACTTTAAAATGCATAATGTATGTCTGAATTGTCAATATAAATGAGTCAGATAAAATTAAATCATTCGAAGAATTTTTCACTAAGTAACAAAAAAAAAAAAAACAAAATTTGTTTAATTTACTAATGTTTGTATTTTGAGAACGATTTCCGAAGTGGAAATTGAAAACGTCATTAAACGTACTTTAACCTTTAATTGTGGCTTATTCCCATTTAAATAGTAATTACTTTAAAATTCCACAAGAAAATAGCTTTAGACAATATCTCTATTTGTGCATCACAAACCAACTGTCAAAGAGAAATGTCATAGTGCGCTTAAGACAATCTGGTCTGAACACATTTGTACTAATCTGTGTGTTTATTTGGTTTTGTAATTAATTACCCTGATTAAATAATATTTGTAAACATACGTTCCAAATAAACAAGTTAGTTGAGTAAATCTGACAATTGATGTGCGTAGAATGTTCTAATCAATGTATTGATAAATTAAATGGGTATATTGATATTAACAGATTCAACAATAAGTACCAGTCTTTTTAAGAAACGGTAGAACAGGTGTTGAACGTAGATTAATTACATTAGAACTTGGCATGAAAATACGGAAACAAAACATAATTTTTGTAGGAAAACACATGTGTTGACAGTAGAACAGGCTCTTTGTTAACATTCTTTTTTCTACTTACAAAAGGAGGATTAGGTGACAGTTTCTTATTGAGCTGCATTTTAAGTTTTTGAAATCTGCAAGTTCCATATAGTGCACTGTGTATTTATCTGATGTTTGCCTAACTAGCTGTTGTCAGACCCATGGTGTTAAAATGACCAAATTGAGAGTTTCTTTTTCTCTCGATCAAAGCAAGAACACTGGCTGCTTCCATATGTGTGTGCCCTTTCAGTAAAAACTTTTGAGTGATCGTCTTTATTTGAAGGTATGTATGCAGTATCCAAAAATAGCACATTATAATACTTTTATTTTTTATATTGTCCATAGCAGTTATTGGTCCAAAGAATGATGCCCTCTACTTGACTACCTGAAATTGTATTGTCAGCCCATTTCAAAATTGACGAGGCAATTTCATTTGCTCCACGGGCCCCTTTCAATTCGTCACATATCATACATTGAACAAAAGAATCACTGGCATCATATATGTAATGTAAAATTTATTGTCAAAAGATCCCTTTTGTAAAAACTAGTAAAATTGTTTGTTAGTGGTACAGGCAAACATTTTTGCAAATCACCAGATAGTACTTTGTGTTTTGGTGACTCTTTAGTCATTATAAAGTCCAATTGTTTTAAGTTATACCCAGTTTTAGATTCAATTAGGTAAGCATCATGATCAGCCTATACACTGGTTAGTTTATCTGCAATAAGATTATTTTTCCATAGATCGGTGAGTGTACTGCATGTTTCGCAAGTGTCTATTTCGGGTGGTTTAAACGACAACTTGAAGTCTTTATTAAAAATATCTGCGTACAACCACTTTTTTACTCTTAGATTTGGATCCACATGTCTTTCATTGCATTCATCAATGTACAATTGATACATCTTTTCTATTGTAAGTTCTGTGCCCAGATAATTTCCCTTGTTCTTTTCTATGGAATAATGACTCTAGTACTTTGGGAAGGAATTGATATGTTGATGTATACTATTTATGATTTCGGTAGGAGTTTTGTTGATTGGCGTGTGTCTACCTCTTTGATCAGCTTTGAGCAGATCCTGTAGAAGAATAGCTCCTCATTGGGGCTTACATTTTTAAGGTTCTGTGTCCAAACGATGTTCCAATATGGATTTGTATTTTTGGCTGTTCATCATGCCTGTGATTGGTACCAAAAATTCAACTATCCATGTATGAAAAACATCCCCAAAACATTATTTTGACTGGATGTATTACGGTTTGATCCATATGAGATGGTGTAAGGTTGAAGCTCTTGGCTTGTTTTTTTTGGTACAATTTGCTCTTTCGAAGTAAAAATCTTTCATCTGCTGGTGTTGTTTCTCTCTTTCTTCCGCATTTTCCTAACCTTTTCACATCCATTTCTCCCGTTTCTCATTCAAAATCTTGCTTACTACTACCTGACTCATTCAAAACGTTCTCATTGTGACATAGAAGTGTGTTTGCTTTCTAGGCGTAATATCCATGATGGAATTAAACGAAACAAACTCACTAATTACCCAAAACAACATAAACTTAGTGTCCTAAAACACCCTCAAATAAAAGGCAGAGAAAATTAAGGTTGCGTTTTTCAATGCTTGGTCCGTTGTAAATCTGTGGACAGTGTTTGCCAACTGTTAATACTGAAAAATGACACAATGATTCCAAACAATACCGTATGTTGCCTAGTTGTTTTTGGAATACCCTTCTAACGCAACTGTCCTCAAAGACATGCTAATAAAGGTGAGATCCAGGGTGCAGCCTTTCTTCCATATTTTGCTTTGAAACGAGTAGGGCAGTTTTGGGTCGTGCAACAGTGCCAAGTTGTTTTATTCAGTCCAATATTCCACAAGATATACATTTGTGTCAGTTGACGCAGGGATATTATGGCCATTGAAATCCACCAGCCTGAATCTGGATTTTTAATAAATAAATTCGTCTATATAATTTAATAAACATTTTATTTCTAACTAAAAATCTTTACGAATCCATATCTTTAAAAAATCTTTACTAAATTTCAAGTGAAATTTTTTAATCTTCGATTTTGTCCAAATTCGATAATTTTGAGAAATCAATCGATGTTATCAAGGCCGATTGTTGTTTGTAGTCTGGAAAACAGCGGATATTGACAAATTCTTATCTTTACGAATAGGGTTAAAGGAAAAATACCCGGCCAAATTTTATTTTAGAAACTTTCATTTAGCTCGATTTTAATAATAAAGAGTTGGCAGCATTATTCGATACGTAGCTTATGAATTTGGCAAATAAAAAATTTCGCACTTATGATTATGAACCTGAACTTTGATAAACTATTTGAGGAGAGTTAAGTTCAAGGACGAGCCATTGGAGACAAACGTTCAAATCAAAACTAATAGAATTTGTCGTAGTTTACGATTGTCTATCACGATAACAATAATAATAAGCATTATGTAATGAAAGCGTTTAAGTTGATGACATTTTCTGATTTATGACATTTCATGACCGCTAGTGAATGTTGAATGTTAAATTGTGTATCCTCAGCCCAATTGTAATATATATATTTTTTATTTTATCATGAAATTTTTTTAGCGAAATACATTTCACATTACGTCCTAAAGAGCGATTTTGGAATATATGAAAAAATGGCATGTGTGTGATATATGAAAATCAGATGAAAAAGTAGGATAACAATTTATAGTTACATTGACAAAAGCGTCTTTGTGTATGAATTGCGGTAAAAAGGATATTTTCCTTTCACAAATTAAATTACATCGTTTCTGTGAGTAGCATTTGTTTTTACGATTGGTAGATTGCTAACCTTACCAATCAACCTCCACATTTTATTTGGGCTTGGGATCGGCTATGGTAACCGTAGAGCTACTCAATCTACCCGCAATCACCCTAAGTAGTTTTATGGTATATCTGTTTCGAAGATCTTAAAAAGGCATTTGACCAGGTCAAATTAAAAGACGTTATCCATTTACTGTACGCAAGAGAGATACCTTTTGGGGAACTACTGACAGAAAATAGGGACGAAAACTCAATCAACAACAGAGGTTAATATTAAAGGAGGAGATATAACAATACAAGTGACAGAAATTAGAAAAGCTATAAAAGAACTGAAACACGGTAGGTCTTCGTGACCAGGGGAAACCGTCACATGTTGCATTGGTCAATTTATAAATGGTTCTCCCATACCCGACCAGTGGAAAATTGCTTATATTTCGTCAATCCATAAGAAAGCTTAAATGTGAAAACTATAGAGGGATATCAGACACTATACCGTGGCCGCTGAAAAGATGGAATCCAAGGTCGCATGATCACTCAATACAAGCATCGAAAGTCGGCCAAAACTAGACCTTCTGAGAAATGTTTTACACCGTCATTATTTGTGTCATGATACTACAACTTAATTGTTTTATGTATCATGATTTGTGTTTCACTTCCGTTGGCTGGTGAATTTTGTAAAAATGTTTAAATTTAATGTAAATCAATAACCTGTAAAAAACGGTATAAGTATATTATACGAAAGTGTTAGTTCGTTTTTGTTGAGCGGTGTAAACGTGGAAAAAGTGATAACATAGGGAGAGGAATATTTAAGAGTACGTGCCATTCACGTGATCATTCCATCTTTTCAGCGGCTCAACTATAGTACACTCAGCCGTTTGTATGGACGAATAATTATATAAATAAGAAACCGCATTGAGAAGGAATACAAAGACCAAGAGGAAGAAGAACAATCCGGTTTCCGAACAGGAAGAAGCTGCACTGATAATATCTTCTGCCTCAAACAACTAATAGAAAAAAAAATTAAGCACAAATCAAGAAACCCACCTCATGCTTATTGACTTGCAGAAGGCGTACGATACAGTTCATGCAAACAAACTCTGTCACCTTAATAAAAGCCTTAAGAAATTTGTATGAAGGGTCAACATGACAAATAAAAACTGGAAACAGACTATCGCAAAGCTTCTGGTTTAATAAAGGTCTACGTCAGGGGTGTTGTGTATCACCGACCTTGTTTAAAATATATGTTGTTAAAGCATTGAAAGAGTGGAAACGAAAATGCAGAGGCATGGGCGTAGACCTTGGAGAGATTTGCTTGTATACATTGCAGTTTGCTGATGACCAGGTTGTTATTAGCAAACGATAAAGATGATCTGGAGTACATGGCCAGGAAATTACAAGAAGAATATAGAAAGTGGGGACTAGAAATTAATACAGAAAAACCAAATACCTGCCAATAGGTACCGAACTATTTACACATTACACATGGCTAGGAATCGTTTTTGACACAACGGGGAAAGATGATGAAGAAAATAAAGTTAAGAATAACACAATCCAGAACAATAGGTTGTCTAAACAGCGTACTGTGGAGTCATGAAATAGGAAAAAGAAGAAAACACAATATCTACGAATCTCTTATTAAAAGCAGTCTATTGAACGGAGCAGAAACTTGGCCAATAAACGAAAACAACAGAAGAAAAGCGGAGGCAGTAGAAATGGACGCTTTTAGAAGATCAGTAGGAGTGTCACGTAGAGAGAGAATACGTAATGATAAGATAAGATAAGATAGCGAATGGGGAATCTATAAATTAAAGAAAATTCTAATTAATAGAGATATTACGTTAAATCTTAAAATCAGATTAATACGCTGCTACATATTCTCCACATTGCTGTGTGGTATGGAGAGCTGGACCCTTACAGAGACATTAATGAAAATATATAGAGGCCTTTGAGATGTGGATTTATCGACGAGTATTGCGGATAAGTTGGGTTGATCGAATAAGAAATGAAATAGTTTTACATCGAATGAAAAAGAGCACAGAAATAACAAAAACGATAAAAATTCGGAAGTTACAATATTTCGGTCATGTAATGAGACATCCAGAGAGGTATAACCTTCTACACCTCATAATACAGGGTAAGATCGACGAAAGGAGACCCAGGACCGACGAAGAAAATCCTGGCTACGAAATCTCCGAGAATGGTATCAAGAAACCACCTTCCCAATATGATATAATAATAATATATGATCGCCAACGTTCGATAATCGGACAGGGCACTGAAAGAAGAAGAAGCGGAATGGGTGTTGACGGCTCTCTAACAACAGACATAGAAGGAAAACAGCTGATATGGTACGGACAAGTCCAGAGGATGGATAACTCAAGACTCCCAAAAATAATTATGCAATGGGTACCACCAAACCGCAGAAAGAGAGGAAGACCCAAGAAATCTTGGAGAGAGGGAGTAAAGAAGGCGATGAGCGCAAGAGATCTTAGAGAGGACCAATGGGATGATAGAGTGTCATGGAAATTAGGCATCGGACAACGTCGCAAGACGTTTTAAAACCGATTGATATATAAGAGAGATACATCTAGGAATAAATTAAAACGATCGAAAATATCTACCAAAAACAACACAATAAAAGTAAAAGTAGAACTAACCGATCCTATTGAAGCTGGCAATGGGATAAGACAGGGAGATTCCCTGAGTCCTCTATTGTTCAACCTGATTATGGATGAAAATAATAAAAAAAGTAAGAACTAAAAAAGGATAACAAGTGGGGAGAACAACAACTTAAAATAATCTGCTATGCAGAAGACACAACACTACTCTCTCAAAGTGAAGATGCTTTACAACGTATGCTGAACCAATATAACCACCAGAAAATTTAACATGTTAATTTCCCCAAAAAAGACAAAATGCATGGTTATAACAGCAAATTTATAAGATGTTAATTGGAGCTGGAAGGTCAGATAATAGAAAAAGTGATGAGAGTTTATCTATCTAGATATCACATTATCTAGCTACGGAAAGCTCGAAACGGAAGTGGAAGATCAAGTGAATAGAGCAAACAAAGCCGCAGGGCTGCCCAAATGAAACAATATGGAAAAATAAAAATATCGGGAAAGAAACGACCGGCAGAATTTATAAAACAGTCATCAGACCAATAATGACATACGCGGCAGAAATAAGATCTGACACAGAGAGGACAAAAGATGTAAGAAACAGCAGAGATGAGAACACTTGTACAGATATATGACGTAGATGTTAGATGGAGAACATCAAGAACTGGGTAAGAAATAGAATAGTAGAATGGAACGATCATATAAGCCGAATGACAACAAAAAGAGTAGTAAAGACGGCAAGAGACGTCTTGTCCACGTAAACGATGGAATGACAACTTACTGGAGACACATTGAAAAACAGACAGTCATGTCTATATAAAAAGAAGAAGAAGAAACTAAACTACGTCCCTTATTTTTCGTAATTTTCCCAAGAAGATGTGCATTCTTTGTTTGATACATTGAAATCACAAAAATCATCAGCCATAACCTTTTTTGGTCAGTGCCGTTGCGCTGGTTTTCTTTGGTGTTAAACATTTGGCTTCCGCATACTGCTTTAATGCAAACTGTAGAAACAAAAATGAATGATTTTGAGCATTAATTAGTGAATTTTTTGAAACCAACACAGCAATGCCTAGAGTCTAGAGTAAACCTCCAAGTGTTTGCAACTCAAAACTGTTTTTTATATTTTTTTTGCAAAAAACGATCTATATATCAATATCAGGTAAACCAAAATAATGGTCGTTTCAAAATAAGGGACAGTTAGTTTTTATTGGGCAGGCCATTTAGCGGGTTTCGGTACAAATATCTTGAAACTATTGTCAGCAAGACTAAGTCCATATTCAGAAGAAATTCTTTTTGAATGGATAGGTGTTGTGTTTCCTATACTCCCATACGGTGTGGAAGGCTGAGCACTAAATACGGCAGTTCTTAAAAATATAGAAGCCTTTGAAATGTGGGTCTAAAGTGTCTTGGATGTCCAATGCTACCCAGAGCATTGAAAGTGGTACTCTGGTTGAGTTAAAAGGTTGTGGGCAAATCTTTTCTCAATAATCTGATATAGAGAAAATATGCTGTCTATACAGGATCTGCCTACACGATAGCCATTTTGTTCTACATCTATCCTTTTTTTTTTCAATTTTATTTTTTATTATTTTTCCATGTCTTAAGAGTGAACATCTCCTGTCTTGTAGATGTTGTTAATGTGTGCTTTTGTCCACTCCGGTATTGTCATGTCCTTTATAGAATAAGGTGAAGATATACACCAGTAATTCCCGCAATACTTGTGGGCTGTGTTTTAATAATTATTCGTTCCATGTGTTGTAATGGTGTTAGTGAATTGCAGTCTTGTTTCAGTCAGAAGTTGTGAGTAATATTCGATCCAAGATCTCTCTTCTATTAAGTCTATTCTACTCACTTCTTTTCTGTTTGTTCTCAGGTTTTTTACCGTTTTCCATGCTTCTCTTGATCTTGTTGACCCTATATATTTGTTGAGCTCTTCGCATTTACTTTCCCAGGAAACATTGTTTGCTTTACTTACTAGATTTTTGACTTCTGTTTGATGTTGCGTATATTCATCTATCATCTAGGTCGTTTGTTTGTAGCCACTTCTGAAATGTTTGTTTCTTGTTGTGTAATGCATTGACGATGTTATTTGTCCACCATAATAGAGTATCCTTTTTGTTCCATTGGATCGTGCCGAGTGTTTCATTGACTTTATTTATATTATCTCTTGGTAGGTATTCTGGGCTGAAGAATAGAACAGGATAAAAGACTGGATATTGAACCTGATATTGTATTTACTATAAACAAGTAAACACTTGGGACGTAGAAGAATTTATTGACTGCGAAACCTTTCTAAATAATTCAGAATAATTACGAGCAAGGGAGTCTGGCTCCAACCTTATTCAATGTCCACTGGGAAGAGGTAATTAAAAAAGTCCTTACGAACGGAACAGCTGGAATAAAGATCAACGGTCATCCTATTTGTAATATCTGATACACATTATACATACCGCACCCATTGCAGAAAATACCGACGTCTTACAAATATTACTAGGTAAAGAACTAGAAGGAAGTGAAGAAATTGGTCTGTCACGGAATACAAAAAAAAACTAAAACTTATGATAATTTCCATTGATAGTCAACTTTAGTAGCGGAGATGGCACGTGAAGTAGAAGAATGGAGAAGTCCAGAAGACATGGTCTTCCATTTGAATTAATCCTTGGCATTTCACAAATGTATTATGAAGTGGATAACCATGTCGAATTCATCAACTAAAATATTTTATTTTTAAATATAAAACTGAATATATTGAAGACTTTTTAGAATTTGGAAGTATGTGACGGAGTTTATCGCTGGAGTTTACTATATATCGGTAAAAATTTGCACTTAGTATGTTTATCGACGATAAAGGTCAGCGTAGTAATCGTCAATTTTTTAATGTTTTTTTTTTAACATCTAGAGAAAAAACATTTTTGATATCTGCTAAAAGTGGGAAGAGAAAATTATGAACAAATTATAAATTATTATAAAACACGCTTTATTCATATACTTTTCTCTTTTAAATAATGAATTGGCCTACAGGAATTCCATTTTCCTTGTTACTCCAGTTGTCAGAGACGAAAATGCCACTGAACCTCCAAAAATTATACAAATAAGCTGAATTTTGCTGAAAATATAAATTTTGGGACCTCAAAAAGATGCAAAAAAGTTGACCACTTTTACCCCCGGGCTTTCCCCTAAAATACCACTCACAGGGGGTACAAAGACAAAAAAAAAAAAACGATTTACACAGAATTTGTACGCCGTAGAAAAAAATGTTTTAAATAAAAAATGTACCTGAAATAATTTTAAACAAAAATATTTATAAGCATTTTTTGTGTAGAAGGAAACCGTTCTCTTAGAAACAACGCTTGAAGCGACCGTCGATTTTGCATGACAGTTACGCGCGCGAAATCAATGTCCAATAAAATTTATATCAGCTCGACGGTAAAAATTCAAGTGACCTATCGACAAAAATTAAGATGGATTTTAAAGGTAAAGAGTTTAGCTTTTGTATGTAGTATTGCCGCAAATAAGCTCAGATTGTATACAAGTGTTAAATAAATAAACGTGGCGCGATTTTTGCCATTTTTTATGATTCTGTGGGGGGTTTTTATGGGAAAGCCCGGTGGAAAAAGTGGTAAACTTTTTTGCATCTATTTTGGGGTACAAAATTATATAAAAAATTCAGCTTGTTCGTACGAGTTTTAGGGGTCAACTCTCTGACAACTGGACTATGTTGAAATTATACAAAAGTTTTAGCGAAATTTTATTATTGCCTGGTCTAACTTCTCTGTCAATTGTTTATCTTAAATTTGCCTGGCTAATTGGCTCGGCCAAGGCCTTAAAACTAAAATAAAAAAAATCTTCTCTGTCTACTTTAATTTTACCTGTTGCTTCATGAAGTTTTCAGAGTTGTGTTATTTGATATTACTAGTGATGGCGTGTCAAGTCTTCTTCTCCCTCTTTATAAGCAATTCTGCTTGTTCATTGACGGATTAATACCTCTATGGAAGGTTGTTTCTACATCTTTTGCGCGGTCGGTTTTTTTTTCCTATTTTGTATCCATTCATTTATACACTGTACATTACATTTTCTTCTAATGTCTTCACTTCTCTTTCGATCTCTTAGCATATTTTCTATAATTCTTCTCAGTGCTCTCATCTCTACCGTGTCCAGTAGTCTTTGCGTTGTGGTTGCGTCGGATCTTGTTTCTGAGGCATATGCATTTGTTTCACTATATTATGGTGTTGTTAAAGCAACCTACCAGTCTATTTGCTTTTTGTACTTCTCTCCCTTTTTTGTCCAGGTCTCCATAGCTAGACAGTGTTTATCCCAGGTATTTTATTTCCATTACTTGTTCAATACTGATGCCATCAATTTCTATTTTATCTGGTAGGTTCTTTGCTGACTACTATTGTTTTAGTTTTCTGAGATGATTTTTTTTAACCTATTCTCTATCTTCCATTGTTGGATATAGGTCTCCCCCAGTTCTCTCCATCTTTCCACCTCATCTGTGGTCTGCCTCTTGATCTCTTTGCATTGTATGGACGCCACTTTCCGATGGCATTGTTCCATCGTCCGTCTTGGAGACGTTCATTGTGTCCAGCCCATTTCCATTTCAGTTTTGCTGCTTGTTCTATCGCGTCTACTGTCTTTGTTCTGGTTCTGATCCACTGGTTACGTTTTCTACCTCTAAGTGATACACCCAACATTTGTCTCTCCATCGCTCTTTGTGCCTTCCTTATCCTATCCAAATTGGCCTGTGTAAATGTCCATGTCTGTGCTCCGTAGGTGAGCACCGGTATTATGCAGGAGTTATATACCTTGCTTCGTAAGTATAGAGGGATTGTTTGATTTTTTAGAACGTAAGAAAGTTTGCCGAACGCTGCCCATCCCATTCTTACTCGTCTCGATATTTCGGCTGTTTGATTTTCTCTGTTAGCTCCGATTGCTTGTCCTAGATAGATATACTCATTTACCTGTTCTATTTTTTCTGTTTTTATTTTTATTGCCTCTTGGTCTTCCGTGTTTGTCATTACTTTTGTTTTGTTGAAGTTAATTTTTAGGCCTTTTTGCAGTCATTTTTCATGAAGTTCATTCAGCATTAATTCCAGTTCTTGTCGCTCCGAGGAGATCAGGAGTATATCATCCGCATATCTAAGGTGATTTAGGTATTTTCCGTTAATACATATTCCTCTGTTTTCCCAATCTGTTGATTTTATTATGTCTTCGAGGGTCAAGGTAAACAGTTTAGGTGAAATTATATCGCCTTGTCGGACTCCTCGTTTAACTTTTATATTATCCGTTATTAATTTGTCGTCCAGAATTACGGTCATGGTTGCGTTTTGGTAAATATCATGTATCAATTGTCGGTATCTTGAATCTATTCTACTATTGACCAGAGCTTCTTCAACCGCCCAGTGTTCAATGCTGTCGAAAGCCTTTTCATAATCTACGAATGCTACGTACAGCGGAAGGTTGTATTCATTGGTTTTCTAAATTAAGATTTTAAGCGCATGTAGATGGTCGATTGTGCTGTATCCTTTCCTGAATCCAGCCTGTTCCACTGGTTGGTAATTATCAAGTTTATAGGTTAGTCGGTTGTTTATTATTCTTGTGAAGGTTTTATATAGTTGTGACAAAAGGGAAATAGGACGGTAGTTGTTTAGGTCTGTTCGGTCTCCTTTCTTATGTATTAAGATTGTGTTGACATTTCTCCATTGTTTAGGTATTTTACCTTCAAACAGACATTTGTTGAACAGTATTTTTAGCATTTTTTTTATCGTGTCTCCTCCTTCTTTTAGCAGTTCCGCCAGTATTTTGTCCTCACCGGCAGCTTTATTTCTTTTCATGTCGTTTATGGATTTATCGATTTCATCTTCAGTTATTTCTGGTAATACCTCGAGCCAACATTTTGTATTTTCCTCGAGAGATTCGTTTAGATGATAGTAGTGGGTCATTTTTAGAACTGTATATGTCTGTGTAATATCTTTCTGCGATTTTTACTATTTCTCCTAGATCTCTTTTTTCATTGTTCTCAGCTTTAAGCATGATTAGTTTTCTTTTTCCTATATTTGTCTTCATTGTTTTTAAACTTTTGTTCCTCTCTATGATTTTCTTAATGCGGTCTTCTTGGTATTTCTTTAAATCTTCCTTTATCTGTTTTCTTATGGTTTTGTTCAGTTCGGTAAACTCTATTCTGAGATGATATTGTCATATTAAATTCTTTTGCTCTTATGTTAAATCTGTTGGACCAGTCTTTGTAGACTATCTTTATCTTGGACTATCAATATTGCGTCGTCTACGTAACACAGTATTTTTATTTCTTTGTTTCCCATTCTGTATCCTCTTCCTTTGTTAACACTTTTGACGATTTCGTCTATCATCAAATTAAAGAGCATGGGGTTCAATGGATCCCTTTGTCTTATTCCGCTACCTATTTCTGTAGGTTCTTAAATTGTCCATCTATTCTGAGTTCCATTTTGTTGTTTTTGTGGATGTTTTTGATAGTTTTTATATTTAGGGGAACTTCTCTTAATTCCCAGAATTACATCTTTGAGTCTTAATCTGTCAAACACTTTCTTTAGGTCAATCAGACACAGAAATGCTCAGCATAATAGGCCGTTGCTATATGTTTATAATCGCTCTTTCGGAGAGCCCTCAGGGAAGTGGGTAAAAGAATGATTATCAATAAATCAATATATTCTTCGATTGTTACTTTTGTCTTTATTAAAGATTTTTTTACTTTTCAAAATCAATTTAAAATCAATAGTTGAACAATAAAGTGAAAAAGTTAATTAACAAGTTCTTATTATAACCACTGCAGTGGGGTTCTAATTACAGTGTCGTACTAAGAAAATTGAGAAATTTAGTGTAATGTTCGATTCTACCAAAATTAAGAATAAATTTCCACTTAGCTGTTAGAAAGTCTATCTTCTTGAGTTCTGGAGACTCGATCCCAGGTGAGTACTTAATATTTATTATTATTATTTCCTTTATTAATCCGATGTTTTAGGTTCTTTCTCTCTTATGGACAATTGGATATCATCCGATCCTAACTAATATGGAAAACTGATAGCCAATCCCTTAAGGAGTCACGAGATTATAAATATAAGTTGAAAAGATGATCAATATGGTTTGAGATTAAATCACAGAGTAAAATAAAAGGCCTAAAAAATGTTATTATGTTTAAAACGTAAGTAGTTATTTATTTTTTCCAAAAGAAAACCTACCTTTGTTCAAATGTGGCCTTAAAGTGTTTCTAATACGAAATCAGTTTATAAAATCGAGTTTCTTTTAGTTTTAGAAAACAAATCCACACGATAGGTGATAATTGCTCAGCTTCTCACTGCTACAACTATTAAATTTTCGGAAAACTATCAAGAAAACTCTAGAAAAGCCGCAAAATTGCGTTGTAAGTTCTACACGAACCAATACTTTTTCATACAAAAGACCACCAAAGAAAGGAAAAGAAAAAAATTAAAGATAAGTTTTTTTAATCTGGCGCCGGCCATTGTCCAGTAAGAATTTATTTAAAATAAGTTGTTGTACTACTAATAGGATTGAGATCTGTTTAAAATTACAAGAAGAAGAATTCTATCAAGCTATTTTTGACATTAACCTTTAAAATAAGAAATAGGTTTTATGGTTTGTTTATTTTTAATTCAAAGTTTATTATTCATTTAAATTTATACTTATTTTTGTTTTAGGCTGTACAAAATCAAGGAAAGAACGAATAGATCATCTCAGAGACCAAATAAGACTTGGGAATGCATTCATTTTTTATGAAATCTTGTGGAGTTGTTAACAATTATTTAGCCAAAAATAAAATAATAAAACTTTATTTCAATAATTTATTCTGAATTCTTTGGACCTGTAACACCTTGTCAAGTGGTTTATGGAAATCAATTAACATCAAAGCTAAAGGTCTATTAAATTTTACAGACTTTTCTATCAGAACTTTAAAGGCTTGAAGTGGTCATTTTTCCGGTAAATTTTCCTGAAACCTGCTTGTTGATAGAAGTTTGCTTATCTTTCAAGCGTTTGATAATGATTTTGGTGAATAGCTTACGCCGGCTGCACATATGGGGGCCAACGTTGGCCCCAACAGCGTTCGCCCAATGTGTGTACCGACAAAACTGTGTTAAAAGCCAATGTTGGCGCCAACGTTTTTATGACTTGCTCCAAATTGGGAGTTTTCCGTGGACTGTCGGTTTTTGCGTACACATCAAAGGGATTGGCGCCAATACTGGTGATGCCGACCACACATTGGCGCTACAGCGCGTGTTCCAATCGGCGTATAATATGCTATTTGCGCAAAGTTAGTTGCTGGCGCGTAATTTTCGCATCCTGCATAAAATTAGTTACCCAATTTTGCACAATCTAGCAAAGCAAAAGAAAATAAACCAATGACAAGCCACAGTTTATAAAAAAGTCCTCGTCTTCTTATTTCTTTTAAAACACTTGTGCTGCCATTTTACCCATGGCTTCGTCATCTTTTTCTTTTAAAACACCTGTGTTGCCATGTTAAAATCGATCTTCGGCCACCTGAGCCCCTTTCGTTGCGAAAGTGTTTTAGGATGAACACTCCGATGCACGTCGGTAATCTATCAGAACGGGGTTTATGCTCAAAAGGCTATTTCTTAGATAAATAAATAATATACATATCCGTCTTTTTTTCAGTCAGGCACCAAAAAAAAATGTACTTATCTAAATATCTTACAAAAGTATGTTTTTAATTTTAAAATATAGATCATTTTGTCCCAATAGACCACGGTCGTGTGATCGTGTAACTTTTAAAATATGTATCGGCTGTGGATTAAAGTCATGTTTGATGCAGAATATAGCCAAAATAGAAGGCTAAGAAATTTGGGAATTGAATTAATAACTGCAGTGGCCAAATAAGCATCTCTAAAGATCTAGTAGCTTTAAGTTCCGCTGTAGACAAAATGACGTAAAATTCGCCTTTTTTGTAGCAAAATATAATCATTATGCACTCATTATCACCCGTCGCTGCCGCTGCAATTTCCATGTCAGACATGTTGACGTTGGCTCTAGAGGGAACAGTCTGATATTGACCCAATACTCAACCCAATGTGTGGATGTTTTACTGAAGGTGGGAATATAGTTAATCCAACGCTAGCTCCAACGATGTCGCCAACGTTGGATCCCATATGTGGAGCCGGCCTTATACAAGTAAACTGTAGTTCTCAAGCTCGGTGACATCACCTTTTTATGGAGAAGTAGTACCGATACAGGTTCTAGAAGGCGTACAAAAACGAATATCCTTAAAAATGATAAAGGGGATATTATTACTGATATGAAGGAGAGATTATGTCAATGGACCAATTACATTCAACAACTATTTAATGATGAAAGAGAAGAACTGTCATTAGAAATCACCGAAGATACTGGACCACCAATATTAAGAGAAGAAGTCATCTATGCCATCAAAAACACAAAAGAGGGTAAAGCCACTGGACCAGATGAGGTGCCCATCGAATTATTAAAACTCATCGATGAAGATGTTATTGATGTAATGGTTGAACTCTTTAATCTAATATATCAGACTGCCACAATCCCCAGACAATGGCTGCAATCAACCTTTGTAGCAATTCCCAAAAAACCAAGTTCAACAACTTGCCCAGACCACAGAACAATAGCTTTAATGAGTCACACACTTAAAACATTTTTGAAAATAATTCACAGCAGAATTGTTAAAACTCTTGAATATGAGATTAGTGACACACAATTTGGCTTTAGAAATGGTATGAGTACAAGAGATGCTTTGTTCGGCTTGAATATGCTGGCACAGAGATGCATGGACATGAATCAGGATATGTACTTATGTTTTGTAGACTTTGAAAAGGCATTTGATAAAGTTTAACATAAAAAGCTTGTAGATATATTAAAAAGCAAAAATATTGACAGTCGTGATCTGAAAATTATATCTAATTTATATTGGAATCAAACTGCCAAGGTAAGAGTTGACAGCCAGTACACCGAAAATATCAAAATACAGAGAGGAGTCCGCCAAGGTTGCGTGCTGTCCCCACTACTTTTCAATGTCTACAGTGAAGCGGTATTTCAAGAAGCGCTCTCAGACTCAATAGAAGGTATATCTACCAATGGAGAAGTTTTGAATAACTTACGTTTTGCAGACGATACAGTAATAATTACGGATAACAACAATGATTTACAGAACGTAATGCAACGCCTTAATGAACGCTGTCATGAGTACGAACTGAAGATAAATTTAAAGAAAACTAAATGCATGATCATGACTAAATCTGCAGATGCAAATATCCAATTGACTATTGAAGATACTGCAATTGAGAGTGTTAATAACTATAAATACTTAGGAACATGGATAACATCAGATGTAGACCAAACCAAAGAAATAAAGACACGTATTGAAATAGCACGTACATCATTTATTAAACTTAAAAAGTTTCTTTGTTGTCGGGATATAAGGTTAGAACTACGCCTGAGAATGCTTCGATGTTACGTATTCTCTACTCTTCTTTATGGTTTGGAAGCTTGGACACTAAAACAAGTTCATCTGAATAAGTTGGCCGCCTTTGAATTTTGGTGTTACAGAAGAATCCTACGAATATCATGTATTCAAAGAATGTCGAACATGGAAGTAACTAGAAGAATAGGAAATGAGGCGGAAATAATATTAACTATTAAAAGACTAGAAGAGAGAGAGAACTTGAGTACTTGGGACATGTGATGAGAGGGCAAAATACGCATTATTACAACTTATTATGCAGGGCAAAATCTGAGGAAAGCGAAATGCGGGAAGACGAAGAATATCCTGGCTTAAGAACTTAAGGGAATGGTTTAAAAGCAGTAGTGCAGAACTTTTTAGAGCGGCAGTCAACAGAGTCCGCATAGCAATGATGATTTCCAACCTTCGATAGAAGATGGAACTTAAAGAAGAAGAAGTATCGATACTACCTTTATCCATTTAGTGAAAAAGAAGAAAAAGATGAAACGAGTAATAAAGATAATATTAATGCTGTTCTTCTACTCCCCATAGTGCATTAAACAGCAGCCAGCTGACTTGATTACCTGATCATGCTTCGGACATAACATTATCACTTGTTTGATTTAGTGTACCTGTTTTTTTATATCATCGACTTATAGTTTAAATTAATTACCGTATATTTGTGACGCGCTTAATTTAAAATTCTTGGACTGAATCACCGGCTGCAAATCAACTGTTTTATAAAAATATGTGTAAATATTTTTAAGTGTAATATCGTCATCTATGAAATGCATCTAGTCATATGTGAACACCAGCCAAAATTTTTTGTGTATAAATATAGATTCAGTATGTTTTGATTACTAAATTCATTCAATTAATTGTATGTTACCGTCTGTCATTACGCCTGTTTTGTTTTTCGCTATGCAGGTAGTTAAAAATCGTTTGAAAAGGTATAATTGATACGGCATAAAATACAGAAAAAAACTCAAACATCCAAGTAAAAAAATTCTATGGAAAATTGAATAGGGTGGCTTTAATTTCAAGCGTTTGGGGATAATATTGTTGTCAATTGATAATTATTGTTGAGCCAATTGTTTTTGATTGTATGTTTTTCTCCAGCTCCCTGTTGCACAGTACTCTATATTTTTCCTTTTCGTATACTGATAGTTATTGACAGATTTTTCAATGGCACTTATTCTGTCTATAGTAGAAGCCAGAGTTAGAATGCAGTGCAGATAAGATAGGCAATGTATTTCTTACAGGAGAACTACCGACCAAGTTGCCGAGAGGGTGCATCAGAACCGGAGTTAAAAATCATAGCACTGGAATATACGCGCACACAATTGCCTACGGTTGTATATTATTGTTTCAACTCTTAGAACAGCAATCATTAAATGAGAGCAATATATTGCCTAAGTAATTATTTATAAATTAATTCTGTAGGTCTTAATTTTTTTTCACTAATGAAAAACAGTATACGCAAACAAACGGGAAATGGGTTTTTAATATATTTATCAAGACATTCTTGCTGGAATCTGAGTCATTAGAATGATAGTGGAGAAAGTAGATAATTTAATGAAGAATTTTTATTTGATATCAACAGAAAACATAAATGTTTTATTTAAAAAAAAATGCGTTTTTCTCTTACATGAATTTAATAAGGTTTATTCAACGTGACATAGTTTCTATCTTTCCGGGACAGTTTTTAAAAACGATTTAATTCAATTAAAATTATATACAAGAATAAGTATTTAAGATTTTCTATTACAAACATTAATATCAACTTCCTTGTACAAAAGAAGATTCCTTGTACAGACTGACTAAAAAACATAAAAATGTTATTATAGCGTTTAGGAACTAAATAAAGGTCTTGTTTGGGAACTAAATTTTATCACTATATACTTTTATTTATAATTTTATAATGTGAAAAACCATTTTTTTTATCAGCCGACAAACCTAGTTTCTTTAGTTAGCATTCGCGGTATTCCCCCACAATCAGAAACAACGTAGGTATTTTATATACGGAGTGTGCCAAAAAAATTGGAGACGGTTGAATATTTCGCATCTTTTTTGGGATCCCAAAATAGACATTCTCAACAAAATTCTTGTTCGTATAATTTTTGGAGTTCA
This sequence comes from Diabrotica balteata, assembly GCA_918026665.1. Classification (NCBI taxonomy): domain Eukaryota; kingdom Metazoa; phylum Arthropoda; class Insecta; order Coleoptera; family Chrysomelidae; genus Diabrotica; species Diabrotica balteata. The sequence continues at coordinate 109,510,600 of OU898284.1, forward strand.
AGTCTGACACTGGGCTATTGTTTCTAAATTTTATCTCTAAAGTCCTATATTCTTAAAAAATGAATTTATTCTACAATTTTGCCCCTATCTGTATATTATTCATCATTGAATGATGAAAATTCGGAGTATTTGTATTAAATAAGATTTTTTTTATAAACAATTGATAAATGAATTTTTAATTTATCTAGTAAATACACTATTACTGGAATCTGATTCATTAAAATGACAGAAAAGGAAGTAGATAATTAATATGACGAATTTCTATTTGGATGTAATCTAAATAATGAACATAGTTGGAAATTACCACATTTTTGTATTTATGTTCTTTATCAAGTAATATGATCTGAATGTGACTAGACTAAACAAACGTTTCCTACAAGTATAATACTAAACCAGCAAGTGTTTCAATAAGTTGATATTATGTAAGATAACATTGTTACATTTCGTGTTCACCTATTATTCATAATGAAAAAAAAAATGCACTGGGTAAGATCGTGACCAAATAACAAATATTTACTCAAAAATATCACCATAATAGTTTAATACTGGCACGAAAAGTTTAAAATCGACACAACAAACATAATACGTTTGGGTTTGAATCATACTGGGAAATAATTGTCATCATCTATTATGAATGATTTACAGTATTTATTTTGAAGAAAAATTACGCAAACACAATTAACGGAATACTGAGTTTTTAGTAATTCAAGAAATTCAAAACACGGAAGAGACCAAATGAACTGCAGAATATAGATTCAGACCATCGTATAGTAATTTCAACATTAAGGGCTAGAATTTCAAAAGCCAGCAAAGAAAATAATGTTTATAAAAAGAAATAAAATATGCAAAAGCTGAGAGGTGCAACATATGACACAGAAACATGCTTAGGTACTCGACGAACTAGAACCATTGTAGAGAATTATCAGACAAAAAAAGAAAATTCATCAAAGCTAAAGAAAAGAAAAGAGGATAGACAAACGAAAAAAATTAAACCGCTTAAATAAGAAACTTAATATGATTGCAGAATGGAATGCAATGCAGCAGTTTGAATAGATATAATTCCCAAGAATACTTAGATTCAGTATACTTGGGAATTATAATTCTGTGTGTTTTTATTCAAGATTTAAAAGGTATGGTGTATATGTATTGTAATTTGTTACTACCAAACAAATTTTGAGCGTTAACAAAGGAAGAGGAAGCAGAATACTCTGTTACGCAGACGACGCAATATTGATAGCCTAAGATGAAGATAGTCTGCAAAGACTGGTCCACAGATTTAACATAAGAGCAAAAGAATTTAATATGCCAATCTCATCTTAGAAAACTAAAAAAATATTTCTTCTTTATATACCATGTCCTTTCAGAACGTTGGTTACCATCATATATTATATATATATATATATATATATATATTATATATATATATATTATATATATATTATATATATATATATATATATATATATATATTATATATATATATATATATATATATATATATATATATATATATATATATATATATAATCAATAACCCTTCTACCCTAAGGTGTTGGGTGTAAAGTCTCTTTTAGTTTTCATGTACAAACTTCCTCCAATTCTTCTTGTTGCTTGCTGCCAACTTCTTCGCTTGCTCCTTGGTGACTCCTCTCCTGTCTAGGATGGCGGCAATTTCATCTCCAAGGTCTTCATGGGTCTGCCCCTCGGTCTTTTCAAGGTTCTTCTCGCTTCCCACACTTGTTTCACTTGGCTTTTTTTATCCATCCTTACCATGTGGCCGTACCATCTCAGTTGGGCTTCTTCGATTTTCTTCTCTATTGACTGGACTTTAAGGCGTTCTCTTATTTCATTGTTCCGTATCCTGTCCATTCTGGTCACCCCTAGTACTCTTCTTAGATACTTCATTGATATACTTTACAGTTTACTTTTTAGTCTGGTGGTGAGCGTCCAGCTTTCACATCCAAATATTAAGATGGGTACAAAAACTGTGTTGTAGATAGCTATCTTTGCTTTTTGGGATACTTAATTTTTCGATAGGAATGTGCTCTTAATTGCGTGGTATATCCGGGAAGCGTTTGCTATTCGATTATTTATCTCTGCTTCTTGTGTACCCCTACTCTCTAGTTGCACTCCCAGGTATTTAAAGGTTTCTACTTGTTCTAAAGTATAGTTATTGATTTTAATGTTTGTATGTTGGTCTGTTTTCCCACATACCATCACTTTGGTTTTACTTTCATTAATTCTCAGATTGCGTTTCTCAAGTTTATCTCTCCATATTTGGAGGTTTCTCTTAAGTGCGTCCTCGTTTCGTCCAAATACGACGAGGTCATCTGCAAATGCGCACTCCGCAATCTGTATCATTTCCAGGTTTCTATGTCCAACAAATAATCTCGATGTTTCTTCTCTAGTTTCCTTCATTACATCATCTAGTACAATATTGAACAGGATGGGGCCTAGTACACCTCCTTGTCGTAAGCCATTATTGACTCTAAACTCTTCTGATTCCATATTATCTGTTCTTACCCTGTTTCTTGTGTTCTTGTATAGACTCATAATAGCTTTTCTGAGTTTGCCGTCTACTTCTCTGTTTCTTAGGCTTTTGTCTATTTCAGTTCGCGGTGTTCTATCAAATGCTTTTTCGCGGTCTATGAAGGCTTGGTATAGTTCCATGCTTGTATTTCGTGCATTTTGTATTAGATGCTTGAGTGTAAAAATATGGTCATGGATGCTTCTTCCCTTCCTGAAACCGCTCTGTGACTGCTCCAGCTTATACCATCATAGCTATCTTAATTTTATTCACTGCCAATCTAAATAGCATGCTTGTATCAACACCATACCAATCTCGCAAGTTCTTCAACCATGAGGTTCTTCGTCGTCCTGGACTGCCTTTGCTGCTATTTGTCCTTGCATGATATTTTGTTCTTCTTCTTTAAGTTCCATCTTCTATCGAAGGTTGGAAATCATCATGGCTATGCGGACTCTGTTGACTGCCGCTCTAAAAAGTTCTGCACTACTGCATTCAAACCATTCCCTTAAGTTCTTAAGCCAGGATATTCTTCGTCTTCCCACATTTCGCTTTCCTCGGATTTTGCCCTGCATAATAAGTTGTAATAATGCGTATTTTTGCCCTCTCATCACATGTCCCAAGTACTCAAGTTTTCGTCTTTAAATAGTTAATATTATTTCCGCCTCATTTCCTATCCTTCTAGTTACTTCCATGTTTGACATTCTTTGAATCCATGATATTGGTAGGATTCTTCTGTAACACCAAAATTCAAAGGCGGCCAACTTATTCAGATGAACTTGTTTTAGTGTCCAAGCTTCCAAACCATAAAGAAGAGTAGAGAACACGTAACATCGAAGCATTCTCAGGCGTAGTTCTAACCTTATATTTCGACAACAAAGAATCTTTTTAAGTTTATAAATTATGTCCGTGCTATTTCAATAAGTGTCTTAATTTCTTTGGTTTGGTCTACATCTGATGTTATCCATGTTCCTAAGTATTTATGATATTTTGTAGCAACCTATATTTGGAACTTCTTATTACATGTCCGAAATACTCGAGATTTCTCTGCTTGGTGCTTTGTATGATCTCAGTAGTCTTGCTGAGACGTTCTAGCATTGTGGAGTTTCGAATCTTCTCCACCCAGGAAACTTGTAAAATTCTTCTATAGCACCACATTTCGAAAGCCTAAAAGCGTTTTAGATCGATTTTATTCACAGTCCAAGACTCGACACCATAAAGTAAGACCGAGAACACGTAGCAATAAAGTAGGCGGATCCTCAATGCCAATTGTAGGTTCTGTTACATTGTTACTGTTACCTTGGACATCCTTGGACGATTTTATCAACTTGCTCAAGCTTGGTATTATTTACATATATAGACGGTTTTATATGCTGTTGTTTACTTTTACGAGTATTTTGGTTTTCCGTATGTTCAGATCCACGCCTGTCTCCCTATAACTCTCAACGACACTATCAAGTAGTGTTTTCAGATCTTCTTGTTGATGACTTCACTGTTCACAAGTATTCCTTCTTGTTTTTCAGAAAGTGCTTTTCTGAAAATTCATTCGAAGTAAACGCTGCCGTACTCCTCTTTTAATATTGAGAGCCTATGATTCCAAGCCATCTCTGCCGTCCAAGCCTTTTGTAAGTCAATAAAACAACAGTATATGTCTACAGCAAAGAACCAACTAGATGTAAAATAGATGTTGGTTCTTTGCATGGCAGCAAAGAACCAATCAGATGTAACATAGCAATTTATAACATCAGTATTGAACAAAGAATGAAAATAAAATACCTGGGAATTACACTGTCTAACTATGGAGACCTGGACAAAGAAGTGAAAGATCTAATATAAAAAGCAAACAGACTGGTACGATGCCTTAATAACACTATATAGCAAAATAGACACATTAACCTGAGATGAAGTCAAGAATTTAAGAAGCCAGTGTAAGACCAACATTGGCATATCCCTCAGAAACAAAACCCGCCACAACGCAAAGGCTACTGGAAACGGAAGGGATGAGAGTACTGAGAAGAATTACGATAGGAATTAAGAAATTCTTAAAGGAAGTTTAAGAATGATGATGATATTAGATCATTCTCATCTGTAATAAAAATGGACATTGTTTCACAATGACCACCGTCACAAAATTATCAGATGTAATAAAAAGAAAATGCTGTATTGATTGTTCAGCAGATCTTGTAAATGCTCTCCTATCGGTGGTTTATTTTTAGTCACATTCCTTCTTTTATTATTCAATACAACTACTATAATAAAAAAATTATCTGCTGTTTATTACAAATATAGGCAATTGCCAAATAGCAACTTCTATATTTAGACCAGCGTATCTTTAAGTTTTATTTAATTATTTGAACTCAAAAATTTACGAAAATAGCTTATGGTTGACGGACGTCACTTTTGAACAATTCAACAAACAGACAAACCCTAAAAACATGTTTCGTAAAACCAAAAATACACCATTTACGTTAGCGACAATATCTTAAAATGCGATTGTATGTCATATGGATCACAGATTTCATTGACGCAATTGGTATATTACTTAGATTATCAATATTACATGTAAAAAACTTGGAAAGTTTTTTTGATATCTAAAAATAATAAAAAAAATAAACAATTGTTCTAGCATCAAATACAAGCCCTAACAACTATATAATGCGACAAATTAAAATTTAAAATATGTAACAAAAGCAGGCGTATGATTGTTAATTTAATATTATTTTTAATAATTATGATAGTAATGCTAAATAAGAAATATTTTCAATAATAAATAATAACAAAACGTAATTAAAACCGCGATGGCATAGGTAGTGAATCACAAACGTGAGCCACGCCTTCGTAAGCCACGCTCCGTGTTAACAGGTACATTGGTGAAATACGAAGATTTTTCACGACTTAAAATAATTACGATCGTGAGAAGTTCAAACGGAACATATTTACAAACAATCTGAAGAAGTGTATTTTTTTAAATAAGTATATATTTTGAAACTGCATTTTGAAATTGTATATAATATCTACTAAATCAGATCTGATAAGATCAGTTATACTGAGTTAATGAACTATTTACGTTGCAAATATAACAATCTAGAAAAAAAAATACAAATTAAAGCAATGAGAAAATACTTTTTGTTACATTAATTGATCAATAATTGATTATATTTTGCAACTAGTACTTTTTGTAAATTAGAATTCCTATGTACAACTCTAAAAAAAACTTTCAGTTTTTCTTCTTTCTCTCAAAGAAAGTTTTTGATAGGAAGATTATCAGAAAAACACTGGAACCAAAGAGGGAAAACGAAAAGGATACAAGACAATGGATGAATCACGAAATAAAAGAGTGTATGGGTCAAGAGACGTACAGTAATAAAAGCACAAAGAATTAGATGGTACGGACACATAATGAGAAAAGAGAAGAGCAAGCCATTAAGAGTTTTAATGGAATGAATGCCATCAGGTAAAAGAACCAGAGGAAAACCTAAACTGAGATGGAGACAAATCGAAGAAGAGTATGGACACTAGAAATATAGAAAGTACAATAAAAAAGAGAGAAGCGAGACTCTACAAATACTAGAAAAAGATTGGATTAGGAGACAAACCACCTAGGAACTCCTTTTACACTAAAAGAACTCCACGGCGGTATGAACATGTTAAAAAACTGGAAAGCTGCAGGTGTGGATGATATATGCAGTGAACAAATAAAGCATCTAGACAAAGGAGCAAAAAAGTGGATCTTGCAACTTTAAAACACGTCCGGCAAAGCCTGCGAAATTTCAAAATATCTAAAGTAATAGCCGTGTTAAAAACAGGAAAGGACCCAGAAAATCCCAGTAGCTACAGACCTATTTCGTTGTTGTGTCACTTTTTCAAACTATACGACAAACTCATACTCGCAAGAATAGAAAAAAATGTCGACAAGCACCTCATTCCACAACAAGGAGGATTCAAACCCGGCAAATCTTGCACCGGTCAAGTCCTCGCACTAATAGAACACATTGAAGAGGACTTTGAAAAAAAACTTATAACAGGGGCTGCTTTCGTAGATTTGACAGCAGCCTATGACACAGTGAGGCACAAAATATTGCTGCGCAAATTATACGACAATCTCAACGACCAGCATCTGGTTAACGTCGTATATTCCTAACTGCAAAACAGATGTTTTTTTCGTTAGGCTGAAGGGTAGTAAGTAGGTGAAGAGTTAAAAAAACGGCCTCCCACAGGGAAGGGTTCTAGCATCAGTGCTCTTCAATATAAACACAAACGACCAACCTAGGCCGACCGAAACCAAGTACTTCCTCTATGCTAACGATCTTGCAATACGTGCTCAAGGAAATAGTTTTGAAGAAGTGAAGGAGAAACTCGAAACTGTCTTAAAAATCATGACAGCGTACTACCTGCAGAATTCCTAGACTAAAACCCAAGTGTGCGCCTTCGCGCAAAGGAAGCCGAGCGAAGATTCCTAATTGCATGCAATGGTAATACTTTAGAACACACAAACCAACCTATATATCTTGGAGTAACTCTGTACCGGTCTGTCACCTACAGACAACATTGCATAAAAACAATAGGGAAAGTAACAACTAGGAACAGCATATTCAGAAAGCTAATTGGAAATAAATGGGGTGCACGTCCTGGCGTTTTAAGAACAACGACACAGGCACTGTGTTTCTCAACTGCTGAATATGCGTGCCGGGGCAGATCGGCCAAACCAAACAAGTTGATACTGCGCTAAATAAGACATACAGGATAGTACCGGGGTAGATGAAACCAACGCCTCCCTCAAATCTACATAAAGCAGCGGGTTATGCAGAACCCTCAACACACAGAGGCGTTGAAGAGCACATAGAGAAAATCAAACAGATCGTGGACGAGCGGCATGTCCTTTACAAAGCTCGAACACCACGAAAGCGATTAAAATCCAGGAAAATCTTCCTTGGAACAGTGCAGGATGAACCGCCTGAGTATTTTCCTCTTCCCCAGGTTCAATGGACCTGCCAGTCCCTAGACTTCAAAACTGGAAAACTATGAATATAATAAGAACGGGGGTCGCTCCAGTAAAATCAAACATGGCAAAATTTGGAAAAATAGACCAATATGATGTGAACTGTGACTGTGTAGAAACACAGAATATGGAATATCTTCTAACATGCAGAAACTGTGCTCATCGATGTACCCTCGAAGAGTTGTGGCTCGCCAACAAAGATGGAACCGATGTAGCCCTATAATGGGCTGAAATTTTATAAATGACATGTCCGGACACGATAAAGTAAAGTAAAGTAAGTACCTGCAAACTTGATGACCTATGACTTAACAAGAAAGACGCATTGGATCTACTCCAGTACCGGACCAAACATTTTAAAAATTCCGGAAACAAAAGTGTAAGAAAAAAAGTATAAGAAAACAATAGTTATGTCTTGAGAAAGATGATTTTAAAAAAGAGAATTTTAAGTTGCTTCCTGGAAATTAAAAAAGGGAAAAATACAGAGCAATGAAATTGTACACAGCTGAATTTAAGCAATATGGAAGTTCCAGAATTATACAAGCGGATGATAAAATATAAAGAGCTTACACCAACAAATACGTAATCGAAGAAACCCTTTTTGTATGACTTTCTTTAGTTGCACTTTCCAACAACAGATGGCGATCCAAGAAACTTTTGAATAGATATTATTTCCTTGACAACAAGCGGAAAGTATGTTTACGATTTAATTTTCATGTAGAACTTTATAAACATGTTTTTTACTTAATAACCGATAACATTGTACAAAACATTTTGCAAGTCCATATGAAATATCTATCTATCGATGAAGTAATAAATTGTGCAATATTGGTTAACATAAAATAGGATCTGTAATGTTTTGCTTCAAAATAATAGCGTAAAGTGACGTTAGCATTCGCGAATAAAAAATTCGTAGATGAAAGCTTCTTCTTAAGGTACGGCCTTCTTCCGAAAGTTGGTGATCAGGATGACTACTTGTGTTATGTTTACAGCCACTCTAAAAGTTGACCTCTTCAAGAAGAAGCTGTTATTGCGCCCCTCTCATTAGATGACCTAGATCCTGTAATTTCCTTATCTATATTTCATTTTTTAATTCTGTTTCCTTCGAGAAGCTTGGCAAAACTTCTATTCATAATTCGGTCTATAGAGCGTTCCACGTTAATAAAATAACGTTGCGGAAATAGGACCATGTATTTCTTATAGACGATAGAAGCGCGGAGATGCCACGACGAACAAAAGCACGATTCAGGGTTGTATTATTTGTATTTTCGTTTCCACAGACATGAATTAGAATTAATGTTTTTTAATGTAATTGACCAAAGTGTCCATTCGAAACAAGAGATGAAAAGTAGGGAAAATGATTTTAATTAAATAAATAAGATTTACAAAAGATAATTTCATTTATATATATTATTCATGTTGATTGAAAATGAAAATTCAAAAATTGCACAACAATGTGGAGAATACTCTATAAAATAAACTTTGTGTTTTGCAAACGCGGAGTAAATTCAAGCATGATTGAACGGCCAGATATTCTAAAATAGAGGCATCAGTATTTATGTGAAATTAAAAAATTTCGTTCTCAAGGATACACCGTCGTTTATTTGGATGAAACTTGAGTGAATGTTGGATATAGTATTTCAAAAGAATGGAAGAACCTCTCAGTGGCTTCAACCAGGGATGCGTTTGTTAAGGGGTTGTCAACAGGTCTAAAACAGCCGACACAACGAGGTCCCCGATTTGTTATAGTGCATGCAGGTAGCGAATTGTACTTTGTACAAGGTGCTGATTTTTGGTTTTTAGCTAAAAAACTAAGCGGACTATTATGATGAGATGGATGGTCCTATATTTGAACAATGGTTTAAGGAAAAGCTGCTTTCTAATCTTCCAGAGAAAACGGTTGTGGTGATGAACAACGCTTCGTACCATCGAGGAAAGAAGTAATTCCGACACAAGCTTCAATAAAGATCAAATTAAGACATGGTTGCTGGAGAAAGATATCTTTTTTGAAGAAGATTATTTAAAAATCAGAGCTCATGGAAGTCGTAAACACATACAAAATATAAAATAGACAAGATGTACAAAGAGAAAAATGTTGCCATTCTGAGACTACCTCCATACCATTGTGAGTTAAATCCAATTGAAATGGTATGGAGTCAAGTCAAAAGACATATTGCCTCACACAAAGATTCAACACACTATAAACACAACGATTCAACACACTACAAAACACAACGATTCCAAATTTTATTATTTGTTTGTTCGTTGTATCCATTGTTTACTGCTATTTGCTTAATGATATTTAATTCTGTCTCAAAGTTGTATTTTGACATCGGAATTTCTAATAATCTATGTAACATACTATGATAGGCTGCCAGTTTATGTTGTGTGGGATGGGATGAACTGTGTATAGTCGTGTTAGTATGGGTAGGTTTATGGAATATGAAGAAGTCATGTTTGTTTTTAAGACTGATAATTTTTAAATCTAAACAATTTATGGATTGATTTTGTTCTGTTTCTATTGTAAATTCACACCAAGACAGCCGAAAGAGGAAACTGTAATAATAGAGGTAGAAGGAGAACATGGACAAGAAAATTATATTCAAATAGAAGTTAAAGAAGCAATTAACAACACAAAGAGAGGTAAATCGGCTGGTCATGACAAAATCACTGCAGAAATGTTAAAGACAATGGGACCGAAAGGAGTTGAATTTTTAACCAAAATTATGAACATGGCTTGGAACCGATGTACAGTCCCCGAAGATTGGAGAATTGGCATAATACTACCAATCTTTAAGAAAGGAGACCCAAGTTCTTGTGAAAATTATAGAGGAATTAATCTACTTAGTATCGTCTCCAAAATATATGAAGCATCCTAGAAAAGAAATTAAGACACATCGTTGAACCACATCTGGATGAAGTACAAAGTGGGTTTAGGAAGGGACACAGTACGCAAGACCATATATTTACGTTAAAACAAATAATTGAGAAAGCTAGAATAAAGAACACAGAAATATATATGGCTTTTCTAGATATTGAGAAAGCATTTGACAGAGTGTCCCAGGAAGCAGTCTGGACAAGTCTGCAAAATAGAAATATTGACCATCAACTAACAGGTGCTATCAAAAGTCTGTATCAAAATAACAAGAGTTATGTACGTAAGGATAACTTGGAAACAGAGATGTTTGCAATAAACGAGGGTCTAAGACAAGGAGGTGTTATGAGCCCCACACTATTCATATTGATTATTGACGACATAATTAAGGAAACAAAAGCAAGTATACACAAAGTACATATCGGATATAGTAAACTACGACCGGTTGGTATAGCTGAGTGTGCATTCGCAGATGATCTCATGTTATGCGCTTCCAACGAAAGGGACCTCCAGAAAAATATAGATACCTGGAATAATGAGCTGGCAATCAGAAAAATGAAGATTAATGTTAAGAAAACCAAGGTGATGCTAATAGCGAAAACTAACCGAAATGTTAACATAGAAATTAACCAACAACTCATAGAACAAGTAGATGCATTCAAATACCTACGGGTTACAATAGACAGAGAAGGTACCATGCAGAATGAAATAACAGAAAGAATCAGTAGTGCTTCAAAAGTGTACCATAATCTTAGTAGAGCATTCATAGGTAAACCGGAAATCAGCAGAAGAACCAAAATGACAGTTTATAAGACAGTATTCCGACCAATCTTGATATATGGAAGCGAGAGCTGGGTTTTAACAAAGCAATTAAAAAGCAAGATACAAGCCATTGATATGAAATATCTAAGACGAGTCAAAGGAATAACACGACGAGACAAAATAAGAAATGAAGATGTTAGAGAAGAACTGGGCACAGAATCAGTACTACATGCTATTGAAACACAACAAATAAAATGGTTTGGTCATTTGTGCAGAATGAGCGACAACCGACCCGTTAAGCAAGTCTGGAAGGCTAAAGTGAAAAGGTTTTGAAATCTTTGTCTCTACATGATCCATGAAAATATCTGATAGCTATGGGCTTAGAGAATTGCCCATTATAAGTCCTGCACTGTTATTTGTATATATTTGATTATTAAATTCAAAGTAGCCCTGGTTTATGCAAATTTCAAGAAGATATAAATTTTCAGATGAAAAAACCCGGTACTTTCTGCTCGATTACATATACAGGCAAAATATCAACAAAAATAGCCAAACACATAAAAAAGAAAGGAATAACACCAGCTTTCAGAACAAATAACAACTTGGGCAAAAATATATATATATATATATATATATATATATATATACACAGTGGTGTATACAAACTTAAATGTGGCGACTGTCCAAAAACTTACATCGGTCAAATTGGTAGAAATTTTAATAAACGAATAGCAGAACATAAAAGGGCTTTCAATAATAGAAAAAACAGATTCTATATACGCACTTCACCTTCTAGATCATAATCATTCTATTAATGACGAATTAAAAATTCTTCACATTCAAAATAAAGGCCTTAAGCTATCTTTGTTAGAATCTATGGAAATTAAAAAATTAAAACACAGATATAATTCTGAATGACTAACTTGAGACAAACAGTTCTCCTCTGCTCAAACTATTTAATTAAAGACTATAAAGTGTAAACACATGCCAAAAATAGATCACTTGAGAAAGGCAATCAGCCGAAGCAGCTGTAGTGATAAGATTATATAATAAATTTTTTGTGGAAGTTTTGGTGTTTTATTGTTACATGTTCTATTTCTGTTTTATTGTTGACAAAAAATAGATAGCCAATGATTTTGTAGAATAGAAAACGTAAACCAACTACCAATATAGAAATTGTTTCCCTTTTTATTACTAACTAATTGTAAGATGTGTTTTAACAGAATCTCAAAGTTTTAAACTTTAAAAATGTTCTCCTGAACAAAACCAAAAATGTGACTTATCAAGTTATTTTCCCTGTGGTCTTCAAATACAAAAGACAAAAACAACATTTCGAACTGCAAATATTTCCATAAATGTTTCGAATCAAAAATATTGAGAAAGCTATATTCTATTTACTGTTATTGCAATCATTTTGTTTTTGCAGCTTATTTTAAACTACGCATTCAGCTAAAGTTGATATTTGTTTCGCATTAATATTTTGGAAGCGTTGTACGCAACAACGTGATTCACGTTTCGCTGCAACGTGAACTTTGAACGGTAAAATCGTATAAGAGGATCTCCTCGGTTTAAAATTAAAAATATTTTGCAATTGCCCCGTACAATCCAAAACACACCTATGACCTCTCGATAAATTTCTTAAATCTGAAATCTCTATTATACTTACAAAATACAGGCTGACGCAAAAGTGTATTTACAAACATCATAAATAATACAGTAGTTTCCACTCTAACATCGGTAATCGCCCGTGTAACAAATGAATTCCACTTGAGATTGTAAATATTTGGTATAGATTAGTAAAAAAGTTGTAAATAAAACAACGAACAATGTTTATGAAAATATTAACGAATGATGATATTGTTTATTTTAAAAAAGTTATAGTTCATTATTAGAGGCACACTCGAGGCACATTTAGAGTTACGTCGCTGTCAGATACATTCAATAAGAAGTCTTTATTTAATTCATTCCAAACAATGGCCTAAAGACTGGACAAAATCTACAATAACAACCATACATAAAAAAGGCAGCTTCCATAAATGCGACAATTATAGAACTATCTCTCTTATATCCCATGCCAGCAAGATAATGCTACATATAATCAATGAGAGACTGAAAACATTCCTTCAAAGAGAAATTCCACAAGAGCAAACTGGATTTACCAAAGGTAGAGGCACTCGAGAACACCTGCTGAATATAAGACAGATAATCGAGAAATCTAGGGAATTCAACATCCCACTATACATCTGTTTTATAGATTACCGTAAAGCGTTCGACAGGGTCAAGTGGAGACACTTATGGCGAATACTAAAAGAAGTAGTACCACAACAACTAATTACGCTTATAACCGAACTATATGAACACACTACTGGATCAGTTAAAGTACTTGACACACTTTCGAACGAGTTTCATCCAGAACGGGGTGTCAGACAAGGATGTATACTATCTCCACAATTATTCAACATATATGGAGAGTATATTATGCGAAGAGCACTTGAAGGATGGGAAAAGGGCATCTCAATAAATGGTCATAAACTAAACAACCTACGTTTCGCAGATGACACAGCCCTTCTTGCAAATAGTCAAGCAGAGCTGATGGAACTTATACGACTGATCGAAAACGAAAGTCAAATATTTAGTCTGCAATTAAACATATCAAAGACAAAGATCATGATAGTGGATAGACTATACAACAATCATCCAAACATAACCACAATTGACCGGTTCGAGGTTGTGAGCTCATACTTATATCTGGGATCATTAATCACAAACACAGGGTCATTACAAGAAGAGATTAAACGTAAATGTGATCTAGCAAAAGTTGCCACAGCAAAAATGACCAAAATATGGAAGGAATGTCAAATTTCAAGAGCGATAAAGATGAGGTTGATCAACTGCTTAATATTCCCAATACTGACCTACGGATGTAAATCTTGGACTCTGAGACAATCGGAGAGAAAAATGATAAGACGCCACTGAAATGTTCTGTTGGAGACGAATGTTACGAATTCCTTGGATCGACCGTAGAACAAATAATCGAAATCCTTTAAAAAGGAGCCGCTTTTTAGGAGAATGATGACAACTACTAGGAATGTGAATTAAATCTCTCTCTTCAATCCTGACCCCCCAGGGGGAGTGTAGTGGTCGACGTGATGTCGTGTATTGTCCGTCTCCAGAGATCTCTGTCTCTGGTCATTTCTTTTAATTCATGCATAGGTCTTTGGCATATTCCTGTAATTTGATCTATCCATCTTGTTGGGAATCTTCCTCGTGATCTTCGGCCTTCTACCCAATTTTAAGAGATCTAAAAGTTAGCCAATGACTCTCTAGTAAAGTCCATCTCCAACAATTAAAATATTTTGGGCATGTTATGAGAGCAAACACAGAAAACATGGAAAGACTCATAATACAAGGAAAGGTAGAAGGCCGAAGATCACGAGGAAGATTCCCAACAAGATGGATAGATCAAATTACAGGAATATGCCAAAGACCTATGCATGAATTAAAAGAAATGACCAGAGACAGAGATCTCTGGAGACGGACAATACACGACATCACGTCGACCACTACACTCCCCCTGGGGGGTCAGGATTGAAGAGAGAGATTTAATTCACATTCCTAGTAGTTGTCATCATTCTCCTAAAAAGCGGCTCCTTTTTAAAGGATTTCGGTATAAATTACCTGTTTATTACTAGGTATAGTCCTACCAGAGATCTAAGACAGCCATTAATATTTATTATCGATAACTGTCTACCGCAGGCAGCGGGGGATCGCCTCTGGACAGGATCGTACTTTTATTTTCGATTTGCATTACTTATTCGATTATTTTCTACAAATAAAGTTTTCTATAGCAGACAACTTTGGTACTATGTATTTGGTGTATACGACGTCGGAGACAATGATGTCCATTTGTATACCTATCACGAAGAAATTACTAAACGTGGTCAAAATGAAGTAACTTCCATGATATTTCATTATCTAAAAGATCATATACTCGATAAAATGGATGAAATATGGTTTTTCTCTAATGGTTGCCGGGTCAGAACACAAACTATTTTTATCCGCTTTTCATATACCCTCGTGTATGTACTGAAATTAGCATGGGAGATACACGCGTATACTCAATACGAGGACATTTATACCTATCTTGCGAAGTGACTTTAGTCTCATTTCCCGTGCAAAAAAGTAGTTGTTGATGGTTGATGTTCTGGATGTTTCCAGAAGAATGGTAGTCTTATTATTAGGAAATATTATTCGTCTGTCAAGGTCTAAACCTACTCCGTTTAAAGTGGTTAATGCTGAGAAAGAGACTGACTAGTTTCTTATGGACGAAAGTTTTAAGGATTTATTTTTAAAGAATTCAAAATCAAAAGTTTCAGTGAAACCAGCAAGAATGTTACAGCATATCTGAGAAGCATCCTGGAAGTTTTAATACAGGGGTGGCCAACCCGCGGCACGCGTGCCACTCTGTGGCACGATTGAGTCATATCAGTGGCACGTGTAGCGTGCCACTGATAGGACTTTCAAACTGATCAAACTTTCAAAAAAATTAAAACTTGAAAAACAAAAAATAATAAGAAGAAACTTGGTAGGTTTACGAAAGTTACGATAGATGCGGCATCATTGCATCCTCTGGCGAGCGATATTGCTGCGATTGGTGCACGTGATCCTAGCTGTCGTAATGTGCAATAGGACTGCGTTACCCTTGCTTAGTTTATTTTAAACTGCAGCGTTGTATGTGCACATTTTGTCATCGCGCATTGTTTCTTTAAAATTTTAAAAGTATTTGTTCGATATGTCCACGAGTAAGCCTTCGACTTCAACACGAAAATACGAAGATGATATTGCAATTCGCGATTTTCAACCTGCTTGGGAAGAACAATTTTTATTTACTACTCGTAATACTTCAAAGCCTGTTTGTTTGATATGTGGATTGTCTATAGCAGTTCCGAAAAAATTTAACCTGGAACGACATTATGAACAACTGCATAAGGACTTCAGCAACAAATATCCTATTGGTTCACATTTGCGAGACGACTTTATTGAAAAAAAAAAAAAAGAAAACCCTAGCCAGCCAACAGTCACTGTTTCAGAAGAGAAGTGAAGAAATGGAAACTATGGTTAAAACATCATATGATTTTTCTCTACTGTTAGCCCGGAAGAAAAAAGCCTACTCTGATGGAGAGGAGATAATTAAAAATAGTCTGGCAATATTTGCTAAAAATGTGGGAGATGTAAAGATCAAAAATATGGTCGATAATATTGCATTATCCCGAAATACAGTCATGCGCCGTATAGATGATATGGGTCAGGATGTTGTTTCCCAAATTATAAGTGGATTACAATCCTGCAAATTCTTTTCTTTAGCGTTGGATGAAAGTTGTGACAACACAGAAAATGCGCAGTTAAGCATTTTTGTCCGTTATACCAATGATAATTTTGAAAATGCCGAAGAGCTTCTGGATTTGCGCCAACTAGTCACAACAACAGGAGAGGACATTTTTCAACAGCTTAAAAACGTAATCGAAGTCAACAAGGTTGAATGGTCAAAATTAGATAGTGTTTGTACAGATGGAGCTCCTTGCATGGTTGGTAGATTAAAGGGGTTTGTTACATTACTGGAAAACAATTTGGGAAGAAAAGTTTTTAAGTACCATTGTATTATTCACCAGGAAGCTCTTTGTGCCAAGGACCTAAACATGTCATCTGTTGTTGACCCTGTAACACGCTGCATTAACAAAATACGAGCTCGGGCATTGAATCGACGACAATTTCGAGAACTGTTCGCGGAAGAAACGGAGCAAGATGGAGAGTTACTTCTCCATTGCAGTGTGCGCTGGCTCTCCAAAGGAAATGCACTCAAAAGGTTTTGGAACTTGAAGGAGTGCGTCTTAATATATTTGCAAGAAAACAATGAACTACCCAGTGAGTGCTCGTTACTTAATGATAAAGATTGGCTTTGGGATTTAGCTTTTCTCACTGATATTATGAGACATTTAAATCTATTAAATTTAAGATTACAGGGAAATAATTTTATTTTTTCTACTCTAGTTGGTCATATATCTTCTTTTGTGAATAAACTTATGTTTTTTTGTAACGATTTTGGAGAACAGAGACTGACACATTTCACATTAATGCAGGAATTAGCCAACAAGGTCAGTAGAACTCCAAATTATGACAGATTTAAAAACCTTATATCTATTTTGCTAGGTTCATTCAATACCCGGTTTGAAGATTTTCAAAAAGACAAAATGAATGTTGACCTTTTCATAAGTCCTTTTTCTATTTCTCTGCAAGATATCAATTGTTACTCAGCTGAAATACAGATCGAAATTATTGATTTACAGAACCACACTATACTAAAAACCAAATATAGGGAAATTATTTCAACTGTTACTGATCCCAATTATATTGAATTTTGGAAATTTGTACCAGCAAACAATTTTCCTAATTTACACAAGTTAGCTCTGAGATATTGTTGTAGATTTGGTTCAATGTACGTTTGTGAGCAAATGTTCTCTATTATGAACATAATAAAATCAAAATATCGGTCACGATTAACTGACATGCATTTAAAAAATCTAATTCTGTTGGCTAGTTCCGAAATTAATCCCAATATAGATGAATTAAAAAAATACAAGTTCAAATACCACATTAAATAAGTAATTGTTTGATAATTTGAATTTTAGATAATAAGAAAATATTTAAGTTTTTTTGTTTAACGGTTTTATTTTATTTTTATTAACAATAAAGTAAGTTTGTTGTTATGTTTTACTTATTACGTTATTTTTTAAACCTCCAATATCTTGACTAAACGGAAAAATGTGGAATTTACATAAGAAATACATATTGTACCGTATATTATTAATATATAGTATCCATATTAGTATGTCGAAAAATTTTAGTGGCACGCCAAATTTTTTTTGTTCTCATATTGGCACTCGACTTAAACAGGTCGGCCACCCCTGTTTTAATACGTCAAAGTTATCACGACCCATGGAGGTTCCACACCATTAGTGTAAAAACAACACCAAAACAAAATAACTCTGATACCAAATAAAGTGAAAAATAAAATAAGTCAACCAAAGTTTCGCGTTTTAATGAAGTTAACCAAATATCTCAAGAATCCTCTTAATAAAAAATGTTATCTTAATCTAGAATCAGAATCCGGGGAAACCAAGAACCATACTCCAGTCGTAGAACTATTTAGAGATGGTAATAGCAGTGGCGAATAGACATCATACAATTTTTATTATTTCTACGAGGATATTATATATGTTCATTGTCCAATATATTTTGCTAGGTTTCTACCGATTTTTGTTTAAAATATCAATAAAAATATGTAGGTAACATGGTAAAGAAAGAAATCTGAGCAACTCTTTAGAATAGCTCGAGACAGAGACAGTTTCGCCATGTTAATCGCCAACGTCAAGGGGACTTGATAGGGCACGTTAAGAAGAAGGTAACATGGAGTAGGTAATCAACCTGTACAATTATTTTGATATCCACATTCCTTCCCATGAAAATCTTAGTAAAAGTAAGATTTGAAATAAATTGAAACTGGGCAGTTTTTCTTGATTTGCCAAAAGTTAAATTTTTGGACAAGTGTTGTTTTTCAAATAAACTTTAATTGCTTTAGTGTGATCTGATTTGTATATTTGGAGTAGATCGGTTTCTTCACTTTAATTATGGTCTCTTCATATTTACTAATCTTGATTAATAAGATTATCCAGTAACTTATGTATACTATATCTAACACAATTATATAAAATTGCTATATTTTAATTTCAATTTTTGTCACTACTCTATCAAAATCAGTTTCATACATATTCAACCTAATACATAAATAGCGTGGCGCCGTAGAGTCTACAAAACAACGATCGAATTAAGTTTTGTATGGTAATAAAACAGGTCCGCTAGTTTTTATAGCAAACCTACTACTTAAAGTTGTTTGAGACAGATACTGTACTTTTTTTGTATTCACTTATGTTAATTTGGTTACTAATGAATAAAATAAATGTAAAATAAAGGAGGAATATACAACCTATTTAGTCTAAAATCTAAACGATATAAATGAGTCGAAAATAAATAAATCGCCAAATTAATAAGATAAAAATAGAGCATCGGGATTTCCGAATGATTAAATGTGGAAGAGCCGTCTGGCAGAAAAAAAATCGAAACTTTTTTAGCGTGTCTACATCTACATCAACGGAGATTGACGATAACGATGAGAAGAGCTTTTATGTTCTCCGTCCTAAGTGGTTTTAAGTTCCTAAGTTTCTAGAAGAGAACTACGAAACCAGCGTTCGTAGTTCTCGAGTTGCTACATCCCAATATTATGTGAAACTCAACGGGTCTGTGTTCGCCTTCAATTTTACTCGACCTCGATAAAACAAGAGACCATTTATTTATTTCATAGTTACAGAGACAAGCCAAAGTTTTCGATAATCGTGAAACGAACTAGCTGCAATATTTGGGTGTACTGAGAATACTGTTGCAAAAAATAATGTTATCCGAAAATAATAATAATTTTTAAAAAATCAATAGATTATCCATATTAAAGAGAAATAATACCAGAATAATTATCGAATTAATAAGCACACACCAATAATAGCGACAATTGACAACTCAAAAATCTTAAGATATAATAGGAAAAACAAATGTGGAATGATAACATCCAGGCCCTAAATTTGGTAGTACTTAACAACGGTAAGGCGACCTTCGTCAGGGGAGAAAATCAGAAACATATCGACGTCACAATGGCGATGAAAGGTTGTGGAATGAGACGTTCTGTATGGAGAAATATTCACTCATCAAGTACATTTTGTTTAAAATTAGAGGAAACGTAACAAAATCAAGGGAGGGAGACAGGTCGAAATATATTAACAAGAAGACGCAACGAGGAAATCCAAGGGATGAGGAGCCACGCCTAAAACTTCCAAGAGGGATACGAGAAGATAAAAGATATGGCAGAAAGGTTCACGGGGTAGAAGAGCTAACAGTCGCTCCTATTGGTGGACGGATAAGAATGCAGAAATAAGAAGAAGTTACATCGAGCTTAGAAGAAAAGTCATGAGTGTAAATCTTAAATAGGATATCTGGGGAGATGCCTATCGAATATTTGTAAGGAGTTTTAAAAAGCCGGAGGAAAGAACTGGCCAAACCTTTTCTCCATTGAGCGAAAAAATAAGCTTTACGCCGCTCCAGGTGGAGACACCAAGGTAAGAAATGACGGAAGCCGGCCAAACACTGAAAGTAAGAAAAGCCCCTGGATCTGATAGCATAGCACACAAGATAATAAAAATCAGCATTAAGAAAAAGGTACAATGGATACAGGATACTATAAACAACCTGCTAAGAAGGCAAGAGGTTCCAGGAGGTCTGAAAACGGCAAATCTCATACTTATCACGAAACCGGGACAGGAATTAAACGACCCTGTGGCATACATATCTATATGCCTGTTAAAAACCTTAGACAAAGTCTGAGATTCTTATAAACAGCAGGCTGGAGAGACACATAATAGAAAAAGGTGCCATATCCGACCGTGAGTATAGGTTTAGAAAAGATAGACGCCATAAGTACGATCAAGAGTGAAATATCCATATGTAGAAGCAGATAGATGGTGGCTTTCTTCATCTATATAAGAAATGCTTTGAATAGTGCTAGCTGGAAAATTATTTTCAGACCACTGGGCTACCACATGGGAGGACCGGGGACTACCAAAAGGGGAATTTTAATGGAAGTGTTCCACTCTATTGTCATCTACGCGGCACCAGTATGGCAACAAGTATTTAACATCAAGAAATATAGGAGGGTATTAAAGAAAGCCCAAAGAAAAAGCAATGCTAAGGGTAGAGGGTGCGTACAGAAAAACATCAACGGTGGCCAAACGGTGAATACGATGGTGACGGAAAGGGCAGAAACATACGGGAAGAATGAACAGGAGAAAATATTAGCTAGGAATTAGATACAATAACGGGGTAGCAGGAAGATAGATGGATAAATGAGCATAGAGCAGCCTGGACGAGGGTAAATTTTAAGTATCACAGAATGGATGAAGTGCGGTGACAGGGACACTAATTACTTTTTCACCCAGTTCACGATCACGGCTCCTTCATGGCCTCCTGGAAAAAATAGGGAAGGTTGCGAATGAAAACTGCAGACTGGGGAATAGCTGACACCGCTGAGCACTGTGTACCGAGTGCAGAATTTTCGACGAGGAAAGGAACGAATTACACAATAATGTAGTTAGGGTAAGTGCAAATACCATAATGCAGGTAGCAATGGGGGGGGGGGACTGAATACAATGTAATATTGGAAGCAGTAACTCGAATTGTCAGAAAGAAGCAAAAATATCAGAGAGGGATCTATAACGAGAGAGGAAAAGGGAAAAATAGACAGAAAGAGAGAGGGAGAGAAGAAGGGGTAATTAATGTGATGCACCAGTCTGGATAGAACCTACCGCATGAGTAGTCCAGAAAAGGGGGTGGACTCTAGTTGGTAAGCGAACTAGGGTGTATCTATGGGCGTGATCCTTCTGGGGATCCGTCTAGCCTGAATCCAATACACGCCAGGTCATTCTTAATGAGACACGTTCTGATACTGTCTTTAGAAGAAACTGTACCATGTCCTTAAAACCCCATAAAAAAAGGAGATACAAAATTACAGATTCGCTTGTCAAAAAACCTAGAAATTTAGGAAAAAATATAATAACCGAAGCATATCAAAGTGCAACTTATCTGGAGATATGTGTTTTGTGGAATGGCGTTATTGGAAGACACTTTTCTGTAGACACTGATTAGGATTTGGTATTTACAAGTAAGTTACATAGTTAAAAAAATTGGTAAGAATTATTTTTGACAAATTTCTTTTTTTTTAGGCTAAAGAAGAGCGACTTTTAATATTATGGCAATAGAAAATTAAGTCAAAATTTTCAAGAGCATAAAGATTGGACAGATTGTGATGGTCCAGATTTGAAGTGTGTGTTGGAAAACAGTAGGAGTCGCGTTATTAGCAGGAAAAATAAAGCTTTTCATCCCGACTGTCTCAATAGAAAAGTAAAGTTTCCTGCTTCTGTCATGATCTGCTGCAGCATGTCGCCTAAAGGTGTGGGAAAGTTACATTATATCGATGGTATTGTCAACACGGACAAATATTGGAATATTTTAGAAGAATCTCTTTTACCGGTTATTGAAGAAAGTTTAACATCAACAGAAGATTTTGTCTTCTAACAAGACGGAGCAGGTTGCCAAAAACGCCCTTAAAACCCTCAAAAAAGTTTAAACTAAATTGAAGATTCACTGAAATGGGTTTTTAATAATCCCGACATCTCCCCGATAAAACTTTGTAATGCAAAATACAAAAAATCATTAAGGAAACATCATATGGGGAATAACAAAACAATATTATGATAACCATGTTGGGCCTACTAGTTATGCTGAAAAACTCAAACAAAAAAACTTTCGATTTATTACCTTGCGTGACAATGATGTTACCTTATGGGTAATATTTTCTCAGGTACCAGTTTGTTCCAAAAGGTGTATAAAAAAGCACTAATTAAATTAAAAACAACTTTCTACGATCAACTTTTATCATGTCATGTAATCGGTACGATCAGATACTGTTTAATTATCTTTAAGATCATAATTGCAGTTAATTTGCCGTAAAAACCTAATAAAAGTAGTTGTGATAATCTTACCATAAAAATATTTATCTACCAATTACTTATAATGACATCACAATTCAAATGGTTTTCATAATTGTTACTAACTGTTTATGAGAATTGGTAATTTGTGCAAAATTAATATTTCGTTTATAGAAAAAGAAAATGTTTCGAATTCGAAGTCTGATTGGTCTTCTAGCGTAGATAAATACGTCTTTTACTTTTTGTTCTTTTCGGAACTTTATAATAAAAATTGATCTATTGAATCTTAAATTTAGCTAATTCTTTGAAAAAAGTATGCTTTCATCCAGTTCCATCAAAATTGAAAAATAAAAACATCGAAAAAAGACAATTTTCTTATGTATTTTTAAGGTTATGTTAGAAATGTTAATAAACAATAGGTATAACAAAAGACTTATACATTATATATTGAACTTTTGTATGTGAAATTTTTGATAAGATGTCAAATTTCGCAGGAAAATCTTTGTTCACTCCATTTAAACTCCTCCCAAATCAACCCCGGAACTTTTTAGCCGTTTAATTTATATTTTTTTGTGTATTATATTACAGGAACCACTGAGATTGTTATACACTAAACCCACAATAACCTCGGTATACACGCCCCTAAACCTTATATTTTCATCCCCAACTAACTTCCAATCACAACCCAATCAGCTTGTACTGGGAGACTTTAACAGTCACAGTTTACTTTAAGGTTATGCAGATTCGGACGCAAATGGAGACGCATTAGAAGCATGGGCCGAAACGAATGGCCTCACGTGATCCTAAACTTCCACCATCTTTTCAGAGTAAAGTTTGGAAAAGAGGATATAACCCGGAAATCTGTTTTTCAAGTAATAACCTCGAAGACCGATGTACCAAAGTAGTAGATGGCTCCATACCAAAAACTCAGCATAGACCAATTGGTATAAATATCTTTTCAATTGTCAGACCACAAGCTATTCCATTCAGAAGGTGATTTAACTTCAAAAAGGCAAACTGGCAAAAGTATGCAGACATGCTAGATTCTAAGCTGCTACGTCTTGAATCAAAAGTAGAGAACTACGAACAATTTGTAGAGGTACTCAAAAATGTGTCTAGACAAGCTAACCCCAGAGGATGTAGACAACAATATGTTCCCGGGATGTCCAGCGAGTCCAAAGAACTAAAGAGAACATACGAAACCCTCTATTCCACTGACCCTGTTAGCCAATAAACGGTTGACTGCGGAGCAGTACTACTCAAACAGCTAAGTCAAGCAAGACAGGAAAAGTGAATTGAGATCCTGGAAAAACTGACACATAGTAGTAAAATAGCATGGAACCTTGTAAAAAAACTTGTGATCCAAAAGAACATAAACCACCTTGCAAAATTACAGCAAACCAAGTCGCTGCCCAACTCCTAATGAATGGAAGAACTACGAACCGATATAAGGATCCAAACACTAGAAGCAGTTTGCATTCGGAGACAAATCAGTGAACAAATAAAGCATCTATGCCAAGGAGCAAAAAACTGGATCTTGCAATTTTATAACACGTGCTGTAAAGCCTGCGAAATTCCAAAATTACGGCGGAAATCTTATTATAAGTAATAGCCTTGTTAAAACCAGGAAAGAACCCAGAAAATCTCAGTAATTACAGACCCATTCCGCTGTTGTGTCACTTTTTTAAACTATACGAGAGACTCAATACTCGCCAGAATAGAAAAACATGTCGACAAGCACCTCATCCCATAACAAAGAGGATTCAGACCCGGCAAATCTCGCACCGGTCAATCCTCGCACTAACAGAACACATTGAAGAGGGCTTTGAAGAAAAACTTATCAGGGGCTGTTTTCGTAGATTTGACAGCAACCTATCACACAGTAAGGCACAAAACATTGCTCCGCAAATTATACGACACTCTTAATGACCACCATCTGGGTAAGGTCGTATATTTTTTACTGCAAAACTCACGTTTTTTCGTTAAGATGGAGACAGATACAGACAACACTGCACAAAAACGAGAGGGAATGAGTTGATATGAACTGTGACTGTGGAGAAACACAGAATAAGGAACGTCTTCTTACATGCAGAAACTGTCCTCATCGATGAACCCTCGAAGATTTGTGGCTAGGTAACAAAGATGGAACTGCCCGATATTGAGCCGAAATTTTATGAATGACATGTCCGGATACGATAAAGTAAAGTAAATTAATTACAATATCCCACTGCAGGTCACTACGTCCATAACGGATGAAAGTCGCATTTTTACATACATTTAAAATTAATAGAATACATTGATAATAGGTTGCCAGTCAAAAAGTGGCCGCAAATATTTTTATAATTTTTGAACAATATTTTATTTCATGTAAAATATTAATTACTATTTAACTCGGAATAAGCCACAATTAAAGATAAAAATACGTTTATTGACGTTTAAATTTCCCCTTCGGAAATCGATCTCAAAATACAAACAGTAAATTAAACAAATTTTGTTTTTTGTTACATAGATAAAAATTCTTCTAATAATTTAATTTTATCTGACTCACTTATATTGACAATTCAGACATACATTATGCATTTTAAAGTAGACGACTTTAAAATGATATTGCCAATATTGTTGAGTTGCGCTCCTGGGACGACTTTACTTATAAGATAGTTCATTCGATTACATGAAATCAACTTTAACTTGAGAATATCCGTCAGAAAAAAATCATAGCATGTAATTCGTCTTTAAAAAGACAAACACATGACATGATGACAGTAAAATTCTCCTGTTAGTGATTCCATAGTAAATTATAAGGGAAAAACCAGGAAAAAAACCTCACAATACTATCCCTACATTGTAAGTATTTGTTCGTGAATTTAGTTTACCTTCAACAAACATCAAAATTCTGATTTTATATGTTACGTTATTTAAAAAACATAAATGATGTATCCTCTATAATATGTTACTGACTTACTAATACTGGTATTTTCTTATTCATAACTTCCTCTTTCAATATTGGTAACCAGATCCTACTACATTCTGCCGAGGAATTTGCAACACAATTGGCATCATTTAGCATAATTAGAGCCGCTTCTTTGATTTTTCTTTTTTTACCATCCGTTTCTTTTAGGACTACATTTGAATTATTCCATTGAACCCTATGTTCATTATCCCATGCTTGTTTACATATTTGAGATCTATCAAATTCTCTATTTTTAATATAAGATTGATATTCACTTATTCTAACATTTAATGGCCTTGATGATTCACCTAAATAAAACTGATCGCATTCACAAGGTATTTTATAAATGCAATTCTTTGTCCTTTCTTGTTCATTGTTAGGTTTGGTTTTGGACAAAATAGATCTCAACGTGTTTGTTGTTTTGAATGTTGTTGAAATGTTGAATTTATTTCCTATCCTTTTAAGTTTTTCTGATAATCCTTTTATGACGGTATTGTTATTTTCCTCATATTATTCCTTGTGTATGCTGTAGGATCTCGTTCTTGTTCTGTTCTATTCGATCGATTGTTGAAAATTCCTTATTTATAAACGATAAATGATAATCATTTTTTAATAAAACAGATGTTAACAAATGTTTCTCCTCCAAGAACGAATTTTCGTTAGAACAAGTAATTTTGGCTCTCTCGTATAAGGATTTAATTATTCACCTAATATACACCTGAGTCTCATATCCAGTATCGTTCTTAGAGATTAAAACATCCAGGAAAGGTAGCGTGTTATTATATTCCTTTTCCATGGTAAATGTTATTGTCTCTTCTTTATCGTTTATATCATTTAGGAATGTGTCCAACAACTCTGATCCATGAGGCCATATTGAGAATACATCATCTACATACCTCCACCATACTGTGGGTTTGAAATTTTGTTTAGAAATGATATTTGTTTCAAAATCTTCCATAAATATATCGGCTATGAATGGAGATAATATAGAGCCCATTGCTAGACCAAACTTTTGTTTATAGAATTCATTATTTAGTTGAAAATATGTATTATCAGTACATAATGTTAATAACTCAATTATAGCCGATATGTTTAGTCTTGTTCTAGTTGCCAATGAATCATCACTCTCTAATTTTGTCTTGACTATATTTAAAGTCTTATTAATGGCACATTCGTAAATAAACTATTTATGTCAAAACTTACCAAAGTATTATTTGAATTAAATTCAATATTTGATAATTTATTTAAAAAATGTTGTGTATTTTTTATGAATGATTATCAGAAAAACTTAAAAGGATAGGAAATAAATTCAACATTTCAACAACATTCAAAACAACAAACACGTTGTGATCTATTTTGTCCAAAACCAAACCTAACAATGAACAAGAAAGGACAAAGAATTGCATTTATAAAATACCTTGTGAATGCGATCAGTTTTATTTAGGTGAATCATCAAGGCCATTAAATGTTAGAATGAGTGAACATCAATTTTATATTAAAAATAGAGAATTTAATAGATCTCAAATATGTAAACACGCATGGTATAATAAACATAGGGTTTAATGGAATAATTCAAATGTAGTCCTAAAAGAAACGGATGGTAAAAAAAGAAAAATCAAAGAAGCGGCTCTAATTATGCTAAATGAGGCCAATTGTGTTGCAAATTCCTCGGCAGAATGTAGTAGGATCTGGTTACCAATATTGAAAGAGGAAGTTATTAATAAGAAAATACCAGTATTAGTAAGTCAGTAACATATTATAGAGGATACATCATTTATGTTTTTTAAATAACGTAACATATAAAATCAGAATTTTGATGTTTGTTGAAGGTAAACTAAATTCACCAACAAATACTTACAATGTCGGGATAGTATTGTGAGGTTTTTTTCCTGGTTTTTCCCTCATAATTTACTATGGAATCACTAACAGGAGAATTTTACTGTCATCATGTCATGTGTTTGTCTTTTTAAAGACGAATTACATGCTATGATTTTTTTCTGACGGATATTCTCAAGTTAAAGTTGATTTCATGTAATCGAATGAACTATCTTATAAGTAAAGTCGTCCCAGGAGCGAAACTCAACAATATTGCCAATATCATTTTAAAGTCGTCAACTTTAAAATGCATAATGTATGTCTGAATTGTCAATATAAATGAGTCAGATAAAATTAAATTATTAGAAGAATTTTTCACTATGTAACAAAAAACAAAATTTGTTTAATTTACTGTTTGTATTTTGAGAACGATTTCCGAAGTGGAAATTGAAACGTCAATAAACGTATTTTTATCTTTAATTGCGGCTTATTCCCAGTTAAATAGTAATTAATTTACAATGCCACAAGATAATAGCTTCAGAACAATATGTATAATATTCCTAGGACAATATTTTGTTTTGTAAAGAAAATCGCATGTTATGCGACGATTTTCTCCCTTTATGCCATTTTACGAATCGATAGAGGAGAATTGATTTCATGTTTAAACATTTTGTCATAAGACCTACTGGTGCTCTAAGTGGTTTTAATTATGAGCTAAATATATAATGTTTTTAAGTCAATATCCGTGATTTTCTCCTTCATAAATCTTAAACATTTATTTTATGCCTTCAAAAAAAGGCATAACGGCATATCGTGGAAACTAAAAATTTTACCTTGGAAAAGTTGTGGAAAATTTGATTTTCACAAAACTCCACCTGGTTTAACTCTAATTTTCCTTTATTTTGTTTATCCCATGGCATTTTAAGTATACAAAAAGGCATAACGGATAAAATCGTGGTCGAACTTCGTATTGAAATCCGACGGTTATTTCAAGGCACATGATTATTTAATATAAAAATCTCAGTTTATGACGAGTTTAACGAGATTTTGAATACTTTAAATCGAGCAAGAGATAAATAATATGCGCATCACTTATGCAAACAATGCTTTTGTTGATTTTAAAATAAGTAGGAATACGATAACCTACTTTGGTTTCAAAACCGTCTGAATCAAAATGCAAAAAGTAATTAGGACGTTAATTGATATATTACACTTTAATTTGTAAATAATCAATTTTGATATAAGTTGAAAAATGGTTTTATAATGGCTGCGATTATATACGAGGTATGGGTAAAAGTATTAAGATTGATCGAGGATTTTTATAAGACAACTTGCATTTAGCCCAGCCTATAAAAAAATAGGGGCATTTAGTTAATAAAAAATACGTATTGGAGGTACTTTCAGATCGGCTTATTGTTTAATAACCAAGGTCTAAATTAAATTATTAAATTATAAATTTACTATACATTATTTATTTATTATAATTTATTATAAATTAATTATAAATTAGTAAATTATTGGATTCTATAAAGACTTGAATAAAAGAAGTGTACAAAAGGACAATACGAAATTATTACTCTTGAATTTTCTGGTGACACTAGCAGAAGAGTTAATTGAATTGGGAAGGCCCACAAATGTAAAAAGGTAAACGACAGAAACATAATATGATTAATGATGGAGACCATTTGCAAAAACAAGGTACTTTAGATGTTCACAAAATAAACCAGTAACCGAAACCAGGACTATTGGTGCCTCTATTCAAAAAATTGTTTTTTATCACATCATTAGGACTATCAGCAAATAAAGAAGATCTACTGTCTAATATGTGCAGAGAACACGGTGTCGATGTCTTACTGGTTCCAGAAACCCATCGAGGTACTGCAAGCCGCACACCAAGGATTCGAGGTGGACGTGCAACGTTTTTACTTTGAAAAATAGTAAGAGAGACTTGTACTGGAGAGACCACAGGACCAGTATGGCAGAGCAGTCTTCGTCGGACCACATACCGACATAGTTTCCACATCTTTATCATATCGAGATGATATCGAGGTCCTTACAGTGGAACTAAAGTATTGTATAGTAAAGTCCATCTACAAACCGCCAAACGCTGACTTTGTTTTGTGAGGAACCGTATAACTTTCAATCACAGCAAATAAAATTTATACTGGGTGACTTCAACTGTCACAGTATCGTGTGGGGGTATAACAAAACAGACTCCAATGGCGAAGAACGAGAAAATTGGGCTGAAAACATGAACCTCAAACTTATTCATGATCCAATATAGCCTGCGTCTTTCAACAGCGGAAGATGGCACAGAGGTTACAACCCAGACAATATATTTGTCAACGACAGGATTGGAGACCAGGTGACAAAAATTGTTGGAAGCGCCCTCCCAAAAACACAGCACAGACCAACTTGTTTTTTGAACTCAGCCATCAGATACGAAATTGTTCCTTTCAAGAGAAGGTTCAATTTCACTAAAGCAAAATGGGAAAAATTCGTTGAAGCTTTAGATCAAGAAGTTTCCCAGATAGAACCGTGTTCTGATTCATACGATAAATTTGTAAAAACTGTAAAACAAATATCACGAAAATATATTACTAGAGATTTGCGAACCGGCTAAATACATAGCGGGGCTAAATGAAGAATCCCGCCTCTCCGGCACCCAATCTGACAAAAGTCACACCCGATCAGATAGTCCATCGTCTGCTGACAAATGGTAAGACGACATTAAGGAAGAACAAAGTGAGAGTACAACGAAATATCGACGAAGAAGAGGATGTTCTAGGTACTTCATTTTGCCTGGAGGAGATGAGAGGTGCGATCCACCAAATGAAAGATAATAAAGTGGCTGGCCTAGACGACATCCGAACAAAACAAATAAAGCACTTTGGACCAAAAACTCTAGAGTGGCTCGTAAAAATGATGAACTGTTGCGTCCGTACATTCCAAATCCCCAAAATCTGGAGGAAAGCTAGAGTGGTGGTCCTCTTAAAACCAGGAAAGGATCCGGCGGATACAAAGAGTTTTAGACCTGTCTCTCTGTTGTGTCACGTTTTCAAGGCGTTCGAAAGAATGATACTGAACCGGATGGCTGAATTTGTGGACACTAAAATTATTCCTGAACAAGCAGGGTTTAGACCCGGAAAATGCTGCTGCAGTCAAACTTTTAATCTCACCCAACATATTGAAGATCGGTTTAAACGGAAAGAAAAAACAGGGGTAGTCATAGACCTGACTGCCGTCTATGACACAGTTAACCATCAACGGCTGCTGGTAAAACTGTACGAAATTACAAAGGATTTCCAACTAATAAGGTTAATGAAATGTCTTCTCCAGAATAGACGTTTCTACGTAACACTCCAGTCCAAGAACAGTCGGTGAAGGGATAAAAAAAATGGACTCCCACAGGGAAGTGTCCTCGCGCCATTGCTATACAACATTTACACCAACGACCAACCCAAAAAAACAACAAACATGACAGTTTATTTACGAAGATGATACAGCTGTGGCAGCTCAGGGAAGTACTTTCAATGAAGTCGATGTAAAACGGACAGGTGCTCTAGAAGACTTAGGACTATACTATGACGAAAACCATCTGAAACCCAATCCTACAAAAATCCAGGTGTGTGCATTCCACCTTAGAAACAAGCATGCCCGAAGGACACTGGAGGTGGAATGGCGTGGTCAGACCCTGGAACACAATGAGACGCCAAAATACATCTGTGTACGTCTGGATAGAACTCTGTCTTATTATAACTCCGTCTAAAGTAAGTGCCAGAAATAATATCATCCGCAAATTTACAAACACAAAATGTGGAGCACAATCGCACACTCTCCGTATCTCTGCCTTAGCATTATGTTTTTCTGCCGCCGAGTTTGGAGCACCAGTGTGGAGAAACTGTGCTCAAGCTAAAAACATCGATGTTGCGTTAAATGAAACGGTTCCTATAATATCTGGTTGCCTGAAACCGACACATATTGAAGAGGTCTACCCTATCTACCACCTGCTATCAGAAGACAGGTTACATCAGAGATAAAGCCACAGACGCTCCGAATACACCTATGGTAAGCGTCAACTACAACACATTTTGCTCCCTCGGAGGAAATGGCTGCTCGACACAATTTGTCGTATCCACACCATATACTATCATGCACAGAGATGAGAGAGACCTGCACAGAAGAAGACATATTCTTAGCGAGTGACAGGGCCATCTATGTGGCCAATCATTGGAAACACAAAATTTAAAGCTGGTGGTGTTTCGGACACGGAAAGTAAGTAAGTAAGTACCACATCATTGCAATGTTTTTTCGTGTAATGTACCTTTTTTAATTTTGAATATATTCTTTTTTTACTGATGGTATTTATTTATCCCACTTACTAATATTAATGGGACATATATGACCCACATCCTTTTAGGGGATTCAAGGCTACGCAACAATGTAAAAAAATTCAATAACTTTATGAGGTCTCCAAATGTCAACAAATATTATTAAAGTTATTTTGAACCATTTTATTTCGCTACAATGAAATCAGTAACGACAGGATTACCATCCAACAAGACCTATTGATTACATATTCTTCAATTTTACAAATCTTTTGGACTTAAATATTCATTACAACCGATAAGATAATAGAAATATTATGGATATTGTTTCACAGAGGCAAAATCTTACGATTGTTAGTAAATTTGATAAACTGTATAAAAAAGGACTTACCGTAGAGTGCCTCCAATACGTAATAAGATCCCGTATATTGCTACTGGGTGCCAAGAGCAAGAAATCCCTCCATTCGTCATAGCTAATGTTCAGACTACCATCTTGATCCATCCTACAACAAAACGTGGGTGAAACAAACAGTAGTGTATGAAGTAAGTTTACAGAAATTAGATCAAACTAAAACAAAAATGTACAGTTATTCAAATAAAAATCAACTGAAAATCATCTACATTTGTCTACTACTGGCTCTTTATATAGCAAAACTACTATTACTAAGTATTAATAGAAAACTGTAACAAACCTTCACGCCATGTAGACAAAAAGGACCGATGCTTCATTTGAAAATAAAAAATATTATTCCAAGGCCTTTAGACAGTGTTTTTTAGAGGTATAGAAATGTAAGTTGGTAACACTTTTTTAACTGTTGGCCATTTTGACACCTGATAAGTGATATATGTTAAGTTTGGTTTGGCGTTTTAGCATTAATAGACTTCGACGCCTGAACAATGCTTTCAAATTGTACAAATTTATTTTGAAAATTGTAGTTCTGTTGTATGGTCAACATAATAGTCCATCAGAGCAAGTAATTCGATTAACCATGGAACGTTTTTGCACCACGTTTACTCTAAATGATAATATGCATCTACAGACACGTCGTACAGTGTAAGATTTATGTATGTAAGATGTATGTAAGATTTTGCAGATCAAGAATTGAAGGTACATTATCACCTAGCAAGGCGTAGATTCGGAGAGTGTGTCCAAAACGAGATTGCCGTTGATTCCCATTTTCATAAGCGAATTTTGTTTAGCGATGAAGCTCAATATTTTGGTTGAATGGCTACGTCAACAAACAATATTGCCCTATTTTGAGTTAAGATATTCCTCAAATCTGTGTTGAGATACCATTACATTTAGAAAAACTGACTGTTTGGTGCGCTTTATGATCTGGTGGAATCATTGGACTGTACTTCTTTAAAAACGATGCTGGCCAGAACGGTACAGTCAATGGTAACCGCTAAAGAGCCATGATTACTGCCTTTTTCATTCCCCAATTGAATAACCATAATGTCAGGAGCTGTCGTTTCAATAAGACGGTGCAACATGTCACACAGCTTGTGCCACAATTGATTTATTGAAGGTTTTGAACGTTTGGTAACCGCATAATTTCACGTTTTGGACCGTGAATTGACCTACAAGATCGTGCGAGTTAACAATGCTAGACTATTTTATGTGGCGATATTTGAGGGTGCTAGTTTACACCAATAAGCATGAATCGATTGACCACTTGAAGGACAATATTCGCCGCGTTATTGCCGATATACGGCGACAAATACTGGAAAAAGTGATCGAAAATTGGAGCTCCAGATTAGACGAAGTCAGAGCCAACCATGACGGTCATATACCAAAAATCATATTTAAATTATGTTAAAAGATTATATTTCGAATAAAGTCAATTTTATGTTAATTTATAAAAATCATCTTTGTTTATTCCATTTTAGAGTTCTATACCTATAAAAAACACACTTTACTAGCCAATAAAAAATTGAGTGTTAATTTGTTGTTAAAATCTTTGTTGATACCAGGAATCAATAAATATAAAAGTATTATGTACGATTTTAGGAAAGGTAATTAATTCACACATGCCGTATATTCATAATTACTAGCAATATAAATACTACCGGGCATGTGTTTGTGAGCAACCAGGCAACACATGCGAAATTGGCAGTTGGAAGAAAATCAGATTTTCAGTTAATAAAAGCAATGGGAATAGCAACCTCAAATGTTCGAGTATTATTGCAACCAGGCAAACTGCATATTGTAGCATTTTATATTGAGATCCTATAGATCCTTGAGATTTTATATTGAGAATATTCTTGTATTTCTCCATGTTGTAACTGTTTGTGGTGACACAAAAATAAATGTTAAATTTTGTTTTCTAACATTTTGTTTATTTTTTTTGAACTAACCCTTTTTTTGAGTTCTATTTGAAAAAGATATGTTTTCGATGTTTTATAATAATTTCCCTAGTTACAACTAGTGGTTGTAATAGGTATAATTAGGCACCTCAACTGGCGCCCTATATTAAATTTCTTGAGGTGTTTCCGGTTTATTTTCATTTTGTTTGTCCCAAGAGATTTGTATAAGTACCCCTTTATTTCTTTTTTTGTAGTTACCCCAATCCAATCCCTTTATCTTTTCAGTCTCCAATTTTTTTACCCCATATTTTTTTCCATAATATTTTCGTTACAATATACTACTACGAGAAGTCGAAAGAGAGGATATAGAAATAGGCAGACTTTCGGAGACACATTGGAAAGGACAAGGACAGTTCCGAACGCAGATCATGTATACATATCGGGAGCAAATACCACAGGAAAAAATGGTGTTGCAATTATGGTGACAACAAAGTTTCATAATACGTGTATGATTACCAACCGATAAATGATAGACTTGTAAAAATAACCTTACTAGCATCACCAACAAAATGCACATTCTTCAGGTCCGTATGCCAACCTGAGACGAATTAGACAATGAAGTGGAAGACGTATACTCCGTTATTGAAGAGACAATAAGAAATATTTCATCTAAAGAACCACTTATAATCATGGGCGATAGAAACCACTGTAGAAAGAACCAGAACCGAAAAAAATCATTAAGAGAAAACACTGAATGACAGACAGAACGCTGCACAACTTCTTGAAGAGCGAAGGAGAATAAAATCTCTCATATATCAAAACGACATCAACAAAAACGAATTAGCAAAGTTAAATAGAAAAATTAAAAGAGTATGTAGGGATGATAAAAATAAACATAAATGAAGAATGCGAAGAAATAGAGAGACATGCAAACCGGTATGAATCCCATGAGCTATATAGCAAAGTATATCTATCCAGGGAATTTAAACTAATCACACAGACAATAACGAATCAAAACCAACATATTATAAATGACGAGAAAGGGATTGCGGAGGTATGGACAAAATATTGTCAGAGTCTATATGCAGATGATCCCCAGAATGCAAATCAGGACGAGTTCACTGCGAGAGAGAACCAAACATTCTAAAGTCAGAGGTCGCAAAGACATCAAAAAGTTAAGATCAGATCACCGCAGAACTTTTAAAAAAGACTAGAGATGTTGAAATAGATGTTATACATATGATCTGCGAAAAGATTTGGGAAACCGGAGAGTGGTCCAATGACTAGACAACATCCACTTTCATCCCTAATGAAAACTCCTATGCTTATGTGCTTTGTGGATTACACAAAGGCCTTCGATAACGTCAAATGGCAGCAGCTATGGTTCATACTAGCGGAAATGGGAACACCCCACCACTTAATTCAACTAATTAGAAGTCTATATAAAAATAATAAGTACGCAGTAAACATAAACAACACTCATTCCGATCATTTCAAAATAGAGGCAGGTGTCAGAGAGGGATGCATAATCTCGCCAACTATATTTAATATCTACAGCGTACAAAGTCCATCGCAAACAGCTTATGGAAGTCTTGAAAGCAAAACAAATTAACCACAATGATCTTCAGTTCATAGAAGATCGAACGAGCAATAGTACACATTCATCAAAACACATCAGAAAAAAATGGAAAGTAAAAGAGGGGTGAGAAGACACATATTCTTGAAGAAATTTTGAAATTTTTGAAACAACAGAAGGGTAAGACCAATATCAAAGTGGCTGCAAGAAGTCGGAGAAGACTTACAAAAGGCAGAAGTAAGAAAATGACAGGGACACACTAGAGACAGGAATAGCAAAATTAGCCAGTCAAATAAAATTATAATACACGTAAAAAGTAATTTTTTCGTTTTCACGTTTCACGTAGGAAAGAAATATTACAAAAATTAATAATAGTAATTTTCGATGATTTTTGCTATAAAATCAATGTTTAAACAATGACGCCGTTATACATTAAACTGATAATGTTGACATAAATCCATATTTTCATACCAAAACTTCAATGTTCTTAAGGATTCGTTCTAAAACGACTTACTTTACATTTTGTTTTTTGTTGATTGTCGTTGATGATTAAGATGATAAAGATAACTTAAGCAAAAGGGACTGATCCTCCCAAGAAATAGGAACGAGAAAGCTTTTGCGACTTGACCCCACCTGGGGGAGTACTGTCATTATATAGGTATAACCTGTACATAAAAGCTATAATTTATACTAACTAACCTTGAGTTTTAACCTTGTTTAGGCTTACCCCTCTTCAAGGAATGAGGAACTCCTTTTATTTTTGACGGAGTTGTGGGGGGTTTGAGAAAAACGTCAATTAAACGAAACGCGACATAAGAAGTAGAGAACTACTAAGGAAAGCAGGGAAAAAGAAGGTGGCTTATTTTGTGATCGATAAGAATCGATTGAACGCACAAGGAGTTGGGTGTGCCTAGCATGCAGTGTGAGGTACTTCAGGGTTACCAGCCATACAGTAGGAACGGCTCTTTATCAGCGTTTTTGGTGCGCAGTTTATCTGCGATAATAGATGGGGAAAGATTCAAGAATATCAAAATACTCCTCAGGAAGTTCAGGTCCAGCGTTATGTAGAAGTTTAGCTGGAGGGAATGGAACTTTTTTGGCGGGATGCCTGGTGAGTATTTGCCCTCTATGTGAACAAGGTGTCTTCAATGTTTGTTTTGCTCGGTTGTTTGAGCCAGCTATGGTTCTTAAGACATACTTCCTACTGAGGGTTAGGATTCTGTCCTTAATTGGCGTGATGTTGGTTATTGCATAAATGTGGGCTGATGGATACAGCCAATCTTTTCTCATGCAGAAGCGTAGTATTCTACGCTCAGTGGCGGTGATGGCGTTGAGTTCGTGATTCCTCAGGGAGAGGTAAGCGCATGCCTTGTATTCAATTATCGGTCTGATGAAAGTCTTGTAGGTGTGCAACAATGTGTTAGAGGACGTTCCTCCTAGTTTACCGGCCAACACTTTCAGGAGGTTGAGCCTTTTTCTCATCCTGTCAAGGGAATCTTGAACGTCAGCCTTCCAATTGAGAGTTCTCGTAAAACGAACTCCCAAGTAGAGAACTGAGTTCCTGAGAATAAGGTCCTCTCCAAAAAGTGTCACCCGGCCCTGAAGGCCGCGTCCGTAAGGAGGTCTGAATAAAATTGCTTGTGTTTTGGAGGGGTTTAAAGTAACCCTCCATTTGTTGCACCACCTCACGACCTCATTTGTTGCACTCACCTATAATTTATATTAAACCAGAATCAGGTAGAATTTCCAAGAAATTAGCAAATGTGCATGCAATCTTGTTAAAATCTAGACTTTCATGTAAAATATTTTATTTTCAAATGAAGTATACGAATACACTTCAAGAGATTTGAGATTAAAGTCGAGAATAGATCATTAAAATAAAATCTCGAGAAATGTACGCTTCAGACTGAGTGTGTACAATAAAAACACTTCAAAATAATAAAACATTAGCCAATGGATTTATACGTATGTATATAAAAATATATTTAAAATTTTTTCCGTTTAATCCCTAATTTTCTTTCGATTTTATTCATTTATTAACTTGTCTCTTTAATTTTACTATTTTTATTCTAAAAATAGTTGGCGCTCAACTCTTCGATGAACTTTCTATTTATTAAATATTCGGTCATAACCTAAATGCAAGTTTTAATTTTCAATTAATATTCTAATATCTTCGTTCAGACTCCATTATGTTCAATGCCGTGAAAAATAAAATTTCTTTGTTCACTTCAGTCGACAAAGTATCTTTGACTTCTGTCATCTCAGCTGTACTTTAAAATTGAAAGGGAAGATATCGTTCATCTATAGAAAGGCATGCTTCGATTTAATTTCTTTTGTATCATTAAATCTTTTCTGATTTTTTTGGCCTTATTTATATTTTTCCTGTCCCACGTGATCGGAACCCCTATCCCCCTAAACCATAGGTACTTAATATACTTCGTGATACAAAAACTCATTATATCCCTGAAGTATAATTACAACCAGTATCTGGAGCTAGGCAACTGCACCAGCTGCATTCTACAATTCATTCAACCAGCGCTTAACATCACCAAGAACTATCAGAATCCTGTTTAACTTCTTGAAGACAACATCAGAAGCCATATGTATCATTTAAAAATTCTTGTAAAGCTTTAGGCAAAATTTGCTTTGATTTTAATTTGTAATTAAGATTTCAATTTTTTTATTTTAACATTTACTCCACGTCCACATCAACCACGCAGGGTTTGGTCTAACATATGTTTGTATCGATGTGGGAAATGGAGTGTGTATTTTGTTAGTTGGATCGATCTTGTGGCATTATTCTAGGTGTCAATTACCAACAGTATCGAACACCTCTCTACCCTAAGGTGTGAGGTAAAATTACACATTTCACAACAGTACCAGTTGTGAAATGTTT
The DNA here is from genome assembly GCA_918026665.1 of Diabrotica balteata. NCBI lineage: Eukaryota > Metazoa > Arthropoda > Insecta > Coleoptera > Chrysomelidae > Diabrotica > Diabrotica balteata. Next base: position 109,549,271 of record OU898284.1, read on the forward strand.
AAGTACTGTTACGTTATGTATAATAGACTTGACTTGTTTTTTTACTTGACCATTAGGGTTAATCCACGTCCACTTCCGTTGTTTTTTTTTTATTGAAGAACGAGTTCATCGCAAATAGATTCTTCTCTTTCACTTATCGCCCCTTACGTTTCTTAATCCATAGCTAACATTTCCTGTGTTTCTTCATTATTGTGCTTTGTTTTTAATTTTGCGTTGGATCTCCGATGAGCATTGAAAATCGTGTTTTACGGGGTTCTATGAGTATTTAATAAAGTGGTTTTTCGTTGTCTTCCGCATCCATACGTAGTTATCCACTTTTTGATTGATTGAACCTTCTTAGCCGATTTCGCTGTCCTTTATATCACTTAGATCTCGCTATACCTACTACCCTCACTTAATTTAGCTTGAAGGCCAATGCAGTTAAGTGAAAATAATACTGCTAGGATGCAATATAGATTATAATTTATTAACGATATTTTATTCACAACCCACATTGAAATTATTTTATTAAAACACTTTTACTATCTTTTTAAACTCGAGACTTTAAAAAATAAAAAATAATCTCAATTATGTGAATTATGTACCATAAATAAATAAAGATGCCCGGAGCAAATTGGAATCGGTAAACACATTCTTCCAGTTTGAGCCATTTATGTAGTTTTTAATAAGTTTTTAATGACACGTGGTCGATAAACCGCTAATGACAAAATTTTTATGATAAGAATATTTTAAAAACATCGTAAAAAGAAAATATTAATTTTCTTAATACTTTTTTGTATGCAAGAGCAGATAAGAAATAAACAGGTTTTAACTAAATCATAAGTAAATTGGTTTATTTAGAAAAATTCACCGAACAGAAATATTAGTATGTAACACAAGGTCAAATATAAGAAATTCACAGAAAAAATATACTACTGGCCGAAAAAAAAGTAACACCTAAAAGGAAAAATATTTTAGTAAAAATTTATTTATGGATTATTATTTGATAACATAAAAAAATTATAACGTCATTTTCATCAAAAGATTAATAGTGAGTGGCTATTTCTTGATTTTCTACAAACTCAGTTAATCTATTAGGAATTGATTGAATTAAGTGGTCTATATCACATTGCGGAATACTCATCAAGATTCTTCTTATGGCATGCCACAGATATTTTAAGTTTGCTGGAGGACATATCAATCGATTTAGGTTAGTAGATAGACTACCTGTTTCTGAGCGCAACCCCTAAATTGCAACCCCTAAAATCGCAACCCCCGGTCGTAAGTTCCAAACGGCTTAACGTAGGATGACGTACGAGGGCTCGTTGGAAAGGGGATGAAAAATGGGGTTGAATGCAGTATGTGCCGTGCGCATCGGAGCATGCCAAAAGGTCATTATGGGGTATCTTCGTTTCTATTGGTCCGATCGTGACGTACGAGGGCTCGTTGGAACGGGGAGAAGGCAGGGAGACAAAAAACAAAGATGGCGACGTTGCCAAATGGGCGCTAAAACGTATCTTCGTTGCTATTGGCATGATTTTGACGTATGAGGTGTCAAATGAAAGCGTAGGTGACACACAGAAGCCATGTCAACGATCAGTATGAACATTATTCTTCTTCTTGTCCATACAGTGCCTAATAGAACGTGACATTCGAGACAGGACGTGACATTTGACGTAGAACGTGAAATGCCACGTGACATTCGACGCAGGACGTGACATTCGACGTAGAACGTGACAGTTATGTGACATTCAACGCAGGACGTGACATTCGACGCAGAACGTGAAATGTCACGTGACATTCGACGCAGAACGTGAAATGTCACGTGACATTCGACGTAGAACGTGACAGCTATGTGACATTCAACGCAGAACGTGACATCCGACGTAGAACGTGACATTCGACGCAGGACGTGACATTCGACGTAGAACGTGACAGTTATGTGACATGCAACGCAGGACGTGACATTCGACGCAGGACGTGACATTCGACGCAGAACGTGAAATGTCACGCGACATTCGACGTAGAACGTGACAGTTATGTGACATTCAACGCAGGACGTGACATTCGATGCAGAACGTTACATTCGACGCAGGACGTGACATTCGACGTAGAACGTGACATTCGACGCAGGACGTGACATTCGACGCAGAACGTGAAATGTCACGCGACATTCGACGTAGAACGTGACAGTTATGTGACATTCAACGCAGGACGTGACATTCGATGCAGAACGTGAAATGTCACGTGACATTCGACGTAGAACGTGACAGTTATGTGACATTCAACGCAGGACGTGACATTCGATACAGAATGTAACAGGGTATCAAAGAGATCTTATACATAGAATTTTATTAAATTAGACATCACAATGTAATTCATCATTCAAAATCCTTTAATTTGATGGGTCATACGTCGATTTCCGCTTATCCGTTCAAAAGATATATGGTAAGGTGTCATAACGGCCGTTGTAATAACTTGGTCGAACTATAAATGCTTATTTATTGTTATTGACGGTAAAACAAAACCATTGGCATAGAAAAATCTCTTATCGCAGTTTGATCTCTAGCAAACCCTAACTCGCTCAATTTTGCACCAAGTGCTCCGTGCAGTATACCATTAGAAAGGTATTTTCATGTATATTACGAAAATTACCGACCAAGTGCGATACGATCATTATTTATGGCTAAAAACATCATAAAACGAACCAACGTCAAATTCCCAATTCTCTTGTACTAATACAAATTATATCTTTATAAAATTTATCTAGAAACTTGCCATATAAAACGTGACATTCTACGTAGAACATATTCAGTAGTAATGCGTAGGAGAAATATACATATCTTTCATTAAAATATCTTTTATTATTGAGTTACATATAGCTACAAGTTATATATACAACACTGAAACTTTTTTATTAAAAAAAAGACATAGACATGTACAAGTATTGTTTATTTACATTACATTAGACAATAAGGCATGTAAACAGACAAGCACCTTGATTTATACTAATTTCCAAAAATTGTTAATACAGTTATTTATACAAAAATCCAAACACACACACACATCTTCTGACTGAAGAAGTTTTTGTGTAATATTAACCGTATTTTTATAAAACATGTATTATATGGATAAAATTAGTATTAATCAAAGAATTGAAATTATATACAGAAATATATTAAATATGTTAAAAGATAGTGCATTTGTTAGCAAAACCGGATGAAGCCTCGTGATAACGCGGTACCGCATAATTCAAAACACGTAAACAAGTGTGATAACAAATTTTATTTTAATCATTGGAAAAACAAGTACACCGGAAAGAAAACCGCAGTTGCTACATTTTGTAAAATGTATGATGATATCAGCAACCACATTAACAAAATTCTAAATTGATAACAACGATTCGCTTACCGCAATATCTATTTATTGTATACCATAAAAATTAGTTGAAGAAATAAAAATAAATATATAAATATGAGCATTTCTAGAACACAAGGTGTTGCTTATCAATGAAACGAATCAGTTGATGGTACCGTACGCGCATTAGGTTGACGCAACTTGGGCTCGCGTGGGGCGATATGCTGCTCTGTTCTTTAAAAGACCGAGGAGCGCATACGGTGTCACAGTTCGCATCGCAAACATACAACAACAACAACAACAAGTTCGCAGTAGTCAATACGGTGTGCAGTGACTTACATATATCTGATAAAGGTAAGCGGTTTTTGTCTTTTGTATATTTCTATGTATTTATTATGTCCTTTTTATCATTGTATTTTATGAGAATTGTACATCTCTCTGTTCGTATTTCATGCAGTATTTATTATGTCTTTTTTATCTATTTGGGTGTTGTAAAACATTTCACGTCTGCTATTTTTTATAAGAAGTATTCTCCGCTATTCGTATTTCGATTTCTTGTAGTATATGGTTCTTCTCTATTGCCGAGTATGTAATGCATCTCTCCATTCACGTTAAGCGGAAAAACTATAGTTTGTTCTATTGTTGTTGTAGATGAATCTATCAAAACTAAATAATTCATCCTTGGTTGCAGAACGTAAGCCAATAAAAAAACTTAAAGATCTGCAAATTGGAGAAAAATTTACCATTCACAGTGCAAAGGTGGTAACAACACAATTTGGGGATACAGTTCTGCTGGATTTGGGCGCTGAAGTTGTTTTCTTACCACAGCGGGTAACCAAAGCCTACCAAGCAGCAATAACGGACCTCAACAGCGGAAACTATTCGCTGATATACGAAGGGGAAGTTGATATTGGAAAAAGCAGACTCCTAGCATCCTTTAAGATAGTTGAATAAGGTAAGTGATTTTTTCTTATTGTTTTGTGTGTGAGTAGCCATGCATTTAAAACAAGTGATTAAACAGTCTGATGATTTGATGCACATTATTAAAAAGCTTAGTAAAATAATTTTCGATAAATTCACTGAAAGAGATCGTAAAGTTTGGACAAGACGGTTAAATAGTCAAATTTTTAGATGTAGTAAAGTAATTAAAAACAATAAACTATCCGTAGGAACAGTTAGAAAATTGCAAACTTACATAGGACATTTTAAGCATTTTAGGCAAATTATTTTAAATTTCAATAATAAGTACGTTGGGTTGGGGCTTAATTCAAAATTACGCAATAGAGTTAAATGGGAAAATGTTATTTCGTGTTTTGCTAGTCGAATTAAAACTGGAGTTATAGTTAATTTAGTGCATAAGGACGTAACACAGTTCCTAAATGATTGTTATATTATTTTTAGTAGAAAAATTAACAGTAATTTAAAAACAAATAGATTGCTTAAAGTCAATACTACATTTTGCGGCGAATTCATTAAAAAATCAAGTGATACCGAAAGTTTAGATTTAAAATATTTTAACACTAAAAATGCTATTATAGACGCATCGACCGATTTACATCTTTGGTTCAGTGAAAATGTTAAGGATAAAATTTTCACAAAGCTGTCTGAATTTGCAGAAAAAGATTCGGGGGCCGCGCTGTCTAAAGTAATCTCATTAGAAGTCAATATTAATAAAGTAGAAATAGGAAATGGTTCATCGTTCATTAATTTGCCAATAGAGATTCAGAAAAAACGAGCGTGCATTAATGTGCATAACTTCGATCAGGCTTGTTTTTATTGGTCAATAGTTAGCGCTCTGTATCCTGTTACTAAGGATCCACAGAGAGTTTCAAAATATCCACATTATTCTACTGTTTTACAAACTGACAAATTAGAAAGCCCAATGCCATTAAGCCAAATTTCAAAATTTGAAAAATTAAACGCCATATCAGTCAATGTTTTTGCATTAGAATTAAACGTAGTTAAGGACAAACAATTTTATGAAGTAGTACCTACCAGACTGACACCGCAAAAGATGGAAAAGCATGTTAATTTGCTGCTAGTACAAGATAAATATTTTCCAAAATTAAACGATTACGATGCTCCTCCAGAAGATGACGATCAGACTGAAATACGCCTTCATTATTGTTGGATTAAAGATTTAGGAAAATTAGTAAAATCGCAATTAAACAAAGACACATATAAAAAATATATATGTGATAGATGTTTGAACTATTTTAGCAGTGAAAGCAAACTAGCAGAGCACGAAGAAATGTGTTCAGATGTGAATAAATGCAGAATGACTGTTCCCAAATATGATCATGTGGCTTTTCGCAATTTTACATACAAACAAACAACTCCGTTTATAGTTTATGCTGATTTTGAATGTCAATTACATAATTTTACAGATTCCAATGTCACAGTGAGTAAAACAGCAAAATATCAGAAACATGTACCTTTTAGTGCAGGTTATTATTTGAAATGTGCTTACGATGATAGTTTATCTTATTTTAATAGCTATAGAGGTGAAAATTGCATGGAGTGGTTCGCAAAAGAAATGTCCGAAATTTCCAAATTTGTAAATTCCAAAATAAAGACAATTGTACCTATGGTCGAAAAGCCCAACACAAATATGGCAACTGTTTGCCATATTTGCGAAAAACGCTTTTCGGCTACAGATACAATTGTTGTAGATCACGATCATTTTACGGGACAAGTACGGGGATTTGCGCACCAAGCATGTAATTTGAACTTTAAAAAATTGTTTGTCGTCCCAATCGTATTTCATAATTTTAGTGGCTACGACTCGCATTTTATGATTATAGATCTTTGCAAGCATGGGCACTTGAGCTTACTTCCCATAAACAAAGAAAAATACATTTCCTTTACATTACAATCTGACGAACATCAAATTAAATTACGATTTATTGATTCACTTAGATTTATGGGAGCTTCACTCGATGAATTGGCATCTCTTTTAGATATATCAGAAAAGAAGATTTTAAAACGAGAATTTAGTCAAGTAGATAATGATACATTTAATTTGTTAACTTGTAAAGGAGTATTTTGTTACGATTATATTGATAGTTTGGAAAAATTGGATGAAACTTCTTTACCCACAATTAACCATTTTTATAATAAGTTAAATAATGAATACATTAGTGAAGAGAAGTATGCTCATGCCCAAAATGTTTGGCAGAAATTTAATTGTAAAAATTTGGGAGAATATAGCGATTTGTATTTGAAAACAGATATTCTGCTGCTAGCTGATGTGTTTGAACAGTTCCGACAAAAATGTCGAGACACATATAAATTAGATCCAGCATGGTATTATACCATGCCAGGATACACTTGGGATTGTATGTTGAGATACACACAATGTAAATTAGAATTACTAAAAGATGTGGATATGATCTTGTTTATGGAAAAAGCCATAAGAGGTGGAATATCTGTTTGTAGCAACAGATATTCAGAGGCCAACAACAAATACATTTCGTCTTATGATCCCACACGGCCCTCTAAGTACATCCTCTATTTAGATGTGAACAATCTGTATGGCTGGGCAATGTTACAATTGCTTCCATATGGAGGGTTCAAGTGGATCGAAGATGTTACCAAATTTGGTGTTGGTAATCTTCCCGAAGGCCATATAGATATTATGTCAATACAGGATGATGCAAAGGAGGGCTATTTTTTCCAAGTTGACTTGGAGTATCCACGCGAATTACACGACAAACATAAAGATTTTCCATTTGCTGCCGAACACCGCATTCCGCCCGGTTCAAAATTGCCAAAGTTAATACCAACCTTATATCACAAAACCAAATATATTATGCATTATAGAACTCTTAAACAGGCATTGGCTAACGGGTTAATTTTAACAAAGATACATAAAGTTTTGAAATTTAATCAATCTGCGTGGCTGCGACCGTATATCGAATTAAATACAAATTTACGGGCGGCAGCCACCAACAGTTTTGAGAAAAATCTCTACAAGCTAATGAACAATGCGGTGTTCGGAAAAACTTTACAGAACCAAAGACGTCATCGTATTGTAAAATTATGTAAAAAATGGCATGGAAGGTACGGAGCCAAAAATTTGATTGCGAGTAGTCGATTTCACAGTCGTACGATCTTTAGCGAAAATTTGGTAGCTATCGAACTTAAAAAATCAGAAGTATGCTTTAATAAACCCCTGTATATAGGCGCAGCAATCCTAGATATATCAAAAGTATGTATGTACGATTTTCACTACAACTTTATGCTTCCAACGATGGGAGAGAACAACTGTTCATTGTTGTACATGGACACCGACAGCTTTATTTATGAATTGCAATGTTCAGATGCATATAGAGAGGTTATAAGAGCGCATCCAAATAAATTTGATACCTCCGACTATGCCGAAAACAACTCATATGAGATAGAACGGTTAAATACAAAAATCCCCGGATTAATGAAGGACGAGGCAAATGGGAAAATAATTACACATTTTATTGGATTACGATCAAAAATGTACACATTTAAACTGCAAATAACTGACGACGAGAGGGACAAAGAGAGACAGCGCCTAGAAAGAAAACAACTAAACAAAGAGAGAATTGAATGTGACTTGGGAAATTTGGGAATAACAAAAAAGGCAAAAGGAGTGAAATATAACGTTGTTCGAAATAAAATTACGTACGAAGACTATGAAAAATGTCTTAAAGAATTCAAAATTCAAACCGCGAGCCAAAGATGTATTAGGTCATACCAACATTCTGTATTTAGCATCGAGCAATCCAAAACGGCTCTAAGTCCTTATGACGATAAGAGGTACTTAATACCAAAATCATTTAATACGCTTCCGTGGGGACATTATCTTGTCGATTAACATTTATTATAAATAATTTTCTTTTTCTTGTAGTATATGGTTACTCATAAGAACAAAAAAAAGAGAAAAGATCACTTATCTCACAGTTTTTGTATATTGTAGATTTAACTAGTATTTTAGAATTGTATAATTTAATTTTTAATAATAAATTTGTGTAATCTTACATTTTTGGTTTTATTTATAATAGAATAAAAGACAACATATCTAATGAATTATATATTTATTTAGTTAAATGATTTACATGTCTATGTTCATAATAATATACATATTCCTTTAGAGCTAAACTTAACAAAGTGTTTGGACAAATATCGATATATGCTGCGAAGGCTGTAACTGGTCCATGTACAGAGTCTTTAGCACAAAAATTTTGTTTAATGAAAGTTGAAATATTTATATAGTATTTCTGGAATTGTAAACTCTGTAACAATGCCACTCTATGGTACAGTATTCTGTAGTTTGCGTTTAAAATGTGGTAGGCGTCATCTTCACGTAAATAATAGTCGACTCCAAATTTTTCAATGGTCAGCAACTTTACATTGTCTTTTACCAACTGTCTTAGTTTGCAAAAATCACCATTCATAAATTCGATTGGAACATACCCATCCGCATATGTAGCATGGAAAAAGTCACTCATTTTTTCTTTTAACCACACAATTATGACGTTCCACTCGCTTATACTTAAACTGATTCTTCTAAAATCATCACGTTGGCACAGAATGATGGATGGTAGAAAATCTCGAGCTGGAGATAGACCAATTTTTATGTGGAGAGAGCTGCTGATTGGATATGTAGTTTCCAATAAACAATATTGCTCGTTTGTGGCAGCTGCTTCATATTTAGCCAATACTCGATCTAATTCCGCGCCAGGACTAGGTGGTTGTTGACTATCTTCATCGTAGTTAAATTCTATGCTAAATTCACTGCCATCATCATCATCGAAATTATTAGGTTGGCTGTTGTATCCGCTATCTTGAGAGCTCATGGTACTACTGTGTGTGTGTGTGTTTCTAACGTCGTTAACGAGGTGGATGTAAACTGAACATATTATCGTAGTTTGTCCTACATTTATACCATTGTCTTCTCCCACTTCTTGTGGTTAATTATCGGTCTTTTCACAAAAAATGTATGTCTACGCGGCGTATCGAAATATAGATCCTCAAACTATATTCGAGTTATTTATCCAGCTGTTGTGTTTGCTGTCCATTCCTAACCATTTCACGTACATCTTATTGCCTTTTCGTCTGAGTACTTTTTCGACCAGGTATATGTCAGGGTTTGATGTTTTCTGCAATTCTTCTTCGTAAAAACCGCCACTAATCGGCGCACCTTGCATGTCTTCGAGCAAATACGTTATAGGATTTGTTATCTTAACTTGTACAATTCTAAATAATTCAGTAGTCCAATTGGGCGTGTATGCCTTTTCGAAGAAATGTTTTGCCTTTGATACACGTACAATGTCGCCAACTTTAAACTTTCGTGGACCTGCAATCTTTAAATAAGTATAACTTTTGTTTAAAATAGTTTTTTCGTTGGATTTGTTAACCTGAGACGGTTTGTATCCTGTTTTACTGTGTTTTGTGTTGTTGTATTCCTCTGTAATTATGTGTAGAGCATCTAACCATTTGTACGATCCATGTAAACTGAAATACTTGTACAACTTTGCTTTCAACGTTCTAATAACTCGCTCGCAAATGGCTGCTTTTTTGATCGTGTAGGTGCTGTAATGATTAATCTCGTGTTTTTTCATTAAATTTTGAAATGTTCTGTTGTAAAATTCGGTTCCCTGATCAGATTGTAGGTTCTTCGGATGTCGTCGAGTATGTGCGAGAATATCCGAAAATGCCCGAGTAATTTCCTCGCCAGTCTTCGTTTTTAGAGGTCGTGTCCACACAAATTTTGAAAAGCAATCAATTACAACTAGTATTAGTTTGTAATTTTTATTTTGATGTGCATAAGGACGCATTTCAGCCAAATCCATTTGCCACAAGTCATCGATTCCTTTGATTATTGTTCGTCGACGAGGATAGTTTTTTCGTGCCGGTTTATGCAATTCGTTTATCAACTGTTCTTTAGACATTATTATTTTTTTTAACGCACCTTCAACTACCGTAAGACGTTTGTCTATATCCCATGAATGAATGCTATCTACTACGCTTTTTAATGATTGTTCCACTTGTTTTATCCGCTGTTCCATCTGTATATCGTACATAGAATGCTTTGCAACTGTTTCTGCAGCAGATTTTAGATTGTTCTCCGTATCCTTTTTCAGTGCATTCATATCATCTTTGATTATTTTTTTCAATTTTTGCTCGAGAAGTGGAACTGTAGTTTTATGAAGCTCCTTTCTCACATCGTTAAGGCCAATGGCTAAATCCTGTATGTCATTAGTTTTTTGCTGTAACAGCACACCATGTGTTTGAATTAATGGATGGTGCAGGTTACGCAACCCATTAATTTGTTCATCAACGTATTTATTCATATCCTTTTTCAGTACAGACAGATCATCTTTGATTATTTTTGTCAATTTTTGCTCGAGAAGTGGAACTGTAGTTTTATGAAGCTCCTTTCTCACATCGTTAAGGCCAATAGCTAAATCCTGTATGTCATCAGTTTTTTGTTGCAATAGCACACCATGTGTTTGAATTAATGGATAGTGAAGGTTACGCAACTCATTGATTTGTCCATCAACGTATTTTTTCGTTGCAGCATCGCCACTATCTGATGGATCCTTGACATTGGATATTTTCACATTTTCGGCATTAATATTTCCGTCAGACGTATGTGGAAATGTGACTCGCGCCACCTTTTGGGCATTACTACTACTACTATAACGAGAGTGATGTCCGAATTTGTCGACACTCATAGTGGAAATGATAATGCCATTCCCAGTTACTCTATTATATTGGCTTCTCTTAGTTCATTGATGATGGCTACGATTTCGTTGTCGAGAGATGTGTTGCCGGCGTCTTTCGAAGCCACCAAGAGTTTAAGACGTTCAACTAACTCATTTGGATCATCCCAATAAATATACTCCATGGGTGCAGTGTTGTATGTTAATCGTGAGTCATCCAATCCCGTTCCTTTGGCCGTAGATGAAGATGATCGTGTTGTTGTTGTTTTCGTTCTGTGTTCGAGTTCTTTTTTGGATCGAGTTGCAGGTGGTGCATGCTTTTTCATTGCTGCATCAGATGGTTTGAATAGAGGTTTAATAATAGAATGGTATTTTTCTCCGCTGGAACCTTTAAGACGTCCCAAGGTATCCAGATGAATCTCTGTGTTTTTCAACAGTGTTTTGTACTTTTGTAAATCCTCATCATTATACTGGTCGGGGTTGGCATAAAATAAAAGTTGATATAGACCTGGCGTACCACCTAACCTACGTTCTTCTAAATTACGTTCTCGAATTATTATTATGTCTCCATTGCGTTTGTCAAAGTTTATTCGACGTTTTCCCATTATCCAACCACTAATAGAATCGTAAAATGGACCATAGTTTTTATCAATTCTATCGTCTTTTTTCAAATATTCTTTTATATACTTGTGACTTATTGGGGGATATTGATCCATATATTCGTCGGCGGCATCCATCGAAATCTCGTCAGAGATTGGTTCTTGAATAATGTTTTCATGAGGTATCGCTTGATCAGGTGCGTCAAGAAATACATCGTCATTCTCCTCCTCCTCCTCCTCCTCCTTGTCCTCCTTTTTCACCTCTTCTTTTTTAACTTGTTCAAACTTGTTAGTGATAGCATGATGTAACGTTTTTGATGATTGTGCAATATCTTTGAGAGGCTTCGAGAGTGGTTTAAATAGTTTATTTAGGGACTCGTCTTGTTCTGTTCGACCTAATTTCAATGCCAAATATTTTTTGCGAATTGATCTAGCCAATTCGGCGACTTTCTTCTTGCGAAGGGCACTGGCAACCGCATCATCTGACATGTTGTTAACGACTAACCAATCACCTTATAATTTTATATATTTATCAAATCCTTTGCGATATCGGCCATTGTTGAGAGCAAAATCTTTTATAATTACCAAAGTACCATAACTATCACACCAACATTCAGAACAAATTTTTTTAAATTCATCAAATGACATGTCTGGTGATACGTGCTCATCAAATACATGCTTCAAATTTATCTCGTCTTGCTTGAATAGTACAATCATGTTACAGTTGTCTCTAATTAGCTGCTTTGGTATTTTTGAATATGTTTGACATAAATAAGCGGCATCGATATCTTTATGTCTGCACATGGAATAATACTCGCGAATCTTTTGCTGACCATCACATGCAACATCGTCAAATAAAAACACAGAGTGGGGTTTAGCGTCGCTGGGACTAATAATTTCTTCGTTGTCTTTAAACGGGTAATATCCTACACCTTTCACTTGTGCTATTACATCTTGCAGTAGTTGGTATTTCGGTTGAAAGAGGGATTTCGAATAAACATAGACATTTTTAAACTTGGCGCCATTCGGATTGAATAGAAGAGATAGCATGACATTCGTTTTCCCGCATCCACTTGGACCGCAAATAATGGCTCTAAACGAGTTTGGTAGTAATTTACCATGTTTACTGACTGTCACTTTCTGGACAATGTCCAGATTATCAATTGGTAGCGTCTGCTCTTGCTGAACGATCTTCATCGTGTGACAAGTGTAGTACATATGTACGACAATATATTATAGATGTCACCACTTGCATGGTATCAGTCCAATGTTGGTCGTTGAAGGAGGAGGTCTCGTTAACTCTCTAATTAATAAACTGCCAATTGAGCTGCATATTCCCGGTTATCAGTACTGCGGTCCCGGAACAAAACTACAAAAACGTCTTGCACGTGGAGATCCAGGAATTAACCCATTAGACGCAGCTTGCAAACGACACGATATCGCTTATTCACAGCATTCATCTCTCGAAGAACGTCACAAGGCCGATAAAGAATTGGAAGATAGAGCCTGGGAGCGCTTCAAGTCGAAAGACGCTAGCATTGGTGAAAAAAGTGCTGCTTTAATTGTAACTGGCGGAATGAAGACGAAGAGAAAGTTGGGAATGGGATGTTCTCGTCGTGGACGACGGGGACGTTACTCATTCAATCGAGATGTTGTCTCAAAAATTGCAAAGTCCCTGAAGAGAGGAGCATCGTTAACAGATACTGCTTTGACTGCTGTACGAATAGCAAAATCCATAATCAAAAGACTTGGTGGTCGTAAAGAAGTTGATGTTCCACGAGTACTACCACTAAAATCCGGAGGTTTTCTACCCCTCATACCTCTATTTGCAGGCCTTTCCGCTTTGGGGGCCTTAGCGGGGGGTGCTGCCGGAGTGGCCAAGACTGTAGTCGACGCAAAGAATGCCCAAAAGAAATTGGAAGAAGATATACGTCATAATAAAGCAATGGAACACATAGGTTCGGGTCTGTACCTACGTAAGAAACCCAGAGGTGGATTCGGCTTGTATTTGAAAAAAAACTTCCAATAAAGCTACCCAATCGTCCGCTATATGATGTGGAGATTGCACATTATGCGAAAATACTTAAAATACCACATTTTCGAGGCGTTTTTATGAATGACGCTCTGCCTAGAGACGGTCCACGACAACGAGAATGTGCAATAGTAAACTTGGATGTGTCCACACATAACGGGACACATTGGGTAGCATATAGAAAGATAAACAGCGACGTAGAGTATTTCGATTCATTTGGTAATTTAAAGCCGACCAAAGAACTTGTTAAGTATCTGGGTGGTGCACGTGCCAACATTTCCTATAATAACCATCAGTATCAAACGTACAATCAAATTATTTGTGGACATTTATGCTTAAAGTTTTTATATAATGGAGCCTACTAAAAGTACGAAACTGCTTATGGACCATATGTTTCGCAAAAAATATTTTACAGAATTCAGTGAAGAAGAACTAAAATACATACCGCTCGATTATCTTATACGAACTGTACGACCTTCAGAATTGTTAAGTATATGGCATAAATTGCCTGAAGACTATCGAGGAGAATTTAACTTGCAGATACTACTTCCCTGCTATGTACATTACAACAGACCTGATTGGAAGACTCACTGGGATGGTCCACCTGATTCTCAAGCTAAATGTCATTTATGTAAACTTGTTTTGGAACAAATAAAACTACTAAAGTAAATATTGTTTTTCTAATATAATAACCTATTACTAGATTGACGTGAGTCAGTCATCATGTCGCAGTTGTTGAGAGTAGACAGCACCAATTACATATTCTCATTTCAACCTCCCACACCGATCGTGTTGGATCCGAACAAAGATTATGAAATAGCTCTTCGTGCTTTCCATTCCTACAACAGTATACCAAACATTGAAAATAACAAGTTTTATTACTATAATGACAAAAACCAATTACAACACTTTGATTTCCCCGATGGATGTTATGAAATTGCCGATATTGAAGACTATATACAAAAGAAATTGGGTGCTGATAATGTGCTTAAGCCTGAAACGATATTTAGTCTGAAACCTAACCACAACACGTTGCAATGTCAAATTTTCAGCAAATATAAGATTTCGTTTACGCACCCTGACAGTCTTGGTACAGTATTGGGATTTTCTCCTGCAATTCTCACTCCAGGACAGACACATTCTTCAGATCGACCTGTTAGGATTATTAAAGTATCTAGCATACGCTTTGAATGCAACATTAGTACCGGAGCCTTCGATGGTAACAGACCTGCTCACACGATCTACGAATTTGTCATACAATCAAATCCTGGGTACGCAATTGACGAAACTCCACACAATTTGTTGTATTTACCTGTTGTACCGCAACGAGAAATTACCAATATCACTGTGTTGGCTGTCGATCAAGACGGACGCCCTGTAAACTTTCGAGGAGAACAGAGCACCTTGGTGTTGGAACTTAGATCACGTGGGAAATGGGATTAGTAATAAGACAATCTACTGCTCATAGTACACCATTAGTTGTGCAGCCGTCTGAGCGACAACATCGTACGTCCTCATCTAAGCGGCAACATCTTACGTTTGCAAACAAATTGTTTTTACAATCACTTGGTTTTAAGCTGAAAAAATGACAACCATGTATGGAAAACGATCCCGTTCAAACAGCATAATGCCTCCAATATTTGATATTTATCGTAAGCCGATGTTTGACGAATCGATTCGAAAGGCCGAATACCGAACATATGCACCATTCATCAAATCATTCAACTGTAATGACATTGTAGAATTTAGCATCAATCAAGTTGACTCGTTTTTTGCAATGAGTGAAACCTTGTTATGCATTAAAGGATCGCTCGCAATAAACGGCAATGGTGAAGTCAAACTAGCAAATAATGTGGGTGCTTTTCTTTTCGATTCGTGTACGTACAGCGAAAGCGCAAGGGAGATGGAAACAGTGCGGGATCCTGGTATCGTAAGCGCTGTACGTGCTATGACATGTTATACTCAAGAAGATTCCAGTCATATGGCAATGGCGGGGTGGAATTACCCTAAGGATCCAATTCTACATGCTGCCGATCATTCATTCAACATACAGATGCCTCTTAAGCATGTTTTCAACATTTTCAATGATTATCCTATGATTACGTGTGGTCGTCAAACAATAAGACTAGTTCGAGCTCGAAATGACAACGATTGCATAATTGTCAAAGAAAAAACTCCAGGTCATGTTACAACTGTTAAGATTAACATTACCAATATTGAGCTTAGAGTCAAGCACATATTTCCCAATGATGATATTAAATTGGAACTTATGAAATCCATTCAACAAGATCAACCTATCGTTATTCCTTTTAGAAAGTGGGAATTGCATGAATTACCAGCACTTACCAAAGGCGCTAGACGTGAAGTTTGGGCTGTAAAAACTAGCAATGCAGTGGAAAGACCTCGTTATGTCATTGTTTTCTTTCAAACCAATAAACGTGACAAAAGCGACGCCGATCCCACCTTATTTGACAATATCCACATACAAAGTATCAGATTATCTTTAAATGGAGAATATTGGCCGAACGAGAGAATGCAGTTGGATTTTAGCAAAACTGACTACAATGAGGCCTATTTCAATTATACCGAATTCTATCCTAGCTACATACATTCTCAACAAAAGCGTCCTCTGCTCGATTTCTCAGGTTTCGCACAACACACATTGTTCGTCATCGATTGTTCGAAGCAAGAAGAAAGCATGAAAGCATCCACTGTTGACGTAAAACTCGATATTGAAGCGAATAATGGTTTTCCCGAAAATACCAAGGCTTATTGCATTATAATTCACGACTGTGTAATGGAGTACTTCCCTCTCTCCGAAATTGTAAAAAGTCTAAATTAGATGCATAAATTGCCAGTAGTACACGAGCAGTCATCATGAGAGTAGCATTCGTAGACATTCAGGGATTCAATGTGGACGGATGGTTTGTTCCCAAAGAACTTACCATTGAAATAGGTTTTAAACGAAGTCATTACATCTTCTTGCCTCAGAAACCTTTTAATGCGCTAAGTAATGGGGATAAGAAGACTGCATCATACGTGGAGAAAAAAACTGCTTGGAATTCGATACTCTGATGGACACGTAGAATTGTCCAAAATCAATGAAATATTAGAATCCAAGTTGTTGTATGCAGCAGATTACATCTACGTTCGAGGAGAACAAAAAGCAGAATATTTGGATAAGAAACGTCACGTTTTTGGAGTTTTTCCCATTATTATTGATGTTTGCAAGTTTGATGGTACACCTCATGCTACTGGAAACGTTGGCCCTACTGCAAACCCATGTCATGCCTCTGGATTATTTTCATGCACCGAAAGAAATGTGGATCGTCTACGTCACTGGTTTGCCAATAACATAATACCATTGTAATTTTTGTATATGTATAAATAAATATATTAGAAATTAAACGCTTTTTTATTTAAAACATCTTTATTGATTGAGTTTTATATTACAGGAAGATTCAAATTTTCTTCTTACAATTTCAAAAATAATTTTTAAAATTAAGATAAATACAGATGCTAATATTACACAGGACATTGTAAAGACATTATCTATTTCACTTTTCATATATTCGCTGGTTGTGTTGTTGTTGTTGTTGCTGCTGCTGACACCCGTGGTGTTGTTGTTGTTGTTGCTGACAAACATGGTATTGGTTGAATACGTCTTAATGGATATGTAGCTGGTGGCAGTTTTCTATAGGCCCAGGTGTCTTGCTGCTGCTGCTGTAGATTCAACTCTTCGGGTTTCCACGTTTTGTTGTCAAAATGCAGGTTATCTAATTGTCTTGTAATATGTTTAAAATCCTCATATAATTTAATGTCGATCTTTAACCGATCAAGTTTTCTTTGAAATTCTATTACTCTATGTATGTACTCGATGAGATTCATACTACTACTAACTATGTCCTATGTAGAATGTCACATTTTATGTCAAGCAACATCTTGACTAACACACATAACTGCCACGTTCTGCGTCGAATGTCACGTCCTGCGTTGAATGTCACATAACTGTCACGTTCTACGTCGAATGTCACGTCCTTCGTCGAATGTCACGTCCTGCGTCGAATGTCACATAAATGTCACGTTCTGCGTCGAATGTCACGTCTTGCGTCGAATGTCACGTTCTGCGTTGAATGTCACATAGCTGTCACGTTCTACGTCGAATGTAGCGTGACATTTCACGTTCTGCGTCGAATGTCACGTCCTGCGTCGAATGTCACGTTCTACGTCGAATGTCACGTTCTGCGTTGAATGTCACGTTCTACGTCGAATGTCACGTGACATTTCACGTTCTGCGTCGAATGTCACGTGACATTTCACGTTCTGCGTCGAATGTCACGTCCTGCGTTGAATGTCACATAACTGTCACGTTCTACGTCGAATGTCACGTCCTGCGTCGAATGTCACGTGGCATTTCACGTTCTACGTCAAATGTCACGTCCTGTCTCGAATGTCACGTTCTATTAGGCACTGTATGGACAAGAAGAAGAATAATGTTCATACTGATCGTTGACATGGCTTCTGTGTGTCACCTACGCTTTCATTTGACACCTCATACGTCAAAATCATGCCAATAGCAACGAAGATACGTTTTAGCGCCCATTTGGCAACGTCGCCATCTTTGTTTTTTGTCTCCCTGCCTTCTCCCCGTTCCAACGAGCCCTCGTACGTCACGATCGGACCAATAGAAACAAAGATATGACGTAATGACCTTTTGGCATGCTCCGATGCGCACGGCACATACTGCATTCAACCCCATTTTTCATCCCCTTTCCAACGAGCCCTCGTACGTCATCCTACGTTAAGCCGTTTGGAACTTACGACCGGGGGTTGCGATTTTAGGGGTTGCAATTTAGGGGTTGCGCTCAGAAACAGGTAGTCTATCTACTTAGGTTTAAACCTACCATATCCCACATATGTTCGATCGGTGACAAATCAGCTGATCTTGATGGCCAGTTATTTATCAAGATATTTATCAAGTTATTTATGACCAGATATTTATCAAGTTGAGATCCTTGCTGTGCTGCAGTGATCTCAGTTTGGAAACAGCCACAGAAAATCGGATTGAAGCCTTCGATATGTGGATAAATATCGAATAATCGAAAATATCGAATTCTTCAACTCGTTATACAGAGTAAAGTATTTGGAAGGAGAGAACCAAGACGCCTCCGATCTCGTGGTTAAAAAACTTCCGACAATGGTTTGGGATGACCTCCGCGGAGCTGTTTCGCAAAGCAGTCAACAAGACCATGATAGCCTTGATGATCGCCAACATCCGGACCGGATAAGGCACTGAAGAATAAGACGAAGAAAAAAAACCTAGATTCATCACTAAAGCAGACAAAATTCCATTGGGCATTGCAGTTTTGCCGAGCTCTGCACCATTCTATGCGTCGAAACTTATGCTGTGGTGTCGAAGGTAACACCAAGAGTGGACTGTAAGCTCTCAGTTCCATTGCACGTAATCTTTCATTAGCTGTTCTTCTTGAGACTACCCTTCCTGTAGCTACAACTAAATAATCTCTTACTTGATGTAGGTACACTGTCCCATCTATTTCGGAGAGCAAAAAGTTTAAGATGGTGTACATCATGGCCTCGCAATATTCTAGGACGTCCAGACCCTCCACGACGCCGATAAGTCTCATTATTGGTTTCTTTCAAACTCTTAACACCGTGGATGGAAACTTCAATTCTTCGTGAAATTTACCCTAAACCAAAAACGACCTCTTTCATTCCTACAATGTGTTCTTTGTCTAAGTCGCTTAAAGGACGAAATTGCCGACGACCGCGAACTCTAGGCATACATTTTTTGGGTAAATAAAAAAAATCCAAAATTACTCAAAATTACAAATAAACTAAAGTTAAATACACAGAAAATATTCGTATCTTTTCTGTTTTCTGCGAAAAAAAAAAAAAGAAAAAAACTTCAGTTCAAGAAAAGATAGCGAGGTAACACATCGTCCACTTTGTTATGTCTACTTACATACCAAGCAAACTTACTACAGTGCTGTTGCATTTTGTTGTACGTTGTTGCTCTAGCACCGACTTTATTCGAGTTACGTGTAAAAAAACTCTAATAAGAGTGTCACTTTGACTGTCTCAAGTAACTATTTGCAACTGCAATCACATTATAAATATGGTGTAGTGCTTGAAAACGCGAGAATTTTGGTACTACATAGGTTTAAATCGTACACACTACCTTATAATTCATTACCTAACGATGAACACATAACATTACCTAACGATGAACTCGTACTGCATGTCCACTGAATCTGAGCTTGGACTAGCCATAACACAAAAGACGAAAAAATAAGTAAATCTAAGATAATGTTGATAAACTAAGGTACAAGCTATGTGTAAAAAAGACGCAATAATTTTTTGCAAATATTATTCTTTACAAACTTATACATTTTATATTTAAAGAAAAATATTCTAGACAATACATTTTTAGCTCATTTTAATGTGGAAGAAGCAGAAGAACGGCAGAAGCTGAATCATTACTGGGAGACGGCTGTGCAAGATTAAAAGATTACATCTTCTGTTTGGACTCTTTCCGTTCAATTTCATGAATTACTTAACAACATATCGGGCCACACACGGTATGGGACAAGGGAATCTCGTGATAAAGGGAGTGTTTAGTCGTAGTTTTTTAAGTACAGATCTATCATATTGCTGGTACGTATTTCACAATTACCTGCTTATTATTATGTTCATTAACAATAAAAAATGTTAGAAAATTCACCTATCCACAAATTACCTACGTTTAATTCAAAGCTGCCAAATGATAATTCAACTGGTTGTGATACTGTGATTAAGAAGGCATGGTGAAACCAACATATTCCGAAGATTCCATATGACTACGGCGAGAAACAAACAAAAATACACCTCTAGTCCCGACACCTCTTATACAAACAACGATCACTAAGAATATCTAGCTCAAAATAGTGAAATCAAAAATTAACATCGCTACTTGGAGTGCTAACCGCCTTTTTGCAACAGGTAAACTCAATAACCTAGAGAACGAAATCGAAAGGCTAAACATAAACATAATGGGCATTATCGAACTGAGATGGACCGGATCATGAGCATAGAATGATGACCAGAATAGCGGAGTGAGCAAGAACACGGTGTAACAATGAACGTCAAAAAGAGGAAATTTATAAGAATATCAAAATCTATAACAAACAACTTAGGCAAACAAATTAGAATGGGATACATACGGAATAAGAATAAATGGAGAGCTCTTGAACCATGTGAGATATGCAGACGATATAGTCCTGATAACAGATAAGAAGGAAGAGTTACAGAAGATGGTTGAGGAACTAGATAGAAAAGCGACAGAGGTAGGTCTAGAGATGAACTATAGTAAAACCAAGACTATGACAAACCAAGAAGACCAATTAGAAATAGTAGTCAAACAGAATAAATTAGAGCAGGTGGCAGAATACATATACCTAGGACAGATAATAAAGCTGAACAGGGACAATCAAACAGAAGAAATAAAAAGAAGAACTAGACTAGCATGGGCCTCATTTGGTAAACTATCATTTATATTCTAAAAAATAAAAAGTTCCCTCAATATACGCGAACGAAAGTATTCAACCAGTGCATTTGTGCATTCCCCACCAAATGGAGATTAACAGGGGAGGCCTATGCCCAAGAGTGGGCGTTTAAGGCTGATTAGATAGATAGATAGATAACAAACAACGAGAATCTTCTAATAAACGGGATCGATATCGAACGAGTGAAAAAATATGGTTACCTGGAAACAATGATTAACTCCACAAATGGACAAATTTTAAAAAATGAGAAGAGTGCTCCGAACAAGAGATTTACAGTTGGAGCTAAGAGTTGGGTTTGCTAAATGCTACGTTTTCTCGAGTTTGCTTTGATGGAATGGAACTTGGATCTTGAATGGGACATCAATGAAAAAAACCGGAATGATTCAATTTGTGCGCGTATAAAAGAATTCTAAATATATAGTGGACAAAACACACTACAAAAAAAGAGGTTTTGAGAATGATGAATAAAGAAATGGAAATTATAAACGCAATCAAAACAAGAGAGATAGACTTTACTCCAACTTATTATGTGGGAAAAGATCCAAGGATTTTTCCCTACATGTAGGAAGAAGTAGAATATCAATGCTGCGTAACATGAGAGAATAGTACTGATATACATCAAATGAACTTTTCAGAGAAACGGTTTTTAAAATCCAAATAGCTATGCTGCTGGAATCGGCGAAATATATTCGAGAGGAGATAGTATCGTTAAAAGATCAGTAATGCAGAAAGTATCGAGTGTGACCAGAAAGGTTTTTTTATTTTTTTTTTCTCTTGATTTTACATATTTTACACATAGCATGTACACTAAAGACTACAATGACTGCTGGTGTGTGACATGCCAGTTGTGAAATTTCTATAAAGTTAACTGCCATGCTGCGTTTCTAAGGGTGTAAAAATGGTTGAAATGGTTTATATATTGTGATTACCGATACACAGACTATGTTTCTTTATATCATGATACACAGATAACAACAGATATTTAAATGTTATTTAAGGGTACTCCTGAGATTCAAATTTTTATCTCACTCTTGTTCCTGATATGTTCGTGAATTGTTTTTAAATTTGTAAATGCATGAATTACAGGCAAGCTGTATTGTAAAAATGAACCCGTCATTTCGAGAAAAAGCATAAATCACACTTTGAAATATTACTTGGTGCCATTTTATTTCTTGAAGCGTTTTACATAATATGTGATGGGAAATGGGCACATCTTCATATACCACACGTCAACAAAGAAGGCAAATGAAAATTGAAAGTCTGTTTGACAATGGCACGAGTCCTGAACTTACGTCTCTTACTAATGAAACAAAACGCCGTTGTTAGATTTCACATAACATCAGTTTAACAGTTATAAAAATGGAGGATCGTGAGATTGCCGAAACTGCTAATAAATCTAGAAAAAGAGTTTCTGGCATAAGGAATTGTGAACATTGTGAAAATAATAAAGCTATTTACTTTAGCTCTAGAAGATATATGCTCGGAACTATAGAATAGGGAAATAAAGGAGTGATGAAGATTATGACGAAAACCTGAATCGCCCGAGATTTTCCGATGATGTTGCGTTAATAGCAAAAGACAAAGAAGAATTGCAGGAAATGGTATCAAATTTAAATATATATATATATATATAAATATATATATATATATATATATATATATATATATATATATATATACATCGGTTTAGAACGTCTTTCGACGTTGTCCGATACCTAAACACCATCTCTTCCTATCTTCGCAGTCGTTTGTTGTTAAATTTCTTTCGCTCATGGACTTGTTTACGCCGTGTTGCCATTCTAATCTGGGTCTTCCTCTTTTCCGTCGACCTATCGGTTGCCATTCTACTCCTTTTTTAGGGAGTCTTGTTGCTGGCATCCGTTAAACATGCCCATACCACCTTAATTGTTTCTTCTCTATATCTTGAGTTATATTTCCTTCTATTTCCATACGTTGTTTTATTACATCATTTCTGATTCGGTCTCGTCTGGAAATACCTAAAGATCTTCTCATTGCATCCATCTCTACTGTTCTATTCGCTTTTTGTTCTTTTCACTAATTCTCCATGTTTCAGCGCCATAAAGAAGAGTAGTTTTAATCATGGTCTCATATATATTAAATTTTCTTCCTTTCGTTATCTCTTTACTCCATAGTATACCATTGAGACATCCTAAGACTTTCTTTGCTTGAGTGATTCGTTTTTCTATCTCCCGTGTATCAGTTCCTGTATTGTCAAAGGCAACAGCCAAGTAGTCATAGCTCTGACAGCAGGAAATATGTTGTCCGTTTTCGAGGTCTATGTTATCTGACTTGTTTCCAATACAAAGATATTTGGTTTTTGTTGTATTGACATTCAATTGAATGTCAATTAAATTTAAATACAAAATTAAAAAGAAATAGTACAACAACAATGGATGGAGAGGGTAAATTAATTACCAAACTTCCACATTACCAAACATCCACATTTAAGAGATGTGTATTTTGAGCACATAATTGCTTCAAAATATTTATTAAGGACCACTGAAGCAAAACATACGTATTTTTCCTTCGATTTATTTATAGTGAACTTATAGGGCTGATTCAACATTGATAATTATCGAAATTCTGATTATATTAAAGAGTTATAAAATTATCATTAGCTTTACAGTGCTAGGAGGCAGTAACAAAAATACATAGCATTGAGAGCTGAGAGAAACAAAACTGTTTACGGTTTAACACAAAATACCAGTTCTAACGATAGCGTATCTGTCTTACGCTTCACGCACTTTTGGGGATCGACAACACACCCTCGTCTTCACTTCTTCTTGTAGTTCCTTCTCCTATCGGAGGTTGGCTATCATCACAGCTATCCGTACCTTATTGGCGGCTGGTCTAAAAAGATCTACTGAGCTGCAACTATATCACTCTATTAGGTTTCTCAGCCAGGGAATTCTTCGTCTTCTTATGGATCTTTTACCCTTGATTTTACGTTGCATTATTTTATGACCTCGCAATCCTTTTGTAGCCTTCTTAACACTTCTGCATTTGTAACTCGTTGGGTCCATGGTATTTTCAAAATCCTTCTATAGCACCACATCTCAAATGATTCCAACTTCTTTATATTATCCACTTTTAGTGCCCAGCTTTCCATTCCATACAACAAAGTCGAGAACACGTAGCATCTTAAGGCTCTTATCCTCAGATCCAGAGGAAGGTCTCGATTGACAAACATTGTTTTCATTTTTATAAATGCTTGTCTTGCAATTTCAATGCGTGTCCTTATTTCTCTACCTTGGTCATTGTTTTCATTTACCCAGGTTCACATCCTCTGCAATATGCGACTGTTGACGGCTGCACTAATTATCAAACTAGTCAAACACTACACACTGTACAATGTTCGAAATAAATTCATTTGCACTGTATCATCCCTCGTTTAGTGTAATTATCCCATTGATATATTAAATATCTAAAATCGATTCCACTTTCATTTCAATTTTATTGATCGTATCTGTGCAAAGTCGAAGGTGAACGTGGATTACGTTGAAAAGATTTTCCAATTAGCGTATGAATCCATTGTAGCTGGCCGTTTGCGCCTCGATAGCAATTAATAAAAGCACTTTTTTCCTTGGTATCGAGATTTATTAGCACTTTCAATTAGCGTAAATTGAGTTTTCTTTTTTAATATCTATGAGAGCAGAGAGATAATAAAAACGATCGAGTAAGCACAGCTATAACTTTATAGATCCAGCCAATCTCCTATTTTGTATCAAGAAGGAAGGAAACACAATGATTGTGTGGCTTCGATTGAAATGTTTTTAGTAAGTATTTACTCAACACTCAACATTTTTTTTAATGAGGAAATATAAACATATTACCTTACAGCATAATCAAGAATTTGATCCATACTCATAACCACTGTTGCAGGTATCTTCATTTGAATTGTAACTGATCTTCTTCTTCTTCTTCTTTTTATGTAAACATGACTGTCTCTTTTTCAATGTGCCTCCAGTAAGTTGTTGTTCCAGCATTTTCGTGGTCTTCCTACGGATCGTATTCTTATTGGGGATCCGTCTCTTGTCGTCTTTACTACTCTTTTTCTTGTCATTCGGCTTATATAATCGTTCCACTCTACTCTTCTATTTCTTACCCAGTTCTTGATGTTCTCCACCTTGGATCTACGTCGTATAAATGTACTTCTAGCTCTGTCCCAAACTGTTTTCCCCTTAATTTTTCTAAGTGTTTTCATCTTTGCTGTTTCTAACATCCTTTTTGTCCTCTCTGTGTCAGGTCTTGTTTCTGCCGCGTATGTCATTATTGGTCTGATGACTGTTTTGTAAATTTTGCCTTTCATTTCTTTCCCGATATTTTTATTTCTCCATATTGTTTTATTCAGGCAACCTCGGCTCTGTTTGCTCTATTCACTTGATCTTCCACTTCAGTTTTGAGCTTTCCGTAGCTAGATAATGTGATGCCAGGATATCTAAACTCCATCACTTATTATCTGACGTTTCAGCTCCAATTTACATATTTATAGTTTTTACTTTTTTTATTATTTCATCCATAATAAGGTTGATGAATAGAGGACTCAAGGAATCTTCCTGTCTTATCCCATTGCCAGTTTCAATAGGGTCGGTTAGTTCTTCTTCTTCTTTTACTTTTATTGTGTTGTTTTGGTAGATATTTTCGATCGTTTGATTATTCCTAGAGGTATCTCTATTATGTACAGTAAGTGGATAACGTATTTTAATTTGACCCGGTCAAATGCCTTTGTAAGGTCCACGAAACATAGATACGCCGGTTTGTTGTATTCTAATGATTTCTCTTGCACTTGCCTCATTATAAATATAGCGTCGGTGTATGATCTTCCCGACCTAAAACCTTCTTGTTCTTCTGCTACTGTTATCATTTCATTCAATTTATTTGTTATCACTTTGGTTGTTAATTTTAGTGTTGTGTTTAATAAATTAATTCTTCTGTAATTTTCCGGGTCCGATTTGTCTTCCCTTTTGAAGAGAGGTATTAGGATGTTTGATCTCCATTCTTGAGGAATTTTGTTTTGTTCTATTATTTTTGGATTAGTTTTAATAGTTGTTTGGTTAGATCTGGTCCTCCGTACTTAAGGAGTTTATTCGGTATTCTGTCCTCTCCTGGTGATTTTCTATTTTTTAATTTCCTTAATTCTTCCTTTACCTCTTGTAGTTGAAGTTGAAGTCAAAACGTTAAATAAATTTAATTTCCAACGAATATTCAGGCTTAATTTCAATTAAAATAGTAAACTTGCATAAAATGCTTAAGATGGCACAGAAAATAACTTCAAAACAATATAAAAAAACAGTTACTTCTAGTTTCAGTATCCAACAGTTTTCAATCCGAAGTGTTGGAAATTGTACCTGTGTACGAGTGTCAGAAATAGATCTACAGAAAGGAAAATGATTTGACCTAACAAAAAGTAGATGATGATGAAGAAACGTGTATTTTATTTAATAGAAGTAATTTTCCTGCAATTGAACGTTTATTTTCTATTAAATATTTGCGAACTAGGGATCTTTGCGTAAGTAATTCATAGAAATAGAATACGTAACAGGTGCCGAAGGTCAACTGACTGAGGAAATTTTCGATCCGACTTCCAACTTCACCATTCACGCTCCCACTTCGTCGTCAGTTGGAATTCGGACCTTCAATCGTCCCTCTAGATGTTCTGACTCGTACCACTAGTTCCAACTAATCCAACAAGCCCACTCACGGTCCGATTTCTGATCCAACTGCAGAAGTTGGACCACTTCTTTTTCTTCTTAGAGTGCCGTATTCCTACGGAACGTCAGCGACCACCATGCTTATAATATTGTTATACTGATCTCGGTCTTGCGCTACGTGTAGCAATTGGTCCACTGTCCGCTGTCAAACCTGTCCACTGCCGCAAATTCCTCAACCAAGAAAGTTTCTTCCGTCCTATCAATTTCTTTCCTTCGATTTTACCGTTCAGAATTAGTCGAAGGAACTCATATCTTGGTCCTCTGATTATATGTCCAAGATATTCTAGTTTACGCCTCTTAATAATATTTAATAGAGTTCGTTGATGTCCTATTCTTCGAAGAACTTCTTCGTTTCTGGTTCTGCTAGTCCATGAAATTTTTAGTATCCTTCGATATAACCACATCTCAAACGCCTCGATTTTATTTATGATATCGGCATTTAAAGTCCAAGTTTCACATCCATACAAAAGTATAGACCACACGTAACATCTGGTAAACTTTTCACGGAATTCCAAATTTAATGAGTTATTGGATAATAGAGGCTTGAATTTTTGAAATGAGTTTCTTGCCTGTTCAATTCTACATCGAATTTCGAAGGATGGATCTAGATTTTGGGTAATCCAACATCCAAGGTATTTGAATCTCTGAACTCTCTGCAGCGGTTGTTGGCTTAATATCAGTTGGGTTGCGCCGATATCCACTTTACTGGTCACCGTGTATTTAGTTTTATCGATATTTATCGACAGTCCCCAATTTGTGCATTCCATGTCTACTCTATTGATTAGCTCCTGCAGATCGTCGATGTTTTCAGCTAGAATCACAGTATCGTCGGCGTACCGTATATTGTTAATTATTTCTCCTCCTATGATAATTCCTTTTTGATCTTTTAAAGCTTCCCTAAATAGATTCTCAGAATACCTGATTGGCTTTGATTCTTTTGATTTGTTGTTGGTATTAATAATGGCTGTTTGGTTCCAGTAAAGTTTGGCAATACGTTTGATGTCTTTCTCATCTAGTTGGTTGCTCTGCAAGGCGGTAATTAGTCTGGTATGCTGAACGCGATCAAATGCCTTTTCAAAATCAATGAAGCACATATTTACGGGTTTTTTACCTCCCAACATCGTTGAAGGAGTGTTTGCATAGAAAATAGTGCTTCTCTAGTTCCAAGGCATCTCCGGAACCCGAACTGCCCTTGACTAATTATTTCTTCGCACTTGTTGTTAATTCGGTTTAGAAGAATATGCAACAGTATTTTAACGGCATGGCTAATTAAACTAATGAGTCTACAATCGCTACATTTCTTAACGTTTGGTTTTTTAGGTAGACGAATAAAGATCGATTTTAACCAGTCCGATGGAATTTCACTGGTATCATATATTTGATTGAAAAGTGCAGTGAATTCTTTTATATTGTCATTTGAGAGTAATTTTAGCCATTCGCTGTATATTTGATCTGGTCCACTGGCTTTGTTGTTTTTGGCTTGGTGTATGTCTTTTTCCACTTCAGCTTTTAAGATTGATGGTCCTGTATTTGCACTTAAGTTAGGTAGTGACCCTCGATCATCCTTAAATAATGCTTTAATGTAGTTTTCCCATTCCTCCATTACTTCGTCTTCTAGGGATAGTGCATGACCTTCATTATTCGTTAATGTTATGGGTGTATTTCTTTTGTGTACTGTAACTTCTTTTATTTTCTTATGTGTGTTAAATTCGTCATGTTTTCGTTGCAATTCTTTTAGTTCCTCACATTTTGCTCGCATCTATAACCCTTTGGCTTCCCTGAATTTTCTTCGAATCAGATTGTGCTTTCGTTTAAACTCTGAGTTATTTCTATTTTTAAGCTGTCTTCTTTCGTCCATCATTTCGATTATTTCATCTTTCATCCACGCTTGCTTAATGGGTGACAGTTCCACTTTGCGTTGCTGTATCGACGATACCATTCTTTATGTTATCCCATCTTTCTTCGACTGTTGGTACACTGTATATTTGTGTGTTGTCTCGAATTTTTTCGTTCATTGTCTGTTCAAAGTGATGTTTAAATTCTTCTCGTTTTAGTTTTTGTCTATCGTATTTCTTTGTAATGGAAGGCTTTCTGATTGTCTTTAATTTTAGGTTGATTCTAGATGCCAGTAAATTGTGATCGGTGGCTGTGTCGGCCCTTGGATATGTCTTAGTACATTTACATGAGTTTCGAAATCTATTGTTAATCATGATATAATCTATTTGGTTACGCATTACACTACCATGGCCATCTCTCGGTGATATCCATGTATAGAGACGTCTTTTTGGTTGTTTAAAACATGTGTTGGTGATAACAAAGTTTTCCTCTTGGCAGAACTCCACCAATCTATCACCTCTTTCGTTTCTTTCCCCAAGACCGAATCTTCCAGTAATGGGACCACTAGTCGGACTAAAAATCGGAACGTGAATGGCCTGTTTAATTGTTTTAAATAAACTCATTCAAGGGAGAATCAGTAGCGCATCTAGAATTTTCCTCTGGGGGGGGGGGGGTTTGGTTGGCAGCGAATTTTTTTTATGTTACCTCCACCATTTTAAGTCCTTAAAATTTGTAAATAACAGTGTCTGAATAGGGTCCTGGGGGGATTTTAACCCCCAAACCTCCCCTGGGTGCGCCATTGGGAAGAATACGTAAATTATAATGACAAAGGATAAAAACCAAGTAATTCTTGGTAAAATTTTGTGATAGGAAGATTTAAAATTATGAATATTCAAACATAGAGCCACCGATGGTTTACTTTTACCGAAAAATACCAGTGATTGTATTTTCTGTGAAGAATTATTCCAAAATTCTTTCGAAGACAAAATTTTCTATAATAACTGGTACTTTCACAGAACCTACAAGAAAATCCGAAAATTTTCCCCAATGCAATGCAAAATATTTGATAAGTACACACCGGCGATAATACTTTAAAGATTTGTACACACTATTATTATCATTAATTATTTGTGTATCGCAATATTCAAACAAATAAACACTCGATAAAATCCAAGAGGAAAAGTTTACACATCCGAAAAGGAAAGTTTTAAACTTCCGTCTGTGTTTTCTTAGGTATTATGTGAATTATTTGCAGAAGGCCAAAATAGAAAGCCAATAAAGCAATAAAAACGTTGAACGCAGTAAAAATGTTTAATTAAAGTAAGTAGTAAAGTAAAGTAAGACAAACAAATTGTCCTTGTAGACTTAAACAATGAAGTTTTTAAAAAGAGCCTTTATTTTCAGGTTGTGGCTTCTTCCGATTTCGGTACAGACTATTTAATGTTTGAAAGACAATTTCAAAAATTCGTATGTGTTCCATCGATGATTCTGTTAAAGATCAATTATTAAGCGAGCAACTTGAAAAAAAGAAGGAATATTCCGGTAGTTCAAAATCCTTCAAACAGATTAGAAGAACTCTTTAATGATGGACACCACCCAGAGCCATTAGAATTTCAGTCAGCAGGCGAGGTAATTATAATATTGTAATTGTAGGTAATGAAACTTACAGAAAGACTGTTGGATAAATTAAACGAAACTTGTGAAAAGGTCAAAGAAACGTGTGCTACAACTTGTAAAATATCATCATACTTTCTTAGATATATTTCTTCGTTACATCTTCATAATACATCTAGTAACATATCATATACTAATAGTCTTTATTTACTAGTTGAGAGTATACCTCTGAACTATAATTCCATTCATTATATTTTTTTGTAAATGTGTCTTTACCGCAAAAATGTCGAGATTTCGTTAAATGTTTTTTTAATCGTTTTCTACATCATAAATTTCTCAAATTTTAATACTGCGACTCTTTATTCATACCTGCATTTCAGACCACTTTTTGGATATATTTATATTATTTACAAATTATTTTAATCGCCGATCTCTAGCCGTCAGTTACATTTTGTTAAGCTTTATATATATAAAAAAAAAACAATGAGTTAATCAAGACGGCACCCAAAGAAGAACAAATCTGTCCTTGCTAAAACTCTCTATAAATTGCCAGTTAGTTGCCATAACAAACATGCTCTCTCCTCCTTAGTTAGGCTACATTATTCCCTTAATCACTCTAGTTCTTAGTTAGGACACATAACACTCTCAGAACTGTCTCACAATATCCTTGGCCTTTGTAGGAAACTCACATCCCTCGTTATCTACTTATACATTCTCCCACTCCCAATCTAGTCCGCAGCTGGACAACAAACACATCATGTGCTCTACGTAAAATTACACATATCGTGTTAAAGAAAAAGAAAAATGTAAAGCACAATTGCAAAGTAGAATACAGAGTTCAAGCGAGAAACTGATGATGTTCGCTTATATGTATAAATGCGAATTGTGTACAACGGGCATTTGTTCAATTGAAAAAATGACATAAGACCAGAACGGCACAAGAATATTAGCTTTAGAAACAAGCTACAAGAAAATTACCAAGTGTAGCTTCAATCAGAAAGGATCATGCTCTTTCACCAAGGGTTGTGCAAAACTGGGAATACCTGTCGCAAATACCATCAAAAAAGATGCCAGCAATTTCTGACCGGGAAAGTGAGGGTTAAAATGGCGACAACGTAGCCTAGGATTTTATAATATTCACTGCAATCTACAAGGATAAGTCACCAATGGCCAAAACATTTCCACCCGTTACTAAAAGTTTCTTGAATACTTTTGTAGTAGTATATACATCATTTGTACAGTTTGTACCGGGTGGTCCAATAAGCCGATCGCTCCGCTATATATCAGAAACTATTCATGTTATAACTTTAGGAGAAAAAATTTCTTAGTAAAAGTGGCCAAGAGAAATAGCTGGAAATAACTTTCAAGTTTCTAGGTTAACCACTAGGGGGCGTAACCTGTGAAGAAAACTTTGAAAACCAGTTTTTTTAGAAATATGCCCAATTATACCAAGTGTTAAATAAATAAACTAGAAAGATGCCTTAATTCTTCACAAAGTTGTTCAAGTACTTTTTTTATTTTTTCAAATAAAGGGTGGGGGAGAGTGGGGAAGTATTTGTGGATAAATACCTATAACTTTGGTTTGGATCAACCGATTTTAACAAAATTAGTGTCATTAGAAAGAGTATGGATGAATTAATTTACATCTACTATAAAATAATTGCATTTAGTTTTAATTGTCGTAGGTAGAGGGTACTTTCGAATAGAAAAAATTAAAATTTGTTTTTCTTCAAAATTTTTAATAGAAACACCTATTTATTGTAAATTATAATGAAACTGGATTACATTCGTAACAAAATGGCGCAAACCGCATGTTAATAGCTTTTATCGAACTCGAGATATGAATAAAAACGCATAAACATAAGTAAGTATAGTATTGACACACCCTGTATTATAAAATAAATTAAAAAATAAGTCAGTAGGTACTTTCAAAATTTTTTATAGCAGAAAACTCTTAATGTTGATATCTATTTTGACCATTGTTATTTCATATGATTAAAAATTGTTTTTTTCGAAACTAAGTAGGCTACGACAATGAATTTGACAGGGAGTTCATATTATTTATTTATTGACAGCAGTCAAAATATTGTTAAGAAGTGCTATATGTATTATAATTCGAATTGAAAATTGCTTTTTTTTTCAATAGATATTAATATTGGTAATATTAGTAATTAATAATCAGTACTAATAATTCGTGATGTGATGAGTATATCAAATTGTATGATATGATTGGAGTTTATTTCGAATATCACCAAATTGGCGCTATTGCCTCACATATATATTCTGTAAGATATCCTGGCAGGAGATATTGTGGCAAAGAAGTAGATATTTCGGACTACTTATATGTGGATTCTGTTGAATTAAAGCAAGAACATTGATTGAATTATCTTCGGTCATAACTCTACTACGTCGTTTAAAACAAGGACGAGAAAAACTACCAGTTTCTCTTAATCTTTTTGCATTTCTTTCAAATACTTCTTTGCCATAATGTCTCCTGTCACGATATCTTACAAAATATATACGTCAGATAATAGCGGCATTTTGGTGACATTCGAAATAAACTCCAATCATATAATACAATTTGATATACTCATCACGAATTATTTGTACTGATAATTAATTACTAATATTACCAATATTAACATCTATTGAAAAAAGTGCAATCTTTAATTCGAATTATAATATAGCACTTCTTAACAATGTTTTGACTGCTGTCAATAAATAAACAATATGAACTCCCCGTCAAATTCATTGTCGTAGCCTACTTAGTTTCGAATAAACTATTTTTTACAAAATAGGTATCAACATTAAGATTCTTCTGCTATAAAAAAAATTTGAAAATACCTAGTGACTTATTTCTTAATGTAATTTATAATGCAGGGTGTGTGAATACTATACTTACTTATGTTTATGAGTTTTTATTTATTTCTCGAGTTCAACAAAAGCTATTAACATGCGGTTTGCTCCATTTTGTTACGAATTTATTCCAGTTCCATTATAATTTACAATAAATAGGTGTTTCCATTAAAAATTTTGAAGAAAAACAAATTTTAATTTGTTTTCTTTGAAAGTCCCCTCTACCTACCACTATGAAAACTAAATGCAAGTATTTTATAGTAGATGTGAATTAATTCATCCACACTCTTTCTAATGACACTAATTTAATTAAAATCGGTTGGACCAAACCAAAGTTATAGGTATTTATCCACAAATACTTTCCCACTCTCCCCCACCCTTTATTTGAAAAAATAAAAAAAAGTACTTGAACAACTTTGTGCAGAATTTATGCGCCTTTCTAGTTTACTTATTTAACACTTGGTATAATTGGACATATTTCCCAAAAAAAATGGTTTTCAAAATTTTCTTCGCAGGTTACGCCCCTAGCGGTTAATCCAGAATCTTGAAAATTATTTCCAGCGATTTCTCTTGGCCACTTTTACAAAGGATTTTTTTTCCTAAAGTTATAACATGAATAGTTTCTGATATATAGCCGAGAGATCGGCTTAATGGACCACCCGGTACAGTTTGTACAATGACTTAGTGTATATTTTGTACTGTAACAATCAATTTACAATGACTCCCAAATAAAAAAAGATGTGAATATTATTTCAAAATAGAGTAGTATGTCCCTTTGACACATATGTAGTTAATATAACTGTTATGTTTCGGTCTTGCAACCAACATGGAAAAATTATAGGACATACTATAACATGCATATAACATACGATAACAACGTGTCATAATGATGATATTGAAGAAAACAATACTTATAACAAAAACAAAACAAAAAATGTTGTTAGTTAAAAGTTAACCTGATCATCGACGACAAAACAACAGATAGTTATAGTAACAATGAAAATGGAAATCAAACAACAAAAGACGTAGTTGTAACAAACAGTCATAAAGCTAAAGAACTTACTTTAACACCGTAACCTTAAACGAAATCTTCACACAAGAATGATATGATGACGTCTTCACCAAAGTGGTCTTTAGCATATAAATCTGGATAATAAAACAAACTGATATCAAAAAACTAAACTCCTGGAAATGTGAATTTGAAAGATTAGTAGAATAATGAATGAGTTGTTACACATAATTAGCAACACTGTCAAGCATCTATTTCTTCCATGATCACCTCTTCAAATTCTTGTTCTGTTGCACTCCTTCTTTTGTGATTGTGCTTTTTAAATTTAGTTTGTTTTCATAAAATTTATTTCTTTTGACACACATCCTGTAAAAAGTTTTCTTCTGAGATATCTACATATTAAAGCCATCTAGTTTTAGAGTATTTCTAAAGTCTGAAGTTTTCTAGAATATTTCATTGGTTAAATATTTACATTTATGCATTAAGTATTTAGAATATTAGAATGTATCTTATCTTGTTTAGTGTTCTGATCAAAAGCTCTAATGAGTTTTGATATATCGTATGCATTTGGAAAAGGCATATTTGTGCAACAAAGATAAATTATGGCGATGTACCTTTGAGATGGTAGATGGACCAGAATGATTCTAGAATGGCGACCAAGGTAAGATGCATATCGAAGCAGAGGACGACCACCGACTAGATGGATGGATGATATCAAGCGCATCACCACAAACTGGATGCAAGAAGCTCAAAATAGAAATAGGTGGAAAATTTTACGGGAGGCCTACGTTCAGCAGTGGACAAATATAGGCTAATTGATGATAATGATGATGACCTTTAAAATTCAATAGTAATAGTCTACAAACACTACTCCTTGATATTTATCAGATATATACAGATTGAACGAATTTAAAACGGATCATACAATTTAATATATGTCTGTTTGAACTGCATTTAAAATAGTGGACCAATATAAAACTTGGACAAAAATAAATCCATACCTGGGTATAGACATTGTATAAAATATCGTTCAACTATCTGTCTCGCAACAATGTTGTTTGTGTAACAATGTTGCTTGTCTAAGGAAGTTTTTAATAGTTCAGGAAATGAAGCTCGAAAATGGTTAAAACCTCGCAATTTTTTCGTCCTGCATGAATTGAGTTGAAATTTTAACAGAAGGTAGGTGATAGCCCAAGGATCAAAATCTATATCGAACCGAAGTGCGCTGAATGATTTAGGAGTGAAAACTACCCCTAATTGTCAAAAATTATAAAATAACATATTAAACCTGAATATGGGTAAGATTTGGTTTAAATTAGTTATGTAATGATTATTTTATACTTTTGAATAGAGTTCCATCATATTTCAACCCTTAAAAAGCAACCCTTGTTAGAGATTAATGTAAAAAAGTTACTAATTCTAAAAAAATGATTTCGCCTTGGATCGATTTGGATAAAAATTTGGATTTAAGCTCAATTCATCCGCTGCTTTATAGTTTATGTCATGTAGACGAACCCTGATTGTTCTTAGGGGTGAAAACTAGCCCTAATTGTCAAAAATTATAAAATAATATATTAAACCTGAATATGGGTAAAATTTGGTATGAATTAATTAAATAATGATAGTTTCGTGCATTTGAATAAAGTTCCATCATATTTCAACCGTTAAAAAGCGACCCTTGTTAGAGATTAATGTAAAAAAATTAGTAATGCGAAGAAAATGATTTCGCCTTGGAACGATTTGCATAAAAAATTGGAATTCAGCTTAACTCACCCTCTGCTTTATAGTTTATGTCATGCCGATGAACCCTGATTGTTCTTAGGGGTGAAAACTACCCCTAATTTTCAAAAATTGTAAAATAACATTACAAATCTTAAGATGAGTGAAATTTGGTTTGGATTAGTTAAATAGTGATTTTTTTATACTTTAAAATACAATTTCATACATTTTCAACCCTTAAAAATCAATTGTTATGAGTGCTATAGGTAAAAACAATTTTTTGCCAAAATTTTGCAACTTTTCAACTTTTGAAAATCACCCTTTACAACATTGCAGTTGTAAAGGGTGCAGTTTATAAACTAATTTATTATTAAACACTATTAAACACTAACTATAAACAAAAAAAATTATCAACATAAAAAGGCACCATATATTCTTATACATTTACATAAATAGTTGAAAATATTTACATTTATAGGTAAAACAATTATAATATTAATTTTATTCGTCATCAATTACATCTTCATCGTGATCTATGTCATCCTCACCTTCTTCAATTATTGGTGGAATATTATTGCACCCTTCACCTGAGCACCCAGAACAAGTAAAGTTACAGTATAAACCAACTTTTCTGCACCCACATGAAACGCCGCATCCTTTTTTGCATTGGCAAAAAATAATTTTCAAAAGTTCATCGGATGGAGGTTGTTTGTTCATGCGTACGGGTAATAAAAAACCATCTTTGGAATACCATCCCCGTCTGTTGCTCTGATATTTTCATTGCCAAGCCATAAACATATGAGCAAATGTTTTATTCTGTTGTATGGGATTTCAAAATATGAACGCTTAAAATTTCGAATGTATAACGCCCCACTACCTAATATACCAGTTTTGTAGATTATTATGCCCCAAAATGTACTGTACTATACTAATGGAATTTTCCGAAAAAAAAAATTAATTGGTTTCTTAACGTATTTCCTTCATTTTTAACGATAGAGTGTTTCCTCAAAAACGATTTTGTAAAGGTTTTTAAGAGCTACAAGGATCTGTGAATTAAATCTTTTTGGAACCCTTGGTTTTTAAATGGGGTGAGTTTAAAGGGCTCGAAAAAGATGGTGCTTGATCGTAAATCGATGCTTTAAACGGCTATATCTCGCCAAATATTCATTGTACAACAAATTTAAATAAAGGAAACTTTTAGTCATTGTTTCTTGCTTTAAGCTGTACTTTTTCTAAAACTAAGCATTTTAAATGGGTCAAACTTCTTGGCCGTATTAACAATACATGTACAAAGAGAATTGCAGAAGGGTGAAGATCGATTTTAACTATGGGAGTGGTTAGGGGGTTGTTTTCATCGATTTTTTCGTAAAAAAAATAAGGTATTGGCCTTATTTTCATCACAGCTCACTCAATTTTCGAGCTAGAGTCTTTTTTATGATAGATCTATTTATGCTCTTTAAAAAAGGTTGCGTGAGTTGTCTTCCAAAAATGCATCATTTTCCCGATATTTGAATTTGAATCTTTCAAATTTGGCATTTGAAGAAAACCGCTGAACATTGATAGGCCGTATTTCGGTTCCTATTATATCGCAAAAACATTTTAAAAAATGAATTGAATTTGTCTTTTTAAAAGCTACAAATTTGTTCTCTACAATTTTTTGATAAAATGTACCATTTTCGAGTTATTCGCGAAAAATCGATTAAAAACGTCGATTTTTTCGTCTAAAAGTTGTTACTTTCAAAATATCAGTATTACAAAAAAAAATGTATAGAACATTTTTTGTTTATAATCACTTTTTTAATCTAAACCTGTAGTTAAAACGTAAAAAAAAATTTTCACCCCCGGGATGGGGTGGCAACCACCCCAAGGCTTTGGCGCACTTTGGTTCGATATATATTTTGATCCTTAGGCTATTACCTACCTTCTGTTAAAATTTCAAGTTAATCCACGCAGGACGAAAAAATTACGAGGTGAAATGCTTCATTTCCTGGACTATAAGTGGTTTGACAGCATATAAAAATCGTAGATTTATGTGTAGCTTTCAATTTTTATGAGTTCAGAATCCAGCAGCCCGCAGAGTATTGGGTTTTTATAATATAATTATTTGACAACCTTTTGTTGGCCAACCTCCTACAGCAGAAATGAGCCGAAATACATGATGTTTCCTATGTTCCGAATTTATTTCGTTCAATCTGTATTCTCCATACAAATATCTTTGCTGTGTTCTTTTCCAAATAATCTAATGTATGAAGATGATTTTAAGCTACATTTAATATTTAAATTCTAATATGCAAGCAATAAGTATCTAATGTTGACTTACCTCTGCAGTAGATTCTTCGCTTCCCCTCTTTCCAGCGGTATGCCCAAATCACTGAATGCCTTAATGAGCTCATCCAAATCAATTTTACCTGAAACAAAATTAAATAAACTGTTACTACGAATTTTTTAACGAATGTATCAATGAAAGTGTAAAATTTTTAAAATTAGGTAAAATTTAATAAAATAATAATAATAATAATCTAAGAGAAACTGTAGTCCAGGATGTAGTGAGATGGAATCAAACACGACATCGCAAATGCAGAAACCATGGACAGAATGGACCCACATGAATCGCAAATTGGACAAACACACATAAAACCAGCACAAAAAAAATCACATAGAAAGATATATAAACTGGTCCATGTCCTACAAGAAGAGGAAGAAGAAGATAACAAGTTCTAGTTTAATTGCCGCGTTCGTAAACTTTGTAAAATACTGCGCTACGTCTGCCATAAATCTGTCCACTATTAGGATATCATCAGCGAATGCGAGAATTTAATTCCATTCAATATAATATTTATCTGCTTGACTACCTTTTACAACGCCTTTTAAAATATTAAAAAGGAAGCATGAGCTTACGTTTTGCATTAGTTTTTCCAATTTTACTCACTTGGTGGGATCCCAAAATATAACATTGCATTATATAGAACAATTATTTTAACACTGTCATAAGCTGTTTTGAAGTCGACCAAGAGATGATGTAGTATATATGGTGTATTTGGAATACAGTTAACTAGTTGACTTTCCGGCAGTTCATCCGCATTGGTAATGTCCAACAATATTCTTTGTTTCACTAAATTTCAAAATCCGTAAAATCATTATTCATGGCATGGCCAACTCCTTACCACAGGTTTTTGTAAAAGTTTAAGGTAAAATCCTAATTGCTATTAACTGGCCTAAAAATTAAATTACTCACAGAAATCATACAAAAATTAACATATGAAACTGAAAAAACCAAGCGGTATCACGGTGGCCTGTGATAAGTCAAAAAAACTAGTAAATACGCTTTTTGCGACACTGTGGTATTTACTATTTTACTTTTTATGTAGCTAGTACATTAATTAGGCCGGTATTTATTTCCAGTTTTCACTAATATAATTTACGCCAAAGTGATTTTTCGTTTCATTGCAATGGAGGAAGAAGATCTTATTGTTGAATATTGAAAATAGTTTGGAGATCCAGAATACAAAAATGCCACTACAAGAGCCACCCAAAAAATTGTTCAACTTGCAAAAAGCTCATCTTTATTCCAATCAAGTATATATCTTCATCGAAAAAACAAATAAGGAGGAGAATTTAGGTAAAATTCTTCCAATGAAGGTAGGACACACTTTACATAAGGTTTCTGTTGTCCAAAATATAAAAAGTATAGCTAGTGTGTAACGTTTAAAGGAACATAATCTAACTGCATTTATTCCTAATAATTTATTGCAAAGAAAAAGTATTATAAGAAATGTTGATACAACTTTCAATGACACTCCATTATTTAGTGGCAAGGATGGAAGATACCCGTGAATAAGAATTGTAGTGTTTGTTTTTTATAAAGGCTTTCGTAAATTTTTTTATCGATTGTTTATAATTTTGAGTGCCTGTATTCAACAGACTGATATCGTTATTTTTAGTTTATTTACAAGCTTTATATTCCAAAATAAAGTGTATCTGGTCTGACCAACTTTTCAGATCCATTTGCCTTGGTCGATCAGTCCACCTGATTTGATATTCGGTACATTTGCTTACAGGTCCTGATAATTTCTGACTTCGTTAATATCTTGCCTCCAAGCTGCTCTAACCAGTAGTGTCTATGTCCAGTTCTTTATTCCAGTGTTTGTATGTGTTATTCCTGCCGTGGTTTCTTAGGTCTCGCTTTTGGTCTTTCTCCTTCTGATGTCCACTCCGTTAATCTTCTTTGAGCTGCGTTTTTGTTTTCCTGAATATATGTCCCTATCACCTAATTCTCTACT
Source organism: Diabrotica balteata (assembly GCA_918026665.1). NCBI lineage: Eukaryota > Metazoa > Arthropoda > Insecta > Coleoptera > Chrysomelidae > Diabrotica > Diabrotica balteata. Next base: position 109,589,546 of record OU898284.1, read on the forward strand.
TTTATTTTCCTTATAATGTTTTCTTCCTTCAGTATATTGTTACAATAATAAATATTACGGCGTATAAAAATTGTAAACATATTTACTCATTCACTAATGTTCTAGGTCAAATACTACCGAATTCTACAAAAGGGTCGAATAACCAGTCCAGGTACTAAGAATGTCGTCGACGACGACCCTCTGAATTCATCAGAAGGCGATCGACTTCTCTAGTGTAGCTGAATGAGTCACCTCCTAATGGGTGAAAAGTCATCGACTTATATCCAGACGTTTTTGGTCTGGCGATATTATATATAAATAACATGGATCTTATTGAACAAGAGTCAACAAGAAGTCCGGTCTCGTGGTAAATTGTATCGCACGTAAATAAATTATTTGTAATTATTAAGTGTAAAATAAATTAGTAGTAATAAAGACTTTGATAAATTCGTGAGTGTTAAAAATATTGAACCTTTAGTAAATTAAGATAAGAACAATAAATTAGAATTAATAAACACGTTATAATATTATCTATTTCAAAATACATTCATAATATTATTTCGTTTTGGTTAATTCTCTTGGATCCCATAATAATTCTATTTTCTAATTTTCTTTCAACGATCTTTCAATTCTTCTTCTTTATAAGTAAAACTTAAGGTTTCTGCTGCGTATGTTACGGTTGATTTTATTGTTGTTTCAAATACACTCAGATGAAAAAAAAAACGCAATGGAGAAAATTTTGGTCAAATTCAAAGTATTTATTGTTAATCCTATTTTGATTATTTTTTTAACAGACTGTAAAAATTTGTAAATTTTGATTAAGCATAGTGAGTTTTTCAATAAAATTTTGAATTTGACTTTATTATATGGGGTTAATCGAAAGGTGTTAATCGAAACAGCATCTATCTTGGCTGTTTTTCTATCGCTAATTATCTCTCTCCAGTTTTAGTTGCACGAAAAATACCGCAAACACTATTTTAAATCGTGTTCAGACAAAGTGTGCTCTATCTCGCAAAGTTTATTACCGCGAAACACGTGTTTAGAAAAACCGCGAGTGTGCCCGGACATATTCCGCATAAGAGCAAAAACCGCAAGAGTGTGAAGCAGAAAAACCGCGAGAGTGTGGAGCAGAAATATTGTGGTAAGACTTTATATAAACTTAATTTGCTATTGTCTGTATACCTTTTATTACTTATCCTAATTTATTTGAACCAGCCCTATATAATACAGTCCACATACTCTGAAATTATACTGATAATTTCCCACATATGTACACCCTTTTTGTACAATGCCAACTTTGAAACATCCTGTGGAATAACTCATTAACGGATTTTCGTTAACCCTTATTTTTCGGTTGCAACCATGTCATCTAAGTATGATGTTTTTTGTTTCATGTGAAAATATGGATTGGTTCATTTTTAGGAGCGAAATGACTTTGCCACCCACAATTTACATCTTTTCCTACTATTACCATTATCCTTTGTATTAAATTGTAATACGACGATGGAAGCTTTGGTGACTAATATCGAAGGAATGTCATATCGACGTCCCAGAAGCACTGTATTTAAATAATGATTAAAAGCAACGACATGATCTTGGTTTTAATGAACAATGATAACAATAACAAAGAAAAACTAGTAAAAAATAGCTTAATACTTTGTATTGCCTCCCCTCGCCTCTATAACTACCTGTACACGTCGGCTCATGCTGCCTATGAGGTTGCGAATATCATCTTGCTGGATGTTTGGCCATTCCTCTTCTAGAGCCAAGCAAAGTTCGTTAACCGTTACCCACCATGTTCAAAACGTGCTCTATTGGGTTCAGATCTGGCGAACACGCTGGCCAGTTCATTTTACTAATACCAACTTCCTCTAAATATTGCGTGACACACATTGCAGAGTGTTACATGCTGTTTTTTTTTATTTAAATGTGACTTAAATTTATTAACATAACACATTAAACGTTTTTATAAAACTTGTGTCTAAAACTGTGTCTAGAATCTATCTCCGTTAATTTTTTAAATGTTTATCTAATTTATTTTTAGAATTTTTGCTAAATATTAAGTGATTCCGCAACAAAGATAAGACAATCATTGCAAATCTGCATTAAGGAAAAGACAAGTTGAACAATATTTAAAATCCACAAGCAATCTACATTCCTGTAGTTGGCTGTATACCATGTATTAAAAATTTAATTAAAAATCCTTTGTAATAGGTATATATTTCTAAAATATATACCTATTTTTATATACCTATTTATAAAATATATACCTATTACAAAGGATTTTTAATTAAATATTTAAAATATTAAAAATAAATCACGTGTAAATTATAAAATCGCCTAGTTGTGCATTATATTTAAGTACATTTTTTTTTTATAAGGATTAATTTAAAAATGGGTCACCTTTGAATGCAACGCCAGAAATCCCAGTATGCACTTTATCCCCCATAAATTGATATCTTACAATATTGCTAAAATTGGATTATTAACAAAATCTTGGCAGCTGCACGTTGCCAAGCCACGACTCGATACAATCACGTGGGCAAACAAAATGTATTTTATTAAGGTGCGTATACATATGCGCGCCGCGAACCTCGCGCCTTGTGTGCGCCGCGCGTTCGTGGCGCGTTCAATGTTCGTTGAAATTTTTCATTTTGACGAACCTTCCGCGATCCAAAGAAAACTGACGAACATTTAGTAATTGTAGATAATCATGTCTCTGTCAAGCGATAAAACTTACGCTATTTCTGTGATGAGTGGTGCTTTCTTGGTAATGGCCAGTGTGTTTCACGTCGGTAAGAAGACAACAAGGAAATCACCTTTTTTTTTTACATTGGTCCGCATGTATATTTATTTCAGCTTCTATTTCCCTCCAGGCATCGGCTTTAAGTGGTTTTTTAAAATGGTCCTTATGTTGAGGATCCCACAATAGGGATTTCCCACGGTAAGCATCAATAAGTTTGATAATATTTTCTTCTGGCCACTCCATTACTACCAAATATTTTAAGATAATATACTATTATAATACCCAGACGCGCCAAAAATCAACACACCTTTCACTAACCCGTCCAAATATGTAATGCGAACCACCAAAGTGTTCGTTGAAAAACCGACAGAAGGTGGATCGTAGTGCGCCGTATGTGCGCCGTATGTGCGCCTCTTGCAAACACGTACTAACCTAACGAACATGCTACAAACGAACAGCGCGCGCGCCGAGCGGCGCGCATATGTATACGTACCTTTAGGTATACAAAATCCCGGGATTTTTGTATTTTGTTTACATAAGAGAAAAGACTATAATTAGGTTTATTGCTTTTTGGAGAGAACAAGCAGTTTACTTGTTAATTTAATAAGAGTGGCTCAAAATAATTGAGTAAACATTGTATATTGTAATAATTATCGAATTATTATGTCTGGGTAAATCCAGTCAAATTGTTATACAAATCAATTTAATACTTCACGATGTAGCAGAAGATAGATCTATGTACTATGTACGAGGGATGATCCCTATGATCCACTGTTCATCTAATTCTAATTTAGGTAGAACTTTAAATTTATAATTAATAAAAAACTACATGTACTATATGTTGATCACATATGCAAGTCCAACACTGCCTGGCATGGCTATCGGGTGGATTGAGTACCTTGGTGGTTATCACAGCCGGTCCCAAGCCCGGATAAAAGTCAAGGGTTAAATGAAGGGAGAAGAACAAAGCCTAGATGGCGTAGAGTGTCTAATTTTCCAGAAATATGCACATAAAGTAGAGCAACTCGTAGCCCACAAATAATATGCAATGAACACATTCTCTAAGAAAAACCTCAAAGAAAGTGGACCTGGCTATCCCCAGACGAAAAAACTCGGAACGAAATAGATTACATACTGTGTAACAAAGCAGATATCATACAGGACATAACAGTAACAAATACGGCGTCAGTAAATAGCGATCACCGAATAGTTAGAGCCAAATTAGAGATAACACATAATAAAACATAATAACACATAAAAAGTGGAAATAAATTTAGAAAAACATGGAATATGGGCACAGATAAACTAAAATCTAATACAGAACAATATAAAAGCAAGTTAAATCCCGCGAAAGTATTAAATGTAGATAAACTTAGCTTAAATGAAATCAATGAAGTCATAACAAAAGAACTATTAAATGCAAGTTCAGAAGTGGCAAGTGCTAACAGAAAACAAAAATCCAAAATAAGTGTAGAATCACAAAACATGCTGAAACAAAGAAAAGATCTTCTGAGACAAAACAAAAGAGACACTGCAGAATTTAAGGAACTTAATCGAGTAATAAGAAAACAGATAAAAGAGGACATTAAAAACATCAAGAACAGTATAGAACAAATCATAGAGAAAAACCGAAGTCTCAAATGCACCAAACGGACACCAGGAAAGAAAAACATAATAACCATTAAAAATTAACAAGGACAACTAGAAAAAAGTAAATCTGATATTGCAAACTCAATTGAAAAGTTCTACGTCAATCTGTACCGTTCCAGAAACGATCCCCCTAACTCCTCAAAGCAGAACTTGAAAAGGCAGATAACAAATGACAACTCAGAAGTGATACCCGAAATAAGCCACGAGGAAATAGAAAGAGCAGTAAAAGAAATAAAAAGGAATAGAGCTCCTGGAAGCGATGGAATACTAGCAGAAATGCTGAAGGAAGGTGGAGAAGAAGCCATCACATATCTAAAAATATTATTTAATAAATGTCTATTCCAAGGCAACATAATCGAACAATGGAATACTGCTAAAACAATACTAAGACACAACAAGGGAGATACCACAGACCTGAAAAATTATCGACCAATTTCACTTCTTTCACAACTTTACAAAACCTTTACAAAAAATATTACAAACAGGTTCACAATTAAATTTGACGGATATTAACCAGTAGAACAAGCCGGATGCCGGATTTAGAAAAGGGTACAGTACCTGTGAGTCCTGTGACCATCTATACCCTTTAAAAATCCTAACAGAAAAGACCAAGGAATACAATCTCCCATTATGCCTGGCTTTTATAGATTATAAAAAAGCTTTTGATAGCATAGAACTGTGGACAATCATCATCATCTTTGGCTCTACAACCCTGGGTGGATCTTGGACTGTTCAAGAATTAGTCTCCATTCCTCCCTATCTTTCGCCCTGGCTTTCCAATTTCTTACCCCTAGATTTCTCAAGTCATCTTCGACTTGAGTTTTGAATCTAGATCTTGGCCTGCCTCTCTTCCTGGTTCCTACTGGCTCTTGATAGAATATCTGTCTTTGGGGGTCTCCAGTGTCCATTCTTTCAAGGTGTCCTAGCCACCTTAGTCTATTAATTTTAATAGACCGGACGATGTTGCATTTTTTATAGCATTGATACAACTCAAAATTGTAGCGCCTGTGCCATATCCCGCTTTCTTGTACTCCTCCGTATATATGTGTTCTTCTTGCAAAGCGGTCTAACAGTTCTTCGTCGCTTTTTACCATAGTCCATGTCTCAGACGCGTGTGTCAGGACAGGTTTAATAAGAGTTTCATATATTAGTATCTTGGTTTTTCTGCTATGTTATGAACTGCTTTAGTCCAAAGTAAGCTCTATTAGCCCCGTATATTCTTCTCTTAATTTCTACGCTTACTAGGTTGCTGTTATTTATTATTATTATCCAAGATATATAATCTACTAGACCCCTTCGAATGTGTGTGCTTTTGTCACCAGATCTTGTGGTGCCGCTATTTGTGTGCTGTTCATGGCCTTCATGTATTTTGTTTTGGATACGTTAACCTGCAGTCCTATTGTCTTCGCGGCTTTTTCTAATGTTTCAAAAGCGTGTATCAGGCTTTTGTTCCCGTTTTGTTCGTGTTACCATGTCAATGTCATCTGCGTAGGCCAATATCTGTACACTTCTATTGATGATCGTACCTCTAGTTGTTATGCCCGATTTCTCTATGGATCTTTCTAGCGCGATGTTAAACAATAGACACGATAGACTGTCTCCCTGGCGTAGTCCAGTATGTGTTTGAAAAGACCTTGACACTCTGTTTTGTACCTTGACTTTGCACTCAACTTTCGAAAGAGTTGCCTTTACCAATGTTATTAGGTGCGACGGAATATCTAGTTCTGCCATGGCATTATAAAGTGTGCTTCGGTTTATACTGCCATAAGCACTTTTAAAATTTATGAAGAGATAATGAGTATCAATTCCATATTCATATGTCTTTTCTAAGGTTTGTCTGAGAAGGAAAATCTGATCAATTGTTGACATTTCTTTTCGGAATCCACATTGGTATTTGCTTATTTTTTCTTCAGTATATACTAGTAAACGATCATAAAGTATATAAGCCAGTACTTTGTAAGCCGTATTGGAGAGGGTAATGCCTCGATAGTTGTCACATATTAGTGGATCCCCTTTCTTGTGAATAGGTATTATAATACCTGCATTCCAATTCTCTACAAATGGATGCAACAAGTTTTATTATGTATTTTTTTAGGGCATTTGCTCCATACTTGAACAGCTCAGGGAGTATACCATCTTCTCCAGGAGATTTGTTATTTTTTAACCTTTTTATTGCCTTGGCAACTTCTTCTGTTGGTATATTATTTTTCTCCCTCTCATCGTTTACGTCTCCACTGTGGTCATTTATGTCAGTCACTTCTTGGTTGCCTATATTTAATTTTTCAGCAAAATTCTCCGCCCATCTCTCCACTATTTAATCCGGTTCATTAATAATTTCGGCTTTCTTACTTTTTATTATGGTTATTCTAGGTATACATTCTTTTCTGCTGTGGTTCACATTTTTATAAAATTTTCGCCTTTCTAGTTTCTTTCTAGTTTCTTTCTAGTTTCTTTCTAGTTTCTTTCTAGTTCCTGTAGCTGGTTTTCTAAATGTCGTTTTTTCTTTTGTTTTAGTATCTTTTTCTCTGCTTGTCTCATCTGTTTATACTCCTCTTGATTTTGTCTTGTCCTCCTCTTTTGGAGTTTCCCATACGCCTGATTCTTTTTTTGAGTTGCCTGTGCGCATTCCACATCATACCATTCTGTTCCCTTCCTTTCTTCTTTTTTCTTTCCTACAACAGTTGTGGCTACTTCTTTGAGGATATTTTCGCACTCATTCCAATAATTATCTGTTTTCAACAGTACTACTCATTTGGTCTTCTAGTTCTTCTTTAGGCTTGTGCTCAAATTTTCTAACTATCTCAGGGTTTCGTAGTCTGTCCACCTCGAATATATCTTCTTTGCTTCCTTTAAATTTTTTTGCGTTAGAGATTCGTGCCCTTTTGCATTAGAGATTCGAACTGTGGGCAATAGAAGAAGCATTAGTCAACAACCACTAAAATAAACATGAAGAAGATTAGAAAAACTCAGAGAGCTATAGAACGACAGATGCTGGGTATCTCACTTAAAGACCATAAAACCAATGAAGACATTCGTAATAAAACAAAAGTAAAAGATGCTGTCGAACAGGCAGCTGAACTGAAATGGAAATGGGCTGAACATAACGAACGTCTTACGGATGGCCGATGGAATAAAGAAATCGGGAATTGGTGATCATATGAAACCAAAAGACCACGAGGAAGACCGCAAATGCGCTGGAGCGACGATATTAAAAGAACTGCAGGACCAATGTGAAAACGTCTTACAAACAACAGAGATGAATGGAGAGAATTAGGAGAGGCCAATTATATTCGACAATCCGAATAGAGAAAGGGGGTTAAAAATATTGTTTAAGTCTTTAATTACTTTTATTACCTCCTTCTCTGTCAGTTCTTGTTAAGAGATAATGAAATAATAATAGTATATTACTTTATGAGAACGAAGTGAGGCGCGTAATAGAGGGCAAGTCAAGAAAAGTCGCTTCTTTGTCGAATAAAGTATTTTATTTTTTCTTCAAACGTAGCAATTTTCAACCATAAATAGTACAATTCATACGCTATTTTTACTCTAAATCAACTGTGACAACTGTCAAAGTCGTCTAGATGTTAGAAATTAAAATTATTAAGTCGTCGGTGGGATTTGCGTCTCCCTGGTTACAGTTGTTTGACAGTTGTTTGCAATTATTAAAGACAACTTATTGTTGTTGCAACCGCAAGCGCAAATTTAGTGCGAAAATGGAAAACCTAAACGAAATTGTAGTCCACGGCTAATAATGCAGTAGCACGTTTGGGGCCCTCCAAGTCCGGAATAAAGTATCGGTTAGCGTACAGGCACTTCCAAGAGTGGTGCGATACAAGAGGAGTACGGCAAGTTACCGAAGACGTTTTACTGGCATATTTTAATATAATGGAAAATGAAAATAAATGGAAATCTTCTACAATGTGGTCACGATACTCTATGATAAAATCCGAGTTAGTTATTAGAAAAAATGTGGATATAAGCAAATTTCAAGTTACGTGCCTTTCTGAAAAAAACAAGCGAAGGATATACTGCAAAGAAGTCTAAAGTTTTCACTAAAGACGAGTTTGATAAATTTTTGTTTGAAGCGCCAGGTAAGTTATATTTAGGATTAAAGTTAAAAAAATTATATTGCAAAGCATGTAGTATACTCTACTAAATTATAAAAATATTTCAGATTGTTTTGTTAATTGGGGTTACCGGCGCCTGTCGATGCGACGAAATGGTAAACATGAAGACTGTGGACATTGAGGATAAAGCAAATTTAATAATTATCAAAATCCCAGACAGTAAAACACGACAAATTAGATCTTTTACGATAATTGGTCAAAACTACATTAAACTGAATAAAAAGTATGCATCACTGCGGCCTGAAAATTTCACAGAAAACCGATTTTGTATTAAGTACCAAAATGGAAAGTGTTACCAAAGCGTCATGGGAATACATTCGATCAGCGCAGTAGCCCCAAAAGTAGCTAGTTATTTAAAATTAAACGATGCAATCGCATACACGGGTCACTCTTTACGACGAACTTTAGCAACACTTTTAATTAATGGAGGCGGAAATCTAGAATGCCTCAAACCACATGGGGGCTGGAAATCAAGCACGGTTGCCGAAGGATATATAGAGGATTCAATAAGAAATAAGAACGATAATGCTCAAAAAATTTTAAATCCTCATGATTCGCCAACATCGGGAATGATTGCTGAAAGTTGTTCTCGACCATCAGTATCATCAACAATTACCAATGCGTATCAAGAGTCGGGAACATTTTTGCACGGTTTCAATTTTGAAAATGCCTCATTAAATAATTGTACTTGTAATATTACTATAAATAAAAATGATGTTTAATTGTTGTTAATGACATTTGTATTGTTGCTTTGTGACATGTTTCATATTGTTGCCATGACAACATTTTCCCTCCGCCGCGCCGTAAAGAAATAGGAAAAAAAACTGCTGCCGGCGGAGACATCAAACTTTGACAGGATCAAGTTAGATAAGTAATGTCATCATTATTTGACGTTTGAAGAAAAAATACTTTTTCTCATGTACTTATTATAACTAAACTATTTTACAAAATTTCTATATACGGACACATAATTTATACGTTTCTTTTTAAACAGTACTTTTTCTATACCGTACTTAAGTTTGTTGTACTTTGTTCTCATGAATATCTATAAATTATTCAGCAGTGTATTCCGTGTTTTTAACTTTTACTGGACCCGTAGACCTTTGATACCAGGGACTACTTGGCAAAATTGACAGTGTGTATACAGAATTTCTATGTCCACCAATTTGAATAAATGTAAATTCTAGACCATTGTTTTCAAGCCTGGAAGTATTGCTTAAATGTACCCGTAACAATGAAACTGCAATGTAAGTCACTATTTATTCAACGAGGATGTGCAATATATCAACAGCGTTACAAAAACCACAGTTTGAACGTAAAAAAACTCGTTCTTTTCCATTGTCTGACGGAGTTATCCGGATGACGGAATTGTCCCGAATTATTTTTATATTGCGTGCATTTTCTACTCACATAACCTAAAACTATAACATAAGACGGTTGAAGTGGTAAGAACCAAGGATTTAAGTGCCGTTATGTTCGTTTGGAGATATTCAACGTTCAAGTTAATTGTTTATTGTAAAATCATTTCATAATGGGGTTTTTAAGGAAAACAACACATAATATATTTAAGTGTTTAATTACGTTTCAAATTATGTTGTTACATGCTTGATTAAAAAAATCACTTAGACCTCTTTCGTTCTATTTTTTTTTATTTACATATTTTACAAAAGGGATGAGTTTCCTAATAAGAAAACTTTATTGCAATAGTAAATATTATAAAAAAATATTGATTATCATAGTCAGAGTAGATGTCAAGGTCATAATTTTTTTCTTGGACATTTTCCTTCATTTTAGTTTCCATCATTGGCTTACTTTCTGTAAGTAACCATTCTACATATCTATCTATCTATCTAATTACCCTTCTTCGGTCCATCTTTGGACACAGGCCTCCCCAATCCTTTTCCATTCTTCTCTGTCTGTCGCTACAGCCATCCCACCTAGAGCCCACGTGCTTCTTGATATCATCTGCCCATCTCATTTGGGGCCTTCCTCTGCTTCGTTTATATTCCCACGCTTATCCGCTCGTTTCTCTTTTTATCCATTAGTCTTATGTGCAACATTTGTCTTTACATTGCTCTTTGGGTTTTATGATTTTGTCCATGTTTGCTTTTGTAAATGTCCACGTTTGGGAACCATAAGTAAGAACAGGGAGTACGCATTGATTGTATACTTTGGTCTTAAGATGCTGTGGATATCTTTTGTTTTTAAGAATGTAGCTTAGTTTGCCAAATGCCGCCCTTGCCAGTCTAACTCGTCTCTTGATCTCTGCTGTTTGGTTCTCTTTGTTAAGTTTTTATAGTTTGAACCAAGATATATATAATCCTGAACTTGTTCTATTTCATCTTGTCCGATTCTCATTGTGATGTCTTCATCTGTATTTGTTATGATGTTGGTCTTGCTGTAATTCATATTAAGGCCTATATTTCCAGCTTCTACGTCCAGTTCTTTCATCATTTCAAATAATTCTTCTTTTTTATCAGTTATCAATACGATATCATCAGCGTACCTTATAGTTTATTTTTATGAACGAGAGAGTAATTAGCATAATTTTAACTGGTATCTCCGACCACTCCATGGGCGTGCTCAAGATTAATTGAAAAATTACTTTGAATAATTGTAAAAAATAAATGAATTATTTCAGTGTTATAAAGTGTTATGTGTATGTAAACAAAAGTGACCTCTTTTATCACACACTATATTAGAACTGACTGGCCTACATTAAAAAGGGTTTTAAAAAATTCACATTTTTTTTTAATTTTTAAAAATTACAAAAGAGAAAAGAGTTTTTAAAACCGTCTAAGGTATGTTAAATAGATGAATAAAAATATTAATATAAAACTTACAGCTACTTGTTACAAATCCAAATCAGATTCAGAAGATGAACTTTCAGAACCAAGATTTATAATAACTGGCTCGATCATTTTATCAGTAATATTGTCCAGCTTCCACATTTTTTCCTCTTCTTTAATAGTGTGATTTACTGCCTTTTCCCAGTTTTCAGGTTTTACATTATTTACGGCCTCCAAAAACAACTGTTTAACATCATGAATTTTAAAAGTGGTATTTTTTCTTGAAACTTCACTCTTTATCTGTGCCCATACCAGTTCAATCGGGTTTAATTCACAATGATATGGTGGGGATCTAAGTACTGTCATTCCACGATTTTTGGCAATTTCATCAATTTCGTATTTTTTAATTTTTTCTTTATGAAGGGCACACAACGAATAAAGTTCCTTTCTTATAGATCCGGGATGGTACGTAATATTTTTTGAACTCAGCCAATTCTGCAAGTCTTTTTTTAACCACTTGGTTGTGGGCAGTCCTTCTATAAGTCTGGAGTGATAACTTGCATTATCCATTACTATTACACAGTTCTTAGAAAGAAGATCTATCATTTGTTCGAACCATTCTTGAAAGACATCAGCGTTCATGTCTTCATGGTAGTCACCGGTACGAGTTGATTCAAAAGTTAATAAACCACCTTCAACAAAACCGTCTGAACTGCCAATGTGTACTATTATCAGCCTGCGTCCCTTTCCTGATGGTGGGTTTAAACCAGTAGATAAGTTATTTACAAAAGCGTGCCTTTGACTTGTAACAATTTCATCCTGCCAAAATTTATTTGGTGTATGACCCTCGTTGATCCATGTTTCATTAAGATAAAATATTTTTCTTTTTTGGTTTCTCATTTCCTTTATGGTTCTTAGAAAATGTCTTCTCCATATGACAATATCGCTTCTTTCTAATAAAATAGACTTTCTGGGATTCTTTTTCCAGCGGAAGCCTATTTCTTTTAAAAGTTTCCATAACGTACTTCGACTGATTTCTGGGTAATCCTTATCATCTCGAACTGAGACAAGAACTTTATCCAATGTTGGAAATTCTTGTCTAAAGAAGAATTCATGCACTTTCCGTCGAAGTCCTTCTTTAAAATGATATTCTATTTGAAATTTTGGTTTCCCTGGAGCATTACGTGGCATTTGAAAAACTACCACATTTCTCTTCTTTAATAACTCTGTAAATCGTAGATTTCCCAACACCAAGTGTACTGCTAACTAACTCAACGGTCTCATCAACACTTTCACATAAACGTTTGTCTGTAAATGATTTAAAACAATTAAATATTAATGTTTTTTCATTAACTGTTAAAGGACCAATTTTTCGGCGTTTACACGGCACTTCCAAATTTTTCCATAACACTAGTATACACAATAAACTGCACCTTGCAACTGAAGTACCTACTTTTAGTGAACTGTTAAGAATTTTGAATACGCCACTTGGACCTTCCTACAAAATGGAAAAACCCACTATCACATTTTCTGTGGAATAAGTTTAGAAGGTAATTATCTAGTCAATTACTGTCGTAGATTCCTGGAATTAAAGAATTAAATGTTTGATTGTTGAAACCCTTACTTCGTGGAATGCACTCATTTCAGATAAAATAAAACGTTTTATTTTATCTAAAGAATTAAACTTTATTTTGCAAATAGGTAGGTACTTATTAAACTTTTATTGGTTATATATAACCAATAAAATAAACATCTTACATTTCTTGCAAATTCATTAGTACCTGTTAACCTCCATCACTCCGACACTGGCAACCTTATTTAGGGATTAGTAACCCTCACAACTATTGTATTCTATTCTGCTCCAACCTTTATACCTGGTGGTCATACTCAATTTAAAATTGTTTTCCTATATACTTCTGTAAACTTGTTGACAAATATCTGTTTTTCATTGAGTCACCCGTATCAACAGTTTAGGGATTTGCATACATAATTTATTGTTTTATTATCTCTCTCATACATAAAAATACACTATAGATGGTTCAAGCGTTGTCCACAAATTTTTATACCTTTTTCTTTCATTCTAATCTTTTAAAAGTATCTTCAAGAGCCTGATTGAAAAGTTTCGGTGATATATGTATCACCCTGTCTCACGCCTCTATTTATTTGTATTGATTTTGTTCCTTCATATACTTTAATTGTTGTTTTGGCTTCCTTATATATATTGGCTATTAGTTCCGCATATCTGTGGTCAATTCTGCTGTTCATCAAAGAACTTTTCACTGCCCAATATTCGACTCTGTTGAAAGCCTTTTCGAAATCAATGAACGCCATATATAGAGGAATGTGGTATTCATTTGCTCGTTCTATAAGTATTTTCATACTTAGTAAATGGTCATTTGTGCTGAATCCCTTTCTAAAACCAGCTTGTTCTTTCGACTGGTATCCATCGAATTTTGTCGTCAATCTATTGGTTAAAATTTTTTGTTAGGAGTTTATACATTACATTGAGGAGTGTTATAGGGCGGTAGTTTTTTATGTCGGCTTTATCCCCTTTCTTGTGTAGGATAATGGTTACTGATTCCTTCCAGTTGTTTTGTGATTCTTTTTTCTTTTAATATCTTATTAAAAAGGGGATGTAGAGTATTAATTACCACTTTTCCACCATATCATCTCTACAGTTTATTCAATCTTTCCAGGTGATTTGTTGTTTTTTCATCTCTTTCAATGCCTTCTTATTTCTGATTTGCTTATTTCTGGCTATGGCTAACCACTCTAAGCTATGTGCAAAATCCAAAAAGTTCAGATTTGGAGGAAATTGAAATTGAGAATAATGGCCACTCAGAAGAATTGGATTCCTTATTGGAATTGCCTTATATAGCATTTTTTATATAAAAATGCTTGCACGTCATTCAAGATTTACGACGTCAGAACCCCACAGTTTGAGTTTTGGCAACAAATGTGAGGCATTTGAAATATGCCTAAAAACGCAGCCATTAAACTTCCCTATTTCAAATGATCTAAAACGTTTACAACTGCTTTTTTCCATTACACTAGTACGTTTTTTGAAACTACCTATACAACTACAGGTCCTTTATGAACAACTGTTTTTAAAGACGGACAAAAACGTAAAAAAATGTAGAGAAAAAAAAGTCAAAAACAAAACAAAATGATCTAACACTAACCTACATTAATTGTGATATTTATACTAATTTTGTAATCAAATTGTTAAATTGCAAGCAAATAATAAATTTACTCGGTTTAATAAAAACAGGCTGGCTACTTGGTTTCGACAAGGCCAACACACTGAGAAAAATTAAACAAACACACCAACAAAGATAAATTAAAAACATTTCCTGTAAATAAAAACATACTTACCATCTTTATTTTTGTCTAAATGAGAGAAATGCAGCCTCAAATTTTTTTCGTGCTCTCGAACATAATAAATGAAATCTGCCAATGAAAGTTCACCGCTCTTGCTTTTGGTACTTTTAAGAAATTTCTGAAAAGAAACACAAAATTAACCTTGTTAAGTAAAGGTAACCAGCATGTAACTGATGCAAATTCGTGAGTTATAAGTTGAGGCATATTTAATTAGAACAAATTCTTTTGTACTCTTACTATACTTCTTTTGACTCCTTTATGGCATTCCTTTATTTTTTTTTATAAGATACTTACAAAAAAAACTTATTACTTAAATTACATTAAAATTACTTAAATATTACTTACTTAAAAAAAAACTTACTTTCGACAAGAAGTCGGGGAATGGGGAGGGTGATTCATAATGTATACAGATTGAACGAATTTAAAACGGATCATACAATTTAATATATGTCTGTTTGAACTGCATTTGAAATAGTGGACCAATATAAAACTTGGACAAAAATAAATCCATACCTGGGTATAGACATTGTATAAAATATCGTTCAACTATCTGTCTCGCAACAATGTTACAATGTTGTTTGCGTAAAGGAAGCGATAATAGTTCAGGAAATGAAGCTCGAAAAAAGTTAAAACTTCGCAATTTTTTCGTCCTGCATGCATTGAGTTGAAATTTTAACAGAAGGTAGGTGATAGCCCAAGGATCAAAATCTATATCGAACCGAAGTGCGCTGAAGGGTTTTAGGGTGAAAACTACCCCTAATTGTCAAAAATTATAAAATAACATATTAAACCTGAATATGGCTAAGATTTGGTTTGAATTAGTTAAATAATGATTATTTTATACTTTTGAATAGAGTTCCATCATATTTCAACCTTAAAAAGCAACCCTTGTTAGAGATTAATGTAAAAAAATTACTAATTCTAAAAAATGATTTCGCTTTGGATCGATTTGGATAAAAATTTGGATTTAAGCTCAATTCACCCACTGCTTTATAGTTTATGTCATGTCGACGAACCCTGATTGTTCTTAGGGGTGAAAACTACCCCTAGTTGTCAAAAATTATAAAATAACATATTAAACCTGAATATGGGTAAAATTTGGTTTGAATTAATTAAATAATGATAGTTTCGTGCTTTTGAATAAAGTTCCATCATATTTCAACCCTTAAAAAGCGACCCTTGTTAGAGATTAATGTAAAAAAAGTAGTAATGCGAAGAAAATGATTTCGCCTTGGAACGATTTGGATAAAAATTTGGAATTAAGCTCAACTCACCCTCTGCTTTATAGTTTATGTCATGCCGATGAACCCTGATTGTTCTTAGGGGTGAAAACTACCCCTAATTTTCAAAAATTGTAAAATAACATTACAAATCTTAAGATGAGTGAAATTTGGTTTGGATTAGTTAAATAGTGATTTTTTTATACTTAAAATACAATTTCATACATTTTCAACCCTTAAAAATCAATTGTTATGAGTGCTATAGGTGAAAAACAATTTTTTGCCAAAATTTTGCAACTTTTCAACTTTTGAATATCACCCTTTATAACATTGCAGTTTTTATAAACTAATTTAATAGATATAAATTGAAAAAAGTAGAATTAAATACAAAAAAATTTATCAACATAAAAAGGCACCATATATTCTTATACATTTACATAAATAGTTGAAAATATTTACATTTATAACAACAACAACAAAAGTTCATCGGGTGCAGGTTGTTTGTTCATGCGTACGGGTAATAACAAACCATCTTTGGAATACCATCCCCAATCTGTTGCTCTGATATTTTCATTGCCAAGCCATAGACATATGAGCAGATGTTTTATTCTGTTGTATGGGATTTCAAAATAAGAACGCTTAAAATTTCGAATGTATAACGCCCCACTACCTAATATACCGGTTTTGTAGATTATTATGCTCCGAAATGTACTGTACTATACTAATGGAATTTTCCGGAAAAAAAATTAATTGCTTTTTTTAACGTATTTCCTTCATTTTTAACGATAGAGTGTTTCTTCAAAAACGGTTTTGTAGAGGTTTTTAAGAGCTACAAGGATCTGTGAATTAAATCTTTTTGGAACCCTTGGTTTTTAAATGGGGTGAGTTTAAAGGGCTCGAAAAAGATGGTGCTTGATCGTAAATCGATGCTTTAAACGGCTATATCTCGCCAAATATTCATTGTACAACAAATCTAAATAAAGGAAAATTTTAGTCATTAAAAAAGCTACAATTTAGTACATTTTTATTTTTTTCATATATTCAGTATTTTCGGGGATATTTAAAAAAAGAAGGGTAAAAAATATGAAATTGTAAATCGTTTCTCGCTTTATGCTGTACTTTTTCTAAAACTAAGCATTTTAAATGGGTCAAACTTCTTGGACGTATTAACAATACATGTACAAAGAGAATTGCAGAAGGGTGAAGATCGATTTTAATTATGGGGTGGTTAGGGGGTTGTTTTCATCGATTTTTTCGTAAAAAAATGAGGTATTGACCTTATTTTTATCATAACTCACTCAATTTTTGAGCTAGAGTCTTTTTTTATGATAGGTCTATTTATGCTCTTTAAAAAAAGGTTCTGTGAGTTTTCTTCCAAAAATGCATCATTTTCCCGATATTTGACTTTGAATCTTTCAAATTTGGCATTTGAAGAAAACCGCTGAACATTGATAGGCCGTATTTCGGTTCCTGTTATATCGCAAAAACATTTTAAAAAATGAATTGTATTTGTCTTTTTAAAAGCTACAAATTTGTTCTCTACAATTTTTTTGATAAAATGCACCATTTTCGAGTTATTCGCGAAAAATCGATTAAAAACGTCGATTTTTTCGTCTAAAAGTTGTTACTTTCAATCGCGAATAACTTGAAAAATATCAGTTTTACAAAAAAAATGTATAGAACATTTTTTGTTTAGAATCACTTTTTTAATCGAAACCTGTAGTTAAAACGTAAAAAAAAAATTTTCACCCCCGAGATGGGGTGGCAACCACCCCTAAGGCTTTGGCGCACTTTGGTTCGATATAGATTTTGATCCTTGGCTATTACCTACCTTCTGTTAAAATTTCAAGTCAATCCACGCAGGACGAAAAAATTGCGAGGTGAAATGCTTCATTTCCTGGACTATAAGTGGTTTGACAGCATAATAAAATCGTAGATTTATGTGTAGCTTTCAATTTTTATGATGTTCAGAATCCAGCAGCCCGCTAAAGTATTGGATTTTTAATAATATAATTATTTGACAAACCTGTGGACGAGCTATATCAACAGACGTATTTACGATTCATTTTAGCAAATTAAAACTTGCTCAGCACAAATTATCAGAAATTTTTAATTATTTAGATGTATCAGTGGCGTTTCATGACGGCAACTTAAAAGTATTGTCTACATCAAAAATTGAATTTGTTCAATTTCAATTTTTTTAGAGATTACGGTGATAGAACATCACATAATAAGATCATTTTGGATTGGTATCAGAAACCAATATCTGGAAGATTTATAAATTATTTCTATCATCACTCAAAAAGCCAAAAACATAACACTGTTGTTGCGATGAAGAACAAAATTTTGTATATTAGTAATATGTTCTTACAAAAGCATTTAAGAACATTATACAACATATTTTTGAGTAACGGCTATCATAATAAAATTCTCAAGCAACTAATCTACAACTCAAACTTATAAAAATGCAATGTGATAACAGATCAATAGATCCCGTTATTACAAAATTTTACCCTACGTAAATGGCTTAACTAACAATATAATCAAGCTGTTAAGTAGAATCTCCAAAATCAAAATAGCTAAATATAACAGCACATCCAATTACAGCTTATTCTCTAAGTTTAAAAACAAGACACCGCCTCTAAATCAGACTCATCTCGTTTACCAACTTTCTTGTCTCGAATGTGATGAGCAGTATATAGGTCAAACATTGCAGTAGTTAAAGTAAAGAATAACGCAACACAAAAGTGATTGCAAAACAGAAAAAATTCTTGTGCCCTAGCCCACCATTCCAACACATTTAGTTTATCAAATGTCAAGATCTTGGATATAGAAAACAATTATATAAAAAAAGCTATTTCTCGAAATGTAGCTCCTAAACAAAAACAAGAAGTCAATTAATTATAAGACAGACACTTGCAAGTTAATTACACAGATAATTAAAGACACAGCGTTACTACCTCTGTAGTGCGCTATTTCAGTAAACATGGAGCAGTGGACGGTAGAACATCATACGCAGCGGCTTTTTCGCACTCACTTTAATATTGGTAGGCGTGGAGCGATTCCATCTCGCAACATAATCTTAAGATGGATAAAGAATTTTAGAACAACAAGTGCCATGAAAAAAAGCAACAAGGCCCGAAAACATGCAATTAAGGGCTGTTTTTAATCGGTGCAGCCAAAATTTTTCTCTGTTATTTACCGACGAAATGTCTCGAAATTTGGACATGTTATACGAAATTATGTTGCCTTTAAACTGATGGTTTTACTTTTTTTATTTTTTTGAATTTTCTGTTGAAAAATTGGATTATACTGTTTAACGTTCTATTATAACCAAACTTTTCACGCCCATCAGTTGAAAGAGTTTTTTTTCTGTAATCGTTGATTCTTTTTTCACCTTTCTGTGTCCAGTAATAATCGAGAAAAGCGTATTCAAACTTTGAAGAAAATTGCTAAAAAATACTGAAATCTAATAGTGAAACGTGTTCCTCATCATTGTCGCTGAGCTTGATCGTTATCGCATTAGTGACGTCAAATCTCATGAGCGTACGGTACGGTCTTATTTTTATTTCTCTATGGGTACGGTCAGTTAGTTCGCTTGAATTAGAATCCATTTTAGTTCTTTCATTCTTGTATTTTCTTTATCAACTTGCTTAGTTTTTACAGTTTACAGTATTCTTATTTATTTTGAAAACATTGAAATTATTTAGTTTACGTGTATGTTAAGTAATATATTATTAGTTTAGTGGTATAAGTTAAAGTTCTTTAGTTTACGCGTATTTTTAAGTATTACATTAGGTTAGTGATATAAGTTATAAGAGACAAGATAAAAAATGAGTCCCAGTAAACGTCCTATGTCAAGGAAAAGGAGCAATTGCACTGCTTAGTATTTATTATTTATATTACAACCGTTTTTAAAAGCTTTTATTTAACTTATATATATATATAATATATATATATATATATATATATATATATATATATATATACTTCATAATTTATATATACATGTACATCATCGGCGTCATAGCCTGTGAAGTCACATGATACCAACACGAAATATTTAGAGGTAGGTGTGTTCTTTTTTAGAATCACTTTACCGAGTACACTGCATTACAGCCACTAGATATATTTTATTATATACGCGTAGAAATAATATTTAAAAATTTCTATTAATGTTAACTTAAAGAAATACACAATAATATGTTTCATTTAATTTGTATAAATGCATTATAAAAGCATTTTTCTCAAGAACATTTGTTCGGAACACACTGTAACTGTAATCGAACGAAGGTAAAATTTTGGCATAAATTGGTAACACTTACTTGACAGTTGCGTGTTGACACTTTTTGTACTTTATATTTATGAATTTTAAAGTGATGTCTCTTGTTTTATATTTTTAACTATTTAATAAAATCTGTTCTTTTTAGAACAAAAATTAGTGTGTTTTATTTAAAAATATCATTTAAGAATTTAAATAGTCATTGTAAAAGAGATGGCAATACTGTTGCAATCATAAAGTGACCTATTTGATTTAAAATGGATTCATGATTATTTTATACTTGAGCAACTATGTCAACTTCGATCTCTGACGTAGATCATACGTAATCTTATCTAAATTAGATGAAGTATATATATATATATATATATATATATATATATACTATATCAAGGTTTGAAATAATCATTCTCCATTTTCATGCAACTTTTCTAATATGGAGATTATCAAAGAAAAAATGGACGGATTGATAAGTACATTGACTTTTAAATGTCAAATGTGGAATATTGAAAAGGAGATAGCAACATAGGATTCTGGTAACAATTCACTGAACTTGAATGGTTCTGGTTATTCAGACATACAGCAGCAGCACGCTGCATTAAATATACCTGTGATTTCCTACAGGCAGTATGCAAAACATACGGAAACAGTTGCAGATATCATCGGCCAAACACTTTGTGATTCCTTAGAAGAGGCTGGACGGGAGGAATTAGCTTTAGCCAAAGAAATTGGTGAAGTAGATTCCGACGGAAATGGGTTAATAACCGTTATAGCTGATGGTGCTTGGTCAAAAAGATCGTATAAAGTAAACTACGATGCTTCTTCAGGTGTAGTACCTGACGTTGTAAAATTTATTAAATTAGTACGCCTTTGATGGATAGGACATGTAATTAGGCGAGATGAAGATGAAACGATCAGAAAAATTTTCGACCGAAGAGGACCAGTGGGAAGACGATCCAGAGGAAGACCAAAACTTAGGTATCAAGATAACATAGAGGATGATCTAAAATCCATCGGAGTTAAAGCATGGAGAAAGTTGCCAGAGGCAGGGGCGAATGGAAGATTGTTCTGAAGAAGCCTTTGGCTCATGACGAGCTGTAATGCCACTGATATGATGAAATAACTATCCACGATTTGTGTTTTATTCATCAATTGGATACTTTTCTTATGTAACTGCAACCTATAAATATATTAAAATAATGTATATTCCATTCAGAGAACATTTTTCCTCGCAGTGCGTCGCCTCGAAATACTTGCCAGATAAATACATTTACTATTATGATGGTTTCGCAGGTACCAATTTTTTATAGATAAATAAAAATATTTTTTGTTTAATTTTTACTACGCTAATATCAGTTTTCTCTAACAAATATTAACAAAATATTAATTATATATTAATATTAATATAACAAAATTTAAATTTATTATAAATAAACACCATGGTGTTTTTTGCAGTCACGTTTCACAAATTTTTATTTAATACTATGTTTAGCTAAGACATATAAATTAAAAATGTGATTAATTCTTTTTAAAACATTATCTACGATAATTAATCTAAAAAAAAGTATTCCGACAAAACTAATTTGAATGGAGAATAATGCATTTATTTTAAACAACCCGTGGGCCGGCGCCACTGAATAAACATCCAAACTATTAGGAAGTCACGTAGGGTCTGACATAGCAGTGTAGAAAAGTAAGTGATACGCCCACTTCAAATCGCAGTATGCTATAACTGCGAAAACATGCAATTGAGCTAAACCTTAATCGGGAATCGTTTAGAAAAATGTTGCAAAAACGACTTAAAATTTCACCCCTACAAATTGCAGATTGTTCAAAAATTAATGAGAAGAGCTGTTGAACACCGTGAGAATTTCGCTACGAGAATGCAAGTTCTTTTGGAGGATAACTTTCAGCATTTTGGAGGTCAGCATCTTCTAATGAGCTACGAAGCTCATTTATATGTGGACGGAACCGATAATAAACAGAATTACAGGTACTGGGCTCCTGAAAACCCACAAAATCTTCATGAACGTTCTTTACATTCTCAAAAAGTCGCAGTGCAGTGTGTCATTGGTCCGACTGGCATTATTGGGCCATATTTTTTCGAAGAAGCTGGCCTTACCGTCACCGTTAATTCTATTCGCTTTGTTGACATGATAACACTGATAGCAACAAGTGTGGGCTCAAGATTAATAATCAGAAAACAAAAATCATGATTGTGGACCACGCGAATATCCTCCAAACAACAGGCGCCCTAAATCAATTCGAGAAAGTAGACGAGTTCACGTATCTAGGATCTTCCTTAAGCAATGCAGCCTCCTGCCATACGGAAATTCGCAGAATAGGAATGGCCAAGAACGCGATGAGTCGACTGTCAAAAATATGGAAGGACCGCTCTTTGTCCAAAAAACTCAAAATGAGACTGGTACGGACACTCGTTTTTTCAATCTTTAGTTACGGTGCCGAAACGTGGACAATAAAATCAGAGGATAGGAAAAGGACTGACGCATTCGAAATGTGGTGCTGGAGACGAATGCTACGCGTCTCGTGGACGGAGCACAGATCCAATCAGTCGATTCTCGAAGAGCTAAACATTCAGACCAGACTCTCCTCTCAGTGTCTTGCAAATGTTTGAAAGTTTTTTGGCCACATTGCGAGAAGAGACAATGACAACTTAGAAAGACTAATTGTGTGCGGAAACGTAGAAGGACGTAGAGGCCGAGGACGCTCACCTATCCGATGGTCAGATCAAGTACAGAAAGCCACTGGAGACTCTGGAGAGACGTTTTCCGAGTCCATGAGAGCAGCCCAAAATCGCAAGAGATGGAGAGAATTGACAGCCCGCATTGTAGGGAATTACGATCCTCAGCAATGAGGAAACGACAAGAGAGAGATGTTGACATGATCCAACATTTTTTGGTTCCAGAACTACGTAGAAA
Source organism: Diabrotica balteata (assembly GCA_918026665.1). Classification (NCBI taxonomy): domain Eukaryota; kingdom Metazoa; phylum Arthropoda; class Insecta; order Coleoptera; family Chrysomelidae; genus Diabrotica; species Diabrotica balteata. The sequence goes on from OU898284.1 coordinate 109,612,656, forward strand.
AAGGGATAAACCCTAGGAATGTGTGGTTTCAGCAGAATGGTGCCACGGCACATACTGCCCATGCTTGAATATTCTCCGCAACCTGTTCTTAGGACAACTCATTTCACGTTTCGGAGATTTGCCGTGGCCTCGAAGGTCTCCAGACATGTCAATTTGTGATTTTTTTCTATGGGGATGTTTTTCTATGATCGAGTTGAAGAACGTAATTCGCCAGGAAATCCTGACATCACAACGTGATGGTTACCATCTTGATGACATTATTTTCCATACTTAATTAGATTGTAAATGGCATAATATAAGCTTCATAAAAACTTGGTTGTCCCTCGTATTTACACAACTAATCAAAATGACATCATACATTAAAAATTTAATACAAAACTTGATCTAATGGCGCCATCTACACGCAACCTTCTCGACAAAGTACAAGGAAACCTTGGCCCAGCTAATAATACTATAAAAAATGCTCGATAAAAAAATTACTGTTTTGTTAATACAGGAAAACTTATATCCGTATCACTGAAAAATGTTATCATTTCTCTGAATACTAATTGTTAGCCTATAAAGTATCGAATACGCCCACTAATTTTTTTTTCAAGGTATAAGTACTTTTAACGTCTACTATAATAGAAAGGATATTCTACATGTTACTTAGAAAAAGCAATCTTCGATATAGTTAGCAAAACATTTTATGCAATTATAAGGCTGATACTAAACAAAAATATTATTGATCAACATTACATATCTTTGTACACATACAGATCAGCAAACATGCAATTTATTACCTTGGCATCAACACAAAAACCGTCTTCAAAGCAAATTTTCATTTTGCTAACCGGGTCGTCCATTTTTTTACACAAAAACTAGCAAATTGCACGACTTTAGCGAGACTTCAATTAAATTAATGAACCGGGACGTCTAGAATAATCCGAATGCTAAAAATAGGTTTGAAAATTTAAATTTTTAAGTAATAAAATCGTCGGAAGCGAATTATCCGCGGTCTAAACCGATACCAACACTCAGATAAGAATAAATAATATAAACTATGTATTATAAGGGGCGATTGAAAAATAGTTTCAAGGAGAATGGCTCATTTTCTACGTACAAATGTGAGATTCTATAGATACAACAAATGTAACAATAAAACACTGAAAACTTTGTTTTCAAAACTTCCATAAAATTTATTATAAAATCTTATTACTACAGCTCTTTCGGCAGAGTGCCTTTCTCAAGTGATCTATTTCTGGGATGCTTCTACACTTTATAGTCTTTAATGAAATAGGTTGAGGAGGGGACTGTTTGTCTCCAGTTGGTCATTCAGAATTATATCGGTGTTTTTTAATTTATTAATTTCCATAGATTCTAACAAATATATTAAAAACAACAAGAGCCAAAATAAAAAGCACCTACACAGTGGTGTATACAAACTTAAATGTGGCGACGGCCAAAAAACTTACATCGGTCAAGCTGGTAGAAATTTTAATAAACGAATAGCAGAACATAAAAGGGCTTTCAATAACAGAAAAACAGATTCTACATACGTACTTCACCTTCTAGATCATAATCATTCTTTTAATGACGAATTTCAAATTCTTCGCATTCAAAATAAAAGCCTTAAGTTATATTTGTTAGAATCTATGGAAATTAAAAAACACAGATATAATTCTGAATGACCAACTGGAGACAAACAGTCCCCTCCTCAACCTATTTCATTAAACACTATAAAGTGTAAAACGCATGCCAAAAATAGATCACTTGAGAAAGGCACTATGCCGAAACAGCTGTAGTGATATGATTTTATAATAAATTTTGTGGTTTATAATAAAGTTTTGAAAACAAAGTTTTCAGTGTTTTATTGTTACATAAAATGAATGTCCATCAAGTAACGGTCGAATCCATCAATTAGATACAACAAAGTTTGAAGCTAATTAATGAATAGTCCTGGACAAAACTCAGCCATCACTGTGCAGTTATATTATATATTTACTTAGGTAAATTATCAAAAAGGAAGTAAGAAAGAATTCTAACAGCAAAGATAAAAATGGAGAAGGAAGACCTGAGGATCATCGAAGTATACGGCCAAGAAAATAACAAGCTTCAAACAACAAGGGAAACATTTTATGGCGAATTACAAGTAGTACATTAAGTCACAGGAAGATAATATTCTTCTTCTTCTTCTTGATGTGCCTATCCGTTAAAAATGTTGGCGATCATCATGGCAATCTTTAACTTATCTGCAGCAGCACGAAAAAGCTGCACAGATGGTGTATTGAACCAGATTCTGAGGTTCTTTAACCAAGATGTTCTTCTTCCTGGACCTCGTTTTCCAAATATTTTTCCTTGCAGGATGGCTTGAAGGAGAGCATATCTGGATTAATTTGCATAATATGTCCGAAGAAGTGTAACTTTAGAGATTTGATGGTGGTCAGTACCTCTCGGTTCTTATTCATTCTTCTGAGGACCTCCTCATTTGTGACTCGGTCAGTCCACGAGATCTTAAGCATTCTCCGATATAGCCACATCCAAATGCTTCCAGTTTTCTGCACATATCTTCGATCAAGGTCCACGATTCAACACCATAAAAAAGGACAGAGAAGACGTAACATCGCTGCATTCTTACTTTTGTATCAAGAGAGAGTTTGTGACTCTGGAAGAAGGCCCCCATCCGATTGAAAGTGGATCTATATTTTCCAATGGGTGCTATAATCTCTTTTGATGCTGTTGTTGGTCCATTCTTCATGGTGCAGAGATAGTTGTAGTGCGTCACTCTTTCTACAGTGGATTGGTTGACGAAGAGTTGACCCTCTGTTATCTTTTCTTACTAATTATCATAAGCTTTGTCTTCTTAACCTTTATATTGAGTCCATATTGTTGACTGTAATACGTGATTTTGTTGATAAGAACTGTTTAGCCGGTAACCATTTAGTAGAATACCTTTTTGAGTTTCGTGTAAAGCTTCGATAAATAGTATTTCAGTGTACAGATTGAAGATTAGAGGAGACAAAATACAGCCTTGCCTCACTCCACATATGATTTTCACATAGTCAGTGTGTTCATCTTCAACTCTGAGATTTGCTGTCTGATTCCACTAAAGATTTCTAATTATTTTCAGATCTTGGTCGTAAATTCCTGATTCTTTTAGTATTTGCATCATCTTGGCGTGTTGTACTCGATCAAACGCTTTCTCAATCGTCCAATTCTTCAAGTGTAGAAATTAATTGGTCGTAATTTGTGAAAAATAAGTAAAAAACTGAAGGATTATTGTTGGCTCTAAACCTTGTAGGTTCAGTTATCAGTTATAATAGATTTGAGTTCATGATTAGGTTTTTAAACAAATTTTGGGAATTGATAGTATAAGTTTTGAATATAATGGGCCAGCTAATCTCTGGAAAATTGAAATCTACAACAAGGAGATTTTCAACGGATGTGGAGGGATGAATTATTAGTAATAACTAAGTGGATAATTTCTATACCGCGTACGTCTATTGTTTTATTACTAATGGAAAAAGTATTGGTAATTTCATTTGCTAAATAGATGCACACTCTTGAAGAAACTCATTTAGTTCATCCCGTAAGCGCAGCAAAAAGGAAGGATGTGAACGAACTGAACTATTCTTTTTGATGCTAACTGGCAAGACATTGAAAGGTACAAAAACATTATTGTTGCTGCGAATGTAGATGGACCTGGAGAAGAGGAGGAAGTTGTTTGTGACTGTTTAGAAGAACACTGTGCCCATCACTTGTAATACCTAAAGGTTTCACTCTATATATAACTATAACATAAGATTTCACTGTAATATTGTGAAAAAGGGTAACTATTTTATTATAATAAATAAAATTTTATTTTTCATATTGTGAAGAACATATTTTTTACTTTGCTTACTAGTTTGTCCAATACTGAGTCCAACCCTACACTAAAATAAATAGTAAATGAATTTGATCAAAACACCACATATCCAAACCTATTATGTTCATAATCACACATGTGCCATGTGTTTCATGCATAACCCCACATCTAAGAACTTTTATATTATATTTTTAATTTGTTATACCACTTTCTAAACAAGTAAGTAGTTTTCTTAGCTCATAAACCAATACTGAACTATAAACTATATTACATACAATATGTTTTGGCGAAATAATGTAGATAAATCGGTTTTTTTACTCTCCTGAAAAAATAGCCGATGTGAACATGTGTGGTTATGAAAATTACCTCCTCAGTTGTTGCATAGGTGTCTTGTCATCAATAACAAAATACGTTTCAGTAGATTTGTTTTCTATTTATTTTTGATTTAACGTTTCACTTCCAGTCAACTTCCAACTTTTTAACCGGAAGTGATACAAAAAATGAAGTATATACTTGTTCTCGTCTTAATGAAGCGTGTCGAATAATATATCGCTTGTGCTATATCGGCGACTTTAAAGCAGAACTTTCGTTTGCAACTCTGAAACCGGAAGCACAGTATAAAGAGACCGGAAGTCCGATGTCAAATTTCAAATTTCTCACCGTTAATACCATCGTTGGGTTATAAACTCTCATTCGACACCTCAATCGTCATTCTATCTGTTATAATAACGGAGAAGTTGCGTTTACAGACGGACCGATAGACATAGACTCTTCAAGGTTTCAACATTTTAATGTTGAAAAATGGATGAAACCAATATTATTTAGCTTGTTTGTTAGCAATGTTAAAACGAAGTTTATCCACCTATTCCTAGATTTTATCCACCAGCAAGCTTGATCTTTAAGCATATTTTTAGGGGTAAATCCCTAGTCTATTTTAAGTTACGTATAAAATACCTTTCTAAAAAATTCCTTATTCATTTTCTACTCAATAATAAACACGTACCGTCAATATATTCTTTATTAAATATCCTCAAAACCTTGGTAGTTTCAGTATTTCATATGGATTCTTACTGAAAACACGTTAGCCATGAATATTTAAATGCTTTTTATGAAGCCAGAAAAAGAAATTTTCCTGTAGTGAAGTGAAACGAAAGGTATTTATTAATTTTTTTACTACAATAGCTTTAAAAGTTAAATTTCAGATTCCATATTTATATCACAATGTTAAAATTGTTAAACTTGTATTCCATTATTTTCTTTATCGTTATGCAGTATATACAGTGTGTGACCAAATTATTAGGGATAGATTTTGATGATTTCTTAAAATGAAAATAATATGAAAAAGACAGTAAAGATTCGATTTCACTTATAAAGTGTCTATGTATCTGTTGATACGTATTTCGACCTAATAGGTCTCATCAAAACAGTTATTCATAGGCGTTCTCAAAGTGAAAAATCAATCTTCCCTTTATTTTAAGAAGCAACACCAAAATGGCTTCGATATGGACGCAACAGTGACATCTGATAAGAAATCCGTAAAACAAAATTCGAAACGCAATTCAGATTTCTGCTTTAATCTGTGCTTTCTAAAAATTGCAAAGCAAAACAGACGTTGATGAAGGTGTTAAAAGAGATATGGGGAATCTAAAATTTGCATTCCACGACATATCTTTTCAACTAAGCAAAAATCCTTAATGTAATATTTTTGACCAGGGAACCATTCTTTGAGCTAGGGAAGTAGCCGAGTTTCAAGTATTCACTTATACTGGTCTTGTCTCATTGTCCCTTCCACGATGTATAAGCGTCCCAATAGCCTTGGCCGAGATTACAGACCACACCATGACACTAATTGGATGTTTAATCCTCTCCACAATGCAATCTGGATGGAACTGCTCTACAGGATGTCGTCGGACGAATGCACTTTTGTCCACCAAAATCTGGAATGTTGATTGTTGATTTGATAAAAAAGTCTCCAGTCTTCAACAGTCATACTTCGGTTCTGCTTGGCCCATTGGAGTCTCTTTCTCTTCATGGCTTCGGTGAGCCGTGGTTTTTTCATAGGCCGGTGACCTTTCAGATTCTCTTAGGTCAGTCTTTGTCGCAGTGTTCTTCTGGAAACATTAATTCCTTCGGTATTTATCATCGTAGTCAGACGTGCCACACTCTTTTTACGATTTTTGAGAGAAATGTCCCTGATTTTACAGTCAGTACAAGTAGTGATCTTTTTTCTGCCACATTTTCTAACACGGATCAGTTCCAATGCCTGGTTTGAATCAATTTTTATTTTAATTTGATTAACTAGACTTTGAAACACCTGCAGTAGTTGCTATTACTCTTTGGGAAAGTGTAGAGTGCAGTAACATAATTTTATTTCTCTAATTTTACCTAAAGACAAGTCTGCAATTTTTCCCATAATAATTTGGCCATCCACTGTATATATACAATATTTATTTCCTCCACAGACATGTATTGTCTGTTTTTCACCGTGAATTTTTTAGCCCCATTCTTTTACTCGTATTTTTTACATTACATTTAACTATCTAACCTCCTCTGTTTTCCTATCTAGTTGTGTTTTATTTATCAAAATCCACATATCAAATGTGATATGTGGAGACATGCCACAATATATTTTTGTAGATGCTTCCTTTTATTTTATGTAGATGTAAAGACACTTCCTTTTACTCTATTATTTTGTTGTGATTACCTATGCATATAAACATAAAATTTATCTTACAAGGTCTCCTAACCTGAACCCTTACATAATAAAGCAAAACCACAAAAAGTATTGAGTACTAATTGACAATGTAAACAAAGAACCATAAATGTGTATCAAATATGGAAAAAACAATGCAATATTTGTCTAATCAAGAAACTATTAAAACTAATTGGAATTTATATTTAAAAAAATACCTCATTAGTATCAAATTTCAAGTCAATTATTTCAAACTTCTTAATTAAGTCACTATTGACCTCTATTTGACTTGTTCATTAATCATATTTTTATCCATATAATGTCGTAGAATAATTTATATGTTTTAGCTTTAAATAAAAAAATGTACTGCAATTTTGATATATCTTTTAACTAGAATATTTAACAAGATTGCATACAAACAGTTCAGCTCAATATTCTACCAATCATTGGTTTTTTACAACAATTTTTTAAATTATTGTTTGCAGAAAATATAGAAGCATGATATCAAGTACTCCCTGTCAAAAATTTGATATTAAAACAGAGGTAGAGAGGTATTAAAAGATAAAAAAAAGCAAAGACTAAATTGAGGCTATAATACACATAATAATAATAATACCTGGAACAACACATGCAGCCAAAACAATGACAACAAAGACCTTAATAAGACCGGTTTTGATATATGGGGCTGAAACATGGACCTTATTTCAAAATGATAAAAGACTTCTTGGTATTTTTGAGAGAAAAATTCTTAGAATGATTTTTGGGGCCGTAAATGAAAATGGGCTATGGGGTCTAAGATACAACTTTAAACTATATAAGTTATACACTGATTCCGATATTGTGAAATTGGTTAAAGTGCAGAGACTTAGATGGGTTGGACACATAGCTAGATGTCAGATCACAAATACAGAAAGAGTTTACCATTTTCAAAACCAAAAGGCACAAGAAGCAGAGGACGACCACAAATGAGATGGATTAATGATGTGGAAGATCTACAAATTCTAAGGGTTAGAAGATGGAGGAAAGTTGCCAGGATGCAAGTATGTCTTGCATGGCACATCTCTTGCCTAACCTGTTTACATCAGAGATATATCTGTGCAATTTTTGATACCACTTTCATTGTTGCCAACAAAATAAAGATACCAAAACATTAACTTTAGATATTTCACCTGAAAATTTCAGTTCAGCATTAAATATATTAAAATATAAATATTAAGGTTACATTAACATGGAGATCAGCATCATTTGATTTTCTAACTTTTTTCTTTTTTGAGAATAATTTCCGGATTGGAAGTAGAAACGTCACAAACTAACAAAAATTTGATTATTATAACCAATTATAGCTTAATCCCATCAAAAATATCATTGTCAACATAAAAATGTTAAATATTCAATAAAATGATGGTAATACAGTCCTTGTTTAAAAAAAAAAAATAAAAATGGCCAGATTTTCACTGAAAAGTCCCGGGTTTCAGGTATTTTTTTTAGCCTTGTCCTGAATTAGATTGAATTGGAGTTGGTCACACTACTTATGATGTGTAAGTTGTAGTCCAAAAATATTTATGTAACTAATAATCAGAAAATGACTGCCATTTAAAATTTTCTTGCACAGCTGGAAATCCATAAGTAAAAGCTTGAACTAGTAGGATAGCTAGTTCAGTTAAAATATGAAACAAGATATTACAGTAAAGCTAACAGCATTTTTTATTTGTTTCATATTTCTTAGAGAAGAAAGTGATATAGAAGAAGAAATAACAAGATTTTTATAGTCAGATTTAAATATGAGTAACAATGAAAATGAAACATTTATAACTGAAAAATAACCACATTCCTAAACACAATTTCTAAATAATTTGTTAAAAAGATTCTAACTAATTCTCTTCCAAGTTTGCAGCAGAAAAGATTATTATTTTACTTTATTGCATTTGCAAGTTTATATGTCCATTTAATATTCCATAACTGATTTCTCTCCATCACTTACGTATAGTAGGCATATAAGATCACTCAATACAATTTTTATTGTAGAGCTAGTTCAATAATGGATCAGCCACAATATGTTATAAGCAATTTAAAATTGTCATTCTCCTCCTTCGATTTGAGATCAGATGAGAAATCATGAGAATATTATATACTGTTTTGTATGTATCAGTCTAAATCATAATTACATATTTAAGTATATATTTTAAAAGTAAAACAAATAATGAATTATTCCATTCATCATGTAAGTAAAGTAGCCTTGAAAAATCATTGAGATTGTATATATTTAATGAAAAATAGAAAGATAAATTTTCAATAGCTTCTAAAACACATTTATGTAAACATTCTAGAATTCTGTACTTGTTTATTTTAATAAAGACATATTTAATATACATTATTTTTAGGATATTACCAAACAGTTCTTTTTTTATTTAGTTTAAACATATTTTCACCGAATGTGTGCAACTGCAAATTGCTGTCTACATTTTAATGCATACTTATGTCTCGCACATGCAATATATGACTAATCAATTTGTATGTTGTTATCAAACCTAGTGTAGAATTTTCCAGGAAACATGAACGATTTAACAATTACAACAATTAAGTAAAAGCTCTTTATGAAGAATGTACTTTCTAGAATAGAATGTAATAGATGACACGACTCACGAATTTGCAGGGAAATTGGCACAGGGGATAACCTCATGGTCATGGCTAATTGGTAATAAACTTGACCTAGTTACTTACCTCCGCATATCCGTGGTGGACCCCGTGTTCTCTGAGAGCATAGGATAAGTCATGGATATCAATTCTGCCGTTCCCGTTTTTGTCCAGGGTGTTAAACAACCTTTCGAACCGTTCCTCATCCTCTGGAGGTAATTCGTGGAGGTTAGGGGAAGAGTTGTCAGGAACTGACTCTTCTTGATTGTTGCTCTGCATGGCAAATCACTAAATATATTTCCTCTCTGTTATGCCGACATTTATAACTATAGTTTATTCTAAATAATCACAGATTTTTGTACCACTGCAATGCGACTAGTAGGAAGTGATATTTGACAACTGTTTCTGTACCCGTTAAAAATCTTCTGGTATTACATCGCCATCTATCACTCGGAGGAGAATATAACAATTTTTACTGAAAGAAATTGATCACCACAAAAATTAGAAATCTTTTATTAAATCTCTACTCAGAAAAATCTTGTATCTGTGTAATCACCAAGTGTGTAATAAAGTAAAGATGCTATTTTGACAATAATAATTATAATTGTGATTTATTTACAATAGACAACACACAATACACGTCATTTACAAGGACGCAATGTCCATTTAACAATAATAATGTTTTCTACGTAAAATAGTTTCTACGTCCCAATATAGAAATTTTTATAGTCCTGGAATTTATTAAAATAATTATATCGTTACTTCAAATAAAAGCATAATCATTTCTTTTAAATTTATGAATATATCATTAGGTTTATTCTTGACTTTAGGTAAAATAACATAAAACTTCCTGAACGGTCCAACTTTTGTCACAACTTTTGTTTTCTATGACTAGAAAATTATGTATAATCAATATATCTAATATATATTTACATGAGATCATCGAGCAAAAAGATAAAAGAGGGAATGTAAAGGTAGTGGGAACAAAAATATTGTTAGACAGGAAGTGCCATCTTGAGAGGCCACTTTAAACAAGGAAAGACAGTCTCTTTCCTTGTTTGAGAAGTCAAATTTAGTTTGGTTATGTTATTGTTTGTCCCAACTGTCACATCAAATTTTATTTATATTGAAGTTGTTTACCAATTGTGTCACTTTTTAGACTATTATCGTTAATATTTAATTAAAACTTTTTTCTCTGAAAAATATTTTACAGCTATTGTTAACAAGTGTTGAAAAATTTAAATTTGGCGCCTTTGCATTTCCGGATATGTCCGCCATCAGAGGCCACTTTTTTGGTCTCTTTTTCCTAACGATTAGATTCCCTCTTTTATCTTTTTGCTCGATGCATGAGATCGATCAATGCACATTGATATTGAAGCGATACTAATATTTATTACCACTGGATTATCCGTTCCAGTGGTAGCTTTCGATGACAGCAATATTTTAAAATTTTTTGATAGGCATCTGCCTATAAATATCATGCAGACTAGAATAAACTATTTGATATGTGCAATTTTTTCTTCATAAAACAAATTTCTTATACTTGTATTAACAGTTCGGATAAGTTGATCTATACTTTGACTAAAAATGTTAAAAATCGTCATTCTCGAGTATAGTTAACAGAAGAAGAAAATATCTAAATAGTTAGTAAATAATGAGATACCTCTCCTACCATGGGTATTCCTATCTCTTATAGCTTCGTCTAAGGTACCATTATTTGCAAACCTAGCTAATTACATTCCTCACATTGCTTGTCTTTCGAAATTTGGCTTTTCTAAATTCGCTGTCCATCTTCTGGCTGTAGATACTGCTGTTCTCCTCCGATACACATGTAGTTATTTTCTCCATATTCCTTTCTAAACCCCATTCTTTATATTCTTATACGAGTTTTTATGTGACTTTAGTTCATAATATTCTTGTGCCAACACTACCTGATCATTTGCATAACACAGAGTGTCAAGTTCGGTGTTATCTAGGGGGATTCTCATCACATCACACGGGATTTCCTTTTCCATGTTCTTAAAGCCCTTTCTAGGCATGTCTTGAAAAATGTGGGACAGGGGCTGCATCCTTGCTTTAACCCTTTTATAACTGTGAAACTCACTCACTATACTCTCACCGACCTTATTCAATCTATACTCCGAAGACATTATAAACACAGCACTTTCGGATCAAAATATAGGTATTAAGATAAATGGCATCCGAATAAACAACTTGAGATATGCCGATGACACGGTACTAATCGCAGAAACTTGGGAAGATCTTCAAATACTAATTAACAAAATAGTAGAATGCAGTGAAGAACACGGATTATCACTTAACATAAGCAAAACAAAAATAATGCTAATATCTAAATCACCACAAAACTTCCCTGACATAACCGTGCATGATCAAAGAATCGAACGTGTAAGAAGATATAATTACCTGGGAACTGTTATCAACGAAAATAATGATTGCTCTGAAGAAATCAGAACCAGAATAGAGAAAGCTAGAGCCACATTTACTAAATTGAAAAAGGTGTTCTGCGGAAGAGATCTAAGTCTAAAACTTAAAATTCGCCTTTTGAGATGTTACGTTATGTCAGTTCTCCTCTACGGGATGGAAACATGGACATTGAAAAAGATCGATACCAAAAAGATAGAAGCATTTGAGTTGTGGATGTATCGTAGAATATTAAGAATACCCTGGACAGAGAAAGTAACAAATGTGGAGGTTTTACGGAGAGTGCGGAAAGAGAAAGAGCTGATACTTACTGTTAAAAAGCGCAAACTACAATATTTGGGACATGTTATGAGGAGAGATAAATACCAGTTGCTGCAATTGATTATACAGGGAAAGATAATGGGAAAAAGATCTACAGGAAGAAGAAGGCATTCATGGTTGAAAAACTTGAGAGAATGGTACAATTGCACCAATTACCAACTGTTTAGATCTGCAGCATCAAAAATACGCATAGCTTTGATGATAGCCAAACTTCGGAACGAAGACGGCACTTGAAGAAGAAGAACTGTGAAACCTTGAGCTTTTCCATCACAACTTTTATTTTTGCCTTAGTATGATGATATAGGTTTTTAATTGCTTTAATTATCTTGGTTTTTTTAAGTGCCCTCCTCAGTTTATGGAATATAATGCTTTATAATTTACTGTCATTTGCCCTTTTCAAGTACACATAGAGCAAATGAACCTCCTGATCAAATACTACCATCTTTCCAACTAATTGGGTTACACAGAAAAGGTGGTCAATCGTGCACCTTCTTGTTCGTTGATTTTCATATCTTTATACTCCCCTTCAACCCGATTTTTAACGATCTTTCCATATAATCTGCTAATTGTGCTAGTAATCGAGATACCGCGGTAGTTATCGCAGTCACTTCTGCTGCCTTTTTTATGGATCGTCGAAATTATACAGTTTTAACTCTTCAGATACTTCGCTTCTGTTAATGCAGATCTGAAATAGTTGGGCGAGCTGATAGTACAACAATTCCGATCTGTATTTGATAATTTCTGCAGAAACATTTCCCACCCATTGTTCTCAAATCTGACCATATATTATCTCTCCATCGCATTCGTGGACGTCCTAAGGGCCTTCTCCCTGTCGGGACTTCTTCCCAGATTAACTTGGTAAGGCGGTTATTAGGGAGCCTATGAACATGGCCAGCCCATCTTAGACGTTGGGATTTAATCTCTTGGACTACGTCGCTAGCACTAGACATTTGTTTGACCTCGGCATTTATTCTCATTCGGTATTGGTTAGTATTCGGATCGTGATAGGGACCGAAGATCTTTCTGAGGATTTTTCTCTCAAAGCATCTGAGTTTACTTTCCATTGCTTTTGTCAGCGTCCACGTCTCTCACACCCATACATGAGCACCGGTCTAATTACTGTTTTATATATCCTGATTTTTGATGTTCGTGTTAGGCTCTTGGATTTAATAGTGTTGTGGAGGCTATACATACATCTGTTTGCTGCCTGAATTCTCCCTTTTATCTCTTCCGTGATATCGTTATCTGTGGTGATAGTCGCTCCGAGATATTTAAAACTCTCCACTCTTTCAAAGTTATAGAGGTCTATTGTTACATTTTGTCCTATTCTATCTCGTCTCTTTTGTCTGTTAATGCACATATATTTGGTTTTCTCTTCATTGACCCTTAGACCGGTATTTTTTTTGCCTCTCTCTCCGATTAACTTTGGACTTCAAGTATGTTGTACCCATGTGTATTGAGCAAAGCTGGAAACAACCCTTAAGAGTTTTAAATTCGTCTTGTTCACATACTGTGATTAGCCTTTTTCCGTCATCATTGGTAATGATTTCGCCAAAAAAACCTACTACGTTATTTCTCCTTTTCCATCCAGTTTGGCTATTTAAATCACTAAGTAATATTAATTTTCTAGTATTTCCTATCTTTGTCATTTCTTGATTAAATTGTTTAAATAATTCTCCTTTGACATGGATAAGTGAATCGTCATTCACTCCATATACTTCTAGTATCATTACTTTATAGCTGTATAAATTTAGATTCATTTTGATAATTCGTTCTTTAACAGCTTCCCAGGTTGTAATGAATTTCCATATGTACTTCTTTTGATGAAAATAGATACTCTCAGATTCAGAAAAATGGTCGTACCCTTGTATTTTATTTTTGCTTTCTGTGACACCCATAATATCCACATTTAGTTTTTTTGTTTATTATTTAAATATATAAGTATTAATTTTGTTTTATTGCTTTTTAATAACTATTTGTAACCCACAGTTAGGCATTCGTCGAATAAGTTCTAGCGTAATGATTTTTCACGAACTGTACTTATTATCACAAGTGCAGAACAATATTGTAATAATATCCATAGCGTATAACCATTATTATTTGTTGATATTTGTTTGATTACTAAAAATGGACAGAACACGTGAAAGAAGCAACAATGATTTAGAGGAGGAAAAAGGAAATTTGATTTCAATAATTGACAAGTTGAAAGACATTGAAAACAAAAAAAAAAAAAAAAGAGAAACAGATCAGTATCCAACAGAAACATGCGACATGGGGGGAAATAATTTTTTTGATTGATTGATTTGATTCCAGTAAAGATTGCTAATATTTCTTAGATCACAGGTGTGTATTCCAATAATTGTTAATATTTTCATCAGCTTGTCGTGTGTTACTGTATCAAATGCTTTATGGTAATCAATGAAGCATGCATAAATGTCGCAATTCACATCCCTACATCGTTGAAAAAGCACTTGAATGCTAAAGAGAGCCTCTCTCGTACCCACTGCGTTCCGAAAACCAAACTGTATACAGCTGATTTGTTCTTTGCATAATCTTATATCCTTTGATGTATGATTTTTAGAAATAACTTTAAAATGTGGCTCATTAAGCTGATGGTCCGGAAATCATTGCAGGATGTGGATTTTGTTTTCTTTGGTAGAGCAGTAAATGTTGACTTCAGCCATAATCTTGGTATCACCTTGGTACCATTGGTGTTAAATAGCTTTATGAGTTCAGCATATGCATTGTCAGGTCGAGTAGCTTTGCCATATTTCAATTTTAAGTTAAACTGACAAATTATCTGTATTAGAGATATTTAACGGTTAATTTATTTGAAGAATAAATATTTATTTGAACGAATAACTTATTTTGAGTTTATTCGTAGAATAAGTCTTATTTGACGTTTGTGAAACGTAGATGTGTCAGTTTAATTGGTCGAATAACTTTATTCATCGAATATATTACTTATTCGTTGTTGGTGAAATCGGCAATTATTTTATCAGCTTTCATAATTACATCGTCAACATATCGCAAATGATTCAGTTACTGTCAATTTATTTAATAATTTGTTTCTCTACTGCAGTTCCTTGAAGATATCCTCCAATGATAGACTGAACAATTTTGGAGTAATTTTGTCTCCCTGACTAACTTTATGTCATAATTTAATTCGTTTTATTCCTCAGCATACTTTTATTGTAGTCATGCAATTTCCAATGTTCTGTCAACACAATCGACTGCTTTTTCGAAATCAAAGAATGCTAATAAAAGTGGTATTTAATACACATTAGCATTTTCATTGTTAGCAAATGATCAGGCAATTAAAAATAAAACAAGAAACATAGTTCTGCAAATTTTATTATCGTTATAGATATAATATATATACTTCCACCCGATATATATAATACAGTGAGACCAAAGATACTCTCAACGAAGAACCAGCTATGCTGAAAGAACCGTTGGGCGCACGTTACATATGTGATTAATGTAATCAGTATAAATAGTAGTAATGTATTACATGTGCAACATGACTTATCAATTGCCAGAAATCGACTCAATATAAAATTAAATACATTCCGACTTGTACAGGCAAATCCCCCTTATTTTTCAGACTTGTAATAAATGTCCTACAACGTCCTTTTGAGATAAATAATGACACTTTCAGATGCATGCGCGTAAAACTCCAAATGTTGTTTTTAACAACCTTTTAACTTTAATTATAAAATGATTTCAAATTATAATAGTGGTTTACTCATATTTAATTTTCCCAATAATTGAAACTTTCAAATCAAAACCTTCTATCACAATATAATTTTAATATAAATACAAATTATCTAAGCTGTGCTTTTAATATGTTGATACTTAAAAAAATGATGGTGCTATAATGAAAAGGTTTCTGGGACGGCTTTATTTAGACGTAACTCAATTGTGATTTTATGCCGCGTTTTGAAACTTAGTCACGTGTTTGCATTTTGTGTAGTGTGTGAGATAATTATGTAAATGCTCCATTACTCTGTTAAGTTGGTATGATCTCCAAAAAGGTTGATTATTAAATTCAAAGGATTGCGGCACTCGGAGTAAGCACTTACTCAGCAAATATAAAATAATTTATTAAAAAAAGAAGCAATTATTGCACATTAGATATAGTGTTGAGACTGTAGTACATTTTTTAAGGGTTTTTGTTCATTATTTAGGATGAAATCATTAACAAGATATAATATATCACTTTTCGACATTGATAACTGTTATCACACGTTATCCATATTCACTTGACAGGAACTCTAGGCGAAAGTTAATTTAATTGTATATAATAAGTCTGACATATCAATATCAACTTATAACAAGTGTTGGATTGACCATGTGTTGACAAGTCAGTCGCAATGTTGACACCTGACAGCCGCCGTTTTGGATTTGCCATGCGACGTCAATGGGCCAACAGACGCGCGGTCATCTCGAAAGAGGGTATGGTTTACAACTCGCCTGCAGACGTACCACACTTGACGGCAATCATCAAAGGATGTCGCTTTTTTCATGGTATGTACAATTTTCCTTTGACCAACAAATTACGACCTATATTCTGCTTCTGAAACTCTCAAAAAGCTGAAATAGTGCAGAAAAGACACGTAGATTTCCAATAAAACAAAAGTTCAACATGATTAGGAGACAGAAAGACTAGACAATTTAAGTAATTGTTGAAAGAATATGTTAACTTACTATTTGATTATTATTGAATTCAATGTTTTGTGAACAATATTAAAACACTTGACTGATGACTTTCTTGCGCCAGTGGCATTTAATTTCTTATTGATTTCGGATTATGTGTTATCTTTCGGATTTATTTTTTTTTTAATCTTATTATATTCTTTCCATGTAAGAGTAAATCACTTATCTGCTTGGAGTTGCACAGTCAACACCACTTTTATTAAGAGGAAGATCGTAAAATTCAATTAAAATCATTTCCCTCTCATCTGTATTATTGTTTTGCATTTTGTTTTTGTAAAAATTATGACCTGCGTTTTAAATCATCACAACCAATTATTATAGAGCACTATAAACGAAAAAGATGAAAAGGAAAAGATAAATTACAGAAACAGAAATGTATAGAGGACACCCTAGGACGTCCTAACCTACACTTAACATGATGAAAATTACTAATCAAAAGGCTGAAAATCTAAATTCACAAAAAAAGATCTGAAAACTTTTCCAAAAATAAAATAGACCCTGTGCACCTCCGCCCTGGCCTTGATCTCACGGGTGCATTAATTGAGTCAAGAAGAGATACAAAAAATTGTGGAAAGATCTATGAAGCCAAACAATTCCATTGCAATCTATAATATACGTCCTACCTACAAGAAAAAATAGGCCAAACGTGTTCAACCTAGTCTTACATAGATTGAAGTAAATTCAAATAAAAAACAGCAAAAAGTAGCTATTGCCGAAGAAAATATAGAGAATTTTTAGATGATAAAATAATCCTAAAAATGGTTTTAGATAATTCAATAATGAAGAGATCAAATAAGAGTATACGCATCCTAGACGAAAGGATACAGCAAAAACTACTATGTACAGAGTAATGAGGCTGCATTTGATAAAAGCTAATCAAAGGAATGGAAAATCTGCTTTCAAAGTAACGTTTGTACTCTACTGCCAAAGGTTAATCAATAGACCAGGCAAATTAGCTTAAATTTTAATTTAAAAAGTTATCCAAAGTTTTATGATAAAAGTGGGAGGTAGGGATATATTACACAAAATAAAAATAAATTACACAGCCGAAATCGGCGATTAGGGGGGTTAAAAATAAACGAAAAAAGTTTTTTTAATATCCTGTGAAATATTAAATCTTTTGGTATTTTTTTTGTCCAATCGAATGACGTAATCATTTTTTTTATTTTCTTCATTAATTTATCAAAAAAAAAAAAATTCATAAATTGAAACGAAAAAAATATTTTTTTGCGTTTTTTCTTTAATTTTATGTATTTTTTTTAAATAAAAACCAATATATTTTTTGTTTTCACCAACCAGTAGAGGTTTCAACGAAGAAAATGGCCCTAGCGGAAGCAAAACAAATCACATGGAATTTCCTTTGAAAAAAAGGATGTTTTTTCAAAGAAAACATTTTGTTTTTTATTTTGCTAGCAACCAATACTAGCAAAGCGAGATAACTCTATATTTTGGACCCAAAATGAAAGGTATATAACACAAACAATTCAATTTATTGAAACTACAGGCCCAAAACATGTAAATTATATTTCAAACCAAGCTATATTACGTTCAAAAACACGGAGGAGGAAATGGATTTACACCTACCACTGAAAACGAAGTCAAAACACTTCTTGTAGTAAATTTATTAATGGGTATAAAGAAAATGCCCAGTTACAGAGATTATTGGTCGTCACGTGATGAATTACGAGACACTTTCATCAGTTCAGCTATGTCACGTAACAGATTCGCAGGGTTACTAGGCAATTTACACCTGGTTGATAATACAGTGCAGCCAAAAAAAAACTGATCCCGGATTTGACACTTGGACCTCTACTGGCCAAACTCACGGAAACGTTTCTTGAAGCGCTGAATCCACATGAGTTTCAAGCGATTGATGAGTCTATGATGCAATTCGAAGATAGAAGCAGTATCCGACAGTGCATGCCCCATAAACCTATAAAACGTGGCTACAAAATATGGGTTAGAGCAGATTTAAGCGTATTCATGTGCGAGTTCCAGATATATACCGGTAAAGTAGGAAATTCCACCAAAAAAAACTTAGGACAGCCAGTCGTACAGGATCTAACAAGGGTCTTAGTAAAAAATTGATCTTCAGATATCTTTATTGTCGGACGGAATTTACCCAAGTAGAACCGTTCAAAAAAAAAGAAACGATTTATTGGAGTTCAAAACTGACAAACAAATGAATCGAGGAGATTTAGATTACCGTATTTAAACAGATGAACTATCTGCGTTGAGTGGATGGATCGCAGAAGCCTGATTCTTTTAGCAAATCACCAAACTCCAGCAACAAACGAAGTTGTAAAGTGAAGATAAAAATACGCTACTCTGAATGTGGTGTCATGTCCACAAATGGCAGTGCTCTAAAACTCACATATGGGATATGTTGACAAATTTGACATGCTGAAAAGTCTTTATGAGGTGAATCGTGAGTCACACAAGTAGTGGCATAGAAGATTTTTTTATTTTGTTTTGCTTGCGTCGTAAACGCATCATTCTATTTCAACTTAGAAGCCAATCCAAAAGTATGTCTTTAAAAGAATTCCGGATCTCTGTAATTAGAGGCCTTATTGGAGCTCCAGAACAATTAAAAAGACCATCAGCAGAAAAACCAGTGAGTAAATTCAAAAATTCCCTTGGAACTGCGCCATTCAAAGTATTCTCATATACCCAAAGAAGTACTTCTTTGAGATGTGCCAACTGCAGCACGACAGCAAATGTTGTAGTATACAGGGGAAATGATCATCTTGCAATGTCGGACTTTGTCTCAAACACGACAAAAATTGTTTTGTAATGTTCCATGCAAAACAGTAGAAAGAATAGGAAGAAAGAAGTGCTACCTGATTTTTATTTCTCATTTAATTTTTTGTTACGCTATGTTCCTGCTAGTATCTTGAGAATACCAGATCCTGCAGGATATACTTCAAGGTCAGCATTGTTTATTTTGACTGAATTTCTTTTAAAAATATACTAAAATAAATAAATTTCACAAAAATCCTGTTTTAATTTAATAAAAAACGGGCTTTAAAGGGTTAAATCACCCAGGGCACTTTTCAGCTGTTTAATTTATTTTTATTTTGTGTATTGTACCCCCACCTACCACATTTTACGATCAAACTTTAGATAACATGTTTTTCAGCTATTTTTGTTAATTTACTTGGTCTACAACAACAGCAGTTCAAGTACTTAGTTGGCAGAAACCGGTTTTATCTGCATCAAAGGCAATAAGCATAACTGCATCGATTAGAAAGGTTATGATTAGTATTTTTATATACCATCGGGGTTCTGAAATATGAATAGTTGAAAATTCTGTTAATCGCCAGATCTAGTTCCCAATGATTTTTAATTATTTTCAAATTTTAAGATAAGTGATTAAAAATGAAGGTTTTTGATCCAGTGAATAGCTAGTAACAGCACCGAACAACCCGAAGGTGCACTCGACTCGGTAATTGTTCGCGCATCTGGTTTGCGCAGGTCAGCGGCCATATTTTAAGTTCACAGTCACGTCGTTGGACGATCATTTTGTGTTTGTTGTTGTCAGATCTCAGATCACATTATTTGTTTCGCTAATAATTTGATTTTGTGCAATCGTAAACACTGACATCCTATATTAAAAAATGGCGCAAAGTCACCGAATTTGTCTGACAGCTACCAAAGTAAATTTATCGGAGTGCACCTTCGGGTTGTTCGGTGGTAACAGGCACTGCAGCCACCAAATCTAAACACTGATGAAACATTTGACACAGTGTACTAACTTACACGTAGACTACAATAAAAGATAAATACGATTTTAAATAAACACTCATTTTTTCATGTCCATTCCATAAACTTTTTATCTCACTTGCTAAATATAAAGGTCTGCTAAAAAAAGATTGTAATAAATTGTTGAAGTTTTACAGTTTCTTACCTTGTTCAATACATTCATAAATCTACATAATTACAAGTCTGAAAAATTGAGGATTTCAGATATACAGGCAAATAAAACAACAATGATAAGTTAATTTAACTACTCAGACACTCTGCAAATGGTAACAAAAAAAACAGTTTGATACAACATCAAGAAAGACGTGTTTGGATTATTTATCGATTAAAATTGGAGATACCAACAAATAAAACCTGTAGCGATATTCTTTTCTCTAAATATTCTCGCACAAAATATACAGCTTTTCCGAAAATTTATATAAATATAGAGAAAAACAAAAAATAAATTAATGCTTGCGATATACACAAAAAAAGCAATGTTAAAACAAAATATACAGTTTAGTATGTAGCATAAATAATATTTACAAAAATAAAGAATGACAGATTACTACAATAAACGCTAAACCTGGCGAACTACGTCAAACTGCCAAAAAAGGCTCCACCCACTTTTAATGCGTTCATAGATACAAGTTCAGCAGGTTTGTGATCGTATATTATTTTTGTAAAGCGTTTTGCATCTGCAATTAAAAAATATGTAACAACATTAGATACAGATACAAAAAAGCTCAGTTGACTACATGGTTCAGTACGTTTGTATCACAGTTAAGTTGAAGTTTTTTTTTGATTATTTACACGTGCAAAATGACTAAAACTTTTTAGGTGGTACTTTTGTAAATATCATTTGTAGTTTAGATTAAATCATTTATAATATCAATTTATAAACGACAAATTAGAGCAGCTTATAAACCTTCTGTACATTTTCAAAGAATATCTTATACAATTTCTAAAATAATTTTAAATCCATAAATAAGAATCATAAAACCAGCTTGAAACTTGTTGGATAATGAAAATTTATTAACAAAATACAATAAAGCAAAATATTTTAAACGAAAGGGGTCCATTTTAATGAATGTTTTGGAAAATCTGACAAACTAATACAATGTTTTATAGCCTGCTCCGATCTACTATAACAATGCTTCATTCTACCAAAAAGCATGTACTACCGGGCCTGACTAGGACGTTAACGATTCTAGTCAGGCTAAAGTTAACTTAGCTACTTCAAAGTTAAATCTAGTCATCTGCAAATTTCCGAGAGCAGTGGATAATTAAATTTTTTTGGTATATTTTTTTGAAATAAACTTTGAAAACCTTAAATTTCTGATAAATACAACTAAAAAAAAGAACACCAATATGTAAAAATACTGTAGATTATAGTACACTCCACAGGTTTATCGCTCGACGAAAGTATACCCTATCTACATTCAGATGCAAAAAAACGCAACGAAGAAAATTTTGGTCAAATTCAAACTACATACTTCAATTTTTTCGTTTTTAGCTCTATTTTGGTGATAATCTCTAAGATCATTTTGATGATGATGATAAATTGTGGGTGTATGAATTTGCCACCCACAATTTAGGACTTTTTTAACTATGATTATTTTGGACTTATTTTATAATACGACGAGGTGTCTTTGGCGACTGTTATCATTATGTCATATCATGGACATACGTCCATGTGTCATATTGACACTTTCATTTTGTTTACCTATGATTATTTTTTAATAATCACTTTTAATATCACAATAAAAAATCTATATATATATATATATATATATATATATATTATATATATATTATATATATATATATATATATATATATATATATATATATGTTTCTCAGTACAGGCGTAAACTGTCGCTTTAGATGATCGTTTTATAGGAGTCAACGCTTTGCGGAATCGTCATTTAACAGCAGTGCAAACAAGAAATCAGCTTCAAGAGGTTCGTGGCAATAATGTAAGTGTATTTACGGTTCGTCTAAGATTACATGAATTTGGTTTGCAAAGTTGCAAACCAACAACTGGGCCCAAATTACTTGCACGGCACAGAGTGGCTAGATTACAATTTTCCAGGGAACATTTACATTGGAATTTAGGACAATGGAGTAATGTTCTTTTTATGGATGAGTCGAGATACTGTCTTCACTCATCAGAAGGGAGAGAACTGGAGAGAGATTTGAAGAGTGCGCTTTCAGTCCCCGCGTTAGCCATGGAGGGGGTTCGGTGATGGTATGGGCAGGAATATCCCGAGAGGCGCACACTGAATTGGTATTTATTAAGGGTTCGTTGACTGCACAGCGGTATATTGAGGAAATTTTAGCGAAATCTGCACATCTACTTCGCTATTTGCGTACTTAAGTTAAGTTACATTTCAGTTGTTTTTTTAAGTTTTGTTCTTGTTATCATTGTTCATTAAAACCAAGATCATATCGTTGCTTTTAATCATTATTTAATTACAGTGCTTCTGGGATGTCGAGGTGACATTCCTTCGATATCAGTCACCAAAGCCCCCATCGTCGTATTACAAATTAATACAAAAGATAATGGTAATAATAGGAAGAGTCTTGTGGGTGGCAAAGTCATTTAGCTTTTAAAAATGGATCCATCCATATTTTCGCATGAAACAAAAAACATAATACTGAGAAGAAATGGTTGCAACCGAAAAACGAGGTTTTAGGAAAATCCGCGTGAAAGAGTACTAAAGTGTTATGTATTTTCTGTTCTTTTGTATGGTTTGGAGACATGGCCTTTAAATAAACAATGTCTCAATAAATTGGAAGCATTTGAATTGTAGACATATCGAAGAATGCTGAGAATCTCCTTGACAGACAGAATAACCAATGAAAAAGTACTAAGAAGAATAGAGAACGGCAGAAATATAGTGGATTCCAACAAAATAAGAAAACTACAATATCTGGGTCATATAACACGTGGTGACACATATGAATTCCTAAGCTTAGCTGATTTGGAATTAACCAGTATAAATTTCAATATAACGTCGCTATGTTTTATAATTAACTCATTTGTTCGACTGGATTCCCTCTTCAGTCGATATTTTTCCATTAATACGCACGTTACCAAACGCACTTAATGGTATTTGATTTGCTCGACCAGTGACGTTCCTTGGGACTATTGCAAAATCGGTAGATACTCGATAAAATCGGATGTATCGGTAGATACATCCTTTTAAATTTTAAATTATCAACAATATTTGGAATATTAAATGTATTAAAGTATACATTAGTGTATTTTTATGTATGAGAGAGTAATAAAACAATACATTATATATGCAAATCCCTAAACTGTTGATACGGGTGACTCAATGAAAAACAGATATTTGTCAACAAGTTTACAGAAGTATATAGGAAAACAATTTTAAATTGAGTATGACCACCACGTATAAAGATTGGAGCAGAATAGAATACAATAGTTATGAGGGTTACTAATCCCTAAATAAGGTTGCCAGTGTCGGAGTGATGGAGGTTAACAGGTACTAATGAATTTCCAAGAAATGTAAGATGTTTATTTTATTGGTTATATATAACCAATAAAAGTTTAAGAAGTACCCACCTATTTGCAAAATAAAGTTTAATTCTTTAGATAAAATAAAACGTTTTATTTTATCTGAAATGAGTGCATTCCACGAAGTAAGAGTTTCAACAATCAAACATTTAATTCTTTAATTCCAAGAATCTACGACAGTAATTGACTAGATAATTACCTTCTAAATTTATTCCACAGAAAATGTGATAGTGGGTTTTTCCATTTTGTAGGAAGGTCCAAGTGGCGTATTCAAAATTCTTAACAGTTCACTAAAAGTAGGTACTTCAGTTGCAAGGTGCAGCTTATTGTGTATACTAGTGTTATGGAAAATTTGGAAGTGCCGTGTAAACGCCGAAAAATTGGTCCTTTAACAGTTAATGAAAAAACATTAATATTTAATTGTTTTAAATCATTAACAGACAAACGTTTATGTGACAGTGTTGATGAGACCGTTGAGTTAGTTAGCAGTACACTTGGTGTTGGGAAATCTACGATTTACAGAGTTATTAAAGAAGAGAAATGTGGTAGTTTTCAAATGCCACGTAATGCTCCAGGTAAACCAAAATTTCAAATAGAATATCATTTTAAAGAAGGACTTCGACGGAAAGTGCATGAATTCTTCTTTAGACAAGAATTTCCAACATTGGATAAAGTTCTTGTCTCAGTTCGAGATGATAAGGATTACCCAGAAATGAGTCGAAGTACGTTATGGAAACTTTTAAAAGAAATAGGCTTCCGCTGGAAAAAGAATCCCAGAAAGTCTATTTTATTAGAAAGAAGCGATATTGTCATATGGAGAAGACATTTTCTAAGAACCATAAAGGAAATGAGAAACCAAAAAAGAAAAATATTTTATCTTGATGAAACATGGATCAACGAGGGTCATACACCAAATAAACTTTGGCAGGATGAAACTGTTACAAGTCAAAGGCACGCTTTTGTAAATAACTTATCTACTGGTTTAAAACCCACCATCAGGAAAGGGACGCAGGCTGATAATAGTACACATTTTCAGTTCAGACGGTTTTGTTGAAGGTGGTTTATTAACTTTTGAATCAACTCGTACCGGTGACTACCATGAAGACATGAACGCTGATGTCTTTCAAGAATGGTTCGAACAAATGATAGATCTTCTTCCTAAGAACTGTGTAATAGTAATGGATAATGCAAGTTATCACTCCAGACTTATAGAAGGACTGCCCACAACCAAGTGGTTAAAAAAAGACTTGCAGAATTGGCTGAATTCAAAAAATATTACGTACCATCCCGGATCTATAAGAAAGGAACTTTATTCGTTGTGTGCCCTTCATAAAGAAAAATTTTAAAAACACGAAATTGATGAAATTGCCAAAAATCGTGGAATGACAGTACTTAGATCCCCACCATATCATTGTGAATTAAACCCGATTGAACTGGTGTGGGCACAGATAAAGAGTGAAGTTTCAAGAAAAATACCACTTTTAAAATTCATGATGTTAAACAGTTGTTTTTGGAGGCCGTAAATAATGTAAAACCTGAAAACTGGGAAAAGACAGTAAATCACACTATTAAAGAAGAGGAAAAAATGTGGAAGCTGGACAATATTACTGATAAAATGATCGAGCCAGTTATTATAAATCTTGGTTCATCTTCTGAATCTGATTTGGATTTGTAACAAGTAGCTGTAAGTTTTATATTAATATTTTTATTCATCTATTTAACATACCTTAGACGGTTTTAAAAACTCTTTTTCTCTTTTGTAATATTTAAAAATAAAAAAAAATGTGAATTTTTTAAAACCCTTTTTAATGTAGGCCAGTCAGTTCTAATATAGTGTGTGATAAAAGAGGTCACTTTTGTTTAGATACACATAACACTTTATAACACTGAAATAATTCATTTATTTTTTACAATTATTCAAAGTAATTTTTTAATTAATCTTGAGCACGCCCATGGAGTGGTCGGAGATACCAGTTAAAATTATGCTAATTACTCTCTCGTTCATAAAAATAAACTATAACTAATGAACACAAACAAAATTGTTTATATAATAAAACATTATTATTATCTGCACAGAAATACAGAAAATCGGTAGACGGAACAACACTGTAGACGTACAACAGCCAAATACGCTGCTACAAATCGCAAGAGCAGCAATCCCGTGGAACAAACATATTAATTATAAAACATCGCGACGTTGTATTGAAATTTACACTGGGTAATTGCAAATCAGGAAATCTCAGTAATTGTATTAAAAATCCTATGTTCCGTTAAAAACTTTCCAAATGTGTATTATATATTATAAAATCAGTCTATTCTGTGAAAATGTACAAATAAAAAAGTATCTCACATTAAAATATATCGTAATAAACAACACTCACTAAAACGTGACAGTTAATAAATAAAATCTTGAATATCACAATCGCTAATTTTTCAACTCTTTTACCATTTGCAGAGTACCTAAAAAACACAGCCTACAGGTAATCCTCAAAATATTGCATATCAATTTATTTGCAAAAATGTCTCCAAAGATGGCAAAACAACCTCTAATACAGATCAAAACAAAAACCAACTATATACAGAAACAAACAGTTACTATTCTAACACTCAATAGCAGGGTAGGGTGAGTCAAAACTTGGCACAAACTTGCCATTTAATAAAATATCGATGGATTTTTTTTATAATTAAGGTTGACCAGGTACAAAAGTTCAAAATTCAATTTATCCTGAGAGGAAAATCAAAAATGGAACAACCAAAAAAACAGATTAAATTATGGAAATTGCTTTATCACAATGGTTTTCTAGTTCTACTGTAGAACTCTTCTTAATTACTAATGGAGAAGCCTCTGAATTGGATAAGAATGGACTTAAAATTGTCAACAATGCTACCGACATAAAATGAATAATAATAAATAAAGAGTAATAGACATTTTAAATTATTCATTGTCTAAAGTGTCATTTAACCTTCCAGCATGGTTTGCTACCTGCTTTGACTCACCCTCTTATGGATCCAATCGGAACATTGAATAATCATATTTGCACAATAGGTAAAAATATTGACTAAGTAACGAAATTCTGACTAAGACACATTAATTATTTATTAGAACATATAAGTTGTTAATTTCCAAGTTTATTTTAATATAGGTTCAATACAACCGATGTGGAGAGCAAGTCTGTTAAATATATTTGACATTCGCTAGTGTTTCTCTCAAAATATATGGTAAATAGCCTCAAAGTAAATACTAAGACAGTATGAGCTGTTGTAAACGCGCGGTTTTTAGCAGGATCAAAACTGCCTGTTTAGCCGGGTAGCAACCAGATTCTATCTAGACCACGTTCTATACAGTGCATATGGTAGTAAACTATCAATTAAGATGCTGCTCTATATATATTTTAAGCAGTTCTTCGCACAGACATGCAATCGAAGCCAAAGACACGCATGTCCGGGTTATCATGTATCTGGTTCGTTAACGAGAGGTCCAGGAATATTGAATAAGTAAAATAAATATTGTATGACGTCTCGCTAGACAAGTACTTCATTAATACTTGTAGTTAGACACTAGAACTAAATTATTCAAGACCCCGTTTTAGCCGTGTAAAAGTCGATTAATGTGCCGAGTTAAAAGCCAATCGATTAGCGAGTTTCCCATTAGGAACAAAACTAAAAAAACCAACCAAACCGGCAAAATTACACAATGAACTTTAGTTAAATGTTAATAACCGTTAGTGAATAAGATCGGGTGTAGCGATATTTTGTAGTAAATAAAACGAATTTGTAGCCGAGTGGCTAAAAACTGGACCGTTAACTGGAAATAAAATAAGTATTTACGACGGTTTGCTAACAAATAATCGGATTAATGCATGTGAAGAGTAACTACGCATGTATCAAATATGCATAAACGACAAGTGTGTAGAGTAAGGAGTTCTTTTTTGATTATTGGGCCTTCAACGTATGTAGAAGTAGTAATTTGGACTTCATTTTTAAATATTTTTGTTATAAAATAAGGTACAAAGTAATAATAAAGCAAAGAACTGCAGAATTTCGTATGAAACTT
Organism: Diabrotica balteata; assembly: GCA_918026665.1. Classification (NCBI taxonomy): domain Eukaryota; kingdom Metazoa; phylum Arthropoda; class Insecta; order Coleoptera; family Chrysomelidae; genus Diabrotica; species Diabrotica balteata. Next base: position 109,640,647 of record OU898284.1, read on the forward strand.
GCTATGAAAGACAAATTGCTACTAAAACGAATGGTATATTCCAGTGAGTTTAAGAAAGAAACGACTATCACCTGCAAAGGTTTTGGGCTTTTAATAACATTGTAATGTAATAAAAAGGCGGTCTCATATATTGTCTGTCTCGCCCAGAGATGGCAGCACTAGTCACGTGATTTTTCTCCTTATTGGTATGTTTTTTCGAAGTCATTCCAAATAAGGCCATCGGACAAGAATCTAGCTCATGCAGAAATGAAATTGCGGCTTAAAAATGTTTATTACAGGAACTCTTCACCTTCAATCAACACCGTTGAGTGGAAAAATTAATGAAACAATGATTTGAGCATAAAAATCAAGAATTGATTACGCTTTAAGCACGATGAGTACCGCGAGTGTTCAGTGAGTCTGACAAACCGTATTCAATTCTACAGCTCCAGAGAAGACGTTGATTTCCATCAACGGAAAAGATAAGACATTCTGCTAATAAAGTATCTTAAAAAGGTAAATTACTACAACTACTCTTCTAATGTAACTGGACGTAAACATGGAATGAGAAATTGAAGGATTTGCATATGAACTGCTTGAGCATTCACTTTATTTTCCAGATTTGGCTTCATCGCACTTATATCTACTCTTAAAATTGAAGATTTCGCAATAGTCCACGTCCAGTCAAGTGACCATTGCTGCTATAGTTGAAGACTTTGCACCATTACAGAGAGGAGATAAAGACATAGAAGGAACACTGCCGAATAAAATTTATAGCTATTAAAACACACATCTATAAACATAACGCTTCTTTAAACTTGCTGTTTCTACTATCAGGCCAAACACTTTTCAAACCACCCCCGTATTTACGAAGAAAATGAAAACATCTGTAACGTGCAATCAATTTTCGTAAATTGATGATTAAATAACAACTAATGTTGGAACCACACTATTCACCTGACTTAACACCATGCGACTTTTGTTTGTTTCCCAACCTTGAGATATGCGTTAAAAAGAACATGATTTCAGATCGTTAAGCAGAAAGAATAATCCTATCGCGTTATGCTGTAGTTTAACGAAAAAACTTCAGCACTATTTAAATAAATGGACCAGCTAGAAGATGGTCATAAACGCTTTAAAATATTGGCAACATTATTTGACTATTATATATAAAAATAAGGTCACTAACTAAAAGAAAAAGTACATTGAAAGACAAGAATCTTTCGCTAATTTTGTTTGTAAAGAGAAACACTAACTTGGTCAAGTATATTGTGATCTGAGCAGTTCCTAGAACAAAATGTCAATTGATTAAAATAAAATGGATTGTTAAGCTCATTTTGTATCTTATCCACGCAAAAGGATTCATATAAATCACACAAGGAAGTAAAGTAAATAAAACTGTTTGTAGCAATTAAAACAATTGCTACAAACGACATAACCTAAAATACCTACGGTAAATTCTAACCTAGGATCTAAAAGATAATCTTTTAAGAATTTTTATAGGTTTTGTACGTCAAACTAAAAAACAGTTGGACGCCTGAGCACATCAACTCATACGTTTTGATGTTTATGTGCATGCGCAAACCGTTTTGGACAATTTGGTGAATTCAAAATGACGAACGAACGCCATTTTGAAGTAAATGACAGTATTACGCAAAATGTAGGTACATTACTTGACATATGATCCTATTTGAAATAATTTTCCAGAATGGTATATAAAACATAATAAATACAATGTACTTGTGACATATATTTCAAAAAATAATTGTGATGGGTGGCAATTTGAACACCCACTGCACAAATGCTGAATTTTCTTACACATTACAAAATTTACAACATTACTGGATTTAAATATAATTTTGTTTCACAATTGACGAATTATTCTAGGAACCAACATTAAATTCAGTTAATACTTACTTATTTGATAACACACATGACATATATTGACATTCAGATTATTAATACCTTATTTTACAGATTTGTGAACGACGTCTCAAGATTAGAAGTACCGTATAGAAAATATTGGCTGTGAAAAATATCTTTCTTTTTTTTCAACATCCTCTTCAACAAGTAGAACAATTGGTTCGAAGTTCAAAAATATATTTTGTAACGAGATGTATGGTTTTCTTACAAATTTCCGAATGCAAAATAGATGTAAATTTCCCGGTTAGTACTTCCGAAAGTTAAAATGATGAACCCATATTTTTGCGAAAATCAAGACGGTTATCATCAGTTTTACTGTTTTTTTTTTATTATATTATTCATTTCTAATAATATTTCAGCAATAATAAATCATTTATATAAAAATAAAAAAAGTCTAAAGGAAAAAAAATGGTATCTAATGAATACGGACCATTTCCAAGTTAAAGAACGGAACCAAGCTTGCTGTAAAAAGAAAAAAAAACAACAAACAGTGTACCACAAACTATTTTAATTTCGGATATACGAGGATAGATTGATATTAACCTAGCCTTTGATAGATGGCGCTACTGGATAACGAATTGGTTTCGGTGTTGACATTTGCCATTCATAACATGACGTCTGTCAAAAGTTTAAGTTTTAAACAATTAGTTTGGTTTTTACAGCCGTCAAAAGCCGAGCTGGAAGAAGTTTATGGTGTGGTTGCACCTTCGTTAGCAACAGTAAAATTTTGGAAAGCTGAATTTGTTCGTGGTCGTACGAGTGTTTTTGATGATGAGCGTCCCAGGAGGCCAAATGAAGTCACCACGCCGGAAATAATCAACAAAGTCCATGACATGATTATGGCAGATCGTTATCTCCGCGAGTTAATAAAGGTCCTAAACATTTCCTACGAACGCGTACACAACATCATTTGCCATCATTTGGACATGAAAAAGCTATCTGCGCGATGGGTGCCGCGTTTGCTGACAATCGATCAAATGCGAAAACGTGTGACCAGTACGGCGACGCTCTTGGCGATGATACGGCGCGATCCGAAGGATTTTTTTCGCCTATTTATCACCATTGATGAAACTTGGGTGCATTATTACACACCGGAAACCAAAGAACAGTCGAAAAAGTGGCGCAAACGCGGCGAAGGGCCGCCGAAGAAGGCAAAGAGTGCACATTCGGCCGGCAAAGTGATGGCGACTGTTTTCTGGGATGCGAAGGGTATAATCCACATCGACTAATTGGAAAAAGGAAAAACCATCAATGGTGAGTACTACGCAGCATTATTGGATTGATTCGATGCCGAATTGCGTCGAAAACGCCCCGCTTTGGAACGCAAAAAAGTGCTCTTTCACCAAGACAATGCACCGGCTCACCGATCGGCCGTCGCTATGGCAAAATTACACGAATTGGGCTATGAATTGATTGAACACCCACCGTATTCTCCAGATCTTGCTGCCAGCGATTTTTTCCTGTTTCCAAACCTAAAAAAATGGCTCGGAGGATGCCGTTTCGCAACAAATCATGAAGTCGTCGCTGAAACTTCGGCCTATTTTAAAGAGCTCGAGCAAAAGTACTATTCGGATAGAAAAAAAAAATTGGAACATCGTCTTACTAAGTGTATCGAGCTAAAAAGGGACTATGTTGAGAAATAAATCGATTTAATTCTAAAAAACTTGTTTTTTTCTATCAAAGGCTAGTTTTATATCAATCCGCCCTCGTAGTTAACATAAATTCTTGCTAATAACGCCATTTATGTAAAATAATTGACGGAAAAGTGTCACTGAAACAAAATGGGAAACTTAGAAACAACAGACGAAGGAAAACAAGGCAGAGTTGGGAAAACTACTACTCTACCTATTGCAAAATAACACTCTTCGTATGATAGAATGAATTTAGTCGCCATTCGAGCTTAAATTAGGGGTCAAATGAAAAACTTCAATTCTAGGATCAATTTGACAGTCTCTTCTAATTTAATTAGTGAAAGGTTCCCAGCTAATCGAAAAAACAAACTTCATAACCTAAAAATACTATAAATATAGTGAAATAAATGCAGTTCTCACTCAAGGTCAAGGTATATGTCAAATAAAAGCCCTCAATAAGCGGATCAATTTAAAAGTAATCTCCAATTTCGCTAGCAGGAAATAATCCAACAAAACCATTAGATTGTTAACAAAAAAAAAAAAAAAAAAAATGAGCGAATCCCGATTTGAACTTCCATAGTTCACTGTAAAACTAAGCAAGAAAAGTCTGTGCTCTGTAATCCGGCTAGCAACCGGCGCCATATCGATTTCCGATCGAATGGTGTGAAATGGGCGACCGGGAGGATGATTATGGACGACCAGGCAATATATGCGAAATGGGATACTGGAAGATTAAACTCAACATTACATAAAAAACACCCCTCGCAACATGCGATGTTAGTGGGATGCTAAAGCCAGATAAATTGTATATATTAGAAAATAAACCGATCAAGGAGAAGATCGATATCTGTGGAATATCTGTGGAATACACACTGGAAAGGCCAAGGACATTAGGAAGCCACTCACTACAAAGTTTTCATGTCAGGAGCTAAAAAATCAGGACAAAACGGTGTAGCAATATTAATTCAAAAACGTTGGGCAAAATATGTACACGAATACCTTCCAGTAAATGATCAAATAATCAAAATAACTCTAAACCAGCCAAAATGCATATTATACAGGTATATATGCCAACATCCAAAGCGGCAGAAGATATAGAAGAAACATACCACCTGATACATGAAACCACCTCTAACATTCCTAAAAAAGGACCAATGATGATAATAGGAGATAGGAATGCAAAAATAGGAAAAAGTAAAATAGATCACCATTTGAAAGGAACGATAGGTGAGCAAACTGGGCAACTGCATTGGTCTGCAGGTTAAACTAAGTGAGGGTAGCCAAATATGGCGAGAATATCACCGAGTGATTGCTGGTATAAGCAATCTCCCACTTACCGACCTACGGCTTCAGGTGGATGAGTTAGTAAGTGGTAGGGCACTCTTTTGTCCTGGGGTTGAGAAATCGGCCTCGAAGGCGGATGAACAAAAAAAAAAACTGTCAATGTAGAAGGCATAGAACACTACATTAAAGATTCTACACAGATATATACAATTGTCATGGCTGTACAAAAAAGTAACTCTGTTACTGATCATGGATATCGGAGGTCAAGATCCGGCAGGGAGGCAAATCACACATAGACCAGAGGTCGATATCAAAATAAAATCCCTGTGAAATACCCATTAGTAATACATTGTCCAAAAAGAAGACTAAAATCGACAGAAAGTCAATATACCAAGCAGGTAAAGTCTATAATGTCATTCAGGAAATGGAAAGACCTGACATAAACATATTAGGAATAAGTGAGACCAGGTGGCCCCATTCAGGTGACATATCAGTAGGCCAAACAAATATATACTACTCTGGTAATGACAATTACGCAAATCACTGGAACGGAGTAGCGATATTAGTTAAAAAAAACTACCCAGAAATTTGTAACTGGCTTGTTACCCATCTCGGATACAGTTATGATGGTAACACTAAAAACAGCTCAATCTAGAATCAATATAATTCAAGCATATGCTCCTACAGCAGAAAGGTCGAGTGAAGAGCTCGAACAGTTTTATAATGAATTACAACAAGCTTTATAAGTAACCAAGTCTAGAGACGTTACAATAGTCATGGGAGATCTAAATGCAAAAATCGGTGGAGAAAGTCAAGGTGATTTTATTGGAAACTTTTGACTGGGCACCCGTAACGAGCGAGGAGACAGATTGGTTCAATTCTGCCAAGAGACCGATTTATTAATCTATGACCGATCAAATAGACTATATTCTTATCACTAAACTTTCCTACTAATCGAGAAACAACTTTAAACGGTTTTCGATTACCAAACGTTATTTGTAAATCATATGCCCTTATTTACAGCCAAGTAATAAGGTTTAAACAGTGACAGATGACGTAAGAAATGAAAAACGACATTTAATACGATATTTGTGACTTTATATATTTAAAAAACCAGTAATAAAAAACGGAACACACAACTGAAGTACAGTCAAGTAATAATCATTGACAGATGACGCGACAAATCAAAAACGACAATTGACTTGATCTATATGCAGAAATGATAAAAACCCATTCAAAAGAATTATTTACACAAAAAGTAAGCTGTAAAATTAATAATATTTCAGTAAATGTGACTAATGATAACTGTCTTCATTTTCTAATTACATTTTAAACCTAATTTAATGGTATTTTAGGGGTAGCGCCAAGAAGGCCGAGTTATTTCAAGCCCCTTTTATAAATATGCTAAATATACAAAATAACGAACTTTACAAAAACTCAAGATGCAAAAAAGACAGTAGAAAGCACATCTACAATTTTTGTAAGGATTATTTTATAAATACAATAATGTCTATATTAGTGACGGCTTCTTGACAAGAAAGTCGTTCCACACAACGTTTCGGTTTTACCTCATCTACCTTCAGGTTTCAATTTCCAATTAAAAAAATAAATTACCGATTTTCTTATCGAGAAGCCGCCGTACGTTTAAATATATCATACAAGCTTAAATAAATAAATGACTAAATTGTTTACTTCACAAGCATATTATTTTGTTTAGTCTTTGTTGCATTTTCAAACAAATGCACACATATAAATAAAATATATTTATATCAACTCATAACATTGATATACCAACCACACACAGTATGATTAAAAATAGATGACATTTCGCCAACCTTTTGCACGGAAAAGCAAATTCGTCCAAGAAGAGTTTTACTACTAATAGTTTCATTACGTTTAAAATATTTTGGTGATGCTGAAATGTATTGACCACAAGAACTAAGAGCTCTTTCAATAATTAACAATGAGAAAATTTAAAGTTACTGTCAAAAATCTTATGCCAGAAACTGTTTTCGTTTGTGTTTGTTAAGTTTTGTTATATTTTTAGTAATTTTTAAGAGATGCAGCAATGGAACATCCATATTATAAATTGGAGATAAAAGACTGCAACTGAGGAAAGCCACTATGTTTAGATTTAAAAAAATACATTTGTACCTGTTTTCGAATGCCTGAACTACTTCTGGTAAGAATAAATAAGGTTCAAGAAATTATGTTAGTTTTAGGTCAAACAAACATAACACAGACAATAGATACAATTCTTAAACCGCAATTTTATTAAAGATACATTACCCAAAATGGATATTTACTAACCATATGGTGCGATAAAATGACGAGAGTATTAAATATATATTACCAAATTTGAAATTCCGAACGCAAATGAGAAATGTGACAGTTTAGATATTCAGATTAATTCAAAAAACATGCTGGATCAAGCTGCTTTCAAATTTTGTCAGGACAAAAAGGGATTACACTAAAAAAAGACACCTGCATTCATTGCAGATATGAATTCTATAGATAAGTTTGGAAAAAATTAAAAATGTACGATTATAATATAAGATCGATAAAAATACACTACAATGCAAACGAAAATAAAATACTGACCAAACAAGATGCTAGACCGAGATGTATTCAAACTACTCAGCATAGAAAAAAATAAAAGACGTCTGCATTCATCCCAGACCTCAATATACTAGAAGAGCTTGAAGAAAACTCAAAATATATCTTGTAATTAAATTATTATTAAATATTAGTAATTTTTTGATGTGAAGATATCTGTTTCATCACCATATCTCTTTGTTTCGCTTGTAAGAATAGTAAAATTCTCCTTGAACAGATCGGCTCTAACCGCTTTCCACTAAAACTGGAACAACTGCTGTCTTAATTTATTAAAATTGAAATGCATCATTATAGTTTGTATTTAACATGAATAAGAATGTCCGATGAACATTTCACAAAAGTATTTTGAATCATTTTTGAAATGACAAGGTTAACTTTTCTATATATATATCTTCATATTTAAAATGACAATATCGCCATCACTCTTTTTATTGCACACACGTGCATCTTATGCACTTTCTCTTTTAAGTTTTTTTACAGGTGAACTATACCTTAAAAATTGCTTGCTGACGCTTTAATTAAGTAGAATAATTCAGGATTATGTAGTCTCTTTAAAATAGAATACCTCATTACAGTAAATTAGATACGTTTGTACCACTATCAGAATAGGGAAATCAATATGTTAGAGAAAAAGAGAGCGAAGTATCTTTTAGGTAAGTAAGAGTAAGAACGAGATATGTTGACTTCACAAATTACGTAAAAGGAATCTACATTACTGACTGACATAGTTCTGATATTATCCGCTTGTCAGAGCCAGTAATCCGTGATTTTTAATTCAAATTAATTTACAAATTATTTTTGTAGTTCTGCTATATTCCACCAGTCACCGCCAGTAATTTCGCTATTTTTAATTTACGTTTTGACATAGAACATGACATGAGATATTTTATGACCTTTGGCGCAAAACGTGACATTTTATGACCTTTGGCATAAGACGTGACATTTTATAAGTTTTGGCATAAAACGTCACATTAAAGAGTTTCAAGAGAAACTTGAGAAACAAAAGATTGAAATAGGTGGAATTTTAAAACATTATAAGTTAAGTAGACGAATCATTGTGTCAATTACACAATATTTGGCAAATAAAAGCGATGTAATTTGTATATTCCTTACTTAAGATACTAGTACATATTAGAAAGCTAAAAAATGAATAGTTTCATAAAAATTTTCCCAAAACAAAAGTCTCCGATTGCGGACACTCATTCTCAAGATTGGCACGTCTGAAATAAAAAATTCCCACGTGATTACATAAAGCAAGTGCCCTTACAAGACAAATTAACAACTTTTTAGAAAAAAAGTCAAAAAATTAATTTTGGCAGTTTTCGCCAAAAAAATTCAAAATTGATTTTTTAAAATTGTTCTTCAAATGTTCGCCATTTTGTTTTTTTTTTCAATTTTCGATTAAAAGTGGTTGATTGGCAGACAAAAACTGTCAAAAAAATCGATTTTTTTGAAACTTTTTCTTCAAATGTTCGGAGATTTGTTTTTTTTTTAAATTTTTGATTAAAAGTTGTGGATTGGAAAACAAAATTGTCAAAAAATAGATATTTTTAATTTTTTCTTCAAATGTCCGCCATTTTGTTTTTTCACCAATTTTCGATTAAAAGTGGTTGATTGGCAGAAAAAACTGTCAAAAAATCGATTTTTAAAACTTTTTCATCAAATTTTTAACATTTTGTTTTCTTTTCTTTAAATTATCGATCAAAAGTGGTTGATTGGCCGACAAAAAATGTCAAAAAATCGATTATTTTTTTTTAATTTGTCGTTAAATGTTCTCCGATTTGTTTTTTTAGTTTTCGATTAAAGTGGATGATTGGTAGATAAAAACTGTCAAAAAAATCGGTTTTTAAACTTTTTTTTTCAAATGTTCACCATTTTTTTTTCCAATTTTCAATTTAAAATTATTGATCAGCAGACAAAAAACTGTCAAAAAATAGATTTTTAAACTTTTTCTTCAAATGTTCCATTTTGTTTTTTTTTTAAATTTTCGATTAAAAGTGGTTGATTGGCAGATAAAAAATGTCAAAAAATCGCAGACAAAAACTGTCAAAATATCAAAATATCGTTTTTTTTTTTTTTTTTTTTTTTTTTTTTTTTTTTTTTTTTTTTTTTTTTTCGATTTAAAGTGGTTGATTAGCAGACAAAAAAACTGTCAACAAATCTATTTTTTAAACTCGTTCATCAAATGTTCATCATTTTGTTTTTTTTCCTTTTAATTTTCGATTAAAAGTGGTTGATTCGGAGACAAAAAACTGTAAAAAATCGATTTTTTAAACTTTTTCATCAAATGTTCATTTTGTTTTTTTTTTCTTTTGATTTTCGATTAAAAGTGGTTGATTGGCAGACAAAAGCTGAAAAAAATAGATTTTTTTCAACTTTTTCATCAAATATTCTGTTTTTCTTTTTCGATAACAAGTGGTTGAATCGCAGACAAACAAGGTAAAAAAAATAGATTTTTTCTTCAAATGTTCGCCATTTTGTTTTTTTTTTTGAATTTTGGATTAAAAATGATTGATTGTCCTGCAAGAGTGCTTTATTTAAGTAAAGTATAGGTTGGATTTTTTGTTTTAGATGTGCTAATCCTGAGATTTAGTATCCGCCAATTTATGGGAACTAAATTTTTTTATTTGTTTAACTCAAAGATAAAATATTTAACAAAAAATTATGATCATAGTTTAGCCTTCTAATCTGTATTAGTACCTTAAGTATTAATATCAAAAATCTACCTATCTTAATGGCCTAACTAACAACAATCTCACAAATCAGCGCAACAATTACCCCACCTAAACACTGCGTAAGAACGGCAACACCTGCAGCGTTGCCAGATACATCTGTCATGTATTTATTTCTTAAATTTTCAACACTAAAAGCTTATACTCTCAAAAATATTGTCGTAAAAGCAACAAACTCTGACTATTTCCGAAACATTGAATAAAAAATATCGTCCAGTCAGCGCAAAGAAAATATCAATCATAAACTTTTAGTGAAAATATACTAGATGCCATTTTAATTACTACATGGAAGGAACTACCATCAAAAGTTAATAACGGAAGAAACATTTGGAAAATAAAAGCGATGTAAGTTTTTGTATAACTTGTACACACCCTCTAAACAACACAACATTGATCTTACCACATTGGTGAGCAAGAGTGGATTCAACTTGCAATGTTCCAAGATGCCATATATTTCTTTTTGGGAGTTCCAACCTTGTACACTAAAAAATATATCGATCCTGCACTAGTTTCGAAGCATTTAATAAAATATACCAACTCTAATTTCACAACATAGACTCAGCGTAAAGCAAATATCAACCGAGGATTCTTAGTAACAGAGACTATATCACGTTTTGATTACTAAATGGTGCCCAGTTTGCTCTAAAGCACACCAGCGAACAATTTTAAGGTTAGATCATATATAAAGTTAAGCAGTCTGTTTTAAAAATCAAGATTTGCCAAAATATTAACATCATTTCAGTTATATATAATTTACAGCCTGTTATATTCTTAAAACTATGACGTATTTATATCTATTTTATAGTTTCTCTGTAGAATATGTATGGTCTTCCATGATATTCCAGACAATTCGCGGCGTGTAAATATATTATTGTAAAATTTGTACTCAGTTCTGTAGATTTAGTGATACATATAAGCATTGGGTTTGGTCAAATGAACAAGGTTTTCCATATTTCATAACTATATTAGCAAGAAATACGATATTAAGGACTAGGTTTCAAAATTGCTCCTTTTTATGGTTCCAGTATGTGGATTGTTGAATATAAATGAATGATAAAGGATACAAAAAAAGTTCTCGAAAATAAATAAAGTTGACTTAAAGCAGGCACACCGTAAAGCTACAAAGCTTAGTAGATCCATAAAATAATGAGCAACAGTAGAAAGTTTTTATTGAATAGTTTGAGTGAAATTCAGAGAAAAATTGTTCAATATTACAATCGTCTTGGTCGATATATACTAGTTCTTTAGATCTATTAAACGATTTAATTCGACCAGGATTCTACGTAAGATAACACCAGATAAAACAAATCAGCATCTGAAACAAAAATCAAGATGGATACACATAATATGTCAGATGTAAAGACTCGTAACTTATGAATACAATAATAATAATGAAATAACAGCATTACAGGCCATGAGTACTCTTGGTTTTAGGTTACAATAAATCAGTATCACCTAATAATGAGACTTTATCGCTCTTTGTACTACTCTTCCATCGGCTGAGTACCATTATAACGCTTTCACAATAAAGTGAGTACTCTCAGCACGTTACGTTACTAAGTCAATTGGTAGATCAAATTCTTCTTAAAGATTTTTGACTTCAGACTTAGGAATAGTAAAGAACACTACTAAGATATCCTAAGAGGTTAAATATAAAGCAGAAACATTAACGCACATTTAAGCAAACTGATAGTATGCAAAAGACCTCGTGCTTTTCATAATTATAAACTCTGTACAAGCTTACAGAGATATAAGTATGAAATAAACAGTATATCAGATACAATGCATAAAATGTTACAATTTTCTGAAACATAGAAACAATTTAATCAAGCTTAATAGAACATTTTAAATCAATTAGTAGGAGTTTAACTCCATTGAATACCTATCGTTACTCAAAACATCCACATTCTGGACAACAAAATGGACCTTAATAGATCTAAAATACTTAAGAATATTAAAAATAAGCCAGAACAACGTAAAAACTACACAAAACTGCATTTTTAATCGTGTTAATCTGATATTTTTTACATCTTAGAAATTTCTTGCTCAAATAGAATGAAGTAGAAAAACCTATACTGAAACTACAGTAATTAAAAATTGCCTATAATATCATGGACTGTAAAAGCAAATCAAAAGTTACATGGATTACAATAATAAAAAACAAATTTAATATGTCAACTAACAAAAATATAAAAATATCACAATATGTCGCTAGACCAACTATTTGTTGCATCGTAAGGTTAGAAATGTCACTTTCATCGTCAAAATCGAGACTATCCATAGTTCCAGTAAGCGGTGTGTACAGATTCAAAACTGTTCTTGTAAGTGGACAAAGAAAACCTTGTAAATTCGATTAGTACTCTTACATATATATTTTGGTTTTTGTATATAGCCTGGAAGATAAATATAACCGTAACAAACCATAGTCCCTATGATTATGACGCCTATGGAGCACGAGGTAAATAGCCTAAAAACCGCGAATTAGCAGAACGTTAATGTGTTGTGACAGATAGAGATTATTATACACAGTATAAAATAAACATAGTTTAGTTTTAAAGTTGTTATTTGACCTTCAATAAATGCACATAATATTTTTTTATCATTGATTTTCTTGAAAACCCATAAAAACTCCGAGAAACATCTAAACTCATGATAAAATCCTGAAATACTAGATCAAGGACTGCCATGCTCCAGAAAACAGTTATAGACATGAATTAAATTGAAATTCCAAAAGTTAAAACAAAGCTTCTAAAGGTCGATTCAGACACATCAGTCCCGTCACAGTCCCGGCGCCGAACCGGTCCTGTTTGGTCACAGAACTATTAATTATCTGACAGCTGGGAAACTGTACGTCGCCTGATGAATGTGAATGCCGGCGCCATATTTCTATTAAAGAATATTTTGTATGACGGATTGTTCGGTTCGGCGCCAGGACTGTGACGAGACGTGACTGATGTGTCTGAATCGACCTTAATTTATCATTTTTTTGGTATGAATAGAAAAGTAAGATAAGATCATAGATCTATAAGAATGTGTTTTCAAGATTTTTGAAGATCACTAGATATGTAGTTGGAAAGGCCCGATACAATCAGATGAAAAACAAAAATATTGCAAGACTGCAATAATTTAAAATGAAAAAATAGATAACATCTGCTCATTAAGATCACAATTGAAAAGGTGGATTCCAAAAGAGCTTAGGTCATTTTTTTTTCACATTTTGAGGCTTTAGTTGGATTTGATTCTAGAGCATAATTTCTAACATTAGAAAAACAATTCGTGCCATAACAGCTTAAGTCAAGTATTCTAAACAGATTACAACTCAGTAATGTTTTCCAAAAGTGCTTTAGTCATGCCTTGTCCGTTTCCAAACAGGCATAAGTCAGCTGTTGAGTGTTTTCGAATGCGCGATTCCAGCTGTCAGTATCTATTTGCTGTGAGTTTTTGGTTATGGTTATGCGAGAGAAAAATGAAGACCTATAGGACAAAAATCTCAAAAAATTCGCAAGAAATAGTAAAGAAGCTCATCCAGATCCTCGCATTCTTTATGCTGATAAAGGTGATGTTTGTAAGGCATAAATATTGACTCCTAATTATGTAAGTAGCTTTTATGATAAAATTTACTCACATAAGACTGCTGATCAGAACAACTTCGTATTCAAATACCTTCTTAATCAAGAGTCTAAGCAACATAGACCTAGAAATAAAACAACTCCACGATCTCTAACAGTTACAAAATATTTCATTCAAAATACTACATACACCAATACACAATTTTGATCAAAAAGATTAAATCGATTAGCTAAAGCATTAAGAGAGTCAGGAGAATGTCCTCGTGAAAAGCGGGGTGGAGCTAGGATAAAACCCAAAAATTCAAGTACAGCTCAATCAATGATTGATTTCATAAAATCATTAAAGTTCTGTGAAACATTATGGTCGGGGTAAGAGCGTTCACGGTTACCTTAGTCCTGAGTTATCTATTAAAAAATTGTGGCGTATTTGGAAACAGACTCAAAAAGAACAGAAGAAGTCAAAAAAATTTGTTAAAATCCTTTATAAAAGGTATATAAAAGTCACTTGCATCTTACTCAAAGTTCTTCAAGATTTTCAAGACGAAATTCAATTTAAGTTTTGGCAGTCCAAAGACAGACGTTTGTTCATTTAGTAATCTAACAAACAGTGAAATATACTTATGCAAAGACCTTCAAGAAAAAGGTTATTACAACGTACAGATTGCACAAGTTACGAGCTAAGACATTTTATGAACTGCTTAAAAGAACAGAAGCTAATGTAGTTAATGTATGTTTTGTCGTGGAACAAAACCAGTCTCTTCCAAAACTAAGAGTTGGTGAGGTATTTTATTCTCTAAAAATTTGGGTTTATAACCCTACTTTTGTATTGATGAAAGGTACACAAGATTCTACTAATACGTTTGTGTACACATGGACTGAAAACCAGAGTGGGCGAGACTCCAATGAAGTAGTTTCAGCTCTGTACAACTATTTGTGGATTTTGGAAGACAAGTTTAAAAATGTTCCAGCGAAATCATTGATACTTCAACTGTTTTCTGGTGCTAGCAGTTGACAAAATAACAATCAAAATGTTTTGGGTTTCGTACTTAGATATGTGCAGACTTCCAGAGCGTTTAGTGATATTCAGCATTGCTATCCAATCAGGGTACATAGTATATGCCATCTGATAGAGTATTTGGAAGAAAAGAAACAATAGTTGAACCAGAGGAGTACTACAAAGTGTTTGCATCTTCAGGTACAGTGAAAGTTTTAGGAAACGAGTGGGAACTTTTTGATATCATGGATGCTGCAAAACGAATTTTATTGAAGAAGCTCCCTTTTTTGATCCGTGAACAAAGAGTTTTTTCATTTTAAAATAAAATTAATAAAGACATTGAAGCTAAAAATACCTACTGTGGAAAAAAGGATGCAATTTGCTGGGAGTGTACAGTACAATGAAGTCTATGTTATTAGTGAATCATGTAAGTGAAAAGGAGAAAAAAGATGTGGAAAATCTTCTCAAATTTATTTCATTATCTGAAAGTTCAAAAGACTTTTATAATACTGCACTTACTAATGTGCAAAACGGTTATAACGATAATCATACTGTAGTGAATTAAAACAAATTTTGCCAGTGGGAATACAAATATAAAATTACAATTACATGCACTAAA
Organism: Diabrotica balteata; assembly: GCA_918026665.1. Classification (NCBI taxonomy): domain Eukaryota; kingdom Metazoa; phylum Arthropoda; class Insecta; order Coleoptera; family Chrysomelidae; genus Diabrotica; species Diabrotica balteata. The sequence goes on from OU898284.1 coordinate 109,655,994, forward strand.
GATTTTCAATTTAAAACATTCAGAAAATTGCTATTCCATTCACCAAAATATATCAAAAATTTCGTGAATTACTCTTTAGTATATTATAATTTTGATTTTGTAGAATCGATGAGATAGCTAAAATAAAACGATGTTTACACAGTACTGAGAATTATATATAATATAAAATATATTAGAAGGTATTTTGATTATACTGGTTATTTGTTTTGAACTTATTTCCCTGTTCGACTGCTATTATAGATTAATTTTTAAAAAAATGTACATATATTTAAAAAAAATTATGACTGTTCATTGGAAAAGTCTTCATATTAAGTTTTAATGAAACTATAGATAGTCAAGATTATAATACCGACAAATTGACAAACCTGTCACCGTAACAATCAATCAAAAAACCAAAACGACCTAAGCCAAACAAAAAATTGATTACAAACACCATAAAAAGCCTACTCTCACATTTAGTACAAGTATATGGGGAGTAAACTCGAAACATAACCCACTGGGTCTTATAAAAAATATTGTTTTATTTACTTTGGTGAGTCCTCACCGCTCCATTCCTCTAATTCTTCCTGTAATCTCAGTTCTAGCTCGCGCATGTCGTTGGCTATGCCTGCTTCGTACATGGCGTCGTCTGAGGTCCCTGATGGGTTGCCGTTGTTGTAGTTTCCCATCACTTGGTTGAGGGATTGGACGATTTTTGACTACAGAAAAAACATATATTATTACTTAATACTTACGATAGTGAAAACATGTTACATATTGGGTATAATCACAGAATACACCACCCACAAAGAAGCGAAACAAAGGGCTTTTTCGCAATCCAAATTTTTTTGCGTATGTGCGAATCTGCCATTTTCTAAATAGTTTATCTGTCAACCTACCCTACAAAAACACTAGTGTATCCACATTTGAATGTGACAATGAGGTTTATGTGTATTGTTGGTTGCATAAGAATAACTCTAAAATTAATAGCAAATCAAAATTAAAGGTTTTTTAAAATAGTTTTAAAAAGTATTTTAAAAAATACTTTTTGCGCATTTTTTCCAATAAAAATTTGTTATTTTATACACAGGATGTTGACTGATGTTATATATCAATAACTATGATACCAACTTTCTTATTTTAAATGAAACATTGGTTAGGTATATTATAATTTTTTTGGATTATGCACACAATTCCCAGAACTTTGATATATTGCATGTTATAGTTTTAATTAACTTATTTTAGGATACAGGGTTGTTAATGAATAGATCACTCTCTGCGTGTCTCCTTATGACTTTAAAACGTTCTGTACCTAATTTCAATAAAGAAAAGTGAGTTCATTAATGTTCAAATAATGTATATAGTACTCTAAGATATGTGCCTATATTCTTTTAAAATAGATATTATGTCAAATAAATGAAACTTGCCTATATTTTTACCAGGTGTGAAATGGAATGTACATAAGTAGGTATCTTAAAGGCTATATATTTTAAAGTTAATATAGAAGGGATTGTGCCTTTAATACACTGTATAACAAAAACAGGTAAATAAAAGCATGGCAATCCAATATATTGATAAAGTTCTTTGTATTTTGTATTGGATACAATAACTAAATAATATACCTGGTGTTCCATCTAAAATAATAAAGTTGGCATCAGTATTTAGGTACATGACATCACACTCTGTATAACACATTTTTATTGGAAACATATGCGCAACAAAAAAAATTAAAAAAAACAGAGCTTTTCGAGGAACTATTCATCATTTAATAAATAGATATTATTATAAACATAGATTATAAACCTCATTGCTCACTGACACATTCAGAAATGAATACAAATGAACTGCGCAAGTCTACACAGAATAGTGGGTCAGGCTCTAGACACTAGTTACAAAAACTGAAGTTTGTTTACAATTTACGTACGGTAAAACACCCAATAGTCAGCCTCGCACCAGTAGTAGGCCTTTACAGTCTTTATTATAATGTAAATAGTGTTGAAATTAGTTTAAACTAGTGAAATAACTGTTGACAAAATTTATGTCCATTTATTGGTCAATACGCACACCCCCGAACCAATAGCACCACAGGTTGATGAGTCGCTGTTGCAATTTTTTGCTAAAATTAATCATTAGATGCATTTTATTTGTATATTACGTTTTAATTTAGGAGCCGACTACTGGGTTTTCGATTTTTATTTGATTTTGAAGGTTGATCCAGTACTCAGCCACAAGGAATTTTCTTAGATCTATTTCGTCAAAATTAATAGAGCAAATAGTCCATAGTTTAAGCTTTGGATTGAATTAACCAGTTAGATAACAAAAGGTTAATTTTACCAGTAGTCAGCCATGTATAAAAGTAAATGCACGATGATGGCCGAGTAATAGACTTTAAACTTCAATAGTCAGCCGTTAGTTCGACTATAAATCTGTAAATAATCTTTTATTCTAGATTGTCATCATGACGAAAAGACCAATACACTGGTATAAAGAAGAGCAATATTATCATAAGCTATAAGCGCAATAAGAAATGGGATGAAAATTAGAGAAGATATACTCGGTTCACAATTTGTTGATAGCTCACTACAAGTTTAATCCTAATTAGAGAACTGAAATACAGAGAGAATATGTAATACGATATAATAGTAAAAACCAACCTGAAACTGACGATTTAAGATGTTTTCGACTAACCCACCTTGTATCTGCCGGAATACAATGCAGCGTTCAAGCTTATAATCCGATTAGGAACGTATTTTGGCCCACCAGTGTCGTACAGTATATGATTGAAACGTTTATTTGAACTAAATAAATATATTTTTTAAATTGTATTTTTTGTTTTAATAAAACTTATAATAAAATAAAATATTTTATTCAAAAATAAAGTTTTTTGTCATTTGTAAAAGATACATTTATTTAATTAAGGGCAAAGGCACCAAATATCCATTATTTTCGAATTCGGAGAAAACTAATAAATATTTTTGAAAAATTTAAAAGCAGAATGAAAGATTACATTATTACTGAGGGTATTATATATGTGTATACTGATGTATATTACAGAAAGTCCCTGAAAACTTCTACAATGTTTATTTTATTATGTTATGCAACAGGGATGAAAATAAAAGAGATAATATAGTATAATTTTTAATTGAAAATATTGCATGCAAAAGAAACTTTTTTTTTATTCTAATAAATATTTTATTCTGCCTTTAAATTTTTCCAAAAAGGCTTTTTAGTTTTCTCAGGATTTGAAAAAAAATCGATACATTTAAAACACATTGAACATTTTGACAGGCGACGTTTTGCGCCTTTTCCCTTTAATACCTTACGATTACAACTACTATCACTTACCTTATATAATTACGATTAGAAAACTATTCAAATTCAAAATAAATAGGATCAACTTCGGAATCCGAGTCGTCTTGAGGGTTAATAATTAGCGGTTGTGTCTCTACGGTCGCATCAATTATGTTATTAAAATCCCACATTTTTTGTTCTTCTTCTATTACATGTCTTACTGCATCTTTTCAGTTTTGTTCTGTAATATGTTGTAAAGACTCGTATAACAATTCACGTACAGCTTGTATTTTATATGACGTATTTTTTCTAGCCAAATAACTTTTCATTTGTGCCCAAATGAGTTCAATTGGATTTATTTCGCAGTGGTAGGGTGGAAGTCTAAGGACTGTGATGTTTTGCCTTTCCGTAATTTTGTCAACTACGTATTTCTTGAACTTAGATTTGTGTTACCGGGCAATTTTTAAAAGTTCTGTTTTTACCATTTTATCTTCGTAAGGCAGATACTTCCAATCCGCAGCCAGTCCAGAATATCCTGTTTTTTCCACGCAGTCGTTGGAAGTCTTTCTACTAGTCGTGAATGATAAGGTGCATTATCTAATACTATAATTGAATTTGGTGGTATGTGTTCAATCATCTGCACAAAATACTCTTCGAAAACATCAGCTGTCATCTCCTCGTGATAGTCTTTTGTGCTTTTGGACTGAAATTCCAACAAACCATGCTTAACAAATCCTTTTTCACTGCCAATGTGAGAAATTATTAATCTACTGCCTTTACCAGAAGGTGGGGAGATACGAGTAGACCAACCTTCCATAAAGGCTTGCCTGGAGCTTAATATATTTTTATCTGACCAAACTTTGTTTAGAGTATGACCTGAGTTTACCCACGATTCATCCTGGCCTTCCTTCAGCCCGGAATTTTCGTATGGATCTTAGATAATTTCTGCTCCAACATATTATCTCCTCCCGGTCAATCAAAAGTGATTTTCGGTCTGATTTCTCCCACCGGAAATTTAATTCTTTTAAAACTTGCCACAATTTAGTTCGTCCGATATGAGGCAAATCCGGATCATCTCTAACTTCTTGTAAAATTTTATTTAGGTTTGGTATTTCTTTTTGAAAAAAAAAAATCCATGAGTTTTCCTTCGAATACCATTTTTGGCAAATTCATCAAGTTCAATAGGCTTTTTCCCTCTCTTTAAGTGTTCGTTTGTGTTTGGGTTAGCTATACCGTGTTTTTTTCTTTCTGATAGGAACCTATATATAGTTGACTCCCCTACGCCAGTCATGTTGGCACAAATTTCGACTATGTTGCGAACAGTGTTTGTGGGATTCTGAGAAACCAGAGCATCGTGAACATTCAGGACAATAGTCTTCTCGCTTGGTAAATAGACAGACTTACTGACTGTACGCAACAGTACCGGGGTAAAACTTGGTAATGTTGATGATGAAGCCATCACAAACAATCCAACAAAACGAGCACGAGCGAAAGGTACGTATATGTTCGTAGGTGTATGGAATAAAAAATCACTCACGCACTGTATATAATTCGCAAAAGAAATAATCGAGACGCTAATTACTGCCGTAGAAGCGGAAACACCGACGAGCCGTAAATTACATGCGATCAAAAACGTACTAAACAAACAAATTGTTTTCGTTCGTAATAACTTCACCCTTTTAAGTTAAGTTCCGAATATAAACTAAACAGACGAGGTACGAGGCCAAAACCGGCGTCTATACCCATTATATTATTAAAAGTCTGGGGAATTCCATCCTAATTATCTTGCAACCGATAGTACCTTCGGATATAAATACCAGGTTTTCTAGTAAAGTGATTAAACGCGAAGATTAGTATTGAAATATCCAAAGAGATAAGGTATTCTTATTTACAAAATTTTTAATGGTTAAATTATTATTTTTATTAATATAATATAATAACCAACATTAGCCGTGAAAGTTTTAATTGTTTTTTACTAAATATATCAGTATTAAAACATTATTAATATTAATATTAATTTTAATGAATAAACACCTCAGGAACGCCTATGATGATACAAATTTTACGACCGGTTGATGATTTTGAGGTATATCTCGTGCTATCAACAATTTGTGAACAGAGAATAGTCGAGCTTTAGCGTACCACGAGGAACCCGACAAGATCGGCCACATTTAAAAGTCCCAGAAGTACTCCGTAAAATGGGATCAGACTCAGTACTTTCTAAAGAAGAGACTGCCTTGAAAGAGTGGTGCATAGCCTCAGCAAAATGTGGCTTCCCTTTAAAACGCGACAATCTTCATAATACTGTCCATAATAATATTTCCCAAGAGGACATACCTATACCTAACCCATTTGTAAATAATAGGCCGGGAAAAAAATGGTACGAGTCATTTTTTAGATAAAATCCTGAGTTAAGTGAAAGGACACCCGAAAATATATCTAAGGACCGAGCAGCAGTAACTGAAGAAAGTATTCGGAAGTGGTTTACTGAATTACTGAAGCACTTAGAGGATATAAACGCGACTGATATTTTGACTGACCCAGATCGTATTTTACATTGTGATGAAACCAGTTTCTACATGTGTCACAATTCAGGAAAAGTTATTGCACCTACAAGATACAATAATGTCTAAAAATCATAAAAGGCCAAGAAAAAGAGACTGAGAGTATGTAAGGGCGAGCGCCCACCAAAGTGGTGTGGCAGTGGCAAGTAGCAAGTAGCACGCGTCTAGCATAATGTAACCAATGAAAACGAATGATTCAGTTTACACCAAAATGACAGTAACGTCATTCATTCTAATCATTCGTTAGGATTGGTTACATTATGCTAGACGCGTGCTACTTGCTACTTGCCACTGCCACGCCACTTTGGTGGGCGCTCTCACTAAGAGTGATACACGCTCTAAATCATTTAAATACAAAACATATTATTTTATAAATTTTCTAAAACCTTTATTTTTTTTATATAAACAACGAAAAGGTATTTAGGGAAATTTTACTCACCAGACAAGCCTCCTTCTGCTTCTCCTGTATGCCTTGCTCGATCAACTGAAGCTCCTGCGTCAGTCTTTCGCTGTCACTCAAATTAGTCACACCTTGAGTAGCGATTTTAAGATCGTTTAGTTGTTTCTCGAGGTTTCGTAGTTGAAGCTTCACCCTCTGCGATTCGGCGATCAGTTCTTTGGAGGGATCTTGGAGTCTCGGATGAAAGAGAAATTGTGAATCTAGAGAAATTATGAATTAAAACAAAATAAAACACTTGGCGAATATTTGAAAGTTGAAAATAACTTTCAGTCCAGTCGGAAAATGTAGAAAGATAGTTTAAGTTGGTTGTAAGTGAGTGCGACCTTGGACATTTTTGTAGAATTAGGATATACATAATTGTTTATAATTATGAAACATATTACCTTAAATGTTTCAAGTTTACTGTTAGTACTTCCAGTTTGTTTTGTACCAACTGTAAGGACGATGTGGGAACACAATAAATATGATTTGACTATACTCCGCGATTTAATAATAAAATTAAAGTTACTCAAGATCAAATTAGTTATTAAGAAATGGGTGATTTACTTCTAATATCCTTACTATAAGCAACAAATCCTTCGCTACCTGGATGTCCTACCATGGCATGACCAGTTGGTATAGCCGCTTGATGATAGTGACTGTTGTTATTGTAGTTAAAATAAGTTAGTGGACTTGCTGAGGTGACAGGTCGTCGGATCTGAAAGAAAAATTAGCATATTATGTAATTGATGGATTCGACCGTTACTTGATGGAAATTCATTTTATGTAATAATAAAACACTGAAAACTTTGTTTTCAAACTTCCACAAAATTTATTTTAAATCTTATCACTACAGCTGTTTCGGCTGATAGCCTTTCTCAAGTGATCTATTTTTGGCTTGGGTTTACAAATTTATAGTCTCTAATGAAATAGGTTGTGGAGGGGAGAACTGTTTGTCTCAAGTTGGTCATTCAGAATTATATCTGTGTTTTTTAATTTGTTGATTTCCATAGATTCTAACAAAGATAGCTTAAGGCCTTTATTTTGAATGTGAAGAATTTTTAATTTGTCATTAAAAGAATGATTATGATCTAGAAGGTGAAGTGCGTATGTCGAATCTGTTTTTCTACGGAATGGGACGTTTCGGCGTCGCCGTTTCGGCGTGGCCATTTCGGCGTGGCCGTTTGGGCGTAGAGCCGTTTCGGCGTAGGCCGTTTCGGCGTAGGCCGTTTCGGCGTCGGCCATTTCGGCGTCAGAAATTTTATTTTAGTTGACTAAATACCTACATTGAGGTTTATTGGTCAGGCAATTTTTTGGAAAAAAATCTTTTAATATAGTTATTTAAATACATTGGAGTTCATTGGTCACACAATTTTAACATTAATGGTCAAGTAGAAAAATAAACTAAATATATTTCTTTTATAAACATTTTGTTATATTTTATTCTGCAAATACCTATATTGGATTTTTTATTAATGCATATTAATAATAATTGCTGTTCTCTTAATTGTCCCAGAGCTAATTAGATGATAACTGACATTTTTCAACTTTAATTAGACATACATTATATGGTATATAGACGGAGAATTTTAATATTGTTAAAATATCTTTTTTAAGCAAAAATATTTGCAGAATGTATATTTTTAAAAAAAATTAAATTATACAATATTTTCTTGAAAGGAATCTGCTTTTAAAATATTTACCATTAGTTAGTATAATAATAGTTATCCCTATATTTATTGCAGTTTCTTCGAAAATTTAAATACAAAATTCTATAAATCACATAATAATGTTATTAACATTTCCTCGAAAACTAAATTACCTGTTAATTCCAAATGACATTATCATGTATCAATTAGTTGTTGATTTCAAAAATTACATTATAATGTCATTAACGAGAGATGCAAGTTATTTGTTGATTTTAAATATTCGAAAACTAAATTAGTTGTTGATTTCAAAAATTACATTATAATGTCATTAACGAGAGATGCAAGTAATTTGTTGATTTTTAATCTTAAGGGAAATTTTAAGTAGGTACCTACCTATTATTGATTTGATTGGTTGGATTATTGAGGGTACAGCTATATAAACAGAGATCAGTTTAAGAGTTTATGTAGTGTCTTATAATATTTCATAGTAGTATTTATACGATATACAGACGAAGAATTTTTAAGCTATGGAACGAAAAATTTTATCGACCAGAGGAAGAGAGAAATTTACCACTGATGGTTTCATGTATGTTTTTGACGCTGTTAGTAAAAGCGATGAATCCCTAAAATTTTGGAGGTGTGAGAGGAAACAAACGTGCAAAGCAAGAATACATACAAGAGATGGTGAAGTCATCAAGAAAGTAAATGTTCACACTCACGACTCCTCGGCGATGGACGTGGAAGTAGCACAAGTTGTTACAAAAATGAAAAAGCGTGCTACAGAAACAAACGAAGGGACAATAGTGGTAATCAATGAGTGCCTGAGAAATACAAGTCAAGCTTGTCATGGTCGGCTCCCAAACACTGGCGCGATGAGAAAATTCATCAGACGAAAACGTAACGAAGTTCATGCAGCCCCATCAAATCCGACAACTGTTGAAGAGTTAGTAATTCCCGAGTCTTATCGTGTTTACACGTTACAAGATGGTGTAGAAGAAAATTTTTTATTAGCAGATGATGGAGAAGGATTGCAAAGAATTTTGATTTTCGGGAGAGAATCGTGGCTGCAACATCTACAGACCTCAGATGTGTGGTATGGTGACGGTACATTTGCTATAGCACCATCTCTATTTTTACAAGTATACACAGTTATGGCCACAAAATATAATGGAGTCCATCCAATATTTTATGCCATGCTGCCGAATAAAACAAGATCCACATATACCCGTATGTTTGAATTGATCAGACAAATTGTACCAAATTTGCAACCCAGAGCAATCCATTGCGATTTCGAACAGGCGGCATTTAAGGCAATGGAAGATTGTTTTCCAGGCGTCGACATCAATGGATGTTTTTTCCATTTGGCACAAAATATGAAGAAACAAGTGGCTGCTATGGGATATACGAGAGAGTATAATGCTGATCCACAATTCGCTTTAAATTGCAGAATGTTGACAGCATTAGCATTTGTTCCTATCGAACATTTAGATGATGCCTTTGCCGTTCTAGCGGAAGCTCTACCTGCTGAACACCAACCACTTGTAGACTGGTTTGAAGACTACTATATTGGACGTATGAACAGAAGAGGAAATGGCAGAAGACCAAGTTTATTTCCCCAAAGGATGTGGAACCTCTACCAGAGAACTCTGGATGGAGAAGACCGGACAAATAATCACGCTGAGGCCGCCCATAGAAGACTCAAGATGGAATTGGGAGCAGATCATCCAACCATATGGAAATTTATAGATGGCCTGCGTCAGGTGCAGAAAGGTCGAGATGTCTATTTCGAGCAACTTGTGGCAGGTAATCTCCCACCATTGAAATTAAGAAAATACAGAGACGCAGATGATCGCATTTCACGGCTTGTGGGAAATTTTGATGCAAACGGGGATGTTTTAGAATTTTTAAGAGGACTAGCACATAATTATAATATGTAAGTAGGTACTTTATTTTAATTAATATTTCGTGAATAAGTTTTGTAGGTTAAATATAAATGTCTTGTATGTAAGTATAAATGTTTCAGAATTTTTAATTGGACTAGCACATATCTAATTATAACATGTAAATACTTTATTTTAATTAATATTTCGTGAATAAGTTTTGTAGGTTAAATATAAATGTTTTGTATGTAAATATAAATGTTTCAGGATTTTTAATTGGACTAGCACATATCTAATTATAACATGTAAATAATAACTAAAATAAAATATTCATTTTTCCAAAATCTTGTTTATTCATTTATTTATATATAATATCTACAGCTAGAAGCCAATTACAGATATTACATTAACTATGAGCTAAATAACAAGCACACACACATAAGTATAAAATTCACATATACAAATCTACCATTAATATTAAAATTTTGTGATCAATGGACTCCAATGTATCTATTTAAATAACTATATTAAAAGATTTTTTTCAAAATAATGTCTTACTAATAGACTCCAATGTAGGTATTTAGTCAACTAAAATAAAATCTCTGACGCCGAAATGGCCGACGCCGAAACGGCCTACGCCGAAACGGCTCTACGCCCAAACGGCCACGCCGAAATGGCCACGCCGAAACGGCGACGCCGAAATGTCCTAGACCCGTTTTTCTATTCTTGAAAGCCCTTTTATGTTCTGCTATTCGTTTATCCAAGTTTCTGCCAGTTTGACCGATGTAAGTTTTTGGGCAGTCGCCACATTGAAGTTTGTACACACCACTATTTAAGTGTTTTTTATTTTGGCTCTTGTTATTTTTAATATATTTACCTAGGTTGTTATTTGTTCGGAAAGCTGGTGTTATTCCTTTCTTTTTTATGTGTTTGGCAATTTTTGTTGTTATTTTGCCTGTATATGTAATCGAGCAGAAGGTACTGGGTTTTTTCTCTGGTGGTGGAAATACTAATTTCAGGGCTTTCTTGTGTAGTTTTTGATTTAACATTCTATTAATTGTTTGTTCGTTGTATCCGTTGTTTACTGCTATTTGCTTAATTATATTTAATTCTGTCTCAAAGTTGTCTTTTGGCATCGGAATTTCTGTTAAACTATGTAACATACTATGATAAGCTGCCAGTTTATGTTGTGTTGGATGGGATGATGAATTGTGTATGGTCGTGTCAGTATGGGTAGGTTTGTGAAATATGGAGAAGTCATGTTTGTTTTGAAGTCTGCTAATTTTTAAATCTAAAAAAATTATGCATTGATTTTGTTCTGTTTCTATTGTAAATTCAATATGACTATGAAGTCAATTAATATACGATAAAAATTGGTCGAGTTGCCTGTTAGTTCCTGTGAAACATACCAGTACGTCGTCTACGTATCTCCACCAATATAAAAACTGTTTGAATACGGGATGTTTTAAAATCTTTGTCTCTAGATGATCCATAAAAATATCTGATAGCAATGGGCTTAGAGGATTACCCATTATAAGTCATGCACTGTTATTTGTATATATTTTATTATTAAATTCAAAGTAGTCCTGGATTATGCAAACTTCAAGAAGATGTAAGATTTCAGATGTAATTATCGGATTTGTACTATTTTGGTCTAAAAGGTTTTTTAGTAGAATAAAAGTTTCTGTAGGAGGGATACTAGGAAAAAGATTTTTTACGACAAATGAAATTAATCTGGAGTTGTTAGGTAATTGGAAATGTTGTATTTTATTAACTAGTTCTATTGTATTTTTTATGGTAAATTTAGGTGAAAATTTAGTGTGTTCTAAAATAATCTCGTAACAGTTTTTTTGAAATTTTATATGACGGAGCTGTATAAAAAGAAACTACAGGTCTTATTGGGTAATCCGGTTTGTGTAGTTTAATGAAAGATAATTCAGGAGGCTGTGGGTTCATGATAATAAGGTATTTCTGTTCTATTGGATTTAGTATTGCTTTTGAATTTTCTAACGCTAGCTTAATTTGTTTTTGATATTTTTCTGTCGGATATCAAAAACAAATTAAGCTAGCGTTAGAAAATTCAAAAGCAATACTAAATCCAATAGAACAGAAATACCTTATTATCATGAACCCACAGCCTCCTAAATTATACTCTTTCATTAAACTACACAAACCGGATCACCCAATAAGACCTGTAGTTTCTTTTTATACAGCTCCGTCATATAAACTTTCAAAAAAACTGTTAGAGATTATTTTAGAACATACTAAATTTTAGAACTGTTAGAGAATTCTGTTTGCCGGTGTCAACTCGCTTGTTACAGAGGCTCGATAGAGCTTCTTACACGAATAAGCCGGTATCTGTATCAACTCCTATACGAAGATGGATCATCGCAATACGAGATCATCTTCAAGAGCGGCGGTCGCTGAGCATCCAGAAATTTACCACATCATACACCAAATTACCACATCAGACAATCTGGCGTATCTCAGATTACACGTTATGTATAGCAAGTTATAATAAATAGATCGGTATCGTGAGTTTAAAAAAGCAGAGAGTGGGGGAGAGAACGAGAGAGGATTGATAGAAAATTGGGGTTGAGAGGAAGTGAGTGAGCTGGAAATAGTGAGGGGAAGAGAGGAACTGAGTGAGCTGGAAATAGTGAGGGGTAGAGAGAGAGAGAGAGAGGGAGAGAGTGAGAGAGAGTGAGAGATAGAGAGAGGGAAAGAGTTAGAAAGGGTGGTCAAAAAAGGGAACAGGGCTGAGAGGTAGACGACAGAGAGTAATTTGTAGTAATTAATGAATGAATTAACTGACTGTGCATTGAGTAAGTTGAATATTCAGAGATTGTGGGTTAAAATTTCAACTGTATCACTCTTTTAAATACTGATGTGGCTTAAATCGTTTTTGCATAATTTAACAATAAAATCTACTGAGTGATTAGGATAATCCAATTTTTAATGTTTTGTGATTTAACTGCTTTTTGCATAATACCATCCAACTTACGCTAGAAAAATAATGATGGTAGCCAACCATCTTTCGACAAAAGTGTGAAATTGGCAAATATTTCTTAATATAACTGTAACTATACTTACCAAGGCTTGATTATCTCTGAACTGACCACCAACGGACTGATTAATCCCGTTATCTTTAGGCATCCGCGAAATAGGTCCATATTTACTAATAGCTGGCGAGTCGTAGGGGACGCAGTCGTCATCAGCGGCCAAAATCGAGTCTGATCTAACAAACGTAGGAGCGGAGGTGGTAATATGCGGCCAAAAATTGTAGGGCGATGTCGGGCTCTCTAAATCCTGTTGCGATTCTTGTCTAGCCAATGTGCTTGCGTGGTTCGAAATCTCCGTAGCAGCATTTTTGCCTACCACCTTCTCTAACTGAGAAATTACTTCTTGTTTTCGTTGGTGTAGCTCGGCTAAGCTCTTAGTCGAGCTTCTGTTCAGTTTCGGTTGTTGGTTGAAGTTCTGGTTTTTGGCTATTTGTGACATCTGCAAATTAAACACGTTGATAAAACCACTAAAAATATTAAAAAAGAAAAAATATTATTACCATAAAAGAGTTTGTATGAAACGTCACAGTTTACTACAATAAACAGACTATAGTGGATTTCTAAATCAAACATGCCAAAAAACCTTCTTCAAGAAACATGTCGAATTATGAAACAAACGGAATAGGACCCCAGGTGGGTAGAGTTACTAACTTGGAATCCCACACCGGGAAATCGGTTCGCCTCAAGGATTCTGGGGGAGTCAAATATTCGACAAAAATAAATGTAGGAACGTATAATATCAGATAAATGAACAAAGACATTAAAATCCACGAACTAGAGAAAGAACTGACTAAAAGACAGTGGGATATTATCGGCATATCCGAAGTAATAAAAAAAGGAGAACAAAAAATACAGCTAAAATCAGGAAATTTGGTATACTAAAGGTAATGAAGAAAACACCAACAATGAAGTAGGATTTATAATAAATAAAAAAGTAGTTACATACATACAATCTACCAAGGGATATCAGAGTACCATACAGCTATGGTACCATAACAACAGCTATGGAAGAAAAGAAATCCAAATTAACGCTAATAATCGGGGACTTCCCCGATCCTATAAAAGTAATAACCAATTGCAATAAAAATGTTGGTTCAACAATTATAACATCAATACTTACCACTACTTCCCAAGACCTCTTCATATCAACTCCTTGTTGTGGCTGATTTCCAATGGAAGGATACTCTCCTTGCTGCGGTTGATAATACTGCCCTCCATTTGCGAGGACAATGTTCCCGTGGTTTGGAGGCGAATAAATTTCATGAACAGGAAAACTGGAAGGTTGAGGTTGATAAACAGGTTGTGAAAATGGCTGCGTTGAAGGATACGTTGGGTTGGGATGGAACGGTACGTCATATCCCATTCTAGGTATCTGGACTACTGGCTGTAGTGGTACCGGACTTACTGTCGATGTGTTAGAGATGGAGTAATAGTCTTCTGATTGGTTGAAGGGTTTTTCAGTTGGCGAGTGATTTTCTATACGGTGCTCTTTATTTCTTGTTATCGTCTTGCGATTCTGGAAACAGGAAAATAAAGCTATGTAAGTGACAAAATAAAACTTTATCAAGTAAAGTACGTCAAAAAATTAAAAGTTTACGATTGTATATTGATAATTCTATACACAATTTAAATCACATGATTCATAAGAACTTACGAAAACACAAAAAGTGAAATATTTGAGAAAAATATAAAAATAAAGTAAGTAAAATAAATATTTTTGTTTTTTTTTTGCTTACCTTTGCTCTATACTTTTCCAGCTCCTCGTTCGAGTGTGCAAAAGTGCAGTTCGTTCCTCTTGGACAACTTCCCCTCAAAGTTAAATCCCTACACATGCTGATCTTGTACTTTGCATGCTGTGAGTGCGCAGTATCTTGCAGTTTTCTACTTCCATGTTGGTGAATGAACTCTACGAGGCCGGCCACAACTTGTCGAACTGCTTCCAGACATTCTGCGCATGCACTCCATGATGGAGAAGTGGATTCTGAAAAATAAATTGATATTCACATTTTGAAGGGAAAAAGATATTTTGTTTCTCATCTGACAATATAAGCCTGATCATTTACAAAGATACACAATACAAAATAAGACAACCAAAACGACTATTAAGACGATAAAATAAGTTTAAATTGTATAGATTACTAAAAGCTGGTAAAGAATAATAGTGAAACATCAAGGGCACCTCAATCTCAACGTTTGAGATAAAATAAAGGAGAATCATGTTATTCCGATACATTATTATAATTAATTTTAATGTATACAGGATTTTAATCTATAATTTTTATTTGCATTTGTCATTATCTTTATTTTTCTACTAGTGTAATCTTTTATATATTCTATATTCAGGACTCCGGAACAAGAAACGGCTTGACCCTACTGCTAAACATTACGTTATCGGGGCCAGGGCATGTAAGATACGGGGGTAAATAGTATCACGAACGGTACCCTTGGGGAACACGGAGAAACCCCATTGTATATAGCCTTACTCCTGTATCCGAGACTGTACAGGAGCGGACCACACAAAAAAAAGCAAAAGAGGAGAGGCAGTCAGGGACCACTGACTGACTCTTCACCAAACAGAGAAGGGGAGAACCAGTAACCATTGACTCATACTCCTCAGCTTCAATACTCAGTCACAGACTTCTTAAAGTGACAAGGACGAAGTCAAAAATGCGTAAAATCACTCTTAAAGGGGTGAAGGATATTAGAATGAGGGTAATACACAAACGCCATCCCGATTATAGATTAAGCCAAGAACAGGCAGACTTGGTACAAAGCAAACCGCTGGAAGTACTTTATTTGAAAGATGCTCATTTAATGCAGGATGAGCGCAAATAAGGTTCACAAAGAAGTGGCTTAGAAAGACGATTAAGGTGCTGGACACTCTATGGGAGGTGGCGAGTTTTAAAAATCCATACATACACAAATGATTACGACGCGCCTTCGGCATCTGAATCTGATGCTGAAGACACAGAACTGGTCCCCCTTAAGCAGGAAAATAGAGAAGGTAGACCAGCTCGTGGCCTTTTCAATAGATAAAGAATTCTGCAGAAATCTGGAGAGGAACTACAAAGCTAACTAGGGACTTGGTAGGGTAACCTTCAGAAATTTGTAAGCTAAGAAAGATAATCCTAAAAGTAGTTCTGATTAACCTACACCACTACAAGGCAGCCTTAGTAGTCCTGGTAGCGCTTGAGAGTACGTTTGATATTGTCCTTGTACACGAACCTTGGGTAAACCAAAAGAAGGTCAAGGGTGTAGGGTTAAATGGAGGAGTGATTTACAGTAGATCAACTGAAGTACCCCGGACCTGTGTGATTACCAGAAAGGGGCTAGAGATACTGCTGCTAAATAATTTCTGTTCCAGAGATTTGACGACAGCAGTAAGAGTCAAGATCGGTCAAGAAAGAAGACCAAGAGAGATTATTCTGGGATCGGTCTATCTTCCTTCGGACGATCCAGCAACGACACCGACCAAGGAAGTGGAGGAGCTGGTGAGACACTGCAGGGAAACAAAGATGCAGCTGCTTATCGGCTGCAACATCAATAAAAAGAATGAGTCATTATTGCAATTTATTATAACAAATAATTTGGATATATTAAATATACACAAAAACCCGACATTCATAACCAAAAGTAGAAAGGAAGAAATGGA
Organism: Diabrotica balteata; assembly: GCA_918026665.1. Lineage (NCBI taxonomy): Eukaryota > Metazoa > Arthropoda > Insecta > Coleoptera > Chrysomelidae > Diabrotica > Diabrotica balteata. The sequence goes on from OU898284.1 coordinate 109,672,510, forward strand.
CATTACAACAGTCTCGAATTTCCTCAGCAATTTTATATCAGAATGGCATGTGTCTGTGGAGGAGAGCTGCTCAGACCATAAACACACTAAATACGGCCTAGAGGGAAAAGCAGCAAAAGTCACTTATCGGAACCCAAGTTTAACCAACTGGGTGGTTTATAAAGAAGTTCTAGACCAGTATCTGTCGAGGATGAGGAGAACGATAAATGACGACATGGATCTAGAAATTGCAGTGAATGATCTAAATGATGCTGTCATTTCAGCATTCCAAGAAACCTGCCCTCTAACGGAGAGGAATTCCACCAGGGATATGCCATGGTGGATTCTGTCTGTGTTGAGGAAAAGAGCGAGGAAGCTATTCAACAGTGCCAAAGTAACCAGGAAGTGGGGAGAATACTACACTGCTATAAGAGAAGCCTAAAGAGAAACATGGAGGAAATTGGAGACACCGCTGAAGAGCTCTTCAGAGTGCACTGCCCTGGATCACAAATAGTTGAATCAGTAAGCAACGAGGCTCCGCAGACGTCCTCAGGAACTAACTGGCAGACAGTCAAAAAGATTGTAAACTACGAAAAAGTAGCATGGGCAATAAACTCATGCTAGCCCAAAAAAATCATCAGGAATAGATGGTATATATCCAGTGCTATTACAAAAGGAACCGCCACTTTTGCACAGCAGAATATGCAATGTACTCAGAAGTATTGTTACGAACATGCATTCAGCGCGGCCCGTCTAACATGTTGCATCTCGAAGCATCTCAGGCATCGAGAACCATCGATGGATAGATCCCTCGAAGGCAAGAGAACAATCGGTCACGTACGCCTAGAGGTGGGAACTTTCTAGAAAATAGTAACTTTGGTATATATGTAACGATTTTAGGAGTTAGTTAGTTGATAAGAGAATACCGAACTGTAAAGTTATAAATAAATATATTTATTTAAATTCGAACCGCTCGTTTTATTTAATCTCGCTACAGTATGATGAGTAACTCATCATACTGTAGCGAGAATAAAAACTCAGAATAAAAAAGACCTTGAATATCACAAGAAAATTAGGCCTATATCTAAGTGATTTTTATGCAAATATAATTGTCTCTAATCGACTCTAATAGTCCCTCCTCCTCAAAAACCAACCTAAGTATCGGGATTTATAATTTTACTGCTATGAAAAGTCCTTGTAGAGACAGTTGTAATCTCCTTCCCAAAAAACTGTGTTATTATTTATTTCCAAATCAAGTTTAGAGGAAACGAATTACTCATTGTTCTACTTTGAACATATGGTAATACTTATCCAACAATATTCAATAAAAAAACGCCTGCTGGTAATAAAGCTATCGAACTTTAGACTATACGTTGGTCACCCAGTCTTTTGTGGTCGGTTATATTTATCTTTGCTTAATAGCATACTAATGAGATGCCATTACCGGATAACTTAAGATAATCTTCTCGCATTATTATCTACCTTAACCTCAAAAAGTACGGCTTTCCCCGTGAGACAGTCACTTCCTTTATGAGATATAATGTTTCATTTAGAACGGAAACACTAAATTCATAAAAATTACTAAATAAATAAGTATCAGTAGTTTCTAAATTACTAACACGTGACTATTACAATAGGAAAGAAACTTCGGTAATAGACGATATTTTAGTGTGACGTCAGATTGTAATTTTTTAGAGGTAATGTCTATCTTCATTCTAAAGAAATTATTTTCTACTCAAAAGTCCGAAGCAATATAGAAACAGAAGTACAGTCCGAAGGATTCAATGGTGTCATTTCCATAATTATAGTTTAGTTTTACACAAAAATACAAACTGATCTTCTCCGTAGCTTTGTACATTTTTATTTGTGGTTTACAATGAAATATATCTGGGACCGACTAAGAAATCTATATGACAGCGTGAAAAATTACCTGCAGAATAGTGTAAAACTCGTATTTTTATATGAATTTGTTCTGAGCTACAGGGAAAAAATTTAAAATTGACAGCACGATATTTACACATAAAGATATTAATAAATACACATGGAGTAATTGAGTAATGCTGAAATTAATAAGAACTCATAGAAACCTAAATTTTATTCAGGCCTATGCTCCAACAAGTGACAAATCAGAGGAAGAAATTCAAACCTTATAACATATAGATAAAATAATGCGACTGACAAAAAAGGCAAGATAACAATGAAAATGGGTGACGTTGGTCGTGGTGCTGAAGAAGACAACATAGGAGCATACGGTCTCGCTACCGGAAACAATAGGGGACATAGACTGGTACAATTCTGTGTAGAGAATAACCTGTTCGTAGCCAACACATTTTTCAAACAACATTCCAGAAGGCTATACAGTTGGAAATCACCTGCAGACAGGAAATCAAATTGACTTCATTTTGCTCGATAACAACTTCAAGAAGTACATAAAATTTACTAAAATATATCCTGGAGCTGACATTCATAGCGATCACAATCCAGTTATAATGGATTTTATTATCTCACAACATCTCACAACTTAAGAATCCTGAGAAGAAAAATGAAATAAGTATCAAGGTTGAGAAAGAAATAGAAACGCTAGAGAACTTTGTACAGACGGAACAAACAGACGTTGAAGTAACATGGACTGCTCTAAAAACGAAAATAACAAAGATACAAGAAGACGACATCGGGTTCACGAAAAACAACAGAAAAAAAAAGAATGGATAACGCAAGAGATCATGGCCCTTATGGACCTAAGACGAAAACATTAAAAAAATCCAATAGAATACAAAAATGCAAAAAATGCCTACAATTGAACTACTTCAGGAAAGATACGACACCTTTAATGTCCATAAAAAAGTAAAAGAAATGACAGAGAGATACGGAAAGAGACAAGAAACTATTAAGAAATAATAATAACGAGATAATTATAGGTACAGAAAACAAACTGGAGAGATGGAAATAATACATTCAGACACAGATGATCGAATAAATGAAAAAGATCCACAAATAACAAAAGAAGTTATTTATGCAGTAAAAGCTCAGAAGAACGGGAAAACCATTGCGATGACTCTCGAATATTAAGCATGATGTCTCATGTCCTTAAAACTTTTCTCAGAACCATTCATACACGAATTTACAAGAAGTGTGAATTTCAGATGACTGACACTCAATTCGGATTTCGAAATGGACTGGGAACACGGGAAGCTCTTTTTGCCTTAAATGTGTTAACGTTAGTTTCCTTCTGTGTTCATGCTATTCTAAGCATCCTCCTGTAACACCAAATTTCAAAGGACTGTAACTTATTTATGTGTTCTTGCTTCAATGTCCATATATTCACAGCTTCACTACACTACTCTAAAAATTACTATTTATAACTGGGAATAAACCACAATTAAAGATAAAAATACGTTTATTGACGTTTCAATTTCCAATTCGGAAATCGTTCTCAAAATACAAACAGTAAATTAAACAAATTTTGTTTTTTGTTGCATAGTGAAAAAATTCTTTAATAATTTAATTTTATCTGACTCATTTATATTGACAATTCAGACATACATTATGCATTTTAAAGTAGACGACTTTAAAATGATATTGCCAATATTGTTGAGTTGCGCTCCTGGGACGACTTTACTTATAAGATAATTCATTCGATTACATGAAATCAACTTCAACTTGAGAATATCCGTCAGAAAAAATCACAGCATGTAATTCGTCTTTAAAAAGACAAACACATGACATGATGACAGTAAAATTCTCCTGTTAGTGATTCCATAGTAAATTATGAGGGAAAAAACCAGGAAAAAAACCTCATAATACTATCCCGACATTGTAAGTATTTGTTCGTGAATTTAGTTTACCTTCAACAAACATCAAAAATTCTGATTTTATATGTTACGCTTTTAAAAAACATAAATGATGTATCCTTTATAATTTACTGACTTACTAATACTGGTATTTTCTTATTAATAACTTCCTCTTTCAATATTGGTAACCAGATCCTACTACATTCTGCCGAGGAATTTGCGACACAATTGGCCTCATTTAGCATAATTAGAGCCGCTTCTTTGATTTTTCTTTTTTTACCATCTGTTTCTTTTAGGACTATATTTGAGTTATTCCATTGAACCCTATGTTCATTATCCCATGCGTGTTTACATATTTGAGATCTATCAAATTCTCTATTTTTAATATAAGATTGATGTTCACTTATTCTAACATTTAATGGCCTTGATGATTCACCTAAATAAAACTGATTGCATTCACAAGGTATTTTATAAATGCAATTCTTTGTCCTTTCTTGTTCATTGTTAGGTTTGGTTTTGGACAAAATAGATCTCAACGTGTTTGTTGTTTTGAATGTTGTTGAAATGTTGAATTTATTTCCTATCCTTTTAAGTTTTTCTGATAATCCTTTTATGTACGGTATTGTCTCATATTATTCCTTGTGTATGCTGTAGGATCTCGTTCTAAGTTGTTCTATTCTATTCGATCGATTGTTGAAAATTCCTTATTTATAAACGATAAAGGATAATCGTTTTTTAATAAAACAGATGTTAACAAATGTTTCTCCTCCAAGAACGAATTTTCGTTAGAACAAGTAATTTTGGCTCTATCGTATAAGGATTTAACTATTCCCTTTTTTACATTAATATTGTGATTTGATTTGAAATTTAAATATCTATTGGTGTGTGTTGGTTTTCTATACACCTGAGTCTCATATCCAGTATCGTTCTTAGAGATTAAACATCCAGGAAAGGTAGCGTGTTATTATATTCCTTTTCCATAGTAATGTTATTGTCTCTTCTTTATCGTTTATATCGTTTAGGAATGTGTCATTTTACGGTCATCATGTCATGTGTTTGTCTTTTTAAAGACGAATTACATGCTGTGATTTTTTCTGACGGATATTCTCAAGTTAAAGTTGATTTCATGTAATCGAATGAACTATCTTATAAGTAAAGTCGTCCCAGGAGCGCAACTCAACAATATTGGCAATATCATTTTAAAGTCGTCTACTTTAAACTGCATAATGTATGTCTGAATTGTCAATATAAATGAGTCAGATAAAATTAAATTATTAGAAGAATTTTTTCACTATGTAACAAAAAACATAATTTGTTTAATTTACTGTTTGTATTTTGAGAACGATTTCCGAATTGGAAATTGAAACGTCAATAAACGTATTTTTATCTTTAATTGTGGTTTATTCCCAGTTATAAATAGTAATTAATATACAATGCCACAAGAAAATAGCTTCAGAACAATACTACTATAAAAAATAGATAGTTATATACAACTACTACACCCGAAAAAGGACGAGGGTTGTACAACAGACGAAACAATCGAAGATAAATCATTTAACAGTGAATGCTAAACAAGCATAAACACTGCATTGATTGTGATTGCAAAAACCGTTCGCATGTTTTAAATAAGATTTTTGCGTCTCTGTTAAAACAGTCGATTGTTTTACTTTGTTGTGTAAAATAACTGTTTTTAATCTTACCTCATTTTTTACGATCATTTTTTTTTATAATGTATGCTATTTGTTTACATTACTATTTGAGAAGATTCTCCTCTGAGCCATTAAGTCAAGAATTTTAAATAGTTATATCATAAATTTATAAACTCTTGAAAACAGAAAACCCAGAGAAAATCATAAACTGCGTCGTTTTTATAGATATAATTAGGCTGCATTCTCTACACAATGTCAATTAGATTTGATAGATTAACACAAATTCCGTTAATAATTTTATGAAATTCTGTCGGTTTTAGATAACAATCCAATGCCGATGTTATTACATATTATCAATACTTTTCACCGCAATTATCAGTTTGGCGAGAACAGGTAAACAATAAATTATCAGTATGGGACATTCAACTACTGATAATCAGTTTTTATTGGAAATGGTGGTTTTCGGTTGTTTAGTTTACTATGTTCGTTAGCATAACCTTCAAGACTGGTTTCTCTGCCTTCGTTGCGCAACTTGTCGATAATAAGATTTTGTTGTGTATTTTGACACGTCATGCATCATATTGTTTTTATGCACTTTTGTTTTGTTTGTTTTTTGAATGTTCAACGAAGGAATAACTTATTCGTTGATATTTATAAGAAGCTTATACAATTAATCACAGAGTAATGTCTCTATAGTTCTTGCAATCAAGTTGATTACCCTTTTTATGCAGCAGATATATTATCCTCTTTAACTATTGCTCTGGTATCAATTCGTTGTGCCATATAAGTACTATTAGTTTATGGATTGCTGTCAAAAAAGTCAAAAATTACCTTGCTTATACATTTTAGAACATATTTCGTCGATTTCTGTGGCGTTAAGTTTTTGGATGGCATTTGACATTTCTCCTCATGTTGGTGTTACTATTATGTACTCAATTAAGAATATCAGTCCTTAAGGCTGTTTTATCGGTGCACCAAAATTTTTTCTCTGTTATTTACCGACGAAATGTCTCGAAATTTGGACATATTATACGAAATTATGTTGCCTTTAAACTGATGGTTTTACTTTTTTTATTTTTTTGAATTTTCTGTTGAAAAATTGGATTATACTGTTTAACGTTCTATTATAACCAAACTTTTCACGCCCATCAGTTGAAAGAGTTTTTTTTTCTGTAATCGTTGATTCTTTTTTCACCTTTCTGTGACCAGTAATAATCGAGAAAGCGTATTCAAACTTTGAAGAAAATTGCTAAAAAATACTGAAATCTAATAGTGAAACGTGTTCCTCATCATTGTCGCTGAGCTTGATCGTTATCGCATTAGTGACGTCAAATCACATGAGCGTACGGTACGGTCTTATTTTTATTTCTCTATGGGTACGGTCAGTTACAGTTCGTCCCAAACCCTTCTTTCAGTGCGTCATAGTTGTTCGAATTCTCTCTAACGCATTAAGCTAGAAGTGACAGAAAAAAACGTGAGTCTCTGATTATTATACATAGAACTTAGAAAATTAGGTATCGTTCACGGGTATTCGCATATTAAAGCGAATTCTACTTACGAACGTATAATTGGTTGAAGTTTAGAATACGCTAAATAGATATCCAATCAATTATGCATATAAATATAATTTGACACAGATGATCTTGATAATGACAGTGACAGTACTTTCACAATGTCAACTGATAAAATGATAATTGCTATTCCAGGTTAGTATTTTCAGACATTTTAACTACAGTGAAAATTAAATTTTGTGTTTATTGTCATAAAAATATTTTAAATATTCCGAGATATACCGAGAATGAAAAAAGACTAATAATTAAAATTATTAAATTAGTTTCAATTAGAAAAAGAGGCTGAGACATCTTTATTATCAGTTTCTGTCGTTCGCGAGTCAGATTGTGAATTCCGGAATAAGATTGAGGAAATATCTTAAACTAATGCCTTTATGGATATTTATATGTATTAAAACGGTTCTTATATAAAACATTTTCTTGAAATGTAGGATATAATTGATACCAGCCACATATCTAGTGTAATCATTGATTTTCAAGAATCAGATTCTGAATGGGATTATAGATTGTTTAAAATATAATATTCATTTTTGTTATTCATAAAAAAGAAGGTAAACTTACATTCGGTATCTTGTTTTTTAACTAAACTTCATTAGCACGATTTCATCTGGATATCGGAACTGGTAGATTAACTCAAAAATCAACTGGTTTACTATTTAAACTATTTATATTGTTTTTTTTTAACTAAACTTTATAACTTCTTTCATTTGCACACCAAATCTGGTAGAATAACTTAAAAATCAACTGCTTCACTATTTAAACTATTTCCACTATTTAATGACAACTCTTCACAAAATTAAACTATTGGCTGCCACACGAACTTATCAGAAAATTATTTATCCAAATATGACTGATTTAAATCGATATTATTTTATCACAAGAATGTTTACTTTGATGTCTTGCAATTGTCAGTAATTTTTTTACCTTGCAGTCAACTCTTAAAAGATTCTAGGAGAGGAAGCGTTATTTTAAATAAACAAACCTTCCAATTCTCTAGTGTTTGTAATAAATAATAATAAATCCATAAACAAATCTTAGCTAATTAAGCACTTTCCATGGAATGTATAAATAAATAACCTTTTCACGTTTAGCTGATTACGATCCTGCAACTGTCAGATTTAACTAAAATGTCATGCAATAATTCTCGACATTCTTAAAATCCTATATGACGTTAAAATTAGTGACGCACTGAAAAAAGAGTTTGGGACAGACTGTAGTTCGCTTGAATGAGAATCCATTTTAGTTCTTTCATTCTTGTATTTTCTTTATCAACTTGCTTAGTTTTTACAGTTTACAGTATTCTTATTTATTTTGAAAACATTAAAATTATTTAGTTTACGTGTATGTTAAGTAATATATTATTAGTTTAGTGGTATAAGTTAAAAGTTCTTTAGTTTACGCGTATTTTTAAGTATTACATTAGATTAGTGATACAAGTTATAAGAGACAAGATAAAAATGAGTCCCAGTAAACGTCCTATGTCAAGGAAAAGGAGAGCAATTGCACTGCTTTAGTATTTACTATTTATATTACAACCGTTTTTTAAAAGCTTTTATTTACCTTTATATATATATATATATATATATATATATATATATATATATATATATATATATATCTATTCAAGGTTTGAATAATCATTCCCCATTTTCATGCAACTTTTCTAATGGAGATTATCAAAGAAAAAATGGACGGATTGATAAGTACATTGACTTTTAAATGTCAAATGTGGAATATTGAAAAGGAGATAGCAACATAGGATTCTGGTAACAATTCACTGAACTTGAATGGTTCTGGTTATTCAGACATACAGCAGCAGCACGCTGCATTAAATACACCTGTGATTTCCTACAAGCAGTATGCAAAACATACGGAAACAGTTGCAGATATCATCGGCCAAACACTTTGTGATTCCTTAGAAGAGGCTGGACGGGAGGAATTAGCTTTAGCCAAAGAAATTGGTGAAGTAGATTCCGACGGAAATGGGTTAATAACCGTTATAGCTGATGGTGCTTGGTCAAAAAGATCGTATAAAGTAAACTACGATGCTTCTTCAGTTGTAGTACCTGACGTTGTAAAATTTATTAAATTAGTACGCCTTTGATGGAGAGGATGTAATTAGGCGAGATGAAGATGAAACGATCAGAAAAATTTTCGACCGAAGAGGATCAGTGGGAAGACGATCCAGAGGAAGACCAAAACTTAGGTATCAAGATAACATAGAGGATGATCTAAAATCCATCGGAGTTAAAGCATGGAGAAAGTTGCCAGAGGCAGGGGCGAATGGAAGATTGTTCTGAAGAAGCCTTTGGCTCATGACGAGCTGAAATGCCACTGATATGATGAAATAACTATCCACGATTTGTGTTTTATTCATCAATTGGATACTTTTCTTATGTAACTGCAACCTATAAATATATTAAAATAATGTATATTCCATTCAGAGAACTTTTTCCTCGCAGTGCGTCGCCTCGAAATACTTACCAGATAAATACATTTACTATTATGATGGTTTCGCAGGTACCAATTTTTTATAGATAAATAAAAATATTTTTTGTTTAATTTTTACTACGCTAATATGTTTTCTCTAACAAATATTAACAAAATATTAATTATATATTAATATTAATATAACAAAATTTAAATTTATTATAAATAAACACCATGGTGTTTTTTTGCAGTCACGTTTCACAAATTTTTATTTAATACTATGTTTAGCTAAGACATATAAATTAAAAATGTGATTAATTCTTTTTAAAACATTATCTACGATAATTAATCTAAAAAAAGTATTCCGACAAAACTAATTTGAATGGAGAATAATGCATTTATTTTAAACAACCCGTGGGCCGGCGCCACTGAATAAACATCCAAACTATTAGGAAGTCACGTAGGGTCTGACATAGCAGTGTAGAAAAGTAAGTGATACGCCCACTTCAAATCGCAGTATGCTATAACCAACTATAACTGCGAAAACAGCCTTAAACTAATATCACACAGTTCCTTGTCTTTTATTTTTTGTAACATAGCACTAACTGTTACATGTTCTTTGGCTTTATATATATATATATATATATATATATATATATATATTATATATATAATATTTTTAATTGCAAGTTTAATTGAATGGTGTAAATCTAAACTTTTTGGATGTCGACGATTTCTCTTGCTGTCGAAATAAATAAAGTAAGCAAGAGAAATCGTCGACATCCAAAAAGTTTAGATTTACACCATTCAATTAAACTTGCAATTAAAAATATTATATATATAATATATATATATAAAGCCAAAGAACATGTAACAGTTAGTGCTATGTTACAAAAAATAAAAGACAAGGAACTGTGTGATATTAGTTTAACAAGTTTGTGGAGAGTGCTGAAACATTTAGGTTTTCGATATAAAAAGACAAATAATAGACAAGTATTGTGTAAACTGCCTAATGTTGTTTTTAAACAGTGGCATTTTTGAAGAAAATACATGAACAATAAAATGTCTGATATTCCGAGGCATGTTGTATTTTTAGAGGAAACTTGGATATTCGCTAAAGGAGATATGTCAAAATCATCCTGGCAAGATAGCACCACAAAATGTTATTCTTCTAGTCGTTAAGGTAATGGTAAACGCTACATTATTAGAGAATTCTCACCATAGGCCATTTCAACAAATTATAGCACTCAGTCGGAGTTTTTTTTTAATTTAACGAGAAATTTCACATTAATCCGTTGCTCATGTTTTTCGTCACACATTGTTATCGACACGAGAAAAAAACACGTTCATTTCTAATCTCTACAGAAAAATACTACTACGGCGACAAAAAATGTGTTTTCGTACTGGAAGAGTAGACACTTTTAGCTATCCAATGCTGCATTCGTTTCCCACTCTTCTCCTCTAGGACGCCTTCTGCGCGCGCAGTCTCATTGTTTAATAGCCAGACCCCGTATATTCAAAACAGCATTAGACGAGGTTCGAGGTAAAATCAAGATTAACGGAACCAGCATAGACGGCATCAGATATGCTGATGATACCGTCCCAATAGTAAGCAACGCACAAAAACTACAAAATATAATAAATGCGGTAGTTCGTCATAGCGAAATGTTCGGTTTACATCTAAATGTATCCAAAACTAAAATTCTAGACTTTTCTAGAATTTTACAAACGTACATTTGTATGCCAAATGACAAATAATAGAACAGGTAACTTCCATAAAAAAAATTCTATGGAGAATCGAACAAGCGAGAAAACATTCATGACCATGAAAACATTTTTTACAAGATCAGACCTTAGTCTAGAGCTCAGAATTCGAATGATCAGATGTTACGTTTTCTCTCTTTTGCTGTATGGCTATGAAAGATTTTTTTAAAATGTATATATACAGAAGAATGCTGAGAATTCCAAGGATACAAAAAGTTACCAAGTAAATAAAACTAATTACTTAGCATAATTAAAGAGAGAGAAATACAATACTTAGGTCATGTGTTAAGGCTGTTTTCGCAGTTATAGTTGGTTATAGCATACTGCGATTTGAAGTGGGCGTATCACTTACTTTTCTACACTGCTATGTCAGACCCTACGTGACTTCCTAATAGTTTGGATGTTTATTCAGTGGCGCCGGCCCACGGGTTGTTTAAAATAAATGCATTATTCTCCATTCAAATTAGTTTTGTCGGAATACTTTTTTTTAGATTAATTATCGTAGATAATGTTTTAAAAAGAATTAATCACATTTTTAATTTATATGTCTTAGCTAAACATAGTATTAAATAAAAATTTGTGAAACGTGACTGCAAAAAAAACACCATGGTGTTTATTTATAATAAATTTAAATTTTGTTATATTAATATTAATATATAATTAATATTTTGTTAATATTTGTTAGAGAAAACATATTAGCGTAGTAAAAATTAAACAAAAAATATTTTTATTTATCTATAAAAAATTGGTACCTGCGAAACCATCATAATAGTAAATGTATTTATCTGGTAAGTATTTCGAGGCGACGCACTGCGAGGAAAAAGTTCTCTGAATGGAATATACATTATTTTAATATATTTTATAGGTTGCAGTTACATAAGAAAAGTATCCAATTGATGAATAAAACACAAATCGTGGATAGTTATTTCATCATATCAGTGGCATTTCAGCTCGTCATGAGCCAAAGGCTTCTTCAGAACAATCTTCCATTCGCCCCTGCCTCTGGCAACTTTCTCCATGCTTTAACTCCGATGGATTTTAGATCATCCTCTATGTTATCTTGATACCTAAGTTTTGGTCTTCCTCTGGATCGTCTTCCCACTGATCCTCTTCGGTCGAAAATTTTTCTGATCGTTTCATCTTCATCTCGCCTAATTACATCCTCTCCAACAAAGGCGTACTAATTTAATAAATTTTACAACGTCAGGTACTACAACTGAAGAAGCATCGTAGTTTACTTTATACGATCTTTTTGACCAAGCACCATCAGCTATAACGGTTATTAACCCATTTCCGTCGGAATCTACTTCACCAATTTCTTTGGCTAAAGCTAATTCCTCCCGTCCAGCCTCTTCTAAGGAATCACAAAGTGTTTGGCCGATGATATCTGCAACTGTTTCCGTATGTTTTGCATACTGCTTGTAGGAAATCACAGGTGTATTTAATGCAGCGTGCTGCTGCTGTATGTCTGAATAACCAGAACCATTCAAGTTCAGTGAATTGTTACCAGAATCCTATGTTGCTATCTCCTTTTCAATATTCCACATTTGACATTTAAAAGTCAATGTACTTATCAATCCGTCCATTTTTTCTTTGATAATCTCCATTAGAAAAGTTGCATGAAAATGGGGAATGATTATTCAAACCTTGAATAGATATATATATATATATATATATAATATATATATATATATATATATATATATATATATATATATATATATATAAAGGTAAATAAAAGCTTTTAAAAACGGTTGTAATATAAATAGTAAATACTAAAGCAGTGCAATTGCTCTCCTTTTCCTTGACATAGGACGTTTACTGGGACTCATTTTTATCTTGTCTCTTATAACTTGTATCACTAATCTAATGTAATACTTAAAAATACGCGTAAACTAAAGAACTTTTAACTTATACCACTAAACTAATAATATATTACTTAACATACACGTAAACTAAATAATTTTAATGTTTTCAAAATAAATAAGAATACTGTAAACTGTAAAAACTAAGCAAGTTGATAAAGAAAATACAAGAATGAAAGAACTAAAATGGATTCTCATTCAAGCGAACTACAGTCTGTCCCAAACTCTTTTTTCAGTGCGTCACTAATTTTAACGTCATATAGGATTTTAAGAATGTCGAGAATTATTGCATGACATTTTAGTTAAATCTGACAGTTGCAGGATCGTAATCAGCTAAACGTGAAAAGGTTATTTATTTATACATTCCATGGAAAGTGCTTAATTAGCTAAGATTTGTTTATGGATTTATTATTATTTATTACAAACACTAGAGAATTGGAAGGTTTGTTTATTTAAAATAACGCTTCCTCCTAGAATCTTTTAAGAGTTGACTGCAAGGTAAAAAAATTACTGACAATTGCAAGGCATCAAAGTAAACATTCTTGTGATAAAATAATATCGATTTAAATCAGTCATATTTGGATAAATAATTTTCTGATAAGTTCGTGTGGCAGCCAATAGTTTAATTTTGTGAAGAGTTGTCATTAAATAGTGGAAATAGTTTAAATAGTGAAGCAGTTGATTTTTAAGTTATTCTACCAGATTTGGTGTGCAAATGAAAGAAGGTTATAAAGTTTAGTTAAAAAAAACAATATAAATAGTTTAAATAGTAAACCAGTTGATTTTTGAGTTAATCTACCAGTTCCGATATCCAGATGAAATCGTGCTAATGAAGTTTAGTTAAAAAACAAGATACCGAATGTAAGTTTACCTTCTTTTTTATGAATAACAAAAATGAATATTATATTTTAAACAATCTATAATCCCATTCAGAATCTGATTCTTGAAAATCAATGATTACACTAGATATGTGGCTGGTATCAATTATATCCTACATTTCAAGAAAATGTTTTATATAAGAACCGTTTTAATACATATAAATATCCATAAAGGCATTAGTTTAAGATATTTCCTCAATCTTATTCCGGAATTCACAATCTGACTCGCGAACGACAGAAACTGATAATAAAGATGTCTCAGCCTCTTTTTCTAATTGAAACTAATTTAATAATTTTAATTATTAGTCTTTTTTCATTCTCGGTATATCTCGGAATATTTAAAATATTTTTATGACAATAAACACAAAATTTAATTTTCACTGTAGTTAAAATGTCTGAAAATACTAACCTGGAATAGCAATTATCATTTTATCAGTTGACATTGTGAAAGTACTGTCACTGTCATTATCAAGATCATCTGTGTCAAATTATATTTATATGCATAATTGATTGGATATCTATTTAGCGTATTCTAAACTTCAACCAATTATACGTTCGTAAGTAGAATTCACTTTAATATGCGAATACCCGTGAACGATACCTAATTTTCTAAGTTCTATGTATAATAATCAGAGACTCACGTTTTTTTCTGTCACTTCTAGCTTAATGCGTTAGAGAGAATTCGAACAACTATGACGCACTGAAAGAAGGGTTTGGGACGAACTGTAACTGACCGTACCCATAGAGAAATAAAAATAAGACCGTACCGTACGCTCATGTGATTTGACGTCACTAATGCGATAACGATCAAGCTCAGCGACAATGATGAGGAACACGTTTCACTATTAGATTTCAGTATTTTTTAGCAATTTTCTTCAAAGTTTGAATACGCTTTTCTCGATTATTACTGGTCACAGAAAGGTGAAAAAAGAATCAACGATTACAGAAAAAAAAACTCTTTCAACTGATGGGCGTGAAAAGTTTGGTTATAATAGAACGTTAAACAGTATAATCCAATTTTTCAACAGAAAATTCAAAAAAATAAAAAAGTAAAACCATCAGTTTAAAGGCAACATAATTTCGTATAATATGTCCAAATTTCGAGACATTTCGTCGGTAAATAACAGAGAAAAAATTTTGGTGCACCGATAAAACAGCCTTAACAAGTTTGTGGAGAGTGCTGAAACATTTAGGTTTTCGATATAAAAAGACAAATAATAGACAAGTATTGTGTAAACTGCCTAATGTTGTTTTAAAACGGTGGCATTTTTTAAGAAAATACATGAACAATAAAATGTCTGATAGTCCGAGGCAAGTTGTATTTTTAGAGAAAACTTGGATATTCGCTAAAGGAAATATGTCAAAATCATCCTGGCAAGATAGCACCACGAAATGTTATTCTTCTAGTCGTTAAGGTAATGGTAAACGCTACATTATATAGCATGCTGGAAATGATGAGGGTTTTATTCCTGACGCTAGTTTAATTTTTTTGTCCAAAAAGAATACAGGTGATTACAAGTTGTGGTTGACAGAAAAAAACATGCATCCATACCAACAGATGATGCTAGCGTTCTTAGTTTATGAAAAGAATCTCTAGAACAAATAAAGGCAGAACCATGGCAAAATTGTATTAGACATACGGAAGACATAATCGTTCAGTCTTTTCAAACCGAGCGAGTTATAGCCTCTAATTATTCGGATAGACAATTCAGATAGTGAAACATCAGACAGTGAATAGGACAAATCATTTGCTAAAAAGAAGTAACAAAAAAGTGTTTCGGGAATTCAATTCGGACTTTGTGGTGTGTTTTAGTTAAACGATAAAGTACCTTCTGTCTAATTATTGGACTGCATACTCTCAATAGCTTTGGTATTAATTACTGGACTACACGTGTTTAAACATTTTGTTTTGCTAAAAACTCGGAAGTGATTTAGTGCCAATTTGTTTCAAGGTTATATTTAATACAGTGTCTGCAGAAAGTAAAATTTGGACATACCAGTTGACAAGTCTTTTCCAATTTAACTGCATGCGAAACCATTCGCATAATTTTCACTCTACGTAAAATAGAGACTTATAGAGACCTTGATAAACATTTGATGTCGACAAATAATTTCGAGTATTCGAAATATTCCGTCCCACTTTTTTATCACGCCCTGTATATACATTTTATTTGAATTTGATACAGTAAAATCCAATATTATTACTGAACATAAAATACAGGAAATTAAATATTTTTACTTTTTAAGCGATCGGAATTAAAAATTACCGCCGCAGTGTTTGAGGCCCACTGATCATATCTTAATTCCATATCGGCCGTCATAGGGTAAAAGAAGTATATTGACAAATTATTAATAACAACTGAAAAAAGCTAAAAAAGCTCATACCATAACACCTATCGTAATGACCATTATAGATATCACAATAGATGAAGTCGAACAAGTATGATTTGTCCCTTAGATTTTATCACATTCGCTTCCACCTATCTCCAAAAGGCGTTTGCCAAAAATAACCTACACAAACTAAAATGTTTTTTAAAAATTCAAATATTTTTCCTGAGCTCCATTTTGATAAAAAAAATTTTTAGGTATTAAAATGTTTGTTCATATTTTTTAAAACAAAAGATTGCTTAAGAGTTTTTTTCGAAAAAACACACTTTTTACCCCGCATAAGGGACCCCTGGGATCACCTAGGAACTAAAAATTTAGCTAAAGGGTTTTTTTTAATTTGTAGGTACTTTCAAATGCTTTACCCAAACAAGAATCCAACCGAGTGCAGATTTTACCACCTTATCCAGCTTAGCTTTATAGACAATTTTGTAAAAAACTTTAATATAAATTAAATTTTCAAAAATTCGAATTTATCTGCGATATAAACCAAATGAAGCAAGTAATAAACACATTTTCAAACCAAACATTTTTTATGTTATCACATGAAAATAATTTTATTGGTTTGTTTTTAATTTAATAATCTATTTACTTTCGCATTAAGATTAAGTTAAAGGTCAAAATTCGGCATAATATTTGTTGAATTAAAAACAGTTTTGAATTGTTTCCAAATCAGCAAATAAAAAAGTTTGAGTACTTTTTATTTATTATAAATAAAAAATATATTGTCGACGGTATTAGAGGATGTAGATTTACATTAAAACGATAAAATTACAGATATATAAGAATATAATGTATTAAACAATTAATACTATTACTCCAGTCGTCAGAGAGGAAAATGCCACCGAACCTCTAAAAACCATACGAACAATCTGAATTTTGAGAGAGAGAGAGAGAGAGAGAGAGAGAGAGAGAGAGAGAGAGAGAGAGAGAGAGAGAGAGAGAGAGAGAGAAAGAGAGAAAGAGAGAGAGAGAGAGAGAAAGAGAGAGAGAGAAAGAGAGAGAGAGAAAGAGAGAGAGAAATAGAGAGAGTTTGGAATTGATCTTGACTCCTACATTTCAAAAGACGATCAGGTAGAAAAATTTTAAGGTATAAGTGATAAATAAATTGTGGAACAAGTGCAAAATGTGGAAATGGATGTTGATGAAGAAAATGAAGAAGAACATGGTGTTGATTGTCCTACAATCCAATAAGCAATGAAAGCTGCTGAGATCATTTCCAGGTTTTACTAGTTCAGGGAGTACCAAAGGAGCAGCGCAGATTATTAAGAACTACAGAAAAATTTAATTTTTCGGAAAGGGTTGTGCAGATGAAAATAACTGACTTTTTCAGCATTAGAGAACTTTTTTTTAAAAAATGTAGTTTCATATACAGGGTGTGTCCCATAATTAATTGGACATTTTAAACTTATTTAAACTTTATATAGATGAAACATTATAAAACTGGAACAATAAATGTGGACAGATTTAAGTAAAAATTGATGACAACCAAGTTTATAGCTTTTTGTTTGCCGATGATCAAATAAGTACTAATAAAGTCAAAGATAAGTTACATTTAAAATGCAGAAATGAAATATTTATTTCTTCTATCGATGTTATCTCAGACATATTATTTGTGATAAAAAAATAGCTACATGTAGCTCCAATGCCTTTTATATGTCATTAAAAGAAGCTGAAAGAAAACTAATTAACAGAAAAATGATCATTTACTTACCAGGACTAGGATCGATCGCAGCCAACAAATCCAAATGGTTCCTCAACACCGACAACTTCCCGGGATCCCCAGTTCTCTGTAAAGCAATCACCAACTCCTGCACAGATTGAGCAAAGCTCTGAGGAGTCTGAAGTTTGTCGATAATGCTCTGCATATGCGATTTATGTGCAGTGTCTCCATATAATAGAGCCGACCATTGGTCCGGGGCAATTCTCAATCCTGCCTCGGTTGCTATTTGAACGATCTGGGCGTCGTGTTCTCGGCGGAGGGCGTCGTACGTTCGGAATTCTTCTTTGAGTTGCATCAGTGAGGAATCGCCTTCTCTTTTCGAAACCTATTACGAAAGAGGAAAAAATTCATAAAAATTGAGGATACTAATCACAGACTACAACAAAAAATATAGTGTTCAGATTCAATTCTGGAGGAGGTTAGGATCGACACAGGGTTGTAAAGACAGGATGATGATAATGAGGCACTCTGCCAAAACAGCTCTAGTGATAATAAATTAAAATTAGATTTGTGGAAGTATTGAACAAACATTGTTTGTGTTCAGCGTTTGAATTTTTCAGCTGAATAAGACTTCACCTTCTACTCCAAAAAACAAACACAGGTCTTAGTTTATACCTAGGTCTATATAATGATGAAGTATAAATATGACAACAATATTGTGGAAAATCTAACAATGTCATATTTATAAATGAAATTTTGGATTAATTCCTAAAAATGCATACCTAACATTTGCTTTAGCTGTATTATCTTTTTTCATACTCATATTTACTTCGAATTTAGATAAAACGTATACATTAATTGCAAATATGACGCCATAAAAATGGAATAGATTACATTCTCATTAGCCTAATTAGCGATCATATCGATATTCACACAAAAAGGTTTCTCAATGTTAACGTACATTTAAATAAAACATTCAAAATAAATGTAAATTGTTTAGTGGATTTTATGAGGAACACCCAGAAGTGTCCGACTTGAAAGATAGATGGAGACTATTCTTCTTCTTCTTCTTCTGGTAGCACTACAACCCGGGGGGGTCTTGGCTGACTGCACAACCTGCTTCCATCTCGAACGGTCGTCCATGATGTGTAAGTCAGTGGGTAGCCCCATTGTTCTCAAATCTGACCATATATTATCTCTCCATCGCATTCGTGAACGTCCTAAGGGCCTTTTCCCTGTCGGGACTTCTTCCCAGATTAACTTGGTAAGGCGGTTATTAGGGAGCCTATGAACATGGCCAGCCCATCTTAGACGTTGGGATTTAATCTCTTGGACTACGTCGCTAGCACTATACATTTGTTTGACCTCAGCATTTGTTCTCATTCGGTATTGGTTAGTATTCGGATCGTGATAGGGACCGAAGATCTTTCTGAGGATTTTTCTCTCAAAGCATCTGAGTTTACTTTCCATTGCTTTTGTCAGCGTCCACGTCTCACACCCATACATGAGCACCGGTCTAATTACTGTTTTATATATCCTGATTTTTTATGTTCGTGTTAGGCTCTTGGATTTAATAGTGTTGTGGAGGCTATACATACATCTGTTTGCTGCCTGAATTCTCCCTTTTATCTCTTCCGTGATATCGTTATCTGTGGTGATAGTCGCTCCGAGATATTTAAAACTCTCCACTCTTTCAAAGTTATAGGGGTCTATTGTTACATTTTGTCCTATTCTATCTCGTCTCTTTTGTCTGTTAATGCACATATATTTGGTTTTCTCTTCATTGACCCTTAGACCGGTATTTTTTGCCTCTCTCTCTAATTTATTGAAGGTTTCTTTTGCATTGGTGACGGTATTTCCTACAATGTCAATGTCATCCGCGTATGCTAGTAGTAATTTTGGTCCATTTACTGTCAGTAGTTCTGTTCTAATTTGTGCGGTTCTTACTACTTTTTCCAGGATTATATTAAAAAGAAGAGGTGACAGCGCGTCTCCTTGTTTCAGTCCACTGTTTATTTCAAACGACTCTGAGAGCTTGTTACCTATCCGCACTCTAGATCTACAGCCATTTACACAAACTTTAACGAGCTGGATAAGTTTTTTTGGAACTGAAAGTTCTGCCATTGCATTCCACATCAGATCCCTTTTAATGCTGTCGTATGCTTGTCGGAAATCTATGAAGAGATTATGAATGGTTCTATTGAATTCCCATCCTTTTTCAAGCAGCTGCCTGAGAGTAAAAATCTGATCTATGGTCGATCTATTTTTTCTGAATCCGGCTTGGTATTCCCCTATGAAATTTTCTACAAAAGGTGTTAGTCTACTTAATAGGATGTTCGATAAGATTTTGTACGCCGTATTAAGTAGGGAGATGCCTCTATAGTTAGAGCACTTGGTTTTGTCTCCCTTTTTATGGATAGGAATTATTACACTTTCGTGCCATTTTGTTGGTATTTTCTCTTCGTTCCATATAAGTGTTATTAGTTTGTGTAATTGTCTATGTAAAGTTTCTCCTCAATACTTAAGAAATTTGGCTGGTATATTGTCAGAGCCTGGAGCTTTTGCGTTCTTCAATTTATTGATTTAAGTGACGGTGGTGTTATCCATGGTTTTTTATATTTTTCCTTTTGTTTAATTTTTATTGTTAGTATTGTTTATATAATTTTGTAGTTTTGTAATAAATCATAATGATCATAATGCTTTCATGTATTTCCAAATTGTGTATAGACTGGACCATTTTAAATGCTCACACCTGATTGTATGAACTGTCACGCACGTAGACGCTGGAGAAACTAACATAAACTAAAAAAAATATTTACTTCAATTTATATTGCCCATTTTCTAATGATATGTTAGCTTTTCCAAATGAAATAAGCTTTTGTGCAATCAATTGAATGCAATAGTTCAAGTTCAAGTTCTGAATCAAGTCTGCTCGATAAAGGCCAACAATTAGCATTGTTCGAAGTTAAAAAAAGACTAGAGAGTTTAATTTAAGACGCACAAAATCCTATCATCTTTAGAATGCACAATAAACTATTCACGTACCTATAGATAGTTATTTTTAGTGTATGAACGTGTTAATGATAAACATTTAAATTAAATTTAAAGAATACGTTAAAACTTGGCAAAGTCCACCTACAAACAACTTTTCACCTCATCTATCGTATCGCCCGGGGTCACGATTACTCCTCTATTAATAGGTACTTACATGATGATATGATGACACTTTCTTTTTTATTATTAATTTGATTCTAAGTAAATAAATTACAGACAGGTACATCAGAACAAGAATTCATGTTTTTAACAATGAATCATCAAGTTTTTTCTGTGTTTGCAAACAGTTTAAACACTGATAACTTCTCTTCACAGTAAAACATTTCTTGTGACAACTTATTTAAAACAGTTTAACTGCTATTAAGAGCTGAATAAAGAGATTCTATGAAAATATAAAAAAAAAAAGAATTAGGTAAGGGAGGTAAAAACATGCAAGTTAAGAATGCAGTACATCAAGAATTGCATTACGACGTTGCCGCTTTATTCAAAAAATGTAGAAACGCCAGGATTGCTAAAGGTGGTTTCTCTGAACCGGAGAGTTGGAGTTCTCTTTCCCCAGTACATGTATCTTATTATGGAAACACGAAAAACAGTAATCTCCTTTTAAGGAGGGTAAGAAAACAATAAAGGCTAAGATTTTGATGATGATGATGATAAAATGCTGATAAAAAAGAATATAAAGGAAAAAAATTAAATAATTAAAAAAATACCTTAAAAGGAGTAACCAATTAGAAGAATTAGAAGAATCACAGTGTTTAATTGGGGCGGAAAAGCGCCAAAAAATATCGGAAAAAATAATGTAATAACTGTAATAATGTAATAAACTATTAAATAGTAAATAAAGGCATTTTATCAATTCAAGAAATCAAACAAAAGCAAGAAATACAAACGAAAATTGGATATATTTCTGCTCACAATTGTCTAATATTGGCTAGAGTAAACAATTGGTACAACGAACACACACTAAATAAAATTTTTAATCAAAAAGTACATAAGAAAGCCCTGGAATTAGTATTTCCACCACCAGAGAAAACCCAGTTCTGCTCGATTACATATACAAGCAAGATATCAAGATAAACACATAAAAAAGAAAGGAATAACGCTAGGTTTTATAACAAGCAAGAACTTGGGCAAATATATTAAGAACAACAAGAGCCGAAAGAAAAGCAATTACACAGCGCTGTATACAAACTTAAATGTTGGGACTGTCCAAAAACTTACATCGGTCAAACTGGTAGAACTTTTATCAAACGTAAATCAGAACATAAAAGAGCTTTCAATAATAGAAAAACAGATTCTACATACGCACTTCACCTTCTAAGACCATAATTATTCTTTTAATGACAAATTTCAAATTCTTCATATTCAAAATAAAGGCCTTAAGCTATCAATTCTCCTGTCCCTCCGTACTCTATTAAAGACTAACTACCCCCCCCTCCCCCCCCATTATCCTCATGCCGCCGCGGCCCCCCCCCCCCCCCCCCCCCCCCCCCCCCCCCCCCCCCCCCCCCCCCCCCCCCCCCCCCCCCCCCCCCCCGCCCCCCCCCCACAATCCATGGAAATCACCAGTGTGTGTAAGAAAATATAAGCCGACATTGCTTCGAGTGACTAGTACTGAACCACTAGCTTTACGTGGGATGAATCGTACAACATGCCACGACTGTGAGTGTCATGTTGTACTCTATTAGTTCTTCTCTCTCCATCCTCTAACTGTGTATCTCGAATGTTGCAAAAGGATGCATCTCGTAATAGTGCTTGTATAAATACAGTGCCCTAATTCTTACAGGATCAATGCTTTGACTTGCTGTTTCAACGTTAGCTGTTCTTGGTTAATGTCAATCAAATATTGCGCCTACTGACATTTAAAGATCTATCTGTGCGATACACAGTGACCTTGGTTTTCTGCTCGGTTGTTCCATGTCTATTTGTTTTCTGGTCTATTCTCCTTTGTATGATACGCTAGCATGCATCGCTTCATTGTACCTTTGGACGTAACTTGTGAGTACGACGTATAATCTCTTTCTTTAGTGTCCAGTATGTTATCTAGCATGGTCTATGAAGTGTCATCAATCTATTGGGTTAGTTAGTATTAATATGTCGTGTCTATATGATTATATTAGATAGAATTTACTTATCTTATATATACTCGCGGTTAGGAGTAGTTTGTAGGAGAGTCTTTAGATGTACATATGAAGCTAATGAACATTGCAGTGTCTGGATAGTTTTTTTCTATATTTGCTCGGCGTCCCCATCGATATATTGTTATTGGTTGATAGATACTTAAAGCTGTCTCCGTAGAATGGACTTCTATCAGCATACGTCGTATTTACTTGATTTGTCTTCAAAGTGCCATGTTGGTTATTTTGTATTGCATTCATGGAGTCAGTTTCTACTTCTATGCTCTAGTCAACAATGTTGGCTATTGTTATAGTCATATGTATAATGTTCATTCTTCTAGATTGCTTATGCCTTACGCTACAATGCAGTGACCTAGCCTCCTCGCATATATGTTTTGTTTAGGACTCTCTTGCCTAAATGTTTCATGTGTTTATCTTCATCCTGGTGTATGTTTTCTCTGCATTTTTTGTCGCATTATTTACGCAATCCAAGAGCACGATTGTCGCGTTAGAAAATGCTTAGAATGGGCCTGCAGGGTATTTCTCTTCAATGAACATACGCTTCCTTCTAGTCATTATTTCTATTTTTTTGGCGTCAGACTCTATAATAATTCGGATGTTTTAGATTTGTTTGGCATTTCAGGGAAGTCCTCGTGAGCTCGACATTTAATAGTATGTTGTTTGTGTAGGTATTTGCGTCATCATCTAGAGATCGCGAGCGCCAGAGGTAGTGGGAATGCATGGAGTGTTTTCTTCAATTTACCTTAACCTATTGAGTTCAGTGGTGTCGTTATATTGCCTATAGTGAGAAAGTACTACTATGTACGATTTGGCTCAATAAGCAAAATTCTTCATGGTTTGCGTGCTAACGAAAGTCTTCTATTCTGTTGCTTATGCCGAAGCAACACCCATGTCCCCCCCCCCCTTCTCGGTGTCTTTTTATTCTGTGTATCTGTTTAGTTTGTAGATCCTGTACCTAGATGTGTAATATAATAGCGTGGTAGTCAATATTTAATTGTAACTTATGATCTATGACTATCTGATATGTGAGTTTCTGCGATGGTTTCAGTAGCACATCTTGGTATCGTGTTTCATAAGAGTTATATGTGTGATCTGATAAACAGTGCTGAGGTTCGCGTTACTTTGTACTTATTGCTCTACGCTGCTGCGGTATATAATTCATGCCATAGAGTAGTTATAGCTATTAGTGTTCTAGTCCTTTGGTTTGCCGTGTGAGCGTATAGTGTGCAAAGATGCACTACTTAGTCGCTGCTCGTTCGCGCAATCCATTCTTCTCTTTTATTTCTTCTATCTTGTATAGGGCTAAGAAAGTTGTCGTAGGTCTGTTTCTCGCTTTTTGAGCTCTATACACTGTTTGCTTTTGCTTATTCATGCAACAGAGAAATTCTCGTTAAATGTAGTACTAGTTGTATGATTCTCGGAAATAACTTGATCATCAATGTGTGTTAGCAGAACTGCGTAAGACGGATTCAGCATCCTTGTTATGTTCTCTTAGGTGTATTATAGTCTCAAGCATAAGAATTACATCGTAGTATCTAATCTTGTAGCTCGAAATAGCGACTTTGTATTACAGTAGCTATCTGTAGCGTTCAGAAGTATATATGTGCTTGTGCCTCTTCGGAAGTTCCTGTCCACATGCCGCGTGTATTTCTCTTATTAGTGAGACATTACTAGGCCACCTCGTTTCTAGTTTACTGATTGTTCGGTGATAGATGTCCGGATGTTTGTTGTTAGTAGATTTTATGAATCATACTGTTCTAAACTACTGTTACATAGTCTCAACTATCTGTATTGATCATGTTTTCTACGATATGTAAACTCATGCTATCTTAGAATATGAGTGATTCTGCAACTGGTATAGTAGTTAATTTACATTGATGTGTACAATACAATAAAGATGCTGATAGTTGCTCATAACGTCATTCACAGTTATGCTAGTACATATATACTCACACTAAGCGTATTAAATGCACTGAAGTGTCAATAATCTCCTCTTAATTCATAGTAATTAGCTATCTAAAAATCATATAACATGTCTTGTCAAATATAGTGGATGATCATATACTCGTTTAAATGACTGCACTATAAATCATTTTTAAATGGAATCATAACTAACATAATATGTTGAGTGTTTTTTCTCTTGTGACGGTAAAAGACGACATAATACTACTGTTTCATCTCTTGTAGTATGAGTAGACGATTTGTCGCTCTAATTAGTGAAATTGTGAAACTGAAGAGCCAATTGATATATACCGTGTACTAAATTAGCCAACCTCCTCTTACTTAAGTGGCTGTTAGTGTTCTCTACTTGTTGATTCATAAGATAATAGTTACCCTTAATGTGATAGCTGTCTTCATAGTTGAGTTAATCGTAAGCGACCCCCCCCCCCCCCCCCCCCCCCCCCCCCCCCCACCCCCCCCCGCCCCCCCCTGTCTGGTAAGCACACTATCTTCGAATTGATCTTGTGACTGTATGACACTAGCATGTACTCCAAGCTTTCTACGGTTTTTTTTTTAGTTTCTTGACAAGTTGGGGCATATGTTCTATTCTGGTCATTTCTTAATTAAGGGTTAATATGCGCGTACAATTGTAGTAAACTTGTTAATGTATTCATCTCATTAATGCATAGTTATAACTATTTACTATGGGGTTTGGTGCCGTACAGTGTAGCTGCAACCGTACGCACATATTCTCAGTAGTCAAGAGAGATTGACTCATGGTATTGTTGGAAATATGATCGCGAATTGTAGATAGTGACGTGGTTCTATCTACTGTACTATAAAAATAAAAATGTCTATCTCACTGTTGACCATCGAAGTTGTATGAATGAGCAGCCCGTAGGATATTAATTGTTTTAATGATGTTCAGCTTCAGTGTTGTTTTAACAATAATGTATCTTAACTGTATTTTTGCTGTATATTGTTCTAGTTGTTGTTGTTTATTTGTGTTAAGTGCACATAGATGCAGGAGGTTTTGTGATTGGCTAGAGAATGATTGTTTCTTTGTAAAGGACTGGTCGTTACCCCAACTGCAATCCAATTCGATTATTTACTAGAAAATCGACTTTGTGGGCGCACAATATCTCGCCTGTGCTGCGTCACGTTGCAGCTTGTCCTACGGGCATGTCGATTTAATCTAGGTTCATCATCCTATCCAATGACCATAGGCGTTATGTCCTGTCTAAATGTGAATATGATTAGTAATATTAACTCTCATTAATAAGGTGGGGGGTAATGTGCGCAAAAAGGATGTTGTGCGAAGTACAATAGCTAGCGTATTATGGATTATATACAGCTCTGAGTCGTATTTAACGACGATCGATACAAAGAGAAAGTAATAAGAAATAATAGAAAATATCTATTTCGCGATTGAGACAATACATTGATAACGTAGTGTAGTCAGTTCTATTGTTTGTTTTAAAATTGTGTCTTTAGCGATTCAGAGCTAGTAATGTAACAGGACCAGATAGAAGATAGTCTCTCACGCTCCATGCCCTAGTGCCTCTCCCCCGTCTCCCTCCCCTCACATACAATTTACTAGAATTTTCCAATATATATGACAGGATGACTGACGTAAGTAATCATCAGTGTGTGTGGTGTTATAGTAAATAGAAGCAGATACATAGATTCTGCAGTGCCTGATACAGTATAAATTGCCTGAATGACGCTAACCAAATTTATACGTTTAGTGTGAATAGCACCTCACGACGACTAAATAATGTTCGATCTAGGAAGTAGTTGACAATACTACACTTTATCTTTCAGCGAGTTTGTTGTCTACGTTGCTGATTGAAAGTATATTAGTACTAGCTAGGATGGCACTGTCTAATATAATAAATGAAGGTGAGACTAGCGCTTAGTTGCTGCTTTAGACAATAAAAGAGAAAAAGAAGTCCACAAATAAAGATACTTACTTACGACCCTGGCTCTCCAACCAAAACAAGAGTGGCCGTTCGCAAATATTTCGGTTTGTTTCCTTATCTCCAGCCCAATAATTGCTCAGTCCCTACTTTCAGTCCTTTATAAACTATTATATATTGTTACAAGTGACACACAATGTGGTAGTGACACCCAAATTAAATCGTTATATTTTTAAAAAATACCTAAATATACAGGACGTTCCATTTAAAAAACACAACTTTGGTTAATTCTGTTGTTTTGACTGACCCTGTATAGTCGAAAATAATTTTAAATTATTTACGTCTTTGACATACATCAACTTTATTTAAAACACCGTGTTTACAAAAAATGTTAGCAGACATAAATGTCTGCAAATATTGACAACACTGAATCCCTTAACTTCCTTTGAATTGCCGCTAATGTTTTGTATTGATTACGCCGAACACAAAACTATGATTGTTTTTTATTTTTTAGTGTGTAATTTTAGGTCACACGTCGTATCTATCTGATCGTTAAAAATAACTTTCTAAAATGATGTTTCTGCCAATTAAAATAGACAATTCGACTGAAATTTAATAATTACGTCTGACAAGAAAGATTAAAAATAAAACAAAAACAGGTAACACGATGTTTTTAGTCGGCTAAAAAGATATCAATCATTTAAAAAATGCCGTAATCATCGTCACGTGTAGGAGTGCAATCGTGATCAATAAAACTATTAATACTGCCGGTGATGGAGTGTTCAAAGAATGTATTTGATGTAATATTAATGCAAATATTAGGGATATCTACCACAAATGTGATTTTACCTTGATAATGTTCTCAGTATATTATCTTTCTTTTCAAAATATAAAGCAAATTATGTAATAAAAGGTCATGATAGACTATATTCTATCGAATAGAGAGTTACAGCCCTCTCAAATCTTGGATGTAAAAGCACTAACATCAATAGAAGTAGGAAGCTAAAATAAATTGGTATTATATGAAAAATCCGAATGAAAACACATGTATATGATAACAAAACACCAGAATACACCACCAAGATAAAAGTCGAAAGCTTAAACAGACCATTCAGCCCAACGCAAAGATCCCTAGCTCGCAAATATTTAATAGAAAATAAACTGCAGGAAATTGCACGAAAATTACCCCTGTTAAAATACACGATTCTTCATCATTATCTACTTTTTGTTAGGGCAAATAATTTTCCTTTCTGTATATATACAGGGTGAGTCATGAGGAACTTTACATACTTCTACCATATGTAGAGTCCCTCAGGGAGCATATCATGTGGCCACTAAAAAATGTCAACTCCTCTTCTTTATTAATTAACAGGGTGATTTGTGTAATTGACCATTTATTTCATTTTACTGTAGTGTTTATACGGCTCATTTGATTTTTTTAATTTTTGCATGATACAGTACACTACTATCAAGCATTCGACTGGTATTAGCTAAACTAAAAAATTCCAGGACTGGCTTTGGAAAAATTAATTTAGGGATTTGTATTAAATATTACACCCTGTATATATATTTTTTAAAATGCAATAAGTGATTTTCAAACTACATAAATAGCCAATGAAAACGACATATGCGACAATGTTGTCGCACTTTTATTAAATTTTTAGTGAACGATCAAATCTTACCAAAAATAGAACAACCATAATGAAGTATCAAATTATAAGGTAATTAATTTAAACAAATGTTATAAATTTCAAACATTTTAATTGAAATGATAAACTGAGTCACTGCACAACAAAAAACAGTGACTACTAACAATAACGAAGAACAATTAAAAAAAAAACTAAAAATATGTACATAGTTATGATAAACCCATAAATTAGAACTGGAAAAGATACAATAATGGTAACAAAATAAAAATAATTCAAAATAGATTTTCGAAATGGAACCCTGCAGCCTGTACACATTTTTGTTGCCGAATTGTTAATTGACGTATTGAATTACGGATACTCTGGGGATCGTTTCTAATAGTATTACAACAATGTATAATTCTATCAATTAATTGTTGTCGGTTATTAATATTCACTGCGTAAACTAGTTGCTTCAATCGTCCCCAAATATGGTAATCAACGGGATTGAAATCAGGGGATCTTGAAAGCCACGAAATAGGACCGACACGTCCTATCCACCTGTTGCCATAAACATTATTGAGATGTTGTCTCACTGCCAGTAAAAAGTGTGGGGGTGTCCCATCATGCTGAAAATACATCCCTCGGATAGCAACGTTCGCGTTGGCAAGCAAATTCGGCAAAATATTTTGTAGAAAGTTCAAATAGACCTGCCCTGTTAAAGAACCATGAAAAAAGTGAGGACCTACTAATTGGTTATTTATGACACCAATCCACACGTTAACCGAAAACCTTAACTGAGAACGACGTTCTCGAATAGCATGGGGATTTTCTTCTGCCCACACATGTGAATTTCGTGAATTATTTATCCCGTCTCTGGTAAATTGGGCTTCATCTGTAAGCTTCATCTGTAAGCATTTCCGAAGTGGAAGTCCAAACGTCAAAGCGTTAAGTCACTACAAGGCGTTGTTCAGTACTGACACTTTCACGCATGACGGTATCTTTTTTGGAAATGAGTAGACCAACTGTTTTCTTCGCCAAGTTCATCAATGACATTGAGCAATTTCGTGTCACAATAGTTCACACGATCAACAAATAATTTCTTCATCCAACATTTTTTCTTCTTTTTTTCAAATGATAAGGATAACAAGCACAATGCTGCCATTTTCCTCCTCCTAATTATATTTTGCATAGTGTCTACTCGATACATTTTTTGGTTAAGCGATGTCGTAAAAACAAACTAAAACTGAAGTTGGAGCGCTAGTTTTGGATAGCAAGTCGGAGCGTGAGTGGAGACGAATATCCAACTAGTAGTCCCATTAAGTGGGACCGCAAGTGGGAACGTGAATGCCCAGCTTTACAGGATGACTCCACAAGATACCTATTCCAAAAAAGAATAACCGAAAAAAGCAGAAACACATATATCACAGAAAGTGATGAAGTGGAAGAAAGATGGGCAAAAATTAAGTATAATATCTTAGCCTTGGCGAAGGAAGTTTTTGGTGAAAGAAATATAAATAAAAATAAATCGTTCCCAAGGCGAAGAACTCCATGGTTTTGTATAGAAGTGAAGGAAAAATGTAAAGAAAAGAAAAAAGCTTACCTGAAATTACAAGATAATTAGAAACGAAACACATGAACTTGTTAGAAAAATAAAAAATGATCACTGACAACGCTTTTCGAAAGAAATGAAACATGATTTTTACGGTCTGCAAAAGGAAATATGGAGCTCCATAAGAGGTCAAATATGTGGATTGACTACCTAAAAAAGCTCTATGCAGAGGAAGAACAAACAACGCTAGAACCGAAAACTCCAGAAATTAACACAAATGAAGAACTTAGCATAAATGTACAGGAACCAGATGACTGTGAACTATTCATGCTAAGTAAGAATACGATCGTTGTTAAAACGAGCCATGAGGTACACCATTACCCGAAACCTTGTGTTTTTGATACTCCGAGCATTTAAAAACCTGAATAATAGAAAAAACACTTACCTTAAAACAAGAAGCTCTATATAACAATTGCACAACGTGTCCTATACTGGTTTTGGAAGCCTGCGGAAAATGCGGCTCTAGCCGTTGTACGACGAACATCACCAAAACCTTCCTAGATAACGCTGAGCCATCTTCCAATGCTAAAAGTACGAGTTTTAGCACTTCTTCTTGCATGGCTGAAAACATAAAACGTCAGTTTAGATGTTCTATCTAAAATACCCCAGTTTGTTTCGTTTTCACAGAGGCATAATAAAATAAAATTATTTTGTGTTGTATGTTGTGAGCTTTCGACATCCTCTTTGATGTCTTCTTCAGAGCTTCCGAGGTCTCAGTGTTGCGAATCTCCAGACACTACTACACTGATCACTAACCAATAAATTACTACTAGTGACCTCTGAAGCCTTGAAGAAGACATCAAATGATAATCCACGCGGTTCAACCCGGAAGATTGTTGAGTTTAATTAATATTAATTCTTGTAATAGGATAAATCTTAGCTTATAGGTTTTATTGTACTAACCACGGAAATCTTTCGGGGCATAGCACAATAAATGGTGAATATAGGCAGATATATTAAAATAAATGTATGACTGATATACAAGATATACGTTTGTTAAACCACAACTCTTCGGAGTAGGCATTAAAAAGAATTGGCGACAATACGCATCCCTGTCTCACTCCACATCTAATTTCAATTTCTTCTGACAGCTGTTTGTTAACACGTACTTGTGCTCACTGTTTATAGTATAAATTTGATATGAACCTGAGGTCGTTGTAGTCAATCTTCTTTGATTTCAGGACATTCATTAATTTCTTATGTCGTACTTTATCGAATGCTTTATTATAGTCAATAAAACACGCGTATATATCTTGATTGACGTCCAGGCATCTTTGTATCAGTATATTAAGTGAAAAAAGAGCTTCACGCGTTCCCAGGCCTTTGCGAAAACCAAATTGTGTACCATTAACGTCTATGTCCAGTTTCTGATATATTCGGTTATGGATGACTTTTAGTAGTAACTTTAACACATGCGACATTAAGCTAATGGTGCGGTAATCGCCGCACTCTCTTGCGTTTCTTTTTTTGGAGAGACAAATAAAAATCGACGTTAACCACTCTTTGGGTAATACAAATAACACAAATAACACCAAAACACTCTTTGATAAAGTCAGACAACTCACACGTAAATTCAAGCAGAAATCTTGGTCTATCAAAGATGATGAAGGTAATGTACAGACGGATTTGGACAAGGTTATTGATGTTTGGAGGGCCTATTGTAAGTCTTTATACGCCAATACGGACCAGATGCCAGCGGACGCCCCGTTTGTACCTGACTGACCTCCACTTTCATTCTCCTTCAACAGAGACACACCACACTAGTTTTGAGTCTGAACCTGACATACTTTTTTCCGAGGTGGAATTCGCTTTAAAAAGACTTAAGTTAAACAAAGCAGCAGGATATGATCTCATTACTGCAGACGTCTTGAAGCATCTTCCGGAATGTGGAGTGAAAATATTACATCGATTGTGCAATGAAATATGGCACACAGGCGTCTGGCTGCGGATTGGAGAAAGACCATAATCATACCTCTTCATAAGAAAGGTTCAACAAATAATTGTAACAACTACAGGCTATTAGCTCTAATATCACACGCCAGTAAGGTGATCCTCTACATACTGCAACGGCGTCTAGAAAACTTCATAAGTTGGCAAATAGCACCTGAGCAGGCTGGATTTGTAAAGGGCAGAGGTACTAGAGAACAAATCCTTAATGTACGAAACATCATAGAAAAAGCCAGAGAATACCAGATCCCGATATTTATATGTTTCGTCGATTATACAAAGGCCTTTGATAATGTTAGATGGGACAAACTATGGAACATATTGACGACAATGGGTGTACCTAAACACTTGACTCACCTTATTAGCAAACTGTATCAAGATAACCTGGCATATATTCGAATGGACGGATATCTGTCTGACAAATGCACTTTGGAGAAGGGAGTACGCCAAGGATGCGTTTTATCTCCCTTATTATTTAACATCTATTCGGAGTTCATAATGCGCAGAGTTTTGGATGGTTGGGAGGGAGGAGTAAACCTAGGTGGTGTTAAGATACCTAACTTGCGTTTCGCAGACGACACTACACTTCTAGCCTCTACTCCAGAAGAAATTACTAAATTATTAAAAAAACTCGAGGTAGAAAGTGCTAAATTTGGACTCATGGTTAACTACAAAAAAACCAAAATCATGAAAACAAAAACTATTGCGGGATGCGAGGTAGTCTCATCTATGATATATCTTGGAGCTCTAGTTAACAACACAGGCAGTTGTGAATCCGAAATTAGAAGACGCATTCAACTAGCAAGAGCAGCAATGAGTGAACTAAACGGGGTCTGGCGTGATCGTCACATTACTATGACAAACAAAAAGAGATTAGTTTCAACTCTGGTCTTTTCCATATTTTACTATGCATGCGAGACATGGACAGTCAAAGAATCAGATCGACGACGTATAGACGCCTTTGAAATGTGGACATGGAGACGCCTGCTTCGAATTCCATGGACGGCTCGCCGTACAAATATCTCGGTTCTGGATGAAATTAAAGCGGATCAGCGTCTCTCCAGTACCGTTTACTCTAGAATTTTAAAGTTCTTTGGCCATATCCATCGAAGTGATCACAAAATGGAGCGGTTGGTGGTCCAAGGAAGGCCTCAGACTCAACGCCAACGCGGAAGATCTCCACAGCGATGGGCGGACATTACTAAAAAGCTTCTCAATAAACAGTATATTGAGGCAATACATATAACTGATGACCGCGACCAGTGGAGAAATATTATCAATCAAACTGTCCGAGCTGCTCAATTATGAAACACAACACATCTACTAAGATGTTAATGACTGTGATGATGATGATAAATTTGGTTCAAGAGTGTTACTAAAACATCAATGCTTCTTATCTAGAATTTTTAGGCTTTATATAGGAAGTATGTCAGGTCCTGGGCTTTTCCCACTCTTCATTTTAAATACTACTAGTAAATGAATTTGTATCATTTGGGTACGAGTATGTTATTCCAGTCTCTATTACAATTAATGTAACATGCTAGATTTATCGTTAAATTTAATTTCAATTTCTTAAAAACATTTCGAATTCTGCCCGAATTATTTTTTACAATAGACACATCCTTTTATGGAAGAAGTAGACACTCCCCATTCTGTGTCGATATAAATTCTCCAAAAATTTCATTTTGAGTTCAGTTTTTTTCGAGTTAGATTTTTAGATTCTTTTTGTTGTGATAATGAATTTTGGATTTTCCTCTTATAGGAAGAACGTAGTTAGGTTAGGAGTGAATGCCCATGTACTGTGTAAGTTGTCCTGTAGGATTAAGTTGCCTCAATGTTTTTGGGATCTCACCTGCTATCGGTGAATTTTGAATTTGGAGAATTGGGTGGTTTTGTCTGGTGAACATTTTGATGGTTTGAACAAATAATTCCTGCATTGGGGAAGTTTGATATGGTGTCACTGCGATCTACGTGTCATAGGTTTGGAATATGATTATATTAAGTATAAGGATTTCTACCTAATCCATCCATACCTATCATCCATTGCACCAGAATTCATTAATCGATATCATTCATATATAGTGTTCACGTGTATTTGATAACACGCCTGTAAGAAAACTGTTCTTGAAGAAGAAAACTGAACACGCTCTTCAAAGCAAACTCAACCAGTTATCAGTATGAAGTAAGAAGTGGGACTTTTAAGGACTTTGTAGGATCAGAATCTAATAAAATCGGTTAAATTATTAATCTTGGTATGTTGGTAAAACATACATTAAGCAGGTCTTCTAAAACTGCTAAATCAGTTGGCAAATTAAATTCTGATCTATAATTTTCAGGGTTTGGAAGGGAAAATGTTTAAGCTGTGTTAGTTTTATTTCTAAGATCGTTTATTATGAACCAAGTTTCTTTTGCAGCACTTTTAGAGCTTCCCAGACGATTCCCATAGTACATTTTTTTAGCTGTTTTGATAAGTTTTAGATAGGTTCCTCTGTACTTGGAGATATATTTAGTGACAAAGACATTAGTAGTAAATTTCTTGATGTACAGTAGTGAACGCATATTATTGGCTGATATGCCGATACCTTGATGATACAACTTTTGTAAATTTTGTATTTTAAAAAGTTTGGATCTGATTATTTATAGTAGAGTTTTATAATTTTTTCCCTTTTTCTGGTGTATACGAAAAATATCACTGTTAGTATTTTATATATATTAGTATTAAGTATTGATTTTGTAATCTAACCGCATAAGCTATACTTCGGCTCAATAATAATGTTTAATAATAATAATAAATCAATAGTTTGCTCATATTGTATATAGCAATAATAAATAGGGACATCATCAAGTTTTTCAAATATTTAATGAAGATTGGCAACGTTGCTTTAATTGACGTATTCCAATAAAGTTAAAATAACAAGCAACAATATTAGTAAAATAAATAATTTTTATAATTTAAGATCAAATCGAAACTAACTAACATTTACAGATAGTTTTACAGTTTATTGTATTTCCTCAAGGACGATTCATTATTTAACCTAATGGTATAAATGATAATTTTATATTGTAATTATATACGATAGTTTCCTTGATAGAGTAAGTTGGATGTTTAATTGCACACTTATTAGACGTGTAGTCAATGTCAAATAACTGGTCTGGATGATACAAAAACCTTGTGTCATTGTACAAGTATTTCCGCTAAATCTAAGTTAAATAATTACATATTTTATAGAAGATAAATAAGAATTAGTACTATTACAAGAAATCGCAAAAAAGTGCGTAGAAAAAAGATTGTTAAAATTGCCACCATCTATTTATCGTCCGTCGGCTAGTTCAAACAAATACCACCTTTAGTTCAGACAAACTAAGATATTTTTTAACCACCAAAACTGAGATGTTTTAACCAAATAATGCTTCAAATATAATGTGAAGGATAATTTTGAATTCATAAGTAATGAACTTGCTTTTTTTGTCCTTAAAAGAAGAGAAAAATAGGTATTTTCGTCTAAAAATTTTAACTGTACTAATATGCAAGTAATTACTTTAAATTCTAAAATGACTAATTACACTGAGTAATCTTCTTCTTTTGGCATCATAACCCTGCATGGGTCTTTGCTTGTCTGGCTATGTCTCTTTAGCTCTTCTCCTCCATTGTCTTATATTCATGATTTTCAGGTCATCTTCCACGTCATCCAACCATCTCGTCCTGGGTCTTCTTTTTTCCGCCTTCCTACCAGCTTCCACTGAAACATCTTCTTTGTCGTTTTCGTGTCTTGTCGCTGAACATGTCCCAGCCATGACAGTGTTTGACTTTTCACAAATCTTACAATGCCATTCCCTTCATTCAGTTCATTAACCTCGTCGTTTCTCCTGATTCTCCATGTGTCGTGTTCTTCTTGCACTAAGCCATATACTTTTCTGTTGCTTTCTCTCGAATGTTCTGAGTTGGGCTTTCTCTTTTTTTCGTCATTACCTAGGTTTCACAACCATAGGTTACTAAGAGTCTAATAAAAGTTCTGTAGATAGTCATTTTGGTTCTTTTGTCTAATAATTTCGATGTCATCAATCTTTTATTAGCATAGTATGTACGATTTCCACTGGAAATACGTGCAATAATTTCGCTACCTATGGAATTCTTCTGATTGATTTCTGTGCCCAGATATAAGTCATCCACACGTTCAATAGTATAGTTGTCCATTGCTCTATTATTTTCATTCTCAGTTGGTCTTTTGATGGTAATGTACTTAGTTTTTGTTTCGTTTATTTTAAGACCTCTTTTTTGTGCTTCAGGATCAATTTCCTTGAATGTTTCCATTAATCATGTCTTGCTTCTACTAATAATGGCGATATAATCTGCATACGAAGTAATTTGTACTGTTTTAGTGTTTACATGGCCGGTTAGATTGGTTTTTCTGATGACTGCTTCAAGAACTAGGTTGAACAACATGGTTGAAAGAGCGTCTCCTTGTGTCACCCTCATGTTGATGTCAAACAGGGAGACAGATCTCCATCTACTCTAACTGCGGCTTTTTAACCGTGCAACGTCATTTTTATGAGGATGATATATTTTTTTGGTATACCTAGATTTCGGAGGTCTTCCAGCATTTTGTCTCTTTTCACACTAACAAAAGCTTGTTTAAAGTCTATATACATATTATATAGTTCTACGTCGTATTCATAAGCTTTCTTTTGTATTGATCTAAGTATGAATATGTTGTCTGTAGTGGCTCTAGTTGGTCTAAATGTATTTTGATATCACCAATTATATTTTCAAGTATTTTGACAATCTAGTGTAGATAATATTGTTCTGAAGCTATTTTCTTGTGGCATTTTAAATTAATTACTATTTAACTGGGAATAAGCCACAATTAAAGATAAAAATACGTCTATTGACGTTTCAATTTCCGCTTCTGATTTCCGAGAGTAAATCAGACTCAGATCACTATCTTGTGAAGTTTCCACTTCACAAGATAGTGATCTGAGTCAGAGTTCGGC
The DNA here is from genome assembly GCA_918026665.1 of Diabrotica balteata. Lineage (NCBI taxonomy): Eukaryota > Metazoa > Arthropoda > Insecta > Coleoptera > Chrysomelidae > Diabrotica > Diabrotica balteata. The sequence continues at coordinate 109,709,713 of OU898284.1, forward strand.
CCGCAATACGTTCTGACATTAGTTATGTCTATTGCCCATCTTTTTGAGATGTAGATGTGGTCAATTCGATTGGCTTCATTGGTTTCTTGTATTTTCCATGTTCCTTTATGAATATCTTTTCTCTGGAAGTTAGTGCTGACAACTAAATAAGTATTTGCTGTTGCAAATTGTGAAACCCTAAGTCCACTTTCACTGGTTTCATTATGAAAACTATGTTTCCCAAATATGTTTACGGAAGTTTTTTCTTTCCCCGGTTTAGCATTAAAGTCGCCTAATGTTATAATAGCATCGTGTCTTTGGATTTTATCACTTACTTCCTGAAGTTCTCCATAGAATCTTTTAACCTCGTCTTCATCAGCCTCTTCAGTCGGTGCAGATACATTAACCATTGTCACGTTATGCAGTTTACCTTTGAGTCTTATGGTGCAAATTCTGTCTGATATTGGTGTAAATGCGATAATGGCTTTTCGCAGTCCTGTGGTTACTATAAATCCTACTCCTCACTACCGAGTAATGCGATTGTTAAAATACCGGCAAGTGCCTATCTTTAAAAGGACTGTAAATTTTTTGTTTTGGAGCAATAGTGGCATAAATCAAAATTGCGATTTGAGTTAATACCCCCAAAAACATTACAATAATAGCCACGATACTGCGGCAACACCAGCACATAAATAAGTCACATCGTGACGGCTATATCGGCATAAAATGTGCAGTGTCCTTGAGCCGTTGCAGATACTGTACTTATTGATTAGTACTATACTGACACTTTATGAGATAAGCCAATATTGAACAAGGAGTTTAAATATGCTTCGTGTAATAGTGACACCGTTTGAAATAATGTATTGCACTGTTATTGCAGAGTGGTTTAAAATGAATTGTGCGATTTAAGATTGACCGCAGCAGTTTAAAAACTTTAGTTTTGTGTGGTTCTTTAAAGTTTTTAAAAATTCCCCATTTTGTGTGTTGGCAAAAGTTATATCTACATTTTTATTGGATGATAATATTATGATAAGTCGTGGAGAATTAATACTTTCACGTTTAGGAATTAGTAAGTACTAGTTTTTTACAGAATGTCGACATTTCTCTGATATAAAATTTACGAAATATTATTGCTAGGGATATTTTTTGCAGGTTACAAAAGAATAAAATAAATAAAAAATAAAGACCCTTCTAAATGGAAATTACTTATGCCTGCCACATCTATTTTTAACGACGAAAATAAGGATGCTAATATTGTTTTTGCTGTAACAACCCAACAAGCCAAAAGAAAAACAAGTCGATATAATCACCACAGTGGTGAAAATGGTATTTAAAGCGCCAAATTAATCAATTCAACACTCTACTCAATACGATAAGTTTTTACAATAATAAATGATCTTGCGACAGAACCTGAAATTGAACTAAATTTACAATAAAAGATCATTACAGTATTAATTTTTTTTAGAATGTATCCAGTATCAAGAACCAAGTACGTTATTTCCTGAGACCATTATTTGATGAAACTCCTCAAGTTTTACCAACGCTGCCAGCATCACCATCAAGTTCTATGTCTACTGAAGATGATGATGACTTCGTTTAAAGATACAAATTTCACAAAAAATAGTTCATCTTCGTCAACAAATTTAAATTATGATGTGGATCAAGAAAACGAAAAGCCCCGTCTATGCGCTGATTTTATTTATCAACCAACTACCATAAACTACCAGTATACATAAGACATTATTAGTGTCAAAACTAAATTTTTAAAAATTTTTTGGCATATCTCAAAAAAGGGTTGATTTTGTACGTCAAAAAAGTTTTTGACTGATGAACATTGTTAATTCATCATAATTATTATAACGTCTATAATATTTGGCCTAAGAAATTAATTTTACCCCCCAGTAAAACTAATTCTTCATTTTCTACAAAACTATCGATTTTGATTTATGCCACTATTGCTGCCAATGAGCTTAATAAGAAAAGCATATGGAGAGAGATGATTATGCAGAAGTCATCGCCTTAGAGACGGTACTTAAAGAAGAAGAAAAATTGCAGAATACCCTGTACGTGTACATCATCGATATAATTAATCAATTAAAAACACTATAAAAAAGTCCAGACGGCAATGACAAATATTTAATATTATGCTAGATAAAATAAAAATGACTTGTTTGTGTGTGTAGATAAATGTTTTATTGCCATTTCAATAAGTATCAATTAGACTGATTGCATTAAAAAAATCTTTATTTATTCAGTCTCCAAAAGTGTCCAAATAAGAGTACCTAATGTAATCAGTGAGGCAATATCTATTTTTAAACGTTTTATTTGCAACAAAAAATCTCAATAAAATAGTAATGTTGGAGACGAATGCACATTATTCCATTTTATCAACGATGGCTCAGACATTTTCCGTATTTTAGTAGTATTTTATGTATAAGCGTTTTCTATAATTGAATCGCTTATTTAAGAAACAACCTAAGTAACATTCGGACAGTTTGCAAGAGATGAAAAAAATGTTTTGAGGGTTTATCTCAACATTCTCACTAAAAGTGAAGTTTGAAGTTAATAGATTACACCTAATGTAAGATTTTATCAAAAAGAAAAGCGTTCTAAATCGTTACTAAACTCTTTAAATAAACATTTTTAAAATGGACTTAGGTTGTTTCAGTAATGAAATGCCAGGTTTCAAAACAAAACTATTTAATACTAAACAATTTTAATATCAAACAGTTTATTTTGTGACTTCCTTGGATTTTTTCTTAGTTACTGATGTTTGAATAATATTTTCGTAAAATTCAGAGCGTAGAAGACCATGGAAGAAGGCTTGAAACTTGAATGGAGGACGTAATCAAACTGTCAGCATACCTTATGTTGTTTATAGTCTATTTGACAAAATTCTAGCCGAACCATACTATAAAAAGGCTTTCCAAAAGATTATTAAAAGCATAGGTAAGAGACAATATCTGTCTCACGCCTTTTTTTTATATAAATTTCCTCTGATACAAGGTTTTTGATATTTATTTTAGTTGTTTGACCCCAGACATCAAAATAATTGATATTAAGTGGCCGTAAAATGTCTTAACAGTTTTTATCACATAAAACCAATTAAATGGCTATCAAAAGTTAGAAAATTCAATGTCAAGTAGTACTTATGAAAATCGAGGTACACCTCAGTTTGTGTTTGAGTTAAATACACGATTATTTACATTTTTAATATTTTTTTACTATTTTATCATATGCATTTTTAACAAACGCGCATAAGATAAAAATAGGTATCTTCTTCTTCTTTTTATGTATATATGATTGTCTTCCTATTGGGGAACCGTCTCTTGCCGTCTTTACTGCTCTATTTGTTATCATTCCGCTTATATGATCGTTCCAGTCTACTCTTTTATTTTTTACTCAGTTCTTGATGTTCTCCACCTTGCATCTGCGTCGTATATCTGTACTTCTAGCTCTTCTCCACAATGCCTTACCATACATTTTTCTGTGTTTTCATCTCTTCTGTTTCTAACATCCTTTTTGTCCTCTCTGTGTTAGGTCGTGTTTCTGCCTTGTTTCAAATATAAAATATTCTTCCTTGAAACGCCACTGCATAGCTGATGCTATTGTCTACACGATAAAAGAGTTCGTGGAACTGCTTGCCACTGCATTTGAAACCAGCTGTACACAGAAGACTTTGTTTCAACAATGGAGGTGAATTATAAAGGCAAATTGTTTTTGCAATGATAAGGATAAGATATTCATATTTTGTTAGAGAGATAATATTAACTATATTTATATATATATATATATATATATATATATATATATATATATATATAATATATATATATATATATATATATATATATTATAAACTAATAGAAACAGAGGATTTTTTATCAAAAATAGAATAAATTTTCTAGATGTCATATCATTTAGTGATTACATGTGAGATATTTATATTTACTAAAAGATTTCTATTATCTCACTGCGGAATTTATAATTTAGGTATGGTTTGTCTCAAAATATATCGTCTTTGATTTCCCGTCGTTAAAGGATTAGGGTTACTGTTGCCATTATTAACAAATAAACACGTTTTAAATGTCTACCTGACCACTCAGGCAATATATTGCTAAAGATATTATTTATTAGCAATATATTGTGACTCAGTTGTTAAAATTAATGAAGGCCATTCACGTTCCGACTTGTGGTACGACTAGTGGTCCAACTTTTGCAGTTGGATCTGAAATCGGACCGTGAGTGGGCTAGTTGGATTAGTTGGACAACTAGTGGTCCAACTCGGAACATCTAGTGGGACGACTTGAAGATCCGACTTCCGACTGGCGACGAAGTCGGAGCGTGAATGGTGAAGTTGGACGTCGGTTCACAGGTCGGATCGAAAATTTCCTCAGTCAGATAACCTTCGACACCTGTTACGTATTAGATTTCCATAAAATACTTTACGCAAAGATCTCTAGTTCGCGAATATTTAATAGAAAATAAACTTTCAATTGCACGAAAATTACCTTTGTGTTAGGGCAAATCATTTTCCTTTCTGTAGATCTATTTCGGACATTCCCATACAGGTAAATTTCCGATACTCCGGATTGGCTACGGAAGAATTATCAACAAACAATGAACACTAAATCATAGTTGTAGCAAAAGATCCCTAGTTCGCAAAAAAATAATCGAAAATAACTTTAAATTGCATGAAAAATTATTCCTATTAAAAATATACGACACACACACAACAAAATAAATCCCAACTCCAGTTTAAAACAAATAAAATATAGATTTTATACCTACACAAATCTTTAAAAACTATAATTTTTTCCTACATCTTAAAAAGTCATAAAAATCAAGAGTTGAAAAAAATAATTAGTTCAGCCCTAGACAAATAACTAGAGAAACGAAACCTAATTTTTAAACATACATATCATAACATACATAATAAGCACAATGCTGCCATTTTCCTCCTCCTAATTATATTTTGCGTAGTGTTTATTCGAAACATTTTTTGGTTAAGCGATGTACACCATCGTGAAATCAACCTACAACTGAAGTTGGACCGCTAGTTGGATAGGAAGTCGGAGCGTGAGTGGAGACGAACATCCAACTAGTAGTCCTACGTCTTACTAATAGCGGCTTCCCACGGTCCGCGATATTACGGACGTAAGCGGACCAGCACGCACCACGCACCGTGGGAAGGGTCTCGTCCGTGGTAGCGCAGGCACGTCTGTGCTGGTCCGTCCTATCCATCTAGAGTCGGTAACATCAAAGGTGCGGTACATGCTCGTGCGACGCGATCCTAGCGCGTCTGTGTTTTAACAGACGACAAGTGCAAGTCAGAAGTTTTTCATTCGCTGACACGAGTAGTTGTCTGTAGTGTTGTCAAAGTTGTTTTGCAGTTTTTTGCTAAAAAATGGAATGGACAAACGAAGTTATTTTTGATTTTTTAAATTTGTATCAAAATGAAACAAATTTATGGAATTCTGCGGCACCAGAGCATAAGAAACGGAACCGATATATACGATGTATGGAACCAAATAAAAAATCAATTGAAGAATAGTACTATTTTGATTAAAGAATTAAAAAAGAAAAGAAATAATTTAATGCCGAATTTAATGTTTACAAGCCTGAGTGGCCTTTTTATGATATAATCAAACAATACTGTCACGGACCTACACAGACTGTCACGGACCGTAGGAAGAGCTCTGTCTGCGGTGCGTTCTCGTCTGTGCTGATCGGCTGTCCGCGATTATCTGTAGAATCGCCGACCGTGGGAAGCCACTGTAAGTTAGACCACAACTCGGAACGTGAATGGCCTGTCTAATAGGTAGTATCAGCCATTAACACATTCACTGCTGACTTTTTTCAAGACATGGCAGTGTCACAGACATCGCCGACTGGCTCCGATCGGCATAAGGCAAATTCGAACGTTTTTCTAGAAAAATAATTATATAACGCAATTTTAGAAAAAATAAGTTTATTTATTCTATAAAAGACAGAAATATTCACATTTTGATTTGATTTTGATTCACATCATGAGTATTTTCAAAGCATTCAACACAAAATCTGGGTTGATAAGGACATTTTTTAACAACTGAGTTGTTATCAACAGGTCCTCGTAGACACTTCGTCTCAGGACCATTTTACTCATGTAGAGTCATACGCCGCCATGTTACCTATCCAACGGTAACTTAACCATCACAAATTATAAACACTAATAATGTAAAACAACTTCAAATTTAAAACATTTAAAGGGTTTTTACCCATATATTTTGGTGGCTACTAGCATGTACAACCGTTTGCACTGATGATGGATTGTTTAATCCGAAAACGTTTTGCAATGTGTTTGTGATAGCCCGTTTGAGGCATTTTTATATACCTTTTATAAAGGATTTTAAACAAATTTTTTTTGTGATATATGGTATACAGCCAGTTACAGGAACTTAGTTTCCTTGTGGAATTTTATTTGTATGCAGTTCTACTCGCGCTGTAAGCCATCCTATGATTATAAGATCACAGTTAGTTATGAGAAAATACATCTTAGTGATACAACATTATTTCTTGGTAGCATTCTGGAAAGTAATATGACATGGAATGAAAATGATAATAAAGTCTGCACAACAATGAATAAGGGTTACTATGCGATTCTTCAGTTGAAAACTCTATTTAATAGCAATCAATTGATAAGTGTATGCATTGGTTTATTCATATATGGCCTATAATGTTGTCTTGTGGGGAAACTCTAGGAACTCTTCTAGAGTTTTTATAACTCAAAAGAGAATTCTTAGACTGATATTCAATATTGATAGACAATTATGTCGTAAATATTTTATTGAACACAGACTGTCGACTTTCCAAGACTCGGGAGGTTGATAAGCGTGTGTAAATACTTCATAACTCTTTTTGAAACTAGTCCTGATTCTGCAGGTTCTAAATTTTACAATTGTTTGCCACTAAATATGAAAAATGAAAATAATATTCAAAAATTCAAAAATAAATTAAAAGCATGCTTGATCCAATTATGCGTTTACAACCTAAATGATTATTTTGACTTAATAAAAGACTACAGGGAATGAGGACCGACGGAGTTCAGAGACGCTCTATATTGCATATATTTTTATATTAATCTATATTTTGTTGATTATGTTTTATGTAATTGTCGTATATAACTTATATGATCTTATTGGAATAATAAAGAATATTCTATTCTATTCTATTAACCATGGGAATTTTTGAAATACTATGTCTGGAGGCAGGAATATTTCTTGTTTTTGACAGTTTGAAGGGCCTGGTATACTTTCCGCCAATTTGAATCACGAAATTACCACAGCAAAGAACTGGTAAAATTTACACGCTTTAAATCCTCACTCACACCCTGAAAAACATTAACTAACGTCGACGTCGTACTTAGTAAAATATACCGTTTTAAAAATCAATGGGCTACTGTCTCCGATCGGAGTCATGCGCACCTAGCAAAGAACCTTTTGACTCCGATCGAAGTCACGCACAGCGAAAGTGTTAAGAATCTGTACTTTGCTACTGTGTGTATAATATATTCGTCAAATTTGTTCTTGAAAAATATTTTTTGTCCGTGGAAAAATAATCGCTCGACATCTACTAAACATAATCGAAAGCATTTGCCATTAGACGCAAAAGAAATAGTTCCAAAATGTATATGATACTTTAATAGATAGAGGCCTAATCAAACAAGATGCTGTGAAAGAAACATGTTTACGTATAAAACCGCCAATATCGTCGATAAATGATACTGTAAACAAAGAACCATTACAGGACGAAAAAACATGGTGATTTTCAGTCTCATCATTTGGACAGTACTCAACAAGATATTGTAAGAAGAATAATATTAATTCGGCCAGCTCGAAGACGTCGCTACTCGAATGTCGTGAGATGAGCCATGGATAGTCTATCTTCATATATAGGTCTTACACGACCGTATGCCAGTCTTGTGACTTTACGCTAACATTCTCACGTGGGATTTTATCGCGACTGAGATCTGGATTCCACACTGGCCCGGCAAACTCAAGAATAGGTCTAACGTATATTGAGCAAAGTTTACTAATAGAGGTTAGAGATTCACGTGTAAAACATTTACGTATCAAAAACAGTTTCGAGTTTGCACATTTACACACCGACACTGTGATGTGATCAGATCAATTTAAGTCACTAATTAATTATCACAAGATCGTAGTGATAATTAATAACCACTACGATTAATGATCGTAGTGATCGTTGTGGGAGGTTACCGAAGTGTTATTTTTGCCGATATGTAGGACAACGCATTTTTCAATGTTAAGCGGAAGTAACCATTCTGAGGACCATTTGAATACTGCATCAAGATCATGTTGAAAAACATGTTGGTTAATTGTTAAATTCACATATAATTTCGTATCATCAGCGTAAATGGAAACCTTACTGGATACAATGAGCGGAATATCACTAGTGTCGATACAAAAAAGTAGAGGTCCAAGTACTGATCCTTGTAGGACTCCATTCTTGACTGGCTGATCTAGTGAGTGGTCTTCCCCAATGCGAACCTTAAATTTCCGCGGATACCATAGTGATCCAATTTAGCTAGTAATCGACGTTTTGGAACACGGTCCAAACCTTTGGAGAAGTCTAAGTAGACTGGAAACTAGAAAACTGGAATACCTAGGCCACGTGACGAGGGGACCAAAATATGAAATTTTGAGACTGATAATACAGGGAAAGATTCAAGGAAGAAGATCTGTCGGCCGAAGGCAGAACTCATGGTTAAAGAATTTACGTGATTGGTACCAATGCAGATCGATTGATTTGTTTAGAGCAGCAAGTTCTAAAATAAAAATAGCCATTATGATTGCCAACCTCCTTAGGGAGACGGCACTCTAAGAAGAAGAAGTAGACTACATCGACAGGATGCCGATTGTTTAAAGATGATGACCAACCATTTACACAATAAAGTAAGTGTGTGACCGTTAAAACAACTTAGATAAAGCCAAGATTGGTGAGGAATGACATTTTCTTGAAGAAGAAACTCAGACATAGCTTTCGAAATAATCGATTTCATGACCTTGCCGACAATAGGAATTTCTTGAATATAGGAGTAACCGAAGCTAATTTCCTGGACGAGAGGAGAGAACCTTGATTAAAAGAAGCCTTCAGTATAACAGATATAGGGATGGCTATAGATCTGCATATTGTTTGAGGAACATGCAGGTGAGTCTAATACAGAAGAGGTTATGAATTATTGCGTAGGTTATATAAATAAAGAGCTTTAGAGAAACTTGGGCACATTATTTGAGGAATGGTATCGTAAAAACCCAAAAAAAGAATAACGATAAACATTCTGAAGATTCGTTATTCGAAGAACATAAAGACCCGTCATCTTTTTGAAGTATGTAATGATATGGAGACTTTAGAAGATAAAGATGTGCTAGTGTACTGATAAACTTTTTTACTATTACCACTTGCAGTAATAGATTCTTTCAATTCTGTTCTAAACTCTAGCAACGATTGTTCGAGTTGGTTAGAAAAATTACGGTGGGCGAGAAAATCATCAATGGAACTAGAAGTTTATATGTTCGCCAAAGCTTTCGCTTATGTCGAATTAAATGGGTAGTAGAGGTTAATCCAAGGTTTTAGTTGATTTCTGTATAGCTGTATTTCTTGTAATAGGAGTATGAAGAAAAGAGTCCCATATTGACGATGGATCAGAGTGATTAAGAAAAATATATTGAGTTTAAATGGGAAAAAACTGAATTTACATTAAAGAAATCCAAGATATTTACAAGAAAGAAAGAAATATATTCCCTCTATAAACATCAGACAGTTTCGTACGTTAAATCAAATTAAATTGAACTTACAGGAAGAAGAAACAGATATAGATATGGCGTGTCTATCTCTCTATAGAGTCATTTCTAAAATAGGTATTAAGTATCGTAAGATAGACAAAAAAGCAGTAGTAACAAAATCACATAGACCACGCATTTGAAGAAGTGAGTATCTCTCTGAAATTAGGAAGTCCAGGTTAAAAAACAGCTCTATCATATATCTGGATGAAACATAGTTTGATTCTCATGATACAGTATGCAAAGGACGGGTCGATTCTAGTAAAAACTGTCAGAAGAAAGAACTGTCACATAAAGGAAAACATATAACAATCATTCAAAAGACATATGTGGGTTCCAAACTGTTTGTTCTTAAATGCGAAGAATATCAAAAACTAGTTTAGACTATCATAAAGATACCAGTGCAGAACTTTTTGAAAATTGGTTTCAAAATTATCTTTTGAAAAATATTCCTAAAAATAGTGTAATCATCATGGATAACGCAAGCTACCATAGTCGTCAGATACAAAAAGCGCCAAACAGATCAAGTACTAAAACTCAAATTTGTGAGTATTTCTTAAAAAATGATATTTATTTTGAAACTATTTATAACAAAGTGCAACTAGATACTTCGAGTATTAAATACATTTAGCAAATAGTTCTCCTACCATGAGTGCCTCTGTCATACTGTTAATTAAAACTGTTATAAATATATATAAATAGAAATTCAGAACAAAATATTGTAAAAGTTGAACAGTCCTATCTGTCTATGCAAAGCTATAATATAAAACCCAGAATAGTATTTATTTTTAATTTTGTATCATTATTGTATGATTGCTATTTCTATATTGATTAATTATTATTTTTACCTGGAGTCCACTAGAGTCTCTGATGTTTTGTCACTAAGACAATGGCTTGGATTTGGTTATTCCATTGATGACAATGGCAATAATAACACTAATCCTTTAACGAGGAGAAAACCAAGCCGACATATTTTGATATAAGCTATACACTAAAATATATGTGTTAACAAAGTAATTAATTTTAGAATAAATAACTACCTGGTACTTATGTTGCATGCGTTTTGTGTTGTATTAGGTACTACTAATAATTAAACATAGAATGCAGAATCATTATACATACATATAAGTTCAGAAACAATACATAATCATGCAATCAACAACTTTTATGCAGGGTGGTCCATCCTATATGCCTCAGTCTCTGTATGAAAAATGACTTAATATCCAAAGTCGTTTTCCATACAGAGATTGAGGCGTATAGGATGGGCCACCTTGTATATCTACCAAGAACAACAACAAAATATAACTGCAATAGTATTAAAAAATAAATACTTATTCAGTGTTTTGTCATTCAGGTCAAAATATACTGTCAAAATTCATAACTAAAATTAGTATAACTTGAGAAAATCATATATCTGCTATCCAATAGGAAACTAAGTTCCTGTATATATCTGCTGATTTAAATTTGAAGTTTTTACATAGTTTTACAGTCTTAATAAATGTGTTAATGTACAAAACTTGTGGTATCAATACTTTTGACATTTGCTTCTAAATAGTTATTTTAAAGAGAGTTCATCTTATCAAATAACCATAACCCCTCACAACATCAACACTTTCTTGTTACTAAGTCCGGTTAAATTAGGAGCAAAAGCAGGAAAAAACCCATAAAACTAGGTATTTAGTATCCATAAACAGTAAACAACTACTTTGTTGAGATAACATTATGTTAATTTATGTCATGATGATTTACGACAGCATTAATAACATGAGAATTTTTTGTTTTAAGGTACTACCATCTAGAATGCTAAAAAATGACACATTTTCAACAATTTTTCTTTTATCTTATCTATTATATATAGCAATAAAACTTTTTTTATATTATTATACAACTTTTGAAGAATACAAATTTTTTTCTATAGAACTGTTAATCTATAGAACCGCAGACAGTTAATCTACAGAACTTCAAATCTGAAACAAAAAATTCGAGAAGGGATTTAAAAAAGAAGTACCTTTATGTGATAAAGTAGCAAAAAAATTAAAATTCTTGAAAAGAAACATAATGGCAGACATTTGTTGATTGTGCATGGCAAAAATTGTTCAAAATTAACCTTTTTTTTTACTTTTTTGAGTCACAAAAATTTTAATATTACTTTTTTCTTTATCAAAATATAAAACTATCATATAAAAAACCAAAAACAAATAAAATGAATCAAGGTTTATTAAAATCGACTGACTAGATCCAGAGATTAATTTCAGCCAGTTTTAAAAACACAGTTTTTCTCAAAATATTTAATCTACCTATCTAGTCAGTCAATTTTATGAAACCTTGATGCATTCTAATAAACTTGGATGCATTTTGTTTGTTTTCATTTTCTCTATGATAGTTTACCAGAATTTGAATATTTTTTTCAAATGTCCACCATTTTGTTTTGTTTTAACAATTTTGTTTTAAACAATTTTAACAATTTTCTAAACAAATGTTTAGAAAAATTCAATCCTGGAATGATGCTGTTATATTACAGGAAGATCTTAAATCGTTTTATGATTGGTGCACTTTTAAACAAAATGTCACTCAATATAAACAAATGTCATAAAATGACATTCTCGAGGCAAAGAAATCCAATTACATTTGTTTACTACATAAATAACTTGCCATTAGCCTCGAAAAATGAAGTATTAGATTTGGGAATTTGGTTAGACACCAAACTGTCATTCTCAAGCCACATTAACCAAGTAACAAACAGAGCGATGAAAGTGCTGGGATTTATCCAACGCACATCTGTGGATCTGTCTTTATTTACATTTAAAAGACTTTATTGTGGTCTCGTTAGGCCCATTCTTGAGTTTGGATCAGTTGTATGGTCCCCATCATACCACTGTTACATTCAACAGATTGAAAGAGTCCAGAATAAATTTTTGAGGGTAGCAGCCTATAAGAGTGGATACAGGAGAGAGGAATACGACTATCAGTGGGTAAGAGATAGTCTTAACTTACCAACTCTTGAGTCAAGGAGGACATTGTTGGATTTATGTTTCTTACACAAAGTTATCAATGCTTTTATAGATTGTCCTCAACTCTTATCGCTTGTTAGTCTTAAAGTTCCTAGTAGAAGCAACAGACAATCAGAAATCTTTTCGGTGCCATTTCACCACACTAATTATGGTACCAATGAACCAACTACACGATTGGCCCGGAGTGCTAATAGCTTGCCAAGACAAATAGATATTTTTGACTCCAAAATTAGTTTGTTCAAAAAACAACTAAAAAATATCTTACAATAAGTTGGTTATACATCTGTATTATTCTTATATGTTTGTATTATTCTGAGGTGTTTGTTATTTTAATAATTTATTGTTGTTAAGGTGTAACTTTTTAAAACTTGTGATTGTTATTTTAATAATATATTGTTTTTAAGATGTAACTTTGTAAAAATTGTAAGTAAATGGATGCCGTATATAAATAAATAAATAAATAAACAATTTTCAATTCTTCTGGTAAACTATCACGTAATGGGACTTCTTTTTTAAAACCGTTCTTGCATTTTATGTTTCAGATTTGCTGTTCCAGATATTAAATGTCTGCTATGGTGCAGTAATTTATGGATGAAAACATTTTGGCGCATCATCTGTTTTGCAAAAATTTCGGCGTTTTTTTTTTAATTATTAGTACTTAAGTGAAAAAAAATAAGTTTTTTCATTTTTTACCAATATGTAATTAAAATAAAATTATCAAATTGTATATTTTATTTGAGTTATTCAGAGTTGAATTTATTATTCAGTATTCTGACTTATATTTTACAAAAAATATTTAGTTTATTATTGAGCTCAGGTGTCTTTTCGGAGACCTGGAAGAGAAGTTATATTATCCCAGTCCATAAAGGTGGCAATAGAAAACATATTAAAAACTACCGAGCTATATCTAAAATATCAGATTTTGCTAAATCTTTTGAAGGGATTGTAGCTACAAAACTTGGTCCATTATTGAATCCTACTTTAATGCCTGACCAACATGGTTATATTCCAGGATGTTCTACTACTATCAATCTTTTAGTTTTAGAATAATCTTTGTTGAATGCTCTTTGAAGAGTATGACTAGGTTGATGTCATTTACACTGACTTTTAGAAGACATTCAATAAAGTTAATCATACTGTCCTAATCTCTAAACTTTTGTCATCTACTATCAATGCAACCTCTGGTGTTCCACAGGGTGGACATTTATCTTCTCTACTTTTTAATTATTTTGTAAATGATACAAAAAAAAATTACCATAGTATATGCTTCTTTATGCTGATGATCTACTTAAAAATTTATAGTCATAAAAAATTCCGATCACTGTAGTTTATTACAGAATGATTTAAGTACATTATTGGATTGGTGTAACTTAAATGCTTTGAATTTGAACATAAATAAATGTAAGGTAATGGGATTTTTTAGAAACAAACATCCAATTTCATTTGAATACCATATTGGACTGAATATTTTAGAGGTAATCACAACATTTACGGATTTTGGGGTAATTTTTGACCCTACAGTAAGCTTCAGGGCCACTTTTATTATGTTTCTAATTGATCCATGAAACTTTTAGGTTTCATAAAATATAGCCTCTCTGAATTTGATAATATTTATTGTCTCAAAAATATATACTGTTCCCTTATTAGATAGGTTTTGGAATATGGTAGCAAATATTTGGTCTCCTCATTTTAAATGCTACAAAGATCTATAAGAAAGAGTACAGAAAAAGTTCTTAAGATTTATTGCTTTTAAATTGAGAATACCTGTAAATGAAATTGAATACATTGTTTTGCAATCTTTACTGTAATTGCCTACTCTTAAAAAAAGGTGAATATTTCTAGATGTAGCATTTATATATAAATTAATAAGAGAACGCATTGATGCTAGTGCTCTTTTGGAAAAGGTTTACTTCCTCTAGAGACACCAAATCCCAGGATTTATTTTATTTAGAATTTCATAATCAAACTTATACTGTAAATAACCCCTTACAGAGAATGTGTAGAAATGCAAACAAATTGAATACTAATGATTTTTTTTCGTTTATCACTAAGTAATATTAAGAATGAGATCAAAAATACCTTTTTATGTAATCACATTGGGCTTTAATAGTTCAAGCTAAATTTAAGTTGATTTGTAAAAAAATGGGAAGTCCGTAAATAAACATTACAATCTTTTAAAACAATGCAAAAGCTTCAAAGTTTTGTACATACTATAGAAGTTCTAAAATTAATTTGTTGCTCTGATAACAGCAGAATAAGGCAAAATTGTTTGTAAGATAAACCTATACCTTAGTTATTGTAGCAAAAGATGCAAATATTTTTTAATTATATGTAATGTCATACTAAAACAGCATACTGATGTCATATGCACTAAGTCCGCCCATTAAAACAAAAATATTAGAATATTGAAAAAAAAACAGTATGTATGTTACTTAATAATCATTGTGCTAAAATTATGAAACATATAAGTGCCTTATTGAAAGTAAACAAAAAGGTTTGTTAAAATATCTATTAACTGTCTTCTATTAGATCTAATTGACAATATTATTGTATTTTTATGTACTTATAGGATAAAAAGTAATGGCTATTGTATACACTTTGACCTATGACATTTTTGTTTTAATGCAGACACATTATAGACAAAGTTCAAAATTTAACCTTCAGTGATATTAATTGCTCCATTTAGGATTTGGGAATTCCCAAAAAGGCAGAAAATTAAAAAATAATGATTTGGTATTTAGCTTTGATATGACAGTTTAAATACAGCATATTTCTTTACTGTTTTAGAAATAAAGTCTTTACCATTTATGTGATAATATAATTAGATAATGATTAACAATAAGAAACAACAGTAATACATTACAACAACTACTATTTTTATGTACATGCTTTCTAAATATAGATTGATGTATTATTGTGAAATTTCTTAAGTGCAGGGATTCACCACAATCATCAATAAAATAGTTAAATGTGTTTATAAACACTCACCTGGCCCTAGGAACTGACAACCTCTAGCTCTAACAGCAGCCCACAAATTTGCAGACAGCTGTTGGGGATTTTGATGTTGCAGAATAAGTTCGGTAACTGTTCTTTCGCCCAACGATCTAGCAGCTCGCATAGCTCTTGTTCTTCCTTCATCTTCTACTAACTGACAGTTGATCAGCGTGACTAGTTTTCTTTGCATAGGTCTTGAAAGGATACTTCCACTACTACACACACTTCCACTAGGATAGGGCTTCAAATATAGAGCAAGCTGTTCAATGTACCTTTTACATTGTAAATAATAATCTAGGTATTCCCTAGGAATAATCTTACAGTCAATTTCATCATTGTCATTCCTTATATTTGGTCCAACCAGTTGCAATAGAGCAGTGTTGATGGGCAAGTTTTCAATGTCAATACTAATGTTTGTCTGGTCAAAGGGGCACTGTCTCCTTGGTAAGTTTGAAAGACAAACCCTGCATATTGTATGGCTACAGCCCAAACTTATTGGACTGCGAAGTTTCTCATCAAAGGAGTTGCAGCATACTGGACACGAAAGGAACTCCGTCCACTGAGGTGCCTGGATGGGCATTCTAAAATTTGAAATCACCATTATGCTAACATCATCAAGTTTGGGTTGTCAAAATCAGGTGATGACACTTTCATATGCCAATGTGGCAAGATTTATTGGTAGATTTAATGCGATATACTACGGTTTTCTGCTATTTTCTTGAATATATACCAAAAACAAAACGAATATTTTGTTTAACATGCAAATAGGGATGAATACCTTGATTAGTTCACCAAAAATAATCACATCATGTAGCACTTTAACACTGGATGATTCACATTTGTTGTGAAATCTGACTTCTCGAACTTTGACGTCATTAAACGTCACGCTCAAGGTCGCCATTGTCATTTTTTCTGTTCATAAACCATAATGAGCATTTGCAAATTAAAAATATGTTGCCATCCTACCAGTAAGAAATTATAAATTTTTTTATCAACTTAAATACTGACTTTAAATAGAATAAATGTTTTAAACTTATTTTATTAGGTTTATTCCTCTATTAGTCATTTAAAAAAAGGCGGCAAAAGTTTACGGAATTTGTTTCGTTAGATTAAATAATTTTTTTACCGTAGTAAAGCTATGTTAAATAATAAATATTTGATGAATTTGCTAACTTAATCCCAAATATGTCCATATTCCATATAATCACTTTCATGAAAATTGTATTTATTTGATTATATTATGCTAAAGCTAATTACATATATATATTTTTACTGCAATAAATAGGTATATAAACAAAGATCTGGTTAATTTATGCATTATTTATATATTGTACACCATTTGTTTATTTTACATACCGATTAAAATCCATACTTTATCAAATTTCTAATTACCATAATCCATACTTATTTTAAACTTCAAACATGGTGATCTGTTTTTAGGTTATGTCAATTGCAAAAGTTTATTTACATTATTTTGTAAATTTTTGTTTTTTTAATAGATCTGTTATTTTCTTTTATTTGTTGCCCGTTTTACTCTAAAGCTTAAACTGTAAATACATATAGACATAATGAATGTCAACGAAGTCCAGGAAAAAGTGAAAGAGTATGAAAATTTTATTGAAGATAAACTGAAACGGGATCTAGAGGATATAGTAGTTATTCTTAAAGACAAAAGTACCAAGTTGAAAGACTGGGAAGAAGTAAAAACAACTGTGAAAACGATTCGTAGGTCTAAAGAAAAAAATCGAGACATGGTAGTGAAAGTGAACATTGGGGGAGGTATTTTAGCGCAAGGAGAAATTAGTGACCTAGAACAAATATACATAGATGTGGGTTTAGGTTATATGCTCGAAATGAACCACGAAGAAGCCGATAGATACGCAGATATCAGAATGAATTTGTTGAAGAAAGAAATAGCTCACTTTAGAAAAATGGCTGTAGATGTAAAAGTTAATATTAAATTAATATTGCTGGCTCTCAGCGAATTACAAGCTACTCTTACACCAACAAATTTGTCTACAAGTAACAAATAATGAGGTTTACAGTTTTAAGGCTATATCTCATGAGAATCAAGGCTGCGTTTTTCATAAGGATTGGATGTTATTGTAAATAGTTACTGCATAACTAGTTCATTTAAAGTTGATCTGGACACTGTGTAGGGGAAGTGATATTGCTAACTTTGCTGCAGTATTTATATTGTAAATTAACAACCATATACCAATAGTTACTTAAGTGCAAAACAGTGATTACGAGGCTTAGCTTGTGATAAAAACTATACCTAACAATGAGTTTGGTGTTATTATGGTTTAATAAATAAAAAAAAACAAAGTTTTATAATTTCAGTGAAGAGTGAAACATGTGTGTTGAGAAATTATTTAGTACTAGTAGAAACAAGGACATGCATTTAGATGTAAAAATGTGTCAAACAATTTGTCTGATTAGAAGATGAGGGATCATACAGCAGATGCAACTACATTTTTAAACAGAAATTTATATAGAAATCATCAAAACATCAAAAATATTAAAATGTGTTTTTTAAAACTTTTTAATTTGATTTACCTCCCTGATGATCTTAATAATAGAAATTCGCAACAGGTATGCTTAAAATTTGAATCTAAGGCCTTTAATATAATTGTGTGTGTGTGTGTGTGTGTGTGTGTGTGTGTGTGTGTGTGTGTGTGTGTGTGTGTGTGTGTGTGTGTGTGTATATGGTCCTGATATTATTAGTTTTGAGTCTTTTTGCCACTGTTTCATTGAACTTTTCCTGTGTGTTTATTAGCTTTTTTAATTACTATTTAACTGGGAATAAGCCACAATTAAAGAAAATATGTTTATTGACGTTTCAATTTCCACTTCAGAAATAATTCTCAAAATACAAACAGTAAATTAAACAAATTTTGTTTTTTGTTACATAGTGAAAATTCTTCTAATAATTTAATTTTATGACTCATTTATATTGACAATTCAGACATACATTATGCATTTTAAAGTAGACTACTTTAAAATGATATTACCAATATTGTTGAGTTGCGCTCCTGGGACAACCTTACTTATATGTTTCGTTATTTAAAAAACATAAATGATGTATCCTCTATCTGTTACTGACTTACTAATACTGGTATTTTCTTATTAATAACTTCCTCTTTCAATGTTGGTAACCAGATCTTACTACATTCAGCCAAGGAATTTGCAACACAATTGGCCTCATTTAGCATAATTGGAGCCGCTTCTTTGATTTTTCTTTTTTTACCATCCGTTTCTTTTAGGACTACATTTGAATTATTCCATTGAACACTATATTCCTTATCGCATGCTTGTTTACATATTTGAGATCTATCTAATTCTCTATTTTTAATATAAGATTGATGTTCACTTATTCTAACATTTAATGGCCTTGATGTTTCCCCTTAATAAAACTGATCGCATTCACAAGCTATTTTATAAATGCAATTCTTTGTCCTTTCTTGTTGATTGTTAGGTTTGGTTTTGGACAAAATAGATCTCAATGTGTTTGTTGTTTTGAATATTGTTGAAATGTTGAATTTATTTCCTATACTTTTAAGTTTTTCTGATAATCCTTTTATGTACAGTATTGTTATTTTCCTCGTATTATTCCTTGTGTATGCTGTAGGATCTCGTTCTAAGTTGTTCTGTTCTATTCAATCGATTGTTGAAAATTCCTTATTTATAAACGATAAAGGATAATCATTTTTTAATGAAACAGATGTTAACAAATGTTTCTCCTCCAAGAAAGAATTTTCGTTAGAACAAGTAATTTTGGCTCTATCATATAAGGATTTAATTATTCCCTTTTTTACATTAATATTGTGATTTGATTTGAAATTTAAATATCTATTGGTGTGTGTTGTTTTTCTATACACCTGAGTCTCATATCCAGTATCGTTCTTAGAGATTAAAACATCCAGGAAAGGTAGCGTGTTATTATATTCCTTTTCCATGGTAAATGTTATTGTCTTTTCTTTATCGTTTATATCATTTGGGAATGTGTCCAATAACTCTGATCCATCAGGCCATATTGAGAATACATCATCTACATACCTCCACCATACTGTGGGTTTTAAATTTTCTTTAGAAATGATATTTGTTTCAAAATCTTCCATAAATAAGAATTTTGGTGTTTATTGAAGGTAAACTAAATGCATGAACAAATACTTAACATGTCGGGATAGTATTATGAGGTTTTTTTCCTGGTTTTTCCCTCATAATTTACTATGGAATCACTAATAGGAGAATTTTACTGTCATCATGTCATGTGTTTGTCTTTTTAAAGACAAATTACATGCTATGATTTTTTTCTTAAGGATATTCTCAAGTTAAAGTTGATTTCATGTAATCGAATGAACTATCTTATAAGTAAAGTCATCCCAGGAGCACAACTCAACAATATTCACAATATCATTTTAAAGTCGTCTACTTTAAAATGCATAATGTATGTCTGAATTGTCAGTATTAATGAGTCAGATAAAATTAAATTATTAGAAGAATTTTTTACTATGTAACAAAAAACAATTTGTTTAATTTACTGTTTGTATTTTGAGAACGATTTCCTAAGTGGAAATTGAAACGTCAATAAACGTATTTTTATCTTTAATTGTGGCTTATTCCCAGTTAAATAATAATTAATTTAAAATGCCACAAGAAAATAGCTTCAAAACAATACCTTTTTTTAGTTTTACTTAATTATTTTGTTCTTTTTCTTTTTGTTTTTGTTATTTTTCTTTGACAAAAGTGGACCGAAACAGTAGAAAGTCTAAACTTCCAGAAATCAAGCAGACAGGCATGGTCATTACTAAGAAAATTAGGGAGTGGTGTCCGTAAGAAACGCCAAGAGGCAGCCGTAAAGCCAGATGCCATAACATCACATATAGTAAAAACATCCAGAGCACCAAAGGATAAAGCACACTATCTACGTAAAGAGAGAACTTAAAACATGTAGCCACAGAAACGGAGCATTCCCTCCCCTTCACCAGCGAAGACATATCAGAGGCTCTAAAAGATGTTAAGCCAGCAAAAGCACCAGGATTTGATAATATTCACCCTGAATTCCTACTAAATTGTGGCAAGTATACAAAAGTTTGGTTGGCTCGATTTTTCACAGACATCATGGAAACTGGAAATATCCCACAAGAACTAAAGCGCTCTAAGATAATAGTCACACCAAAGCCAGGCAAACCCGCTGACAACCCAAAAAACTACAGACCAATTGCGCTTCTCTCTGCTATCTACAAACTATTTAGAGAGGCTTATATACAGTATTGGAAGATTCAAAACGGAACATACGAATTATTAATACAATTATTAAGATCCCCTGACCTGCAATTACCCAGTGTAAATTTCAATATAACGTCGCGATGTCTTATAATTAATTCATTTGTTCGACTGGACTCCTTCTCCAGTCGATATTTTTCGACTGCTGCGCACGTGCGCACCTTAATAATACGACTAATAGTTGATTGTGTCGGTATTGGCCTATCTTCATACGCACAAGTAAATAAATTTATATCACGGTACGAGTTGCCCCCATAATACCATTTTAAAATTTGTACTTTTTCTTTGTTTGTATACATGGTTTATGGTTAGAAACACTACTTTTATTTCAGCTTGTAGGGCATGTATTTGTTTTGCTCGGCCAGTGATGTTCCTTGGGACTGTTGCCAAATCGATAGATACCTTCGGCAAAAATCTGTAGATTTTGATGTATCATATACATCCTTTTAAATTTTAAATTATCAACAATATTTGGAATAATAAATATATTAAACTATACACTAACCAATTCAAATAATATCTAATGAACACAAAAAAATTGTTATTAATAAAACATTGTTATTATCTGCACAAAAACACAGAAAATCAGTGGACGATAGACAACAGTGTCGACGTACACCTGTCGAATACGCTACTAGAAATCGCCAAGGAGTAGCAATCCAGTCGAACAAATGAATTAATTATAAGACTGGAGAGAGGGCCTTATATACACAATTCTCCGTGCAATTCCCTGTAAACAAATAGCACGTTTAATAGATAGCATGCTCAACGACCGAATGTTTCAAGTAGTGATGGGCACAGATATCAGCCCACCAAAGAAACTTAAGAATGGCCTACCACAGGGGTCAGTGCTCTCTCCATTACTATTTAGCAGATATGCCAGAAACACAATCAAGAAAGTTCGGACACGCCGATGACTGGGCCCTCACTACACGATGCAGAACACTAGAAACATCTGAAGAAGTTCTGACGGCAGACTTATATATATATATATATATATATATATATATATATATATATTGAGCAAATATTTTCGCAAGTGGCGGCTTCAACCAAATGCATCCAAAACGGAAGTAAGTTGCTTTCACCTGAACAATAAACTTGCTGGAAAGGAACTCAACATACGCTTTGAAAATACCACACTTTCTCATAACAAAACACCGAAGTACCTGGGCGTAACACTAGACAGAACGCTATCATTTAAAGAGCATTTAACAAAAACTGCCCAAAAGTTGAGTACAAGAAATAACATTATACAGAAGCTCTGCGGTACCACCTGGGGAGCATCGGCTTCCACTCTCCGCTCTACTGCTTTAGCCCTTGTTTTCTCGACCGCTGAATATTGTGCCCCAGTTTGGCTACACAGTCCACACGTAAAAAAGGTCGACACTCAGCTGCACAACACTAAGAGGATGATAGCTGGTACAATTAAATCAACTCCCACCCAATGGCTTCCAGTATTAAGTCACATTCCACCTCCACATTTACGACGAGTTGATGCACTTACACGTGAATACAAAAAGATCATGAACAATATAAACCTGCCGATCCACCAAGATACCGAGGATGCACGAAATACCCGTCTACGTTCTAGAAAACCACCAATGAAAACGGCAAGAATGATACATGAGGAGTTCAACATCACGAATGCATGGTCCCAAGAATGGAATGCATGGCAAAATAACATGCCCTGTATTACCCACAAGCCACCAGGTTTTGATCTTCCACGTAAAACATGGTCCACTCTAAACAGGATCCGAACCAGACATGGCAGATGTGCATACATGCTACATAAATGGGGAAAGAATCCGTCTCCCCAATGTGACTGTGGGAAGGACCAAACGATCGACCACATTATTGAAGAGTGTCCCTCAAGATCCTATAACGGTAGCCCTGAAGACTTCCTGTTTGCAACTTCAGAGTCAATTGATTATGTTAATACACTTGATGTTTGTTTGTAATTATTTAAAGTTTGTCATATACCTATATTACTAGTGCTTGTAATTTTGTTCTAAATGTGTTGTAATTGCCATACGATAAATAATAAATGTTATTTTTCTGATTATATTTGTTATTTTTCAGTTATTTTTTTTTCCATACACTGTGACACTTAATATACTCAGGAGTCTTAGACTACTTACAATGTTCTTCTTCCTCTTTATAAGCAATTCTGCTCTATTGCTTATGCAATTAATAGCTCTATGGAAGGTTATCACTACATCTTTTGCACCGATCATTGACTATATGTTGTATAATTCTTTTGTATATTGTATAATTTATGTATGTATCTTTAAATATTTGTACCTATATCTCTACAAATTTTTGATTGCTGTAATTAGGTGTATTGATTATTCATTTTCCATAATTTTAATTATGTATTAATCTGCTAGAAGGCTTTTTTCAAAATCTTATATGCTTTCTTAAATGTAGCAATACACCTTCAGGTCATAGAAGGTCCAGTTTCGTATGACCTGCTCGTTTTGTGTTCCTATTTTTTAATGTGAGCGCTTTTACAAGTTCTTCCACTATTATATAATCATTTCCATATGAAGTCTCTATTTCAAAACATGCCATCTTTTATACAACTGTAAAATTAAATAAAACTCACCGTTAAATTTTCGAAACAATTTTTATTTTAAAATATTTAATTTTAAGCTAGGACACAACATTGTGAACACTGTAGAGTTCATTAATTACTTATACATTTACGTTACAAAACTATGGTACAAAACTAGCTGGCTACGTAGAAAATTAGACTGTTGTGAGCATAACAAATATTTTACAATTTTCGTTTTCTACAAACTCACTCTGTAACATATCGTAATGTTTTCTTAGTACTAATGCTACCAATGAAATACATGTTATGTAGGAAAATCTTTAGAAAGGTCATACTAGATTAAATATTTGATTATAAAAATATTAATGAAACAAAGTTGTTTCAAATTGTGCGAGTATGATTATTTTTAGTGGGAAGTTTAAACAGGTGAGGATTAGAATATATAATAAATAAAATACTTTACACACAATTTGCAACAGAATTTTTCATTCAAAATGAGAATATAAAGTTTTGTTATTCTAATGAACTGATCAATTGGGATTTGCTTTCCAATGCGACTTTGTTGTACAATTTCAAGATGGTTTAGACGCTTTTATGTGTACCTATGACAAGTTCTCACAAAATATTTTTTAAAGATATTTGTAGTACGATGGGTGTATTATATCACTTTTGGTATTTCACCTGGGACTGTTAGTTAGTATGTTAATTATAACAAATGTAGATTTATATATATATATATATATATATATATATATATATATATACAGGGTGGTCCTTAAGTAATTGTACAAAAAGAAATCATAGATTCTGCACTTTAAAATATTACAATTTAAGTCAACTTGCTTTAGTAAAATATTGATAATTAAGAAAGATACAGGGTGTTAAAGTGGAAATTTAAAATTTTATTTTTCGCTATAACTTTCACGTTTGTAAATATTTATGGACAAAAATTTACAATTGGATGCTTTTGAGTAGGAGCAATTATAATTTTATGCATAATTTGATGTAGCTGATAGAGGGCGGCACATATGCCACATATGTGGCATAAATTTGCGCTTAATTTTTCTTCTCTTTAAGTTAGCCTTATTTTTATTAAAAAATAATAAAGACACATTATTTTTACAAAGAAAAGGTATACTTGTTAATAACTTCAAAATTCAACCCTTTTCAAGATAATCGCATTTTATAAGTCAGCTGCATAATCATTCTTAGTTATGATAATTTTGCGGTAAAGCACCGAATACCTGTGAATAAGCATAATTATTATTAGTTTGTTCTTATTAAAACAACTCAAATATGATAATGTAATATCTCGAAATGCTTTTTTATGGTTGCTAAATGTTTTATTGGAGATAAGCTTCTATCTTCTTCTTTGAGTGTTGTATTGCCGTGTTTGTATTCAGAAGTTGGCCGTCATCATGTTTGAAATTTCCTTTATATATCGCTTTTATAAGTTTCTATGCTGGCGTTGTATGACTTTTTTTTCAAATATCAAATTTATATTTCAATAATAACTTAATATACGGGTCTTTATTTTGTTGATACATTAGCAGGTGGCGCTACTAGCAAACTTAATTTATTGAATTATTTTAATATAATATAATTTGTTTAAAATATAAATATTAAATAAATAATAAAGTTACTTTATTAAATGTTAAAAGTATTATTTAAAAAATATAGAAACATAATATGAAGCTAAGTGCTAGTCTACAGTATCAGCTATTGTACCTACCACGTTTTTTATGCAGTTTTGATGCCAGTAGACAACCCCAATGCATTACGGGAAATTTTATAGTAGGCTAATGTCACCAATGCTTTTGACAACTAAAAATAAGTCTCGTTTTGTTTAATAAGTGATTTTTGCAATTTTTAGTCTATTTTGGTTTCTTGAAGAAAATCAGAAAATGCTAAGGCATAATAATTTTTCTAATATGGATATGAGAGATATGGTTGCTATTTATTATCAGCAACACTTTAACGGGCGAGCAGCGAAAAAGGAATATTTAAGAAGATACCCACACAGGCTTCAGCCCAATCACCAAACATTTAAACATCTATTTCGAAATTTAGGCGAAAGTGGTTCATTTCGTCCTAAACGTGACAACTTAGGTCGACCAAAAATCATTACGCCTGATCAAGAAGATGAAGTGAATGAAATATGAAGTAACGCGTGAACGATAATTCCCAAGTAAGTACACGACGTTTATCTTCAGCGTTAGGAATCAGCAAAACTTCAGTTTTAAAAATCCTGCACCGTGAGCATTTTTAACCTTTTCCTTTTACACCTGTGCAAAATCTGTTACCAGCAGATTTACCTTTAAGATGCAGATTTACAAATGATATCCGAAACAGGCAAAATCTTGACAACTCTTTCGTCGATAGAATGTTATTTACGGACGAAGCTACATTCACACGCCATGGTGTTTTTAATGTATGGAACAATCATTTCTGGGATACTAAAAATCCCCACGTTAAGAGAGAAGGGCATTTCCAACATGAATTTAAAATAAACGTATGGTGTGGAATCATTGGTAATCATTTTTTAGGGCCACGCGAGTTACCTCGTAATTTGAATGGTGAGAGCTATTTACAGTTTTTACAAAATGAATTTACTGATTTGTTGGATGAATTGCCATTAAACTTAAGGCAAAATATGTGGTTTTTGTATAATGGTGCATCGCCACATTATACAAGGACAGTAAAAACATACTTGAATACAAACTTTTCGGAACGTTGGATT
This sequence comes from Diabrotica balteata, assembly GCA_918026665.1. Classification (NCBI taxonomy): domain Eukaryota; kingdom Metazoa; phylum Arthropoda; class Insecta; order Coleoptera; family Chrysomelidae; genus Diabrotica; species Diabrotica balteata. Next base: position 109,736,125 of record OU898284.1, read on the forward strand.
GGTCGTGGTAGTCATTTTCCTTGGCCACCACGTAGCCCAGAATTATATCCGCTAGATTTTGGTATATGGGGCGCAATGAAACAACATGTCTACAAGAATGCCATAAACATTCGCAACCAACTTTGGGAAGACATAAATACTGCAGCAGTTTCTATTGAACCGATGATGCTATTTAATACGAGATGATCTTTTATGGAATGGATTGATAAATATATTGAGAAAAATGGTGGACATATCGAACACTTACTTTGACAAAGAGTTTAATCTTAATTAGTTTAACTACTTTTAATTTGGTTTGAAAAATAAAATGTTTGACTTTAATTTAATATAAAACGTAACATGTTTGATGTCAAATTCCATTATCCTGCTATTTTGTTAAATCATTATTAATTATCCTGTTGATATATTTATTTTATTTAATATTTCGTTAGCTATTAACTTTATTAAAGATATTTCATACCAAAATTCAGAAGTATTAATGTTTTTATCTATTTTTCTTTCGTTGTCTGGAGTAATTGCGGCAAATCAGAATTATGCAGTTGATTTGTAAAATGTGATTATCTCGAAAACGGTTGAGTTTTAAAGTTAGTAACAGGTATACCTTTTTATGTTAAAATAATGTATCTTTAATATGTTTATCAAAAATATCGATAACTTAAAGAGCAAAAAAGTTAGGTGCAAATTTATGCCACATATGTGGCATATGTGGCGCCCTCTATCAGCTACAATACAGTGTGCAACAAATCATAATTTCTTATACTCAGCAGTTTCCAGTTGTTAATTTTTATACATAAATGTTAACAAACGTAAAAGTTATAGCGAAAAATAAAATTTTAAATTTCCACTCCCTGTATCTTTCTTAATATCAACATTTTACTTAAGCAAGTTGACTTAAATGGTAATATTTTAAAGTGCAGAATCTACGGTTTCTTTTTGTACAATTACTTAAGGACCACCCTATATATATATATATATATATATATATATATATATATATATATATATATATATATCCCGTTCATAGCTTAATCCGCCTTTGGGTATCCCGTTCGCCAAGCCTGTCTATTCTGCCAGTTTTCTTCAGATAGATTTCTTACTGACATTGCTTTTGAAATTCCTTTCATCCATGTTGTTAGTGGTCGTCCTCGTTTTCTTTTCCCTGGTGGTACCCACTCTAATATTTTTTTTGGTAGTCTTTCTTCCCCCATACGTCTAACATGTCCGTACCATGTCAGGTGTTGTTTTTCGATGTCTTAGATTTATTTTTAGTTAGCGATATAATATGTATTTAAATATTGTACTGCAATAATTTTAATTTTAATTCAATTATAAAAAACAAAAAAAGTTAAATATATTTAAATCAAACATGCTAAGAAAAAGATTTGGAGGAAAAATGCAGAACAGGGTTTGGATAAGTAAAAATAAAGATCAGAAAGAGTTATATGGGGGAGCTCATCATTCTAGAATAATATCCTAGGCTAGGTCACATTTATAGTATTGTTCTCCACCATCCACAGATAATCGAATAAATGAAAATGGCCCAGAAATAACCAAAGAAGAAGTGATTCACGCAGTAAAATTTCAGAAAGATTGAAAAGCCACCGGTCCAGACAATATTAATGTCGAAATACTAAAACTAATTGCAGATAACGAAAATAAAAGCCTAGACTTTATTTAATGAGATATATGACACAGGTAAAATGCCAACAGAGTGGCTAAAATCAACATTCATAGCATTACCAAAAATGATGATTATCGAATATTAAGCTTGATGTCTCATGTCCTTCAAACTTTTCTCAGAATTATCCATACACGAATTATTTACAAGAAGTGCGAATTCCAGATGAGTGACACTCAATTCGGATTTCGAAACGGATTGGGAACACGCGAGGCTCTTTTTGCTTCAAATGTGTTAACGCAACGATGCTGAGACATGAATGTAGACGTATATGCATGATTCTGAGAACAACTGAAGTTAACGAACAAGACTTGCGAATTATCTCAGAACTATACTGGCACCAAACGGCAACAATTGAAATAGAGCACACAACATCCGAAGATATACAAATCCGATGAGGAGTGAGACAGGGTTGCGTCTTAACACCACTACTGTTTAATTTGTATTCGGAGTCTATATTCAGAGAAACATTAGACGGAGTCCAAGGCGGAATTAAGATTAACGGAATCAGCATAGACAGCATCAGATATGCTGATGATACCGTCTTTATAGCAAGGAACACACAAGAACTACAAAAAAATAAATGTGGTAGTTTACCACAGCGAAATTTTCGGTTTACATCTAAACGTTTAAAAAACTAAAATTTTAGTATTTTCAAAGACACCAATTCCATCTGATTCTCCAAGGGAAGCTAAATGGTAAGAGAGGACCGGGAAGAAGACGCAATTTCTGGCTTCAAAATTTACGAAAGTGGTATAACACGACTACCACTGAACTGTTCCGCACTGCAGTAAACAAAGTAAAGATAGCCGTGATGATCGCCAACATCCGAAACGGATAGGCACTTTAAGAAGAATACTGGAAGGAAATGTACAGGGCAAAAGATCAGTAGGAAGACTCCAGAACTCGTGGCTGAAAGACCTGAGAAGATGGTTCGACCGCTCATCTGCAGAAATCTTTCGCGCAGCAGTTTCCAAAACTATTAATTTACCATTTGGATCGCCAACCTTCGAAAGGAGACTGCGCCATGAGAAGAAGAAGAATTTTTTGTGTGTTTGCAAGAAACCACTTTGTTACTTTTCATATGCTCATTAAAACTATAAACGATGAAAAATATAATTGAAAGTATTTTTTATTAATTTTTGTTTCTTTTTGCTCATAAAAACACTTCAAAAATCATTTATATATTAAAATACATCAGAAAAAACATTACAGATTAATCTAATAATTTCCATCCCACAGATTTTCCTAATAAAAACACTACAAGACGTTTAAAGTTTCAAGCACAATAATTAGTATACAAAATTGTATATTTTAAGTAAACAGTGTGACTATAAACGTTATTATTAAATGAAATATCGTTCTTATTTGGGCCTATGTTAAATCTAATACGTCTAAGACTAAAAATTAGTGGAACTGTTAGATTTTTCTAATATTTAAAAAGTTTAAAATGCCTATCGGTACTAAAAGTTTACTAGTCGGTGATTTTTGTTAAAAAATATTTTTCTACATTTCTAGACATTGTAAATTTAAACGAGATAAAACGGGAACATAATATTATGGCAATTTTTATACAATGAAAGTGTCAACAGAATTATTATACTACTTTTATAAGTGATTTATGTTTATCTTTAAATAGGTGTATAAAACAACTCATTGTTCGATAATAACTACACACCAGGTCTAAAGTATTTTTAATCTACGATATTCTGATAATTCATAAAAAATTGCAGATAATAAAGGCAAATTCATCATTTGTTTGCCACAAGAAATTTTTAAGAACAGTTCTAAAATTCCCATTTTCATTGAATTGTTTTTCTCATCCTTGTATTATCTGTCTATAGTTTTCTGTATACCTGGCTAGTCTATGAGTAAAATATTGTTAACAAGTTAACTAATTGCGCCAGAAATGTCTACTATTTTAGATCATAACTTGGCTCAAAATGTTGATAAGTATTTGGCTCCTTTTTACTTTAGTTTTATTAGATTCATTAAAACATTTCTGTTGTCCATTTTCATCGTAATAAAATATATCGTTTGCAGATCTTTTTCAATATTTAAGATCACTTTCAATCTTTAGATTACAACAAACCAAAATAATACGCATGCTAATTGCATTAGGCATGCTATTTTCTCTTTACAATTACTTGCACAAAGTTAAAAAAGATGGTGAGCGATTTTGGGATTTCCTACAAAGGTGAAACTTTTTACGATTTGTATATAATAATTAGTTAATCTTTTATTTAACATATTTTCCCTGGTCATTAATACCTTAGAATCAGTTTAATACCTTTTTAGCGAAATCATGCTACCTTTTGTTTGTCTTTGCATAATTTGTGACCCACAGATTGATAATTGGACGAGAAGGACCTTTTTTGAAGATCAAGAACTGGAACGAATATATAGGAATATGTTATCGGAAAATAAACTTTATATTCACCGTCGAGATTTTAAAAATTTACCTGAATTGCAAGACTAAGCCCAGGAATATGAAGCCATATCTGACTATATTAAAATTTTCTAAGACACCAGGAAGAGAACGCAATGCCAAAGGCACGTGATTTAGATTCATAATGCCAGGTCACATCTGTAAATATTGCAAAAATTTATTTTCTCCTGTGTCCAAGTACTGAGTGGTTACCGTCTGTTCCACGCCGGGCCGAGTTGGCCATTTGTGTGTATTAGCAGACCGTATTGCCATTTATATTATATGTTATTATTTTATTTATTTTCGAATATCTTTTTATTTAATTTTAACGTGTTTTTTACTCAATCTGCTGTCTAAAAGAGCCACCCGTCACAAATTGGTCGTCCTGTCACAATATTCTACGGGTGGTAGCCCGAAAGTGGAGTCATGCCCAATATTAAGGAACCCAAATTGACAACGTCAGTCAGAACATCGAAAGAATTGCCAGAGTATAAAGCTATCAACAATAAAGTTAAAAAGAGCATACGGTCAGACTTGCGGGCTTATAAAACAAAACAAATATTGCAAACCATCGAAAACAATAGAAACATGAGAGTATTGAAATCAAATTTAACTAAAGGAAAATCAAAGATAACTAAAATCAAAAATCAACAGCCGAATACGGTGACCGAAAAAACTCAAATAATCAAGGAAATACAAACGTTCTATAAGAATCTTTATACATCGACTATACAGAACCCCGAAACATACCACAGAACAATTCTAAACGTCGGCTTGGAAACCCTCCCTAAAATAACCTCTTCGGAAATTAGACATGCCTTACAGCAAATGAAAAACAAAAAAGCTCCTGGCGAGGATCGTATAACGTCTGAAATGTTAAAAATGGGCGGCAACATCGTTGTAGAAGTTGTGGAAGTCTTACTGAATAAGTGTCTAACAGAAAAAAGAATACCCAGCCTATGGGAAAACGCCGAAAAAATACTTTTACACAAGAAAGGAGACACTACTAATATTGAAAACTACAGACCTATAAGTTTGTTGTCACACTTATACAAATTGTTAACAAGAATAATAACGAACCGCATAACACAAAAACTTGATTTATATCAACCGTTGAACAGGCGGGATTTAGAAAAGGGTTTGGTGCTAATGATCACTTACAAACCATCAGAACACTAGTAGAAAAAACCACAGAATATAATGTACCTTTACATATGGCATTTATCGACTTTCACAAGGCTTTCGATAGTATTGAGACTTGGTCCTTTTTATCAGCCCTGAAGGATGCTCGAATAGACTCACGGTACACTACACTCATTAAAAACATTTATGAACAGGCCACATTCCACATCAAAATCAATGAAGACGAAAAAACTGAAAAAATGCGCCTTGATAAAGGTATTAGACAAGGTGATACTATTTCACCAAAGCTTTTTACCTACGCATTGGAAAATGTATTCAAACAGCTTGACTGGGAGGAAAAAGGTCTAAACATTGATGGTGTACGTTTGAGTCATTTGAGGTTTGCGGATGACATAGTATTATTTAGTACAGATATCAAGGAACTGGAGCAAATTTTGAAGGAATTAAACCAGCAGTCAAATAAAATAGGTCTCAAAATGAACCTTCAGAAAACAAAAATAATGAGTAATTTACAAACTAATCTTGTTATTGACAACGTCAGTCTTGAAAATGTAGACCACCATATATATCTTGGACATACCATTAAAATCGGCAAAGAAAATCAAATAGCCGAAATAAAAAGACGCATACAACTGTCTTGGGGAGCTTTCGGCAAATTAAGCTTTATTTTGAAGAATAAAGATATACCAATGTGTCTAAAACGTAGAGTTTATGACAAATGTATCTTGCCTGTAACTACATATGGACTGGAGACCATGGCCTTCACAAAGAAAACCTTAGAGCAGCTCAGTACAACCCAAAGAGCAATGGAGAGGGCCATGCTAGGGATTAGTTTGAGAGACAGGATTCGAAATAACGTCATTCGTGAAAGAACAAAAATTACTGATGTCTCAGAACGTATTGCAAGGCTCAAGTGGCAATGGGTCGGACACGTTGCCCGAGATAATCCCGAAAAATGGACACAAAGATTAACAAACTGGAGACCAAGAGAGAACAGGCGAGGAGTAGGCAGACCGCAGAAGAGGTGGACAGACGATATCAAACAAGTCGCGGGCAAGCAGTGGATGAGAATTGCCAAAAGTAGAAATCGATGGAAGCAAATGGAAGAGGCCTATGTCCAGCAGTGGACGAACACAGGCTGAAGAAGAAGAAGAAGAAATCTCAAAATAGGGCCTTTCGCAATGTTGTGCAGTCAGAACTGACTCCGCAACGAGAATGTTGCGGTCTATTGTGGACTATCACAAGTTGTGTTTCTCGGCATGTGTTAAAAGTAGAAAGGAGACATTTCTATGAGATAAGAGAGCATTTAACTACAGCCATAAAAAAAGAAGAAAGGGAAAGATCAAAGGAAATATGACACGAAGAGTGAAACAACACTGAATTTGTTGCCTAGTGGACTAAGATGCTGATCCTGAGCCTAAGAGACTAGGTAGAATATGGTCACAGACAACTAGATTACTTCCGAAGGCAAGTGCTCACATGACGGGTGTCTTAAAGCCTATCCTCATAAGTTTGGCAAGGCAGGTACAGGTAAATGCCTACACTAAAAAGAATAAAGGAAAATATCAATGAAAATATGGCAGGCAGAGTGGAATAACACGGAAGTTGTTGCCCAGTGGACCAAATAAAAATTGAACGTGTCTCACAATACAACTACTTGGGAACTATAATCAATGAGTCGTGGGACAATACCCAAGAGATTAAGTGCCGCATCGGAAAGGAAAAAAGTGCATTCTTGACTATGAGCTCTGTGTTTAAGAGCGATGACCTCACCCTAGAAACAAAAATAAGGCTCCTTAAATGTTATGTATACTCAATGCTTCTGTACGGAGTAGAAACGTGGAAATTAAAGGCGGAAACTCCATCAAAACTATAGGCTTTTGAGCTGTGGGTATAGAGAAGGATCCTGAAGATACCATGGACAAACAAAGTCACCAATGAAGAAGTACTGCGGAGGATGAACACAACTGCGGATTTTGCAGTTACTTTTGCAAGTTACTTTAATACATTTTGCAAGGTAAAATTGAAGGAGGAAAAAGGGCTCAAGGACGAAGAAGAATATCCTGACTTGCTAACCTGAGAGCATGGTATAGAAAGACCTCAACACAGCTATTTCGTGTAGCATTCAACAAGTTATCATAGCCAGAATGATGGCCAACGTTCGGAACGCACAGGCACCCTAAGAAGAAGGATTAAGATGCTGATCCCGAGCCTAAGGGACTGGGTGGATTGTGGTCACATGCGACTAGATTACTTCCTGATGCTAGTGTTCACATGACGGGAGTTTTAGGATCTACCTTCATAGGTTCAGATAGGCCTCTACTGCGAATACACCGACTCTGTTACTCACACAATGCTGAAGTCTATTATTAGTTGCACAGGGAAGAGAAGCAGAATGTATAGAGAAATAGGTATGAACCATGTGACTGTGAGAGAAATGATCACGAAGATGACGGGAAGTAAGTTAGCATCTTCTTCTTCGCGTGCCATATCAGAATTATCCGACGTTGGTGATCACCATTGTGAAGGCTTCTTGATCTTCTGCAATATAGAATAATTGTTCTGCATTTGATATCTAAGTCCATTCACGAATGTTTTTAACCAAGCAACTTGTTTTCTTCTACACCTCTATGGCCCACTATTTTACGTTTAAGGATCAGTTGTAATATTTTCTATCGACTTCCCTTACTATATTTTCCAGATATGACATTTTTCGATCTTTAACAGTCTTTAGCAGTTCTATGTATATCTTTGTTAATGCTTCCTAGTACTCCTTTATTAATTTTCCTTGATGTCCAAGGTATCTTCAGCATTCGTCTATGAACTCACATTTCCAACACTTCAATTTTGTTCATGATCGATACTTTTAGCGTCTACACTTTTGCCCTATACAAAAGTACAAACCAAAGATAGCACTTAACCATTCTTTGGAGCCATTCTAAAGAAACATAGTACGCACAATTACATCCGTGAAGTCATTCAATTCAAATGAAGTAATTCAACAGAATGATTTTGAAAAAAGCCTTATTTGTAGTGATTCAAAAAGTGCAAGATAATCCAACATTTATTGATGTGTTGTTGCTCAGTGGACCAAATAAAATTGAACGTGTCTCACAATACAACTACTTGGGAACTGTAATCAATAAGTCGTGGGACAATACCCAAGAGATTAAGTACTGCATCGGAAAGGCAAAAAGTGCATTCTTGACTATAAGCTTTGTGTTTAAGAGCGATGACCTCACCCTAGAAACAAAAATAAGGCTTCTTAAATGTTATGTATACTCAATGCTTCTGTATGAAGTAGAAACGTAGAGAATTGTAGAGAAATGTAAAGAAATAGAAAGACTACAAGCCAAGCATGACAATTTTAATGTACACAAAAAGGTAAAAGAAATAACGGGTATCTTTAAAAAGCGAACACAAATGAAACTCATAGACACCAATGGAAAATTAATCATTGACACCCAAGAGATGAAAGACAGATGGAGAATATATTTGGAGACACTTTTTCAAAACCAAAGAACGGATTATAGGCATCCATTTTCAGAGAGGATGACGGGCCCGGACATACTTAAATCCGAGGTAGAAGAAGCAATAAAACGGATGAAAAGCAGGAAAGCTGTAGGGCCTGATAATATCGAAGCTGAATTTTTAAAACTCTTGGAGGAAGAAGGAATAATTTGGATCACGGCTGTCGTCAATAAAATTTACAATACAGGAATCATCCCTGATAAATGGCTAGAATCAGAATTCATAGCGATACCTAAAAACCAGGGGGCTAAAAAGTGCGAAGAATATCCAACAATCAGCCTAATGAGCCACATGTTGAAACTGTTTCTTAGAGTCATCCATGGAAGAATTTATAAGAAGTGCGAGGAACAAATATCGGACAGACAGTTCGGCTTCATTAACGCAGTGGGTACCAGAGAGGCACTTTTTGGAGTACAGGTACTGATTCAAAGATGCAGGGACGTTAACTGCGACGTATACGCGTGCTCGATCGACTACGAAAAGGCATTTGACAGAGTTCAACATCAAAAGATGATAAACATTTTAAAAGAGGCAGACCTGGATGACAAAGACCTCAGAATAATTTCAGAACTCTACTGGAATCAAACCGCATACATGAAAATTAACGGAGAAGAAACAGATCACATAAAAATACTACGTGGAGTTAGACAGGGATGTATACTATCGCCGTTGATATTTAATATGTACTCAGAGAAAATTTTTAACGAGGCTCTTTACGGAATAGACGAAGGCATCCTTCTAAATGGTGAAAGAGTAAACAATGTTAGATATGCCGACGACACCATGGTGATAGCAGATAGTTTAGAGGGACTTCAGAGGCTAATGGACAGAATAAACGAGTACAGTCAACAGTACGGACTAAACATTAATACCCACAAAACGAAACAAATGATTATCAGCAAGGAGAATATAAATGGGGCTCATATATACATTAATGGGACGCAGATAGAGCGAGTAAAACAGTATTGTTACCTGGGAACTATTATTAACGAACAGTGGAGCAATTTACAGGAAATAAAGTGCCGCATAGGAAAGGCAAGAACGGTCTTTAACAAAATGAGCGCCATCTTCAAAAGTCACAACATATCCCTTGATACAAAAATGAGACATTTGAGATGCTATGTTTTCTCTGTGTTGTTGTACGAGGCGAAGGCATGGACGCTTACAGACGCCACTATTAAAAAACTTGAAGCATTTGAGATGTGGCTTTATAGAAGAATGCTGAGAATATCATGAACAGCAAGGATCACGAACAAGGAAGTTCTAGGAAAAATAAAGAAGGAACCAGAGATTGTGTTTACGATCAAACGCATAAAATTGCAATATCTGGGACACCGTTATGAGAAATCAGCACCATTACTCCCTGCTACAGTCTATATTGCAAGGTAAAGTCAAAGGTAAGCGGGGACCCGGTAGAAGGAGAATATCATGGCTGCGGAATTTAAGAACATGGTTTAAGAAAACCTCAACGGAGCTGTTTCGAGCAGCAGCGAGCAAGGTTATGATTGCCAATATGATTTCCAACATCCGAAACGGATAGGAACTAGAAGAAGAACTATTGTTGCAGATTCAGGAGCTATGAACCAGATGTATCTTAGGTACGGCTCTTGAACATACAGTATCAATACAAAGTTCCTGGCCGGATAGCCCTGGTAGCTAAGGCCAAGAAAATGAATTGACGAAGAAGAAGATTCAATTTCATTGCAGCGCATTTGCCATCCGCTTAGTATTTTAACTTTATTTGGTATTGTCAGAGCGTCATTATGAGTGTCTTGAATTATCATTTTAATAAATAGTTAGTGGTAGAAATAATATCCTAGTGAAAATTAAAAATCATCTATATATTCTCATCATCTCATCATCTATAAGAGAAGAGAAAGAGAACTGTCGTTGTCATAGGATTGACCACCGATAGTGCGGGACATTGTACAAATATACGGTTTGAATCATTTAAAAATTGAAAGAGTTATCTTTTAACACATTCAAGAATAACAAAAATACAGCAAAAATCATTTACTATATATTAATTATTAATATTCTGTAGAAAAAATTTAATGCTATTAAATCTATTACAATACGACGTAACTGTTACATTAGAAAATGCCAAATTTCTTACCCAAATGTAAAAATGTTCTAACCCCAATGTCGAACTTTATTCTATATGTTAAAAATATCATTAAATCGTGCAAAAAATTTATTTACATAGTGTATTTTAGAATTGAGAAAATATTTTTAGTTTTATTTAAAAACCGAACGTTATTGCTCTTTTGATTCGTTAAATATTTTCTAGAATATAATTCTAGCTCTGTCCTTTTGTGCGAATAATATTGGTAGATTTGTTTGATAATAAAACTGATGTGTATTTAATTGTAAGTTTCTGTGTTACTTGGCAACGTTGCGTTGGGCTGTCAACGGCGACGAATGACATGTAACCAAAAAAAAAAGGGGAAGCAGCTTTTCTCATCTCTGTATTAGATATTTCATAATAAAGTAATCAAACTTAACAAAAACATGCAACTGGTTTTGAATACACTTTATCCTTTAATGTAGGGCTTAATAATTTTTGTTAAGAATTTTTTTCATGCAAGAAAAATAGTAAGAAAGTTTGTCAAAATTACATTTTCTTGACGGATGAAACATTCAAAATGTTGTAGATTGCTCAATATTTGCCAGATTCATTATACATTAGCTGTCAATAACTGCGATCTTAGTATTAATTCACTATCCGACAAGATTTTTTTATCCTGTAATTAAATTTTAACTTAATATAACCAGTGTTATTTTGTAAACGGCTCCAGGACAACACATGTTTAGGGAGGAACTCCAGCTTAAAACAAGAGAACGTGAATTAAATAGCTGGGAAGATTTGGCAGATGTTTTGACAGAAATAACTGAAGATAAACTAAGTAAAAAGAGAAACATAGAAAAGAATGGATGTCGGATGAAACCTAAAATCTGATTGAGGAAAGAAAATAGCAAAAGCAAGATATTTTGCAAGCAAAAACTGTACAAGAAAGAGCGAACCGACGCGAACAAGAATATAAAAAATAAATAAAGCAGTTAATAAAAATGTAAGAAGAGACAAAAGGAGAACTGGCAAAATAAGCTGAAACAGCTGCACAACACAACAGAACTAGAAAACTATACCAAATTGCTAGACGACTAACAAAAAATGGGCCGAACTGTTCAAACATTGTAAGATCCAGGACAAGCGAATTACTTACTACAACAAATGACCAAGTAGAGAGATGAAAAGGGCATTTTTAGGGATTCAAGGCACGCCCAGGGAAAACGCAGATGAAATTGTCGAAAACCCGCAGAATGTAGACGTATATTTTGCGAGGCCCCTTCCAGAACGCAAATAATAACAACTATCAAATCTCTGAGAAATAACAAGTCTCCGGGAATCGATAACATTGCTGCCGAAATACTTCAAACTGATCCGCATCTAACTGCTGAACTTTTGCTCTTTGTAATTCGAGAGGTGTGGGAAACAGCTTCCAAAAAAGGGCAACCTCACTGTGCAAAAATTGGAGAGGAATAACCTTGCTTACCGCAATAAATAAAATCTTCGCGACCATCATACTTAAAAGATTAACAAACAAGATTAAATTTCGAGCTGGTCAAGCAGGCTTTAGACCAGAATCCTCCTGCATAGACAACATTAATACTGTGAGGGTAATAATGAAACAAACGGTTGAAAGGAACGTGCGTGCCTTTGACAGCCTATCTCATGCTGCTTTATGAAAAATTTTAGAGCTAAGAAACATCCCGCATAAAATAATTTCCATTATAAAGTCACTGTACACTGAGAACCTTGGACGTTAAATGCGACATCTATGAAAATACTGGAATCATTCGAGCTGTGGGTGTACAAAACAATTCTGAAAATATCGTGGACAGAACACGTCACAAAGTGCCATATATTACACGTGGAGAGAACTGATTATGCAGGGAAAGATCCAAGGAGAGAGAAGCATAGGAAGGCGCAGAATGTCATGGCTACGCAACCTGAGAGAGTGGTATGGATGTACCTGAAATTAACTTTTCAGAGCAGACTTCTCAATATCTGATTGTTAGGACAAAGGTTCCAAGATGTGGCTGATCAATTGGAAATACTTTCCATTGAAGCCAATAAAGTGAGTTTGAATATCAATATTAGTAAAATCAGCATACAATGATAGATTTTATAATCACAAATCGAGCGATAACTCCGTCACAAGTACTTGATGTCAGAGCACTAACATCTGCTATGGGGACTGATCATAACCTTGTTTTATGTAAGATGCTACTAGAACGTCCGCACGAAACAGAAAACCCCAAATGTTCATCGAAAAACATAATATAGAGTCGCTAGCAACAGAGAGTACAAAACTGCTCTATGAGAACAGGATTACCAGCAAACTAAAAGAGATCGACTTAAAACCCGAATGGGGAGTAGAAGATACTTGGCAAAAAATTAAGAAATGCATCAACGAAGCAGCAGAAGAAGCGATTGGAAAGCGGAAAAATTAACACGAGAGCGACAAACCACACCAAACCGTGGTTTTGCCAAGAGGTAAAAGAACTCTCTGAATTAAAACGCAAATGCTACCTGAGATATAAAAGCACGCAATCGGAAGAAGCTCATGCAGAATATGTCCAAATAAGAAACGAAGTAAACGCCAGAATAAAATCAATCAAAAGAGAACATTGGGCCAAATTCACTTGCGACATGGACTACGACCTATATGGTGCCCAAAAGAAAGTATGGAAAATGCTCCGCAACAGAAAAAACCAGTTAACGAGTTCGTGCAGACCAAAGGAGTACCTATAGAGACATGGCAACAGCATTTTAAAGAGCTATATGATGCTGAAGAAATGCTGAATATAAACGAAGGCAAAACAGATGTGAGTGCTACAATCAATGACGAAGAAGTAGAAGCAAAGATCAAAAAGCTAAAAAACAGAAAATCGCCGGGAACGGATGGTATACCAAAATGAACTTTTAAAATATGGAGGCCCGGAACTTGCAAGTAAACTGGCACAACTATTTAACAAAATATTAAACAAACAGAAACACCAGAGGAATGGCATAATAGTATCACAATCCCCATATTTAAAAAAGGACAAAAAACCTGCCCACAAAACTATAGAGGAATAATCCTCTTAAATACAACAATGAAACTTTTCACGGGTATTCTCAAGGACAAATTGGAAAAGCAAATCACTAATGCTGAAAAACAATAAGGTTTTACAAAAGGGCGGTCTATAACAGAAGCAGTATTTATAATAAAACAAATAAAAGAAGAATCTATAGAGTTCGTCATGCCAGCGTATATTTGCTTCATTGATTTGATGAAGGCATTTGACAGAGTTCGCCTGGGAGACTTTCTAAATATATTAATAGAAAATGAAACACCGACCAGTATAACAAAGATACTCCATAACCTAAATAACAACAACGTAACCAAAGTTAGAGCAGGAGACGAATTCACTGAAAATATTCCAACACCGGGAGGAATTAGACAAGGCGACAGTTTAAGCCCCTTCTTGTTTAATCTTCTCATGAGCAAAATTATCAACAAAGTAACATCTCTTAATCTCGGATATAGAATGGGCAACAAAAGAATTGGTATGGTGTGTTACGCAGACGATGCAGCAATTATTGCCGAATCAGAAGATGATCTCCAAAGGCAGCTCTTTCAGTTCTTTCAAATAAGCCGACTACTAAATATGAACATCTCTACCAACAAAACTAAATGTATGACAATAGCAAAAGATCCGCTCAGATGTAAGTTAGTGGTTGAGGACAACCCCATAGAACAGGTGATGCAATTCAGATATCTGGGCATAGATATATCAAGCACCCACGACCCAGTAAAGGACCTGAGGAGTCAGATCAACAAAGCATCTGCACTGTCAGGATGTCTGCGGGAGATAGTCTGGTCAAATCCGTATATGCGCACAGATAGTAAAATTAGAATCTATAAGACTTGCATACGACCGATCATGACATATGGCATAGAAGTGCGCGAAGATACCAACAAAACGAAACAGATGCTAAGGGTTGCCGAAATGAAAACCCTAAGAACAATAATGGGGAAAACAAGAAGAGAAAGAGTGAGAAATACAAACATTAGAGAGCAGTGCAAAATTCAAGATATTGTAAGATGGGGAAGGCAGCGCAAGAGGATGTGGTACAACCATGTAAGACGAATGGATGAGAATAGACTCCCAAAAATTGCCCTAGAAAACAATCCGCCCGGTTCAAGACCCCCCGGAAGACCACCTAAAAGATGGATGGATAGTTGGCAATCTACCTCCCAAGAAATTAACCAGAGGCAACTTCAGAATTAAACAGATCGAAAGATCTACAAAAAGTAGAAGAAGAAGAAGAAGAAGTAAAACCAAATCCATAAAAGTAAATGCAAGAAACAACACGCCATGTACTATCAACAACATGCAGATTGAAAATGTGGAAAACTTTACGTAGCTTGGAAGGGTCATAACAGAAAACGAAGGTACACAGGACGATATTCGTATACGGATACGAGAAGGTCAACAAGCATTCAGCATGCTCAACCATGTTTGGAGATCTGGCGAGTATACTACAAGAACAAAGATCCGCATATTTCAGTCAAATGTCATGTCTGTTCTACTTTACAGATGTGAAACGTGGAAAGTAACAAAAAACCTTACAGATCAACGGCAAGTCTTTATTAATAAATGTCTACGAGGAACATTGTACGATAATTTTTGATTTTTGAATGGTCCTATTAATACATCTTCTTCTTTAAATACTCTATTATCTACCAAACTTACCTCCATTATTATTCGCTAAAGACTTTCTAATACTCTATACTTTTATATAGAGAAAAATATCTTTGTTATCATTTATTGCTAATTACACTACTTTGAAAAATATTTACAAGTAATCATTGAGGTTAGAGTTGTAAGTTTTCCTTTTGGAGATTATAAGTTGGGGAAAAAAGAAACGAAACGGGTTAGTATACTTACAATGTTTAAGAAAATCAGTATTTGAATTGAATTTTTAATATTAGGTAGGTAGATAAGTATACACATGAAAACGTAAGGTTGAATAAAAACAATAAAATTAAGTGGATCTTATTGTATGAATACACAAATCCATATAAAGAGTTTAATTTTAAATTTTGTTATCTCAATATTTTTCCAGATGCACAGCGCTAAACAGATGGTGAATTGTTTTGAGATGGTTCAGCTTCTCTTTAATCTTATAAACATAAACAATTTACCCGGTAACTATAATTATCACGTATATGGAACGATGTTTATAATTTTTGTGTTTTCTCCCGTACGCAAAACTTTGATCACTATAAGTTAAATTAGGCTTAAGGCTGTTTTCGCAGTTATAGCATACTGCGATTTGAAGTGGGCGTATCACTTACTTTTCTACACTGCTATGTCAGACCCTACGTGACATCCTAATAGTTTGGATGTTTATTCAGTGGCGCCGGCCCACGGGTTGTTTAAAATAAATGCATTATTCTCCATTCAAATTAGTTTTGTCGGAATACTTTTTTTTAGATTAATTATCGTAGATAATGTTTTAAAAAGAATTAATCACATTTTTAATTTATATGTCTTAGCTAAACATAGTATTAAATAAAAATTTGTGAAACGTGACTGCAAAAAACACCATTGTGTTTATTTATAATAAATTTAAATTTTGTTATATTAATATTAATATATAATTAATATTTTGTTAATATTTGTTAGAGAAAACTGATATTAGCGTAGTAAAAATTAAACAAAAAATATTTTTATTTATCTATAAAAAATTGGTACCTGCGAAACCATCATAATAGTAAATGTATTTATCTGGCAAGTATTTCGAGGCGACGCACTGCGAGGAAAATGTTCTCTGAATGGAATATACATTATTTTAATATATTTATAGGTTGCAGTTACATAAGAAAAGTATCCAATTGATGAATAAAACACAAATCGTGGATAGTTATTTCATCATATCAGTGGTATTACAGCTCGTCATGAGCCAAAGGCTTCTTCAGAACAATCTTCCATTCGCCCCTGCCTCTGGCAACTTTCTCCATGCTTTAACTCCGATGGATTTTAGATCATCCTCTGTGTTATCTTGATACCTAAGTTTTGGTCTTCCTCTGGATCGTCTTCCCACTGGTCCTCTTCGGTCGAAAATTTTTCTGATCGTTTCATCTTCATCTCGCCTAATTACATGTCCTATCCATCAAAGGCGTACTAATAAATTTTACAACGTCAGGTACTACACCTGAAGAAGCATCGTAGTTTACTTTATACGATCTTTTTGACCAAGCACCATCAGCTATAACGGTTATTAACCCATTTCCGTCGGAATCTACTTCACCAATTTCTTTGGCTAAAGCTAATTCCTCCCGTCCAGCCTCTTCTAAGGAATCACAAAGTGTTTGGCCGATGATATCTGCAACTGTTTCCGTATGTTTTGCATACTGCCTGTAGGAAATCACAGGTATATTTAATGCAGCGTGCTGCTGCTGTATGTCTGAATAACCAGAACCATTCAAGTTCAGTGAATTGTTACCAGAATCCTATGTTGCTATCTCCTTTTCAATATTCCACATTTGACATTTAAAAGTCAATGTACTTATCAATCCGTCCATTTTTTCTTTGATAACCTCCATATTAGAAAGAAGTTGCATGAAAATGGAGAATGATTATTCAAACCTTGAATATATATATATATATATATATATATATATATATATATATATATATATATATATAAGTTAAATAAAAGCTTTTAAAAACGGTTGTAATATAAATAATAAATACTAAAGCAGTGCAATTGCTCTTTTCCTTGACATAGGACGTTTACTGGGACTCATTTTTTATCTTGTCTCTTATAACTTATATCACTAACCTAATGTAATACTTAAAAATACGCGTAAACTAAAGAACTTTTAACTTATACCACTAAACTAATAATATATTACTTAACATACACGTAAACTAAATAATTTCAATGTTTTCAAAATAAATAAGAATACTGTAAACTGTAAAAACTAAGCAAGTTGATAAAGAAAATACAAGAATGAAAGAACTAAAATGGATTCTAATTCAAGCGAACTAACTGACCGTACCCATAGAGAAATAAAAAATAAGACCGTACCGTACGCTCATGAGATTTGACGTCACTAATGCGATAACGATCAAGCTCAGCGACAATGATGAGGAACACGTTTCACTATTAGATTTCAGTATTTTTTAGCAATTTTCTTCAAAGTTTGAATACGCTTTTCTCGATTATTACTGGACATAGAAAGGTGAAAAAAGAATCAACGATTACAGAAAAAAAAACTCTTTCAACTGATGGGCGTGAAAAGTTTGGTTATAATAGAACGTTAAACAGTATAATCCAATTTTTCAACAGAAAATTCAAAAAAATAAAAAAAGTAAAACCATCAGTTTAAAGGCAACATAATTTCGTATAACATGTCCAAATTTCGAGACATTTCGTCGGTAAATAACAGAGAAAAAATTTTGGTGCACCGATAAAACAGCCTTAAGGAAATTATTTTTTCTTCAAACGTCAAAAATAATGATGACATTACTTATCTAACTTGATCCTGTCAAAGTTTGATGTCTCCGCCGGCAGCAGTTTTTTTCCCATTTCTTTACGGCAGAGGGAAAATGTTGTCATTACAACAATATGAAACATGTCACAAAGCAACAATACAAATGTCATTAACAACAATTAAACATCATTTTTATTTATAGTAATATTAAAAGTACAATTATTTAATGAGGCATTTTCAAAATTGAAACCGTGCAAAAATGTTCCAGACTCTTGATACGCATTAGTAATTGTTGATGATACTGATGGTCGAGAACAACTTTCAGCAATCATTCCCGATGTTGGCGAATCATGAGGGTTTAAAATTTTTTGAGCATTATCGTTCTTATTTCTTATTGAATCCTCTATATATCATTCGGCAACCGTGCTTGATTTCCAGCCCCCATGTCGTTTGAGGCATTCTAGATTCCCGCCTCCATCAATTAAGTGTTGCTGACGTTCGTCGTAAAGAGTGACCCGTGTATGCGCTTGCATCGTTTAAATTTAAATAACTAGCTACTTTTTGGGCTACTGCGCTGATCGAATGTATTCCCATGACGCTTCGGTAACACTTTTTATTTTGGTACTTAGTACTTGATAAAAAATCGGTTTTCTGTGAAATTTTCAGACCGCAGTGATGCATACTTTTTATACAGTTTAATGTAGTTTTGACCAATTATCGTAAAAGATCTAATTTCTCGTATTTTACTGTCTGGGATTTTGATAATTATTACATTTTCTTTATCCTCAATGTCCACAGTCTTCATTTTTACCATTTCGTCGCATCGACAGGCGCCGGTAACCCCAATTAACAAAACAATCTGAAATATTTTTATAATTTAGTAGAGTATACTACATGCTTTGCAATATAATTTTTTTTACCTTTAATCCTAAATACAACTAATCTGGCGCTTCAAACAAAAATTTATCAAACTCGTCTTTAGTAAAAACTTTAGACTCCTTTGCAGTATATCCTTCGCTTGTTTTTTTCAGAAAGGCACGTAACTTTAAAAATTTGCTTATATCCACATTTTTTCTAATAACTAACTCGGATTTTATCATAGAGTATCGTGACCACATTGTAGAAGATTTCCGTTTATTTTCATTTTCCATTATATTAAAATATGCCTGTAAAACGTCTTTGGTAAATTGCCGTACTCCTCTTGTATCGCACCACTCTTGGAAGTGCTTGTACGCTAACCGATACTTTATTCCGGACTTGGAGGGCCCAAAACGTGCTACTGCATCTTTAGCCGCGGACTCAATTTCGTTTAGGTTTTCCATTTTCGCACTAAATTTGCGCTTGCGGTTGCAACAACAATAAGCTGTCTTTAATAATTCCAAACAACTGTCAAACAACTGTAACAAGGGAGACCCAAATCCCACCGACGACTTAATTATTTAAATTTCTAACATCTAGGCGACTTTGATAGTTGTCACAGTTAATTTCGAGTAAAAATAGCGTATGAATTGTACTATTTATGGTTAAAAATTGCTACGTTTGAAGAAAAAATAATATACTTTATTCGGCAAAGAAGCGACTTTTCTTGACGCGCCCGATATTACGCGCCGAACGAAGTGAGGTTCTCCGCCTCATAAAGTAATATAGTATTATTATAGTTTAAGGAAATCTAGTTTAGTTTAAGAAAATTAATCATTTTAATAATTTGTCATTTTAGTTAGTAATCTTTACAATAGATGACGCTAACCTTTTAAAATTTTCAGTTTTACTGACATCAATTTCAAAACCTTTTTACATCTTGTTAGTTTATTACGCTAACAATGTACTAACACGTTCTGTGACGTATTGATCATATGTAGTAAAGGAATGTGTGTTTACATTTCAATACTGGTACATATTTAGGTCTTAATATGAGTATACCTATCAAATTCGTTGATCAGAAGGATCACTCATTTGCTGTTTTTCTGGAAGCACGATGACAACAAATCTTAAAATTCTTCTAAGTAACAAACAGCAGATAATAAATCTGCTAAATAAAGAAGTATTGATCTGTTTTAGATTTAGATTTAGATTATCATTATTAACATACAAGAATGAAGATTTTGTATAAACATCTACCTAAAGTTAAAAACAATTCGATTAAATTACATTTTCTTAAACCTTCGGCATACACTGAATTATCAAAATTACACATTTTTGTACATACACATTTAAATGTCTCAACTATGTACACCGAAAATATTTTGAATCTATACCTGACAACTTTAAGAAAAAGAAATATTGGAGATTCTACAAAATGTTCTTTGTCAGCTTTGAAAGCGTTGTAAATGGACAATTATTATAGTCTAAAGTTACAAGAGAAATTAAACGTATAAAGAGTTCTAGCAAAAACTTTTAATAATACTTATAAGCCCATAAAAATTATTTTATATTAACTATAGTATTGTTACGAACATGCTTTCGGCATGGCTTATATAACGGTTGCATCTCGAAACGGCTTCCAGAATCATAACCAGATCTCTCGAAGGCAAGAGAACAATCGGTCACGTGCGCGAATTAGAGGTGGGAACTTTCTAGAACATAGTAACTTAGGTATATATATGTAACGACCTTAGGAGTAAGTTTAATTGATAAGAGAATACCGAACTGTAAAGTTATAAATAAATATATTTATATAAATTCGAACCGCTCGTTTTATTTACTCTCGCTACAGTATTAACTATTTTGTAAATAAGAGTGCCGATGTTTAAGTCACGTTTAAGTAGAGCTTTAAGTGAATTAAGTTTTCATTTAACCTAGTTTTTCTATTTATTTTAGTAAGTACCTATTTTGTGTCTTCGTTAAATCAAAAGTTATATTTTTGTATAATGTTTACGTTTTGTTTACGAATTGTAATTAGTCTTATTTAACAGTTTTTGGAGCAGCAAATAAAATTTGAAATTTTTGTTGTTATTGTTAAGTGACACAGATTAATGGAAACTAATTATTTGTTTCATCGTGAAAGTAGAAATCAAAGTAGAAAGAAAAGATTTATATTGACGAAACCAAAATTCAGATTTATGCTTTAATCTGTGCATTCTACAAATTTGCAAGGCAAACAGACGATAATAAAGGATGTAGAGAGAGATACCGAGAATCTAAAAGTTAAATTCTACAACATATTTCCTAGTCTAAGCAGAAATCCTTGGTACTTTTTTTCTAGTACTTATAAAGAGTATATCGAAATAAAAAGACAGTTTAGATTTGATTTCACTTATAGTGTCTCTACATATTCGCTTACAAGCGAATATACAGAATTACTATTAAAGGCTACCCACTCTACAACATATTTTTGAAAATATACAATACGAACATTGCTGTAAAAGAATCTAAATAAACATTCTTATATCCTCCTTTTGTCCAATATCTCTCACCAGTAACATTTGCAAAGCAATGTAGAGAATATTGAGTTAAAGCCTGAAATGGCACTTGGAAAAGAAAAAAACTTTTTACTCCAATACCAAGTGGATACCGTTCAGACAGATCGACAGCTGATAACATTGTTGCACTAGAATCCGAAATTCATATATCATTTACAAATCAACAAAAAGTAATTGCAATATTTTTCGACATCAAAAAAGCTTTCGACACAAGATGGACGTATTATATCCTCAAAATTATGAAAAACTGGAAAATAGATGGTAACTTTATCACTTTCACCAAAAACTTTCTTCAAAACAGATCCATACAAGCAAAAACGAATGGATTCATATCAACATCGAAATTACTCCATAATCAACTTCCTCAAGGATCGGCCTTAAGTCCACTATTATTCTTAGTCGCAATAAATAATAAAACAAACCACATGAAGGTTCCCATAAAAGCTAATCTTTTTGCTGATGATATAGTAATATATGTAAAAATATAGAATTAGCTACGCAAATTTTACCAAGAACATTAAACAGCTTAGAAATGTGGTCTTTAGAGATTGGTTTAACTTTTCAACTAAGAAGAGTAATGTAATAATGTTTGACAACAGAAGAGCAGAAGAAAAGTTAAACTTGTCTAAATGGTCATTCTCTGAAACAAGTCCACGAAATCAAATTTTTGGGTGTAATATTTGACTCACAACTTACATGGACTTCACATATCAACAATTTGATCAAATTATGTCAACAAAGAATAAACTTACCAATTGTCTTCCAATCACAGATGGGGTTAGATACTAAGTTTTAGTATTTATACTAAATTTATATCAGACATTAATAAGAAGGAAACTCGACTAAGTATACCAATATCAAATACTAAAATTTTATTCAAAAGCATCAAACAAGACGTATTTAAAAAAAAATCTTCCTGTACCACCAAAACGAACAGGCCAGGTAATTATCAGCAGACTCCGGCTTGGGCATACACGACTTACGTACGGCTACATAATCTTCAAAGAACGACAACCAATGTGCCAAAGATGCCAAACACCTTTCACAGTCAACCATATAATCATAGAATGTCCAGAGTACACCTCAGCCAAGGCGATATTTAAGATACATCACAGCCTGAAAGAAGCACTGGTTACAAAATTCAATGAAGTTCTGTCTTTTTTAAATCACTGTAAACTCTATAATAAATTATAATTTAGTTTTTGTTACATATACATACATATACATTGTACCATATTGTTCTTAGCCAAGACTTTTAAAATGTACCATATTTTCTCTATTTGTATCATAAACCTACCGCTAAGAACCCCAGTGGTTGATGTAAATAAAATAAAAAAAAACATTTTTATTTATAATCAATTTAGTACAGTTGATATAAAGAATAAAATATGGGTTTTTAGCTATTATTTATGGCTTTTCGAAACGTTTTTAGTTTCCATTCATATTATGACGCAAAGACTATAATAATCCTTTGTTACAGACATACGCAACCACCAAAATTTTAAAAATAAGCGCATTCACCAGAAATTAGATAATGTTAAATCTACACGATACATAACAGTGTTAATTGTAACACTTATTAGGTACTTCTATTTATATTAACACTAACTTACATCTATCGTAAAGTGGAAGAATCTATTCGTTTAGAGAGAGAATAGTATTTACTCCCTGTAATATTTTTGATTTTTGTACTTGCAAAGGTTTTCAGTAGACAAGCGATCAAAACTAAAATCAAAATGTTCAAAAATTATGTAACTAATTCATTTACTGAATCAAAAAAATATATTTTATAATTTCAGTTAAAATAATAATTGCAAATGTAAAAGTTAGGTTATGTTTTGTTGAAGAGTCTCACTAAATATTTACATAATTTTTAATGCTTCCGCTTTTACTTAGTACTTGACAAAAGTAGCATTTTTAAGAATCCCCAAAAATTTCTTTATGTAAAAGGCCTATAAGAACTGATATAAAACACGTAGTTGAACGAGTATATATATCGACAAAGATATACAGTTTAAGAGCTCTGTACAAAAAGCAAGCGACTTGCCTTAAGGATTCATCCACTTCAGCTGCATTTTCTGTTCATGATTTAAGGACAAATGCGGAACCGAAGCTATACGCAATATTCTAAAACAATAAAATAAAGTTTATGACAGTAATTTGAAATGTAATATGTCAACTTTAAAAAAATTGTCTAACCGTTTAAGGTAAGTACACAATAAGTTGTTGTAAAATTCATAGTAAGCTTTACTAAATATAGTAAATGTTACCATATTTCATGTTTGTGTAAAAACATGTAGTTGTAGAGTAAATAATTTTAGTTTGGAAAATACAGGAGCAGCCTCGACTTGGTAAGAGCAGCAGAAAACAGTGACCAGCAGTCCAGAGATCCATAAGTAAAATTTGACATTCACACGGTAATCATCATCATCTTTGGCTCGACAATTCTCTGTGGATCTTGGCCTGCTCTAAGATTCGTCGCCATTCTGTTCGGTTTTTGGCAACATGTTGCCATCTTCTAATTTTTAATATTCGTAAGTCGGTTTCTACTCCATCTAACCACCACCTAATTCGCGGTCGGCCTTTGCTTCTTTTTCCTACAGGTGTTCCTGTGGTTAGCTTCTTAGCAATCGTATTTTCTGGCATTCGTATTATGTGTCCAGCCCATCTAAGTCGCTGTGTTTTAATGAACGTTATGACATCTGGCTCATCAAAGAGCTGATACAATTCAAAATTATATCTTGTGCGCCACTGCCCTTGGTCGTTTACAGCTCCAAATATTTTGCGGAGTATTTTACGCTCAAATATTCCCAAAAGTCTTTCATCTTTCTGCGTTAGAGTCCATGTTTCTGCTCCATATGTGAGGACCGGCCTCAGAAATGTTTTGTATATAATAATTTTAGTTTTTTTTTGAATGTTTCTTGAGTGAAAATGCTTTTGGAGTCCATAGTATGCCCTATTTGTAAGATTTATTCGTCTTTTGATTTCTTCGCTTGTTTTATTGGTAGCAGTCAATAACGACCCAAGGTATGTGAAGTTGTCAACACGTCCAAAGTTATGACTTCCAAAGACTGTTTCTCGTTCCTCATTTGCTATCGGATCCTTTGTAACCAACATGTACTTGGTTTTGTCTTCGTTGATGACTAGACAGACCTGTTTCGCCGCTGTTTCCAATTCTAGGAGATATTGCTCAACATCTCGCTTGTTACGCCCTACTATGTCAATGTCATCAGCATATGCTAAGACTTGTATCGATCTATTGTAAATAGTACCGCCATATCTAATTCGTGTATCTCGGACTGCCTTTTCTAAGGCAAAATTAAATAGGAGGCAAGCCAGAGCATCTCCTTGTCTGAGTCCATCCTTTATCTCAAAGGATCTAGAACTCTCTCCCTGTATTCTAACAGTGGCTTCTAAGTTAGACATTGTCCTTCTCGTTAGTCGGATAAGTTTCTCTGGTATACCAAACTCATGCATTGATTGTTATAGCACTGTTCTCTTGACACTGTCGTATGCGGCCTTGAAGTCGACGAATAGGTGATGGGTTTCAATATTGATAATAGTAATCATGTTATATACCGTAAAATAGGGTAAGATTGATCTCCCGGGGTGACATTGGTCATTTGTCATTATATCAAATACATGTAGATATAACCGGCAACATTGTAAAATTGCTCATTTGCTTAACAATATATTAAAGTAAGTATTGTAACCAAATAGAAAGATAACTGGACACTATTAGAGGCAGTAAAACATTTTGACATATTCAGAACCACAGTTTTTCAATTATTAATAAGTCAAGTCAATTCAAGTATTAATAAACAATGGAGGGAACAAGAAATTCTCGAAGAAAAGCGAGGGTCTGGAAGACCAAAACTATACTAAATGTAGGTATGTAAAAATAAAATTAATATTTTGTAATATCTTGATCAAAAGGAGGGCATGAACTTAGAACTAAAATACACCTATTAATGAAAGAAGCCTGGGAACAAGAAATAATGCCAAAAGAATGGAGTGGCTGTATTATCGTGCCAATAAATAAAAAAGGCAGAAAGGATACATGTGGCAACTACAGGGGAATCTCACTAATCGGTACTACATATAAGATATTAGCTTCAGTTGTACTAAAACGATTACTGCCATATACAGAGGAAATTATTGGCGATTACCAATGCGGCTTTAGGCCTGGAAGATCAACAATCGACCAAATATTTACTATCAGACAAATGCTAGAAAAGTATTGGGAATATAATAAAGAAGTACACCAGATCTTCATAGATTTTAAACAAGCATACGATTCCATAGATCGCTTAAAACTGTGGAGTGCAATGATGGAGTTAGGCGTACCAAAGAAGCTGACCATGATTACGCGAATGTGTGTCAACAATTCCTTTGCATAAATTATAATAGGAGGCAAAACTTCAAAGGCTTTCGGCATAAGCACCGGGCTCAGACAGGGAGACCCGCTGTCCCCATTACTATTTAACCTAGCATTGGAATACGCAATGCAAAAAATCTATACCAGAGTCAAACCAGACATAACTGCGAGAGGAGCAAATATTATTCTCGCATTTGCAGATGATGTAGATGCAGTAGCACAGACAACACTGGAAGTTAAGGATATAGTATCGAACTTTGAAGAACCAACACTAAGCGTAGGTCTGAAAATAAACGCGAAGAAAAAACTAAATACATGGTCGTATCGAAAAAGGAACGACAGCGAATAAGACAAAACATTACCATAAACGATCATAATTTTGAGGTGGTCAAAGAATTCAAATACCTAGGAGCCAGAATTACCAGTGAAAACACAGGAGAACGGGAGGTTGAAATACGAATACTGACGGGGAATAAATCATTCTTTGCCATTCAACATCTAATGAAGTCAAAGCTTCTCTCAAGGCGTGCCAAAATCCAAATGTACAAAACCATAATACGACCAGCAGTGACATATGGAAGTGAAACATGGACATTGAGAAAGAAAGAAATCAATAAGCTATTAGTATGGGAACGCAAAATCCTGCGAATTATATATGGTCCTTGCAGGGACAGCGTTAGACAATGGTGTGGTTTCACAGTAGAAGAATTATTTCGCGCAGCAGCCGACAGAGAAAGGTTTCAGGAAATTGTAAACATGATGACGGCCAACGTCTGAATACGGACACGGCACCCAAAGAAGAAGAAGGGACAGCGTGACAAATGAATAAATGAAATAGAGGCTCTCTTCGGGAAAGGAAACATCGTAAGATACATAAAAGCCAATAGATCAAGATGGGCAGGCCACGTGGTACGGAGTGATGACGACAGACTGATTAGCAATGTGTTTTGGGAAAGACCAGATGATAAAAGATCGACAGGAAGGCCTAGAAAAAGGTGGAAAGATGCAGTCAGGGAAGACCTGGAGAAGATGGAAGTAAGGCCATGGAAAATAATAGCACAGGATCGGAATCAATGGAAGGCAATAGTAAACGCGGCAAAAACTCACGAAGAGTTGTAAAAGCCAATGATGATGATGAATATCTCCATCAGAATTGATAACAGTTTGTAGTCTAATTCAGATAGCTCTTCCCAAACCTGTTGTATATCATGCCACTGCTCTTCAATATTTTTAGGTATAAAATAACGCTGATACAACGGTTTTATAGTAAACCCCAAGGTTTATTATATTTGCAGTGATCTTGTTTGAGGATAAAATTATTTTCTGGATACAACTGTACTACACTGGGAAACAATCTAGAATGTTTAGATAAGTCTACCCTACAAATTTGCCATCAATACGCCATACCATTCCCATTGCTCTAGATGAAATCCATCCCCATACACTGGCGCTAAATTCACCAGCTGCTCGATATCTATCAACATATAGAGGATAAAATCTATTATTATCTGGTCTATAGACCCTAATTTTGCCCTTTTTAGAAGAGTTAAAAATTTCAATCATCTGTTAATATTACCCTGTTCCAAAAATCTTCATTTTGTAGCTACTTCTGCTGTGGCTTGAAAATTTGTTTTTGTGCTGCAGTTCGGTACCAAAGACGTGAAACTTTAATTCTGCACCAAGTTGTTGTCTATCTTTTGCAAGGAGTTTAACATTGGATTTAAATTACCCAAAACGGACAACTGCAAAACATGAGATTTTCTAAATTTGAAATTAGAACGGTTGCCAGTACGGGAGCATCACCAGATACCTTAAAGACTCAACTTAAATTACACCATCGTAAGATCGAAGCAGTGAAAAAAAGTCGTAAAGGTGAAGTAGAAAATGCTACAAAAATAAAAGGCACCCTTGTCATGAGTTTCGATTTACAGCAAGCTCTACCTGTACCTTCGTTGACAGTTGGTCCTGCTTTTTATCTGCGAAAAATCTGGACCTATAACTTGACTTAAGGAATACATGACTGCGTTGAAGATATGGGATATATGTATATATTGCCCGAACACTTGGCAACACGTGGAAAAATTAGACCATTGTTTGTTTGTGGCAACAACTGGTTAAAACAAGATACAATCTCTCTTCGTCAACGATTTTCCATCCACTCCTGAATGTAGGTCTCTCCCAATTGCTTCCATCTTTCTCTATCTTGCGCCAATCTAATCCACTGTTTGCCTGCCACTGCTCTTATGATATCTATTCATCTTTTTTGAGGTCTTCCTATGCTCCTCCGTGTCCATCTGTTGTCATTATATCGGGCTACGTGACCTGCCCAGCGCCATTTCATTTTTAGAATTTCTTCCACAATATCCCTAATCTTCGTTCTAATTTTCGTTGTTTTTGATTAATTTTTTTAACAGATTTTTGGTAAGGGCTACTGTCTTCAAGTCGTAGGCACAAACTGGTAGTAGGTATGCATGTGTTATACACCTTTTTCTTTAAGTTTACAGGAATGAAGGTGTTTTTCAAGATATATGCTAGTTTGCCAAAAGCGCCCCATGCCAGTTGTGTTCTTCTTTTAATTTCACCATCTTGATTTGGTTTTCCTAGTTTGATGACATGACCTAAATATACACAATGTTCAATATTTTCTATGGTATGATTTTGTATTGTTATATTTGTCTGGTCTCGGCTCAGTATTTTTGTTTTACTGTAGTTTACTTTTAAGCCTACCGCTCCTGAAACAGCATTTAATTGTTGTAACATAACATTTAGTTCTTGGATATTATCGGCTTTAATACAATAGAGGATATATTTGTAGTAGTGGGACACACTCACATCTTCCTTCTGATCGTGACTTTGTAGTTATTGAAAAGCATGAACATCGTTATTTAAATCAAGTTTATATGCCTGCTAATTGGTATTAAGCAGTTTTAAAATCAAAAAGAAAACATCCTTTCAATGTCATTGTTCTACAGCAACAAGATATTTTGTCGTTTAAGGACTTACAAACCCAAAATATTATCAAAAAATCTCAAATAGAAAATAAAGAAAAGCTTTATGTTATGTTTTATAAATATCTTTGGAACGAAGAATTTAAATCTATCATTAAAGGTAGGAGAGGTGTAAGAACTGCAGTAAACCTGTGTGTAAGAGATTTAAAAACTAAATTTGATGCACCCATTCCATTAAATCCAAAAAAACATATTAATATTTCAATGCTTCTTCGGTTTATATCACCTATTTACCAAAATTACTATAGAAAGATTGGTGCTGCTAAAAATATAGGAACAGATAATGACATAGATAATGAGACAGAACATTTGGATGACTTTAGCGATCTGGAGGATGAAAATAAAGTGATTTTAAAACAATCCTAAGTATGCAATTGCAATTTATTGTGTTTTTCTGGTTTATTACTACTTTTAATATAATAAAATACCTATTTTACAACTTGTTATATTCATAAATTTTTTTGTAATAAAGGTGCAAGTCACATTTTTTCGAAATTTTATTGTTTTTTCCTACATTAACTACTTTATTTAAATTAGCTTAGCGTTTCAAGGTTAGTAGATATACAATTTTTAAATAACACCATTTACTGAATTTCTAATCTATCTTTTGCATTTCAGGATTTGATTAAAACCTTTATAGTTGCTTTTCTCATAAACTTACTTTTGTGGCATGTACCGTTGTTGCTTTAAGGTCTTCAAGTCACGGGAATGAAGCTCTTTAAACTGTATAATTAATAATAATCAATAATCAATTTATGTTTGTTTAAAGATATTTATATACAAAACAAATAGTTGGTTAAATCTTAATCTTTGTCAAATGAAAATATTTTATTGTTTTAGTAGCTATTGAATATATCTAGGTGTACCTTAGCAGAGAGAAATAGCAGCTTTGAATCAATGAATACCGTACGATTGATCCAGCAAGTGCGCGCCAACTTGATGAGTAGGCCTTTTGGAAACATGCGCCGTGGCCGTCTGCACCATGGATTCAGCACAGGTAAACATACCCGACACTGGATACATCACTAATAACAGGCGACATGACTTTTTGAATGTTTTCAGTTAGTCCTGTCAAAATTAAATAACATCGGTTTACATATGTAGTTTACATCAGAAAAGATGTTTGGCAGGAGTATACTATGTCACTTAATTGTTTGTTATTAGACTTGGACATGCTTTGAATTCATTGGAATGGAAAAATAAAGGTATATAAATAACGAAATCTGAAAAGATCCGACAGAAGATGTACTAACAACATCAAGATGATCTGTACTACTTTGGACCAATGAAGAAAATAAAATGAAAAGACTATCTTTGACGACTATCTTCATTTTGGGTTATCAAAATTGTATCTTCTGCATAATAGAGAATTTTATGATCATTGTTCCCCAATCTGTATACCCTACGCTCTTTATTAGTTCATCCATGGTTAGATTGAACAACACAGGGCTTAGTGAATCTCCCTGTTTTATTACATTGCCTATATCTATAGGTTTTGTAAGTTGTCCATCTATTGTGACTTCCATAGACTCTTCTAGTCAATAAAACATAGCAATACGGGTCTATTGTATGCTTATGATTTTTCTGCAATCTGTTTTAAGACAAATATTTTATTTGTACATGACCTTCCTGTACGAAAACCTTGTTAATCATCTGCTAGTTTATGAGTTGATGTATTTGCTCTCCATTTATTTGGCATTCTCTCTTTAACTGCAGCTTTTTAAGCACTTATGTGAGTTTCTTCATTTATGGTAATTACTGGTATTTGTGGTTCCAAAGTTTGTTGAAATTCGGTATATAACTTCTTTAGATAGTTAATCCATGCATCCTTTCAAAGTATTTCAGGTGTATTTATTGCTTCACCTCCGTTCTTTAACCTGTTATATACCGCCATGTTTCTTTTTGTCTTCTTCTTTATCTTCTTCTCCTAAATTGTTTGAATTATAGCACCATCTTTTTCTTGGTCAGCCAATACTTCTTCGTCCATGTGACTTGATCTTGTACTATTCGTACTATTCTATCCTCTGTCATTCTATTAATATGTTCGTTCCACTCCCGTTTCCGTTTTGTCACCCATTCATTTATGTCTTCTATATTGCATACTTTTCTTATGTTTTTTGTGTCTTATCTTAGGTGTTTGTTCTTTCAGATTGTACCATTAAGAGATCATAGTGCTTTACATGCTTTTAAGCTTTGTTGTACTTCTTCTTTAACATCTCTGTAACTAGTTATATCTATTCCCAAATATCTAAACCTTGCTTCCTGCTTTATTATTTTCTCATCCATTTCGGTTTTACATTGTAATGGGTATTTCTTCTTCTTCTTCAAGTGCCCTCTCCGTTGCGAACGTTGGCTATTAACATGGCAATTTTGATCTTGTTTGCGGTGCTTCTGAATAGTTCGACCGATGTGAGCCCGAACCAATTCCGCAGATTTTGGAGCCACGAGTGTCTTCTCCTGCCTGGCCCTCGCTTACTGTCTATTTTTCCCTGGACAATCAATTGTAGCAGACGGTACTTACCGTGTCTCAATATGTGGCCTAGATATTCAAGCTTTCTTTGTTTAATTGTATTCACGATTTCTTTCTTCTTTCCGATTCTTTGGAGTACTTCTATGTTGGTGACATGTTTGGTCCAGGATATACGAAGAATGCGTCGGTACACCCACATTTCGAATGCTTCTAGTTTTCTCGTTAGCCTCTCCGTCAGCGTCCAGGCCTCCACGCCATACAGCAAGATCGGAAAAATGTAGCATTTAACTGTACATAGTTTTAGGGGAAGAGACAAATCCTGGCTTATGAGGAGCTTTTTCATATTGCTAAATGCTGCTCTAGCTCGTTCGATTCTTGCCCTAATTTCTATGGTCTGTTCCCATTTTGCATTTACGTTGGTGCCAAGGTACACATAAGATTCTACATGGTCAATTAGTATGTTACTTATCCGTAATTGTCGAGCAGGTTGTTGCTTTTTGCTTATCAGCATCCACTTTGTCTTCTTGAAGTTGAGGCTCAGGCCGTATTCCTCACTAACTGAATAAAGTCTTTCCATTACTTATTGTAATTCGTCTATGGTACTGGCAAGGATCACCGTGTCGTCGGCATATCTTATATCGTTCGTTAACTCGCCGTTTATTTTAATGAACTCATTTGCATTTTCCATACATTTGTTAAATATTTCCTCGGAATACATATTGAATAGAAGTGGGGATAATATACACCCCTGACGGACACCTCTTTTGATCTGCACGCTTTCAGTGAGTTCGTTGCCAATTTTTGCTCTTGCTGTTTGACCCCAGTATAGGTTTGCCACAACTCGAATGTCCTTGTCGTCAATACCTGTCTTTCGCAGAATACTTATCAATTGTTCATGATTGACATTGTCAAATGCTTTTCTAAAATCTACAAAGCACAAATACACGTCCTTATCAACGTCTCTACACCGCTGTATAAGCACCTGTAGAGCGAAAATTGCTTCTCTAGTTCCAAGTGCTTTCCGAAAACCAAACTGCGATCTATCAATATTTGACTCACATTTATCATATATTCTTCTATGAATGATCTTAGTGAACGCTTTAGTGACATGATTAATCAAGCTTATAAGCCGGTATTCATCACAAATCTGGGCATTTGGTTTCTTCGGGATTGTAATAAATGTTGACTGTAGCCAGTTCTCCGGGATTTTACCGCTATTATATATGTTGTTAAAAAGTACAACTAGATTATCAAGGAACTGTTTGTCTGATTTACATAGGATCTTTAATATTTCGCAGGGTACATTGTCCGGACCTGCTGACTTATTGTTTTTTAGTGCTGCAATGGCATCTTCTATCTCCGATTTAAGGATTGAAGGTCCTGTTTCTCCTTCTCCATCTAGGTGATCATCAGTCCTGCCAGATGCAAATAATTTTTCTATGTATGATTTCCATGTTTTTAAGATCGTTGATGGCTCCGAGATAAGATTTCCATCGCTATATTATATGCTGTAGGGTGACTTATTGAATTTTCTCTTGTTTGTCATCGATTTTATTTTTTTGTGCATATTGTAACTGTCGTATTTTCATTTGTATTGTTCTATTTCCCTGCATTCGTTGGAAAACCAATTTTCTTTGGCTTCTCGAATTTTCGTTCTTATGGTTTTGTGGATCTCCTGGTATTTTTCTGCATTTTTATTGTTGAATTTACGTCCTTCATCCATCATATCCATTATCTCATCAGACATCCATTCTTTCTTTTTCCATCGGTCACGCTTTAATAGAGTCGCGCATGTTGTTTGGATTGCTTCCCTCGATTTATCCCATCTCTCTATTATGTCCGACGTGTTCTCGTTAATGTCCTTTATTTTCTTTCCTAGTTGTTCTCGTAGTTTTATTTCGGTTTCTGGGTTAGTGAGTTTTTTAATATCGATTGTGTTTAAATTAGATCTTTTCCTTAAATGACCTTAAATGGGTATTTAGATGTTGTTATACATTTATGATTTTTTCTGCTGATATTATCATATTGTTTTTCTTGGCTGTTGTATTAAAAGTGCGTGTTAATCTTTGGAGCTCGTCTTCTGTCTCGGCGATTAATGTGTTAGTTTTACCTTTGCCTGTATTCGATTACAGACGTTGATGTTTTTGATGGTTTGTATTAATTTGTATGTTTCTTTTATACAGTAAGTGTAAGACGTCTTTCTCTTGGATGCAATCGAAAGCGTTTGTCAAGTCTATAAAACGTATATGTGCTAGTTTATTGTGCTTGATGGCTTGTTCTGTAATTTGTTTCAGTACAAATACGGACTCTACGCAGCATCTTCTGGATCTGATTCTTTGTTGTTCATCTGATAAAATTGTTAGTTTATTGATTTTGTTGGTTAGGTTTTTGTCGTAAGTTAAAGTGCGATGTTCAGTAGATTTATACCTCTAGAATTGTTAGGGTCTTTTATGCGTCTGGTATCTTGCAGTGTAATATTAGTAGCAACAAAATAGTCAATTAAATTTATGCCTTTGCAATCTCAAAATACAGCCAAAATAAGCTTTCCGACCTATTGACCACTACAGAGCACTTTTGCTGGCTTCAGTCCACTGCGGTGCATTCATTTTGTTCTCTGGTATGTAGTAATGGATCTAGTTTTTATAACGTGGTTCCACGATTATGTTCTACGTAAATGGTCATCAAACTGTGAATGAGGTTACTTATCAGACAACCAGATATGGAACAAGCATAGAAAGATTTATAAACACAGAAACTGCGAAAGTAAAAGCCAGAAATATGAATGTACAAAGGAAGATAAGTAAAAGGTCAAAGCACTATCATGTAATCATTTGTAACCACATAATAGTCTCTTAGAATATACTTTTACAGATATTCAAGCAAATTTTTTTAAAACATTACTTATTAAATAAACATTGAAATAGAATAAGAAACGACGGCTTGTTTAGAGCCGTGACCAAGATGTGACGATAACCTCAACAACATGGCGTCGTGACGTCATCATAGTGTGATATGTAAAAGAAAACCGGGAAAATATAACAATTACAGTACGTGAGAGGCAACAATAAAGAAAGAATGTATGTCAGTACCAAGTATTAAAAAAAAAATCAAATTATAATGGAATATAGACGATTTCAGTTTACAAATCTCGAACATTATTTCAACTATGATGGTGGAATTGTATTTTATAATTAAAATACTGCTATTAGCAGAAGGCTAAATGTTATTGATAATGATCGACCATTATTTTTATCACAAGGATAAAAAATATTAAATTTTTCTTGTAATGTGCAGTTTTGAAGAAAACATTCACAAAGCCATGTCTATAATGCAATATGCAAATGCACGGCTATAATACATTTATAAATTTTAAATGAGATATTAAGCATACTTGCAAAATCGTAAAAATTCTAATTATTTCACAAATTATAACTAAAGCGTTGCTGAGAAATATTTCACAATAATTTTTACATGTTTACAACACGGATTATATGTCTACCTATATAAAATTTTGTACAATCTATATTTTGTCACTTCGGGGTGGGATTTTGTAACAGGAATGTCAAAAATAATAATAAATACATAGCATCGTATATTCTACAAAAATAGTAAAACAATGAAATAGTCTCGATTTACCGTAGAAGAGTTTAGACCAGTTTGGAGCTACCGGTAAAGGTATTTAAATTGTATTTCATTTTTGTTAAAATATCGTTAAGGGCAATCTATTATTAATTAATTATATCAACGATATTTATAGATTGTATACCTAATGACAGTTGACAATTGACAATTGACAATGACAGTACGAGTATTGAAAAAGTTCATGAATATCTTGAAATAGGTCAATAATTAATTAATGAAAACATAGGAGTGTTAAGAAAATATTAAATTGATTTAAAATGATATAAATATAAAAATATATAATAGAAAACTAAGTCTAATGGTTCGTTTTTATCGTAATATTACGGGTAATCAAAAATCCGGTTATTTTCGGAGCACTGTAAAATCCAGAAAAATTAATGAAATTATACAAATTTGTACTAAAAGTGATTCATTGTAAAACCCCCTATAAATTTCTCTGACATCATTTTATTGTAAAATCAATAGAAAAAAGTTAAGGCCAAAATGAAAATTTATTCACATATTTTTAATTATTTTTGTTAACAACAGACATTTTTCGATGTTTAACAGTCTTTAGCAGTTCTCTATCCTTGTTGACGCTCCTTTTACTTTTTCATTAGTTTTCCTTGCTGTTCAAGGTATCTTCAGCATTCGTCTATTAACCCACATTCCCAATGCTTCAATTTTGTTCATGATCGATACTTTTAGCGCCCATACTTTTGCACTATACAAAAGTACGGACCAAACATAGCACTTAACCATTCTTTGTCTTAGTTCTAAACGGAGATAAAAATTGCAAACAAATGACTTCATTTTTATAAAAGTAGTTTTAGTCATTGCTATTCTACGTTTTATTTCTATGTCTGGATCTAGTTGGTCCGTTATCACAGTTCCCAAATATGTCATTTTGTAAACTTTCTCAACTTGGACTCCGTTTAATTGAAGCTTTGCATCGGGATGTGGGTCACGACTAAGCACTAAAAATTTGGTTTGATTTGAGTTTATTTTAATGCCCATTTCCTCTCCTACCTCTTGAATAGGATCAAGCAGAATTCTGCCTTCAATATTATCTGACAGAATTACTGTATCGTCTACATATCTAATCACATTAAGTAGTTCCCCGTTGATTTTTATTCCACATGGTTGTCTCTCAAGTGCCTTTTTAAATAACTCGTCTAAGTAAATATTGAACAATGTTGGCAACAAAATGCAATCTTGTCTGATTCTTCGTTGTATGGAGATTTCATCGGTGTAGTTATCTCCAATTTTTGCGATAGCAATTTGACTCTAGTACAAATTTTTAATGACACGAATATCCTTGTCATCTATTCCGATATTTTTCATTATTTGCATTAGTTTTACATGCTGTACTTTATCGAATGCCTTTTCGAAGTCCACGAAACATGCAAATACATATTTTCGGTAGTCTCAGCATTTTTGTAATAGGATGTTAAGCGCAAAAAGTGCCTGCCTGGTTTCCATAGCATTTTTAAAACCAAATTGGGTATTTTCGAGATCTTCTTTGAATTTGTGTCTAATTCTGTTGTAAAATGTTCTTAGAAAAATTTTAAGAGTGTGACTCATTAGGCTAATTAATCGATATTCTGAGCATTTTGTCGTCTGTCATCCATTTATTTTTCTTGATTATATTTTTTCTATAATCATTGTTTGTGTAGATTTTTCGAAACTTGATTTTTAAATTCACTCCATAGTTCTTCTGGATCTTCTAGTTGTTCTCCGATGTTTTTATAGTGTATATATACATATATATATATATATATATATATATATATATATATATATATATACCGTATTGGAAGATTCAAAACGGAACTTACGAATTATTAATACAATTATTAAGATCCCCTGACCTGCAATTACCCAGTGTAAATTTCAATATAACGTCGCGATGTCTTATAATTAATTCATTTGTTCAACTGGACTCCTTCTCCAGTCGATATTTTCGACTGCTGCGCACGTGCGCACCTTAATAATACGACTAATAGTTGATTGTGTCGGTATTGGATTATCTTCATACGCACAAGTAAATAAATTTATAATATCACGGTACGAGTTCCCCCATAATACCATCTTAAAATTTGTACTTTTTCTTTGTTTGTATACATGGTTTATGGTTAGAAACACTACTTTTATTTCAGCTTATGGCGTTATAATGAGAAGCAAAGCAAAGGGCATGTATTTGTTTTGCTCGGCCAGTGATGTTCCTTGGGACTGTTGCCAAATCGATAGATACCTTCGGCAAAAATCTGTAGATTTTGATGTATCATATACATCCTTTTAAATTTTAAATTATCAACAATATTTGGAATAATAAATATATTAAACTATACACTAACCGATTCAAATAATATCTAATAGACACAAAAAAATTGTTATTAATAAAACATTGTTATTATCTGCACAAAAACACAGAAAATCAGTGGACGATAGACAACAGTGTCGACGTACACCTGTCGAATACGCTTTTAGAAATCGCCAAGGAGTAGTAATCCAGTCGAACAAATGAATTAATTATAAGACATCGCGACGTTATATTGAAATTTACACTGGGTAATTGCTGATCAGGGGATCTTAATAATTGTATTAATAATTCGTATGTTCCGTTTTGAATCTTCCAATACTGTATATATAATAAAGTTGTAGACAATTATTACTCTATAAAAATCACTCGACAATGTTGCCCAAAATGTCATTTTATTGTAAAATGATCAGAAAAACAAGTTATAAGACCCAACAAGAAAATTTGTTCCAAAATTTTTAGTTGTTTTTTATTTTCCACAATTAAAATTAATAAAAATAAAGTTGTAGACAATAAAATTTGCTACAAATAATGTCTAATAATTTCTTTAATAGGTTTGCTAGATTACGAGATACAGGGCGAAAACCATTTCCCCCTTTTCCCAAGATGGCGACTAGGGGACAAGGCTGGCGACAACACAATCTTGAACTTATGCTTATACTAATCACCTTCACAAATAAAAAAATGAAATTGCGTACTCTCAAAAATGTAATCTCGATGTAATTTTTCTTCGCAACTTCAACTAAAGTAACCAACAAGCAAAAGCACTATATAAAGTAATAATAAAACCAAGATATTTGGAACGAATATCCAATTGATTTTTGATATTAAAATATGTCACAGTACAACAAAAGAAAGAACTATTTTTAATCAGCTAAACCAAACTGCTCTAAATACCCCTTTAAGTGTCGATTACATTTTGTGGTATTATACACTACAGTATGGTTATACTCTTACGTTACTGATATTCTTACCAAATTAACTATTTATAGCATAAAAGAATAGAAAGTGGAATATAAAGGAGCGAATATTTAGAATATTTACGTAAGTGACAAAACCATTCCCACTACGGTATTTTTACAGTCTGAGTAATCACACACATAATCAATATTAAGAATATAACAGCTTCATTATTACTTTTTGATTATTTTTTTGGTTGGTAACAGTTAAAAATCGCAAATAATTTGATTGCTTCCACGCTTTTCGACTATGCAACAAGTTGTAAAACTTCCGAAGATTTGTATTGCACATATTTGAGCAACTGAGCTAAAGTGAATGTTATTGAAGCTTTTGTAAAGGTGTGTAAGTTTATTGGCAGATGTTTATTGTTTGTGTTATGATAGCGCCTTCGTAGAACTACAGGGTAAAGATGACATTGACAGGAAATGGTTTACAATAAAAAAAACTTTGTTTTTTATAAGACTTTTATCTATATTATATTTGTTTGTTAATTAGTATTGTTACGTCAGCTCACTCGCTACGCTACTGATCCTTATTCTCACAGCGGTATATTGACGTCATCGTACGTTGGTAGAAGCTACTTATCTAACCTAGATGAGTCCATGCTGTTTTATTCATGCTATGCTAACGATAAAGCTGATCAAGCAACAAACCCCTAAAAACTTTTGTTTTTAACACTTCCGCAAAATTTATTATAACTTAATATCCCTACAGCTCTTTCAACAAAGTGCTTTTCTCAAGTGAGCAATTTTTACGCGTTTAACACTTTATAGTCTTTAACTGAATAAATTAAGAAGGGGAGAACTGTTTGTCTCAAGTTGATCATTCAGAATTATGTCTGTATTTTTTAATTTGTTAATTTCTATAGATTCTACTAATGACAGCTCAAGGTTATTAAAAGAATGATTATGATCTAGAAGCTGAAGTGCTTACGTAGAATCTGTTTTTTCTTACTAAAAGCCCTTTTGTATTATGCTATCTACTCTAATTCTCAAATTAGAATCTAGAATGTCAAATTCTGTATTGTTTAATCTATAATTTAATTCTGAATGACATACTTTAAAGTAAACAGCTACAATATCTAGCAGATGTTCGAGATTACCAAGCAGTGGCGTTTTGATGTCACGAGGGGAACCAAAACTTGCCGAACGAGTTGATGGTCCGCTGAGGAATTCCAGAATAACGCGACAAGACAAACATATATAAGGGAAATTAAATTGCAATGAGTTAGTCTAATAAATATATTTGTAACGTAAAGTAAATAAAACGATATAAATTAATTGTGTTTTTAGTGTTAGTGTTAGAAAACTGTCAATAAATACTAAAATAAACCTTACAGTGTTATTTCATCTCCCGTGTTAGTCATAAAAGAATTAATATTGGTACAAGTCGAAAAATTTGCATAAAAGGCCTCACGACAATTTTTTTTAAAAGTAGTATTAACTTTTTTTCGTACGAGACCTCATTTTGTCAGGTGTGTTATTCTTCTTCTTCTTTAGGTGCCATCCTTAATGGAGGTAAGCGATGTCTTCTGCAAATTCTTCTCTATCCTCTGCTTTATTTATTTTACTAACATATCAGACAGAGCTGATGTAACAACAATATTCACTTTGATATTTATTGTAGAAAAATTATAAAATGTAGCACACAGTCTCAACTATTATAATACATATTCAAATTGCAAACAATCAATTCGTAGACAAAACTGAAATTAAGAAAAACAATAAATAAATAATACAAAATAAAAATGTGCTGATTTCGTGCGAAAAGTCATGTCATGTACATTGAATAAGCAATAATGTGTGGGCGGGAATTCTATCTCATCGATAAATCGTACGTATCAGTCGGGGTAGCGTTAGTCGAAGTATTACTGTATTCAGAATTGTTGATTTTTTAAACAGCAATTTAAAAAGGCTTCTGCATAACTCAACACTTACCCCTAGAATAAATGATTTTGAATCATTTCAACTCATGACTTCCTGCTTATAGGGTTGATGAATTTTAAATATTTTTTTTAGAATTATTTGATTGATGTTTAATTTTGTTTGGGGTGGAGGGGTGATGACCCCCGTGACTCCCCTGGATCCTTCACTGATTACATCAGCATGCTGTGCACTGTCTAGGCACACTTTGCCGTACGCAAATAGTGCTGTGTACCAATATGGTTCACAAATACATAATGACAAATAGTATTAAATCAGCTTACAGTCAACCTGTTAAGATCAAAATGTGTTAATATTTCCGTTTTTAATGTACCTAAGTGAAGTTTAAAAAAAATCTTTTTTGAAATTACAATGTTACAATGATTGTTTTAATTTACTTAAAAACCATCTGCCAATAAACCTTCTTCCTTATAAAGAAGCAATCTAGAGTTAGAATATGTATTATAGAAAGTGTTACCTAAAATGTTTAAGTACCAAATTATATACTTTACGAAAATATCAAGATTTTGTTGCATATTTTTATTTTCATGCACACAAGTAGTTGCTACTCAAAACAGGCAATTTTCTGTCTTAATATTGCCAAGGATACGTTAAGAACTCTTTTTCCAAGGATCCAAAAACCAACTGTAAAGGAATATTTAAAATATGACAAATGCAGTAGACGTCTTTTTAAATTTTACTGAACAACATATTTTGTTCAGCAAAAATATAAAACTAGAGACAGCAATAATCTTTACAGTTACCTACAAATTTCAGTGCTTAACCATTACAAAACTATACAGGATGCGGTAGATAAACGTCCAAGTAGAAATATCTCGAGAACTAAAGGCGGAACTGAATTATGAAAGTTACAATTAAGAGGTTTTGAAGAGTGACCTATTTACCAATAATTTCATTTATTTGCTACTTCCAGTTATACCGTTACCGTTATTTTAACGGTACACACTGTATATATTTTAATTTTGGACAGTTTTTGTTAATACTTTCCTATACGTATTGTAAACTGTTTTTGAGTTACAATGGTTTTTATATGACAATTACACTTTTCTACCACGTACCGTAATATAAGGTGAATAGGAACAAAACTTCACTAAAAATAATAACAACAGTCTTCCCAAACATACATATTATTTTCATTACGCTATTTAAGTTTTACAGGTTTGCAAACGTGATATGGCTTTGGGAAATTTAGGTTTGTGTTGTTGGCATCACTGGTTCCTATGTTTTCGGTGTGCAAAGTCATTAGTTTTGAGGTTATTTCTCATCATAAATACTTTCTCGGTAGATACAACATATCTGTCAAAATAGATTTACGAGTACTCTTTTTTTATGTATTCACAACAATCTAACATGGTTGTATTTTAAATTATATGTTAACATTTTTGTTCAAAATAAGTTGTATTGTTTACGTCATGAATTTGAGATATGTGGGGTGAATAGGAACATATTCTTTACCGTGTTCCCATTCACCCCACACGTTAGAAATTATTTTTGTTTATCTAATACCTCCATTGAGTAAGATTTGTTTTTGTCAGTGGTTGCTCA
The DNA here is from genome assembly GCA_918026665.1 of Diabrotica balteata. NCBI lineage: Eukaryota > Metazoa > Arthropoda > Insecta > Coleoptera > Chrysomelidae > Diabrotica > Diabrotica balteata. The sequence continues at coordinate 109,778,123 of OU898284.1, forward strand.
ATTTACTTTTTGATTGTAATGAGTGTTTAATTACATGTTTTTGCAGATATGCCACAAAAATATCAAGCTGTGACAAGTGTGAAGAAAAGATGCGACACACAACAAAACCTACAAGAAGCCTTAAATAAAATAAAAGAAGGTATTAGTTACAGACTTCTTCTTCTTAGAGTGCCATATCCCTACGGAACGTCGGCGACTACCATGCTTATAATATTGTTATACTGATCTTGGTCTTGCGCTACGTGTAGCAATTGATCCGCTGTCAAACCTGTCCACTGCCGCAAATTCCTCAACCAAGAGAGTTTCATCCGTCCTATCCATTTCTTTCCTTCGATTTTACCGTTGAGAATTAGCCGAAGGAACTCGGTCCTCTGATTATATGTCCATAGTTACAGACAGTGTTCCCTTAAGTATAATATATCTACTACGGTCTTACACAGATATATAAAAAATGTTAATATAAAGCAAAAAGGAGGTCAGACCTCCCTTAATGAAGATAAAGAGTTTAGCAGTTTGTCATGACTGGAAATACCCAATAGATTCTCTCACCTTACGGTCGTACGAGAATCTTTGAAGCGCCAGGGCAAAGTGTTTTCCAAGTTTAAGAACAACACCCATGGTAGGGATTAAGTCTATTCGTTTGTTACTCGGCACAAACAATCACTCTCAAACAGTATGTGTCAGAACATCAAAAGGTCGAGGGTAGCTGTGTCCTCTGAGATTATTAATAAGTATTTCAACGAGTTAGAAAGAGAACTTATAAACCTTCCCGTAAGTCACATCATCAACTATGATATGACAAATCTTGCAAAGGGTAAAATAGTATCACCATATGTTGTATATATTGCTCAACATTTATACAACAGTTGGAAAGAAGGAGGTCCGAAAATCTCTCGCGTTAATCGTACCAAGTCTGGTTGGTTTAAAAGTTTATTTTTCAGTGACTGGGTTCAGTCTATTGCAATTCCCTTTTTCAAGGACCTAGAAGGGAAAAATACTTGATGAGCGACAAGTAGATGGGGGAAGAAAACAATCTAGAAAACATTTGCTCAAACAGAGATCTCATTCCAAACCAGTTTTCACGTAGTAATCATAACAATAATAGCCCAAAAACTTTTCGTCCATGTAGTTAAATTACTTCAGGCCTCCATTACAGAATAATCAAACAAATTTTAATAATACTTTAAAACCAAATTTTAATTTTGCTTCTCAATCGTATAATAATAGTTCAACTACAAAAAATCAACCAACAAATTTTCGACAAAATTTACAACATAGAATAAATAAATACGGGAACAGACAAACTCAACAAAACCCACATTCTCCTATGAGTGGCGTTCTAACATCTTCCACGAGAAATCACTAGTCCATGACCATTACCACTAATGGCCATCATTTTAATATTGCTGCTAATCAAATTCATAATTCCGAAGTTAACATTGAAAACTGTGATTCCGAACAAGTAACGGAAGAATATTTCGACCAAAACTATCAGGATTTTCCCCTAGTATCTCACGAAGAATAATTAGAATCTAATTAGAATCATTACTTTATCTCAATTAAATATTTCAAATATCAAATTAATAACGTTAAAAAAATTAGACAATTTAAAAGAAAATCTTCTTTATCCTAGAAATTCGCTTCTTGTCAGTGATGAACATCCGTATGAATTAATCGAAGCATTCAAAATGTTAATCTGTGTAACCGCCAATACAATACTTATAATAATTAAAATACCTATTCTCCACGAAACTTCCTATACCACTTTTAAGATTTATCCGGTCTCAAATAAAAACACATCATGATTTTGCCACCTACACCCTATTATGTTCAACAACAAATGGTTCGAATGCTGCATTGGAAAAGTGACCACATCATTTGTACCAAAAACGTACAATCCCATTGTACAATACCAAATGTCCATAATTGCACAAAGACCATAGTGACAGAGAACTTTTTCCAAGAAACCAGCAAAGTGATATTGCTAGGAATAATCCATACAATAATATTTCAACAACATGAAGTAAAATCAACCAGTTTACTAACGACAGAAGAACTAATCGTTATTGAAGGAGTCTACTTCAACAAGAAAACATCCGAAGACATTTTAATACCAAAAATAGTTCCCATAAAACTACTGCCGGATCACCAGATAACAATTGATAAGTTAACGATTCCAAAGACTCATGGCCAAATTCAACCCCTCGAAACAATAGATGTTTTGCCACCACTTTCAATGGGGCTGAGCATCACTTCAATTGATATACTTTTCTTTGTTTTAGAATGTTTAGCAATATTCCCGACTTATAATGGAAGGGAAAGTGGAAGGAAGAAGAGGTCCAGGAAGAAGAAAATGCTCCTGGTTGAAGAACATAAGAGACTGGACAGGCATGGACACACATGCGATACTAAGAACAGCTCAAGATAGAGAGCAATTTGCTGTAGTTATAGCCAACCTTCAGTAATGGAGAAGGCACCTTAAGAAGAAGAAGCAATATTCCTAAATAAAAAACGAAGAAGAATTTCCCAAATTCTGTTTCGTACGAAACTGTATCCTTCAAAAATTCAAATCCTAAATGAATTAATTGCGGAAGTTACTAGGACTTCGAGGACAAAGTCCGAACCAAAGAAGGGAGGAGAAATGTGATAGAAGCTCCTCGACTATCTAGAGTCAGCAAATTCCAAAGACCAGAGGCTACAAAGAAGGAAGGAAGAAGCTGACGAAATTATTATTAGTTCTTATTTAGTCGTAGTAAATATCTCTGTCAATTGTAATTTAATTTTAAAAATAAAATATTTTTTTTTGAGAAGTTCAAGTGCTTGTGATATATTTATATAAATGGTACAAAAGTATAATTTTCATATGAAAACCATAAACCAGTATCATAAGTCAAAAACAGTTCACAATAGGTAGGAAATTAATAACAAAAGCTGTTCAGAATAAGGTGAATATTATTAAAATTAAAAGATATACAGTCTTCATTCATTCATTCCAATTTTTATGCTTCAGTTACACTAAGTTCTTGAGATACTTTTAATTGGCCGTTTTTCTGCCCCACCCGGTATAATATAGCCATAAAAATACCAACTTAGAACTGCATTACTGACATAATAATCGGAAATTCATAAAAATATACAAAGTCATTCTTATTCGTGAACTCATTGTTAAAAAGACAAAAATTTTTTGGATTAATTATTGTAAATCAGTTTTTCTACCTGAATGCTTTTGTAGATTAAGCTGCTAGTCTTGAACCTACTTAACGATGTGCAATGAAGTTTGTAAGAAACAATCTGACATTTATAAGTAATTCAAGTATTCTTTGCAACATTAAGATTATTTTTTGGTGAGTGTGAACCCAATTTTGCACTTTTTCCTAAAAGTATGAAAAAGTTTGATTGTAATGACAGCTATAGGCGTAATACGTAATAACTTTTTGACATTATATTTATATTTTTACAACCTACAAAATGAAGTCTAAAACTTCATGCGAAAAAGAATGTTACACATTAACGTTTTTGAAAATGACTATTAAATAAGTGTTTGGGTATCTTTTGATTAAATATCCTACTTGGTGTTAAGCCTTGTTTAAACTCTACGTTAAAACTTAAGCTGACTTAAGACAATAACAAGCAAAATTCTGTCAAGATTCATAAATGATCATTGATTCTTCGAGTTATCGTAAGAACAAAAATACTAAAAGCACCATTGTAAAGTTTTATATTGCAAAAGAAGATCATTTGTCTATTTTAAGCAATTTTATGCTAAAAAGATCTTCAAAACTGGGATACCATAAATTAACAGTTTTAAAACAATGTAAAACATTTACTATTAAATCAATATTTACATAATAATAGATACATCATTGACAGTTTTGCTGTGTTATGTTTTAAAGTCTATCTAGAGGAATGTCGTAACAAATAATAAATATGTTAAAATTTTTTCACTGTAACAATAACAGAGAGCTTATATAGCCTTAACATAAACATTCGCAAGAATCCCATAGTGTTGTCCATGCTACGATTGTGATGAAGCAAAGGCTCAATCGTTAGAATAATGAGCATCAGATCTAGATACAATTAGCTTAAATATGTTAAATGCTTGCTATAGACGTTACATGTTACCAATACAATACTCAAACTAATAAAAACATTTTATTCGTTCCTAAATTTGTCCGAGTCAAAATTTCTAAATTCTAAAATCATACTGAGAGCCTGGAATGATGAACAAATCCCGGAAGAGTGGTGTATTGGGATCGTTTTCCCGCTACACAAAAAGGGTGATCAATTGGAATGTAGAAACTATAGGGGAATAACCCTCCTTAATACATCATACAAAATATTTTCGACTATTTTATATGGTCGTATGAGTGCATATTCAGAGGAGCTTCTTGACGAATATCAAAATGGTTTTAGGCCTGGTCGATCAACAACAGAGCAGATCTTTATGCTAAGGCAAATACTGGAAAAATCCAATGAATTCAATATCGACACATACCATCTTTTCCTTCCCCGATAAACTGATAAGATTGGGTAAGGCTACAATGCGTCAAGGCTACAAGTTGTTTGCAAACTCGAAATACAGGGCAAACAATTACAAGAGCAATTGAAACGCATGTTGGGCTGCGACAGGGAGATGTGCTGACGTGTCTCCTTTTCAACATAGTTTTGGAAAAGGCGGTCAGGGATGCCCAAATAGACAACAGAAGAAAATTTTTTAATAAATCATCCCAAATTTTGGCATATGCAGATGATGTTTACCTAGTTGCCACCACAACATGCAAGCTAGAAGAAATGTATACCACCTTGTCAAATGTCTTAAAAAATATGGGCCTGCAAGTAAATGAGAAAACTGAGATATTGGCATCAACAGCCAACAATAGAGCCAGAAACATTGGCCACCAATTCACGGTTGATAACTCTACCTTTGAAGTGGTGGACAAATTCACATACTTAGGCTCCCTGATCATCAAAGAGAACTTTGTAATGAAAGAAATCAAGCGAAGAATAATCCTAGCAAACAAAAATGCTATTTTGGATTGAGTAGACATAGAGAAGCAGAAACTTAAGCCAAAAAACAAAAATAACGACATACAAAACCCTTATACAATCAGTGTTCACATATAGATCGGTGACATGGACCATTTCCAAGGCAGATGAAAACCTCTTCCCTTTCCTTTCCCTCCTTTCTCTTATGCTTTCATCTATTCTATGTACATACTTAACTTGCTCGCGGTCATCCTCGTTTTTTCTTACCTACTAGTTTCCGTTCCATAACTTGTCCTGGTATTCTTGTATCTTTCAATTATTATATGAATCTGAACAGTGTCAGTTTTTTATCCATTATATGATCTATTATTCTGTGCTTTATTTTTATAATTTCTGTTTTTCTGACGTTAGTCAGTTTTTCTTCAATTATTAACCATTCAATTGTTGACTTAATTCATTATGTGCTGTCTATTTTTTAATTGTTTAATGCCATTAGCAGTATTTATTGTTATATTCATTATTTCATCGCAGAACTTTTTTTTTATATCTCTACTCTGAAGTGTCCTTTCTAATTAGTGTATTGATTTACATTTCTCATTTGTCTTTTGCATTTGCTCCTTTTATTTTCACCTTACTCACCTTATGTAAATTTTTCTATTTTACTGTGTTGCTATTTTTATGTTTTCTTCCTGTCATTCTGTCATCCCGTTCAAATATAATATCACACTTCTTTTATATTTTTATTTATGATAAACAATGTTTTGATTGATTTGAGCACTGAATATTTGTCCTGCTAAGATCTTTTATTAAAGCTACAATAATCAGCTAACTTTTTAAAATACCTAATAAGGCTTCTCATGATTTTTAAAAGCGTTTTTAAAGATCATCCTTAAGCATGAAGTGAGTTAGCAATTCTGGCGAAGGTTTAAGTTAAGGTTTTGGTTTAAGAGGGGTTAAAAATCATTCGATTCTTCCCGCTAGAGCAACGGGGCGTAGTTTAAACCTACACCTATTATAATTGACTTGAACGATTCAATAAAAGACACGCGTCCATCTATTCATACTAAAAAATAATCACATTTACATTTCCGTAACAAGTCATCGCTCAAAATGTCCATGTCGCGAAAATTGGCACCAGTATCTTCTTATTTTACCTGAAATTATAAGAAAATGTTAGTTTTTTACGAATATACAGCTAATACTGATAAAAAGACGAATATAAAAAAAATAAGGGACAGTATACCGGTCACTAGAGATTTGGAAAACAAAAATATCGATGAAATAAATCAGCTATTAACCGATACATTAGCAAAGGCGGGAAAAGAGGTAGCACAAACAAGAACAAAAAAGGAAAACTATGTATCCCAGGAAACAAAAAATCTCATGAGTAAAAGAAAACCATTACTGGAACAAGATAAGAGAAACAGAGTAGATTACAAAGAGGTAAACAAAGCTATCAGAAGGAATATCAAGGAATATAAAAGGAGCGTACAGGAAGAAAAAATAGAAGAAGCAATTAAACAAAATAAAAACATGAAGTGCTTAAAACCACAGCTTCTTCTTCTTCTCGTGCCACTCCTAGCGGAGATTGGAAATCATCATGGCCACTGCGACTTTGTTAGCAGCGCGCGTTCAATCGAACTACACCCGAACCATTCACGTAGATTACGGAGCCACGATATTTTTCTTCTTCCCACACTTCTTTTGCCCTTAATTTTGCCCTGCATGATGTTTCTTAAAAGTTCGTACTTTTCACCTCTCACAATGTGCCCCAAGTATTCCATCTTTCTAGTTTTTATCTCATTTAGAATTTCGCATCTTTTGTCTAAAGTTTGGAGTACTTGCGTGTTAGTGACGCGGTCCATCCATGAAATTCTGAGAATGCGCCTATAGCACCACATCTCGAAAGCTTCGATGTTTTTTATGGTCAACTGTTTTAGTGTCCAAGCCTCAACTCCATATAACAGGGTAGAAAAGACATAACTCCGCAGCATTCGTATTCGTAACTTTATATTGATATCACGATTGCAAAAGAGTTTGCGCATTCTATTAAAGACTGATCTAGCGATTTCTATTCTACATCTAATCTCTTTTGTTTGATCAGTATCGTCTGTGATCCAAGCACCTAGATATTTATAACAGGGCACACGCTCAATCGTTGTATTGTCTATTACAAGATTAGCTCTGATGTTCTTTGATTTCGTGATTACCATAAATTTAGTTTTTTTCAAATTAATTTTCAAGCCGTAACTGTTACAGTATATATTGAGACTTTGAACGAGATATTGTAGTTCTACTAGCGTTCTCGTTAGGAGAACTGTACGTCAGCATACCTTATATTGTTGATCGTCTCACTATTTATTATCAGACCAAGATCTTCCTCCTCGAGTGCTTGTTCACAGATAGCTTCACTATACAGATTAAATAAAAGTGGCGATAAGATACATCCCTGCCGGACTCCTTGACGGATTTGAATTTCTTCTGTTAGTCTTAACCACAGCTTGGAACCATACAAATTAATGGTATAAAGAACAAAGAAGGTACAGAGACCAATAATATAGAAAAAATCATACAGATAACACAAGAATATTATAAAAACCTCTACAATACAAAACAGAAACCAACCCAAGAAATCCTTAAGCAACTACAAATAAAAATAAAAAATGTTAATTCCGACTTACAACCAGAAATCAGTAAAAACGAGATAAGAAGAGCACTCAAAGAGATAAAGAATAATAAATCGCCAGGAAAAGACGAGGTGACTATAGAAATGCTAAAACATGGTGGGAAAAGAACTAAAGAAGTTTTGTACATACTTATGAATAAAATACTAATGACAAAACAAATACCCAAAAGTTGGAATGAAGCAATAACACTGTTACTATTTAAGAAAGGAAATAAAAAGAATCTAAAGAATTACAGACCCACAACTTTACTAAATGTGATGTACAAACTATTAACCAAAATATTAACAAATAGATTAACAACTAAATTAGATGGATACCAGACAAGAGAACAAGCTGGATTTAGAAAGAGCTTCAGTACAGGTGACTACCTTTTAACGATGAAGATTTTAATCGAAAAAACTAATAAATATCATACTCCGCTATACATGGCATTTATTGACTTCGAGAAGGCATTTGATAGTGTGAAACACTGGGCAGTACAGAATTCCCTACAAAACAGCAGAATAGACTACCGATATACCGACTTAATTACAAATATATACAACAAAGCAACAACAACTATTAAGCTAATGAAATAAACGGAGCCTATTAAAATAAACCGAGGAGTAAGACAAGGAGATACCATCTCGCCCAAACTATTCAACCAAGCGCTAGAAGATGTTTTCAAACGACTACACTGGGATGGCGTGGGAATTAACATAAACGGGCAAAATCTGAATCATTTACGATATGCTGATGATATTGTGTTAATAACAGAAAAAAGTGAAGAATTACTAAGAATGATGAAAGAACTAGATAGAGAATCGACAAAAATTGGACTCAAGATGAATTACAATAAAACAAAAACCATGACTAATCAACCAGAAGAACTAATAATTACAGTGGCACAAACAAGAATAGAACAAGTAAAAGAGTATATATATCTAGGCCAAATCACTAAATTGAATAAAGAAAATCAGACCGAAGAAATAAAAAGAAGAACAAGATTGGCCTGGGCATCATTCGGAAAACTGTCTTATATTCTAAAGAATTCAAAATACCCCCCAATGCCTAAAAACGAGAGTCTTCAATCAATGTATACTCCCTGTCCTCACATATGGCTCTCAGACATGGACGTTTACAAAGGAAAATATTGAAAAAATAGCAAAGACAGAAAGATCCATGGAAAGACAAATACTGAACATTAAACTATCAGACAGAAAAAGAAACGAATGGATCCGTAATAAAACAAAAGTGAAAGATGTCTCAACCCAAGTAGCAAAGCTTAAATGGAAGTTCGCCGGACACACCCTAAGGCAGAAAGATGAAAGATGCACTAAGACAATTATACATTGGAGACCATGGAATCACAAACGAAAAAGGGGAAGGCCATAAATGCGATGGTCAGATGATCTGAAGAAAGACGCTGGGTCAAAATGGATGCAAATTGCCCAAGATAGAGAAGCATGGAAGAAGGAGGAGGAGGCCTATATCCAAGGATGGATGTTTAGGGCTGTATAGATAGATAGAATGATAAAATGACTAATTGACAACGGCGTATGAAGCTTTTCTTTAATAAGAATTTACGAAAATGTTAAACATCATGTTAATTCGTTTTTCTTTATTTTATAATTTTATAATCAACTTTTGAATTTATTATATTTCTTTTTATAATCAGCTTATCGTATACTAAGTGAATTAATTTTTCCCCTGTTGGAAAATTTGATCACTGTTATTGCGTTATTTTAGCTTTAATGTAGTTAGTAGACAACTCACCACACTGCCTCTCATCCTTAACAGGGTGAGAAGTTTTACCCATTATTACGATAATTGGACGATCTCAAGTAGGGAAATGGAGGGGGTGAATTTTTAAAGGTAACAAACTGTTTATCGTGATTTTTAGCAAGACTACAAGTCCTACGGGAAAACATCTATAGTCCTCTCATATATTTTAACGAAAAAAGTTGTCATAACATAACCCTATTTTTCTATCAACTCTAGTTTTCGGTATACCTTGCAAAACATACTAATTGCACAGTGTACAGCATTTTCGAATTTTAAAAATAATTAATTTATATTTTTAAATTAAATACCAGAAATTATACGTACCTATAAAATATTCATAGTCTCTCACAGCAATGCCCGTAATAGGAAAGTTTGCGTGTAGGGCGGGAAAGCATCGGAGTAGTCAGTCATCGTCCATTCCGATGAGCTCGGCTTGAAGGCGGCCCTTATATCTGCAGCAGATAGTCATGCAAAAGATTCTAAGGGCCAGCCTGAACTGCGGACTCATGGTGATCAGGATCACAGATTTCCAGAATGAGTTGAGAAAACCCAACCATACGATACCGAAGTGGAGGACCTATAACATACAGTTTTTATAACGAAATATAAATTTATAAACGAAGACTTAAATTGTTTTTTTTATAATTTTATTATAGTTTTAGTAAATTAATATAAATGAAAATAGAATTTTTAATTTGAGTGTAGAGTTGTGTTATATAGAAGATGGTTCTTGACAACTGGTCCTCATAAGACAACTAACTCTCACTTATGGCTCCACGTGCCACACCCCGGGTAACTGCATTGGTCTGCAGGCTAAACTAAGTGAGGGTAGCAGGATATGGCAAAAATTCAACCGAGCGATTGCCGGTATAAACAATCCCCCACTTACCGGCCAACGGCTTCGGGCGGATAAGTTGGTAGGTGGTAGAGCACTTTTTTGTCCTGTGGTTAAGAAATTGACCTCAAAGGCGGATGAACCTATATATGGTCAACGGCGTAAGGATGTAGAAGGCAACGAGAAACCACTACATTAAAGATCGTCAGATTTCCCTAGACTAACGACCATGCAAAGCACAACCACACAATTGGCCCCCTGTTCGTGGCAGAACTTAGATGGTAGATGAACCCGAAATGATAGAAAATAAACAAATCATATAAATTAGAACCCGAAATATCAACAGTATGTTTGAAGCCGACAAAATCCACAACACCATCCAAGAAATGAATAGACTTGACATTAGTATTCATAGCATTAGTGAGATGAGGTGGCCTAATTCAGAAACGATAAAAATTGACAACAAGACAATATACTACTCAGGTAACAATCAAAGACAGCATTTGAATGCAGTTAGTATCATCGTAGGCGAAGGTATAGAAAAATGCATTAAACACGTGGTCTACCACTCGGATCGTATGCTACTTCTACAATTACATGGAAGTTCAATCGATATCAATATCATACAGGTATATGCTCCAACAACTGATAAACCCGACACTGAAATTGAAGAGTTCTACGGAGACCTACAAGGACTAATGCAGCTTACAAAAAAGCATGAAAGATCGATAAAAATGTGAGACCTCAATGCAAAAGTAGAAAAAGATAGATCTGAGAATATCATTGGAGAACATGGATTAGGTCAGCGAAATGAAAGAGGCGATAGGCTGTTTCAATTTTGCCAAGAACAGAATATTACTATTATGAATACATGGTTCAAATTACCTGCGCGCAAACTATACACATGGAAATCGACACAAGACAATGATAAAAATTGCATCAGAAGCCAAATAGATTATATCATAATCAACCAGAGATACCGAAATAGCATACAAAGCGCAAAAACTTACTTCGGTGCAGATGTCACTTTCGACGACACTTTGCTCGTCGCCAAATTCAAAAACACGCTGAAAAGCATAAAAAGAAAGAAAAGAGAACAGAAATCAGAAATGAGCTTACTCAAGGATATAAAAACGAGACAGAAGATATCACAAGAACTTAACCACGAATGTCGAGAACTTAAAAACAGACATAAGGAAAATGATGTACCAGAAGAATCCGACGACTTAAACCAAATATCGAAAGAACTTAAGACTGTATGTCTAAACTAAAAGCTGAAGACCACCTTAAATACACGAATCAAAGAGGCAAGAAACTAAGGATAACTAATGAAATATTAGAAATGATGAATGTGAGACGACAGCACAAGAACGAAGACTGGAATAAATATAAAGAAATACAAAGACTAATAAGAAAAAACATAGTGGAAGCAAAAACACAGTGGCTTGTAGAAACTTGCGAAGAGATAGAAGACCTACAGAATAAACATGATGATAGACTTCTCCATAAGAAAATTAAAGAAATGTGTGGAATCAGAAACGATAGGCAGTGTGGCACAATAACAAGTACGGATGATAGAGTACTGACCACAAAAGAAGAAATAAGCGTTGAATGGCGAACATGCATACAAAATCTATTCTCAGACGATAAAACAATAAATATTGATAGACAAACGGAAATAACGACTTGCCCATCTTAAAATCAGAAATAAAATACGCCTTAAAAAATATGAAAACCGAAAAGCCTCTGGACCTGACGACGTTCACAGTGAAATTATACAACTTATGGAAGAAGATAATTTAAAACTATTATCAAGACTCTTCAACAGTATATACAAGACCGGTACAATTTCATAAGATTTATTATTCAACTTGTACTCAGAGGACTTTGCACATGCTCTAGATGAAGCACAAGAAAGAATAAAAGTCAATGGAAAAATCGTGAACAATATCAGGTATGCCTATGATACAGTACTGATTGCTGTCAGTGAAGAAGAACTACAAATTCTGTTAACCAAAGTAGTGCGAGAAGGAGAACTATATGCCCTTAAGGTGAATGTAAAAAAACCAAAACAATGGTAATTTCAAAAGACACACACCAGTTATAAACACACTAGTCAACAACAATCTAGTTGAACAAGTGAAAAAGTTTAAGTATCTAGGCTGTTGGATACATGAAAGCTTAGACCAAGAACAAGAGGTTAAATGTAGAATAGAACAGGCAAGAAACATCTTAAAGATGAGACTTATTACCCGTAATCTTGATTTGTCGCTACGATACCGCATGATAAAGTGTTGTATATGTATATACAAACTATTACACGGCGTGGAAGCTTGGACGTTAACAGTCAGCTCGTTACGACGTTTAGAGAGCTTTGAGATGTGGGTATTTCGTCGTATGCTAAAAATTTCATGGACCGGCCGCATTAGAAATGAAGAAGTTTTAAGGCGTATAAATAGAGAACGTACACTCACAGAAATTGTCAAGAAGCGTAAAACGTCTTATCTTGGAACAATATTTAGACACGATAGGTATAACTTCCTTCAGATTATTATAGAAAAGAAAATAGAAAGCAGACTTTCAACGTTTAATAAGGAAAGCTCAAAATAGGGAAGACTTTGCAGAGGTCATCGGCAATTTTCGCTAAGAAGACGGCACTCAAAGAAGAAGAACACAAGTCTGCAAACGATACTGCTGCTACCCCATTCTGTTGGTCGAGTGTTGAACTATTGAAATAGCGCAGAGCAGAAGTTTTATTCAATGAAAAATAATCGGTAAAAGTTATTATCACGGCGAATTAAAAAAGCAAATACTAGTAAAAAACATTAGACAATTAACTTTGGTACTCCAAATAGCGTTAACAGTTTAATTGGCCTAGGATGATTTGAAGAAATCTGAGTAATTATTACCTGTTGATTTTCCAACGGAGAAGTAAAATACTCGTACAGTTTTAGTCCAATATACGGAATCCACGACAGCCAAAACGTCACCACCAAAGTGAACGACATCAAGTGGCTGGGATTCGACAAATTCTCCGACAGTGCTGTAGCGTACTCCTTATCGTGGAAAGGATAACCGCTTCTAATTTTACGCAGCATGCTGAAGATGTAGGTGTAGGTATAGATAATCGTGATCACGCTTGGGCCTAAAATGAGGATAGAGAGGGTTATGCTATAGGCAGCCATGCTGCCCCATTCGAGCATGCAGATGTAGGCATCTGGGTCGAACGAGGACTTCGTAAAACCGAGTAGGGGAGGACAGCACAGCATTGCGGCAGATATCCAGGTAAAGACCATCCAACATTGGCACCTAGAAACATTAAACGCAATTGCCAATAAGAATATTGCCTATAAATGTATCTATAAAGTAAATGTATAAAAGTGACCGAAAATCGTTAAAAATGGCAAAAATCGCTCAACGTTTATTTATTTAACACTTTTATAAAAATTGACTTTAATTGCACTAAAATAAAAAAATCGCTTAAAAAAACTGCGTTCTTCACCTTTGAAATAATTTTTAATTTTTGTCCATAGGACACTCTGATAAAGTTATATTTTTGAGCAAATGGTTTTACACAAAAAGTGCTAATGAATAATTTTGTTAAAAATTATATCATCTACATTTTTTATTTAAAATATTTTTTTCTACAATACACAGATTCTTGGTCAATCGATTTTTTCCATTTTTTCCATACGAGAGAGAGAGAGAGAGTTGTTTTATAAGAAAGCCGGGGGATAGGAATAGTAAACTTTCTTGCATATTTTTGTGTTCCCTTTGGTGAGAATTAACATTCTCACCAAAGGAATAACTTGCTTAAAAAACTTACTCTCACCATAAAAAGAATCTAAAATTTAGATTCTTCTTATGATTTTTAAAGGTTTACTGACATTTTCATCTCTGACGACTGGAATAGAAATGAATTTATTTATAACAAAACTAAAGCATCTCTGGCGTTTAAAGAGTGGAAGTTTCAAAGGTGTTACGTGCCAAAACTTTTGATTTTGAGCAATTGCCATAGAACGGTTGTATGTGCCACGTTCTACTTACATCATACAAATGCGCTAGGTGCCATTCGTAATACTAAACTTTGTGTAGGGACTGTAAGATGGCGCCAGAGGTATATGCCTTGTCTGTTGCTTTACAAAGAGATTGTCAAATATATTGTTATTACTTTTGTAGGGAATGGTACTGGTATAGTGCGCGCAAGCACTCTTGACCATGGAGCTGCGCGAAGGCGGAGTCAAATTCACGTTAAGGCAGAAAGGTTCTATTGTAAATGGAATTATACAGTGCATAGTATAATGCGTTTCACACGGAAGTGGTGACTAAACCAAATTTCATCTACTGCGCCGTGGTCAAGAGTGCTTGCACGCACTCTAGCTTTGGCAAGGAACAAACAAAACTTAGAGAGGCCGGAAAAGCATATACAGTAGACTCCCTCTTAACCGGTCCTGCATTAACCGACCACTCCCCCTTTCTATTGTTTTGAGTACGAGACGATCATTAACCGGCGCTTGATGATCGTCTATCGCCCCCGGTTGTCAGTTTGTTTTTGCTTTCGAGCAGGATTGAATTCGTTTTGTGCAAAAATGAGCGAGAAGCTTAAACGTGTGGTTGTGACGATGGAAAAACGTCTAAGTATGCTTAAACGGATCGACAAAGGTGAATCGGTAAAGAAAATTTGTTCAGAGTTGAATGTGGGAAAAAGGACAATGAATGACTGGCGAAGTGATCGGCGATCAATCGAGGATTTTTGCGCCCAAATGGAATCAGATAAAAGTCTAAAAACTAGATGCACTAAAAAAAACGAAATTCGAGATAGTAAATGAAGCTCTTTGTTTGTGATTCCTTCAAGAACAGTGTAGGGGCACACCTATTAGCGGCGCGATTCTAAGGGCAAAGGCTTTATGTATACACAGCAAAATTATAGACGGAGACAAATTTATTGCAAGTGAAGGTTAGCTGATTCGCTGAAAGGCACGTCACGGAGTTAATTTGTAGCGTTTTAATATAAAACGCTACAAATTATGCACACGTAAGTGAAAAAAATGTCCGCGGACGCTTCAGGTGCAACTAATTTTACCCCCAAGTTTATAGAAATTATAAAAATTGAAAAATTAAAACCCGAAGAAGTATATAATATCAATGAGACGGGTTTCAATTTTAAAATGCTTCCAGAAAAAACATTTTTGGGAAGTCATGAAAAATCAGCTTCTGGATTTAAAAAGAATAAAGAGCGCATTACTGTTCAAATTCAGCAGGTACACACAAAATTTCTCTTTTTGTTGTTGATAATAGATAATAATTGACAATATAGTCCTTTTCCATCATATTGATAGCACATTATGTATGCATATCCTCAACAGGTCAAAAAACCATAGGCGTCACCCTATACTTGTTTTGAAATAAATAAAAAAAATTAATATTTTAAGGTGCCGTTAACAATTCATTACCTTTTAAAAAATCCTCTGTAAAATAAGTGTCCACTAATCTCACTATACCCTTTTTGAGCGTAAAAAACGTCGGTATATATGCCACACGATTATTGTTAATTATACAGCGGTGACTAACGAGAGAATTCAATGTTTCACGAAATAAATTAATGTAACCATTAATTTAAAAGTGATTATTGTTTTCTATACAAGTTATCGCCTGACACAAAAAGAATACCTTCTGTGAACGATTACCTGGAACTACTGATAAGGCTTCACTAATGATAGTTTTAGTAGTTTTTATGCCACATTACAGCTTATGCCTATAATGTAAATTAGAAATTGTTTGCATCTTCGATTTAGTTTGTAGATGTACATTGTTCATGTCTTACCTATCGACGTTTTTGGTGTCGATATTTTGTTATTTGCATTTAAAAATGACGCCGACTACAGGTTTTATCCCAGTTAAGTGTAGTTTTAAAGGTGCCTTTAGTCTAAGAGAGAAAAATATAATATCAAATGTACAGGATGCACTTGTACATCAAAGCCCTTTAAGTAATGTTCGTGAAATCGTTAACATGTGTTTAAATATGACAGAGGTTGGAGAAGCAACAATTTATAGATTCCTAAAAGAAAAGGAGGAACTGTTTCATCTCCCAAAAAGAGTGGAGGGAGTAAACCCTTGGAAATTGAAGAAATACATAAAAACATGATAAGCCCACTCATTTTTTTTAACAAAGAATTTCCAACATTAGACAAAACCCAAACATTAATTAGAGAAAACGAAGAGTTACCAATCATAAGCAACAAGAAATTATGGGGACTATTGAGGGAGATCAGATTACGTTGGCAAAAGAATAGAAGAAAATCCGTTTTAATTGAAAAAGATTACATTGTATGTTGGAGACGAGATTATCTAAGAACTATTAAAAAGTACCGAGAAGAAGGGAAAACAATTTTTTATTTGGACGAGACTTGCCTAAATGAAGGTCATACTGTACCATATCTATGGGTTGATACAAATGTGAAAAGTTCCTGTCAGACATTCATCGAAGGTGTATCTACTAGAATAAACAATATTACCGTTGGAAAAGGACGCAGACTTATAATAACCCATATTGGAAACAAATACGGTTTTGTCAATGGTGAATTCTTAAGTTTTGCCTCAAAATCAATCAAAGATTACCACGAGGAAATGACTGCTGACGTTTTTGAAGAATATTTTGAGCAAATTTTGGATTTAATTCCAAAAAATTCTATCATAGTTATGGATAATGCTAGTTACCATTCAAGACTAGCAGAAAAATTGCCAACAACGGCATGGAAAAAAGGAGAGATAATCGAATGGTTGGATAAACACGTAGTTGAGTACAAGGAAAATTCGACAAAAAAGGAATTATTGTAAGGCAACATAAAGCAGCTTATAAAAAATATATAATTGATGAAATGGCATTAAACCGTGATGTAATTATTTTACGTTTACCTCCATACCACTGTGATCTGACTCCGATAGAAAATATGTGGTCTCAAGTAAAGGGTGAAGTCGGACGCAACAACAAAACTTTTAAAAGAGAAGACTTACAACAATTATTAGAACATTCCTTATCAAAAGTAACTCCAGAAAATTGGAAAAATGCTGTTAGTCATGCTTACAAGAAAGAAAATAAATTGTGGAATTTGCTTAATATGACTGATGCAATGCTGGAACCGGTAATAATTAACATTGGAGTTAAATATTCCTTAGATTCTGAAGAAAGCAGTGAATCTGAAATGGAATTTGATTAAAATAATATTTATTTCTTTATAAATCGGCCTCTGTTACGGCCACAAATTATTTTATATATAACCAATAAAATAGACATCTTACATTTCTTGCAAATTTATTAGTACCTGTTAATCTCCATCACTCCGACACTGGCAACTTTATTTAGGGATTAGTAACCCTCAAAACTATTGTATTCTATTCTGCTTCAACCTTTATACCTGGTGGTCATACTCAATTTAAAATTGTTTTCCTATATACTTGTAAACTTGTTGACAAATATCTATTTTTCATTGAGTCACCCGTATCAACAGTTCAGGGATTTGCATGCATAATGTGCTATCAATATGATGGAAATGGACTATAGATATAGAGAGCAAAAAAAAATTGTAAATTTGTAGACAAATTTTATTGTACAAAATGAATAAAAAATATAAATGATAATATCAGTTTCAATAGTATAATAAAAAAATATAGTTTTCATATTTCTTTGTTTACTTGATGGGTATCAAACATGACAAGGAAATTTTTTTTTGGCATAAAGTACATTGCCATCTAGTTCTAGTTGCTTGACTCTGTCCTACATACCTGCCTAAAATAATCTTGATTTTAGAGGAGCACTCTACGCAACGACCTCTACTAGCTTTTTCTAGCTTATGTCGATTTTCGTATTGGTGTTTTGTTGGATGATCATTGCCTTTTTTTAAACCTAGGAGACCTAAAGCAAGATTCTCTCGAAATTCGGTTATCTGCATTTTATCTTTTGCAATTTCTTTATATAATATATAAAACTTTACCAAGCGTGTTCCAAAAATTACTTCCACTGCTAACTTTTTATACTATTTGGTTCCTCTTCTAAAAGAATAAGGGTATACGTTTAGTTGATCTGAAAGATCAATATCAGCTTTTGAGTTGTTGAAGTCAAAAATTTCTTTTGGTTTTTCAATATCTAGACTCGTTCGATAACACCAATAACTTCATCTGTATGTTTAGTCGTCAAAACCAGTATATTTCTGGTATCTCCCCATTTCAACGTAACTATTCCATTATTGCTCTCTTGAGCAAATACTTCATGTTTTTAGGTTTTTTTTTTGTAACAACGACTTTTGAATTGAATTTTCTGTTAGATCACACAGTCCGCACTAAATGGGTTTGTCTTTCTAATAGAGAAGTTGCCAGAGAAACGATCGTATAGTAATTATCAGTATATTTTTCCTTTATCAAAAATATTCTCCATCAAATTTAAAACAACGTTTGCTGAAGCGTTGCTACTAGCATTAGCGTCTCCGCAATATACATAATATAATTTGTACAGCTTTATACCAAACTTGTTGTTCTTATTTTGTATGTACTGTCTAAATTTTAGACGACTTTGATTGGAACTAGGGTTTGGTCGGTACATATATCAGATTTAGAGGCAACAAATGATTAAAACTTCCCTTTTAACTTCTTTATTTAACTTCTTTAAGTCTTCATTATTATTGAAATGCCACATTCTTGGCAGTTGTTCAAATCGATCTCTAGATACCACTTTTTTACTTAATTAGAATAGAAAGTGTTAGTACTCCATTATGCGAGGCAGTTTCATATTCCCATCCACAAAATTATTCCGAAAATTGTTTTCATTTCTTCAGCATTTGTTGGCAAACAAGTTTTTATATGACCTTTCGGTTTATTTTTGTTTCTCAAAGTTTGTTCAGCATTAAAGTTTGTTTGATTCACCATGTACTCAATAATGTCATCGGTGATAAATAACATAAAGAAATCAATGTTTCAGTTTTCAAATCAGATTTGATCCCAAAGTTCACTTCAGAAAAATGAAACGTTTTCAGCGAACTGCCGTCAACAGATTTCCAAATTATGTTATGATTTTGTATTTCGCCTTCCTCGCCTATTTCAAAAGAATATTGGGAAATTATGTCTTCAATTACTTCATCAATCTAAAACGTAATTTTCTGTCAGTAACGGGATAAATAACTTATGAAACATTGTTCACACACTGTCCCAAACATATGTGCTTCGCTGCTATACCTTGAATTTGATGCTTCAATTGAAACATATTCCTTTTTTCGTGATTTTCGAGGAACTTCATCACTCGTTGAAGATGATACTTCACCATTTGTTCATATTCATCAGATAAATCTATATCATTGAATTATTATTGGCTAATTGGAGCTGTTTTTTTTATAATCACCCATTGTAACGTTTAAACATGCACTTAGAACGAATATCTTGAATAAACTGATTACAAATCACACAAAACTGCCTGTAATTCACGCAAATATATACCTGTCGAGACTTGCAGAACGTGACGTCCCATTGAAGTCCCACTGGCCTGGTAACCAGATACTTTCCTCGGGCCCGCGTGGCATGCAAGTTATGTCTCAAATGAAAATGCCAAAAAAATTAAAAAGCAGTGTAATATTTTAATGAATAATATTTGCAATGCAAAATATGTAAACGTATAGTTAAAAAAACCAGTTTAAAATATCCCGGCTCAAAGTCCTTTTATTTGATATGTACACCCGCGTTCAACGTGTTAAAGAATTACTGTTTATTTTATATTATATTATATAAATAATAATATAATATGAATAAAAGTATTGCTTGATAAATTTATGATTTTAGTATTATTATAACAAAGCTTCAGAATTTTTTGTAATCAATAAATGGGTTGAATACTGACCTGGTTTTCGTTTGGAGCGTCTCGTACCGCAACGGTTTTCTGACCGCTAAATATCGATCTACACTAATCCACATAAAGGTGTACACAGTGACGGCCCAAAGGGTAACTTCGACGTAGCCTATTAGTCGGCAGATGACTTCCCCGTACACCCAGTCGTTCACTACCGCTGGATACACTGATAACGGTACAACTAGAAGGCCACATAGTAAATCAGCTACGGCTAAGGAAAGCAAGTAATAATTTATAACCTCTGAGGGTCCTGAAACAAAAAACAAAATATTTGTTTATTGTTGTGTATTTCATAACAAATTAGGTCAATATTTTGATATACTATTTAGATGCTTTGATCCATTTACGAGTAGTTTTAACATGTTTATTGGATTAGACATTCATAAAAATCGACAAATAAATTAAATGAAGTGGACCAGTAAAGTACCTAAAAAGAAACACCCACTCCTTTCTTTGTAATTAAAATAAATTTCATTTACCGCGTTGATTAGGGCGCCCGTGGGTATCAAACCCACGATATGACCTGTATAGACTTGGGTACTCTCGGCAATACATACCAAATAAAACGCTCATATTTCAGTGACGGAGGTGCACAAAAAAACCGATGACTTAAATTAGGTAAACAAGCAAATAATCTTATCCGTCTCTCTTATCCGTCGTATAAGACTGACTTGGGCAGCCTTCGGCAAGCTGAACCATATTTTCAAATCGTCTGATATACCAATATGTCTTAAAAGAAAAACCTTTAATCAGTGTGTTTTGCCAGTGTTGACTTACGGTGCGAAAACGTTGACCATGACAAGGAGAACAGTTCAATAGATTCGTGTGTGTCAAAGGGCGATGGAGCATGCTATGTTGGGCGTTTCACTACGAGACAAGATCCCAAATTGCCAGCTACGACAAAGAACAGGAGTGGCTGATGCAGTAGAGAGAAGCAACATTGAAATGGAACTGGGCAGCAGTGGATAAGCGAAGATTGAATGATGATGATGATTAACCTAAAGCTAAACAACAAAAAATTTCTATTGTAAACAATTAATTGTAAACAATCTGATATAACTTTAACCAAAACACAAATATTTAAGTTCATTTCAATTAGTTTTTTATTAGGTTTTTTTTTAAAACCGTGTGAAAAAACTGCATAAACTGAGAGAGAGTAAAGTGTCATTTTTCTCGATGTACAGAAAACCTTCAATCAAGGTTGGAATGCCAAATTGGTAAGAAAAATACTAAATATCGATTTGCCCATCTCTTTGTCAGACTAATCCATTCATCTACCTCTGAGCGCAAAATCACAGTAAATGTCAGAAGACAATTATCAACACCATTCATTCCTACAGCAGAAAAGCCACAATTTTCCGTCTTAGTGCCCATTTTAGACACAATGTACCACAGAATAGACTTTTCTAACCCCAGAAACACAAAGATATTCACACTACTTACGCAGACGTTATTACTCTCGTAACAACAGTACAAGATGCAGATATGTGGTGCGGAAGATGAAGAGTAACGTCTAATTCAAACAGAACACAACTCATACTCGCTAGCAACTACCGCACAAAAGCTTGCCGAAGGAAAGAATTGACCTGTGGCTGTGGGGCATCCGACTCCAATTGAGGGATTCGATCGAGTATCTAGGAGTGGTGCTTACCAAAACATTAAATTGAAGTCAAGATCTGATCACAACCCCTAACAGGGTCAGGCACAACTTCGGAGTCCAAAACATACTCAAAACTACCTGCTCATCTTCAGATAATGTATTTGTTAGATATCCTAAAAGAAAATTCTTATTCCTACCACAATACTGCTGACCTCTGCTGACCTAACAAATACATCGACACCCTGAAGGCAACACCTCTTTTTTATCATACTAGATAACAACTCGTTATCAACAGGTCCTCGAAGACACTTCGTCTCAGGACCATTTTACCTATGTAGGGTCATACGTCGCCATGTTACCAATTCCAACGGTAACTTAAACATCCTAATTTGTAATTATAAATAATGTAAAACAACTATAAATTTGTAATATTTAAAGGGTTTTGACCCATATATTTTGGTGGCTCATAGCATGTATACCTCGTTTACACTGATGATGGATTTAACAATCCGAAAACGTTCTGTAATGTAATTGTAATAGCCTGTTTGGGCATTTTATTATATACCTTTTATAAAGGATTTGAAATAAATTTTTTAAGTCCCAATTTGTTAACTAGTTCTTGATGGGAATCTTTCCTACTGAGTCATGGCGTTCTTTAAAATCAGTACCAACAAACGCCTGGCAGCCCCCAGTTAGATGTTGAATGGTTTTTTGGGCTTGGCATCCATATCGGCATTTGTCATTTTGGACTTGAGGATCTTTAACAATATATTTCAAGTAATTTTTAGTTGGTATAACCTGATCCTGAATGGCAAGTAGAGAACCCCCAGTCACGGGAAACATCTTTCCTGATGTCAAGTTATATTTCGACGCTGTATTGTCGACATATTCTTAGCTAATCTCAGTGATTGTGTCGCCCATGTAGAGGTTTACTCATTTAAGTGCGCGTTTTTTCTTGCAATGTCGGTAGTTTTAGCAACATTGTATAATTTACTGCGCAAATTGCTCGATGTAAAGTAGATGTCTCAGCCTTTCTCCTTGATATCGCGGTAATGTTGTTCTCTCTATTGCACTGCGTGGATGGTGTTTATGTACCTTTTTAAGAAGTGATTTTACTTTCCGCTGAAGATTCTCTATATCCGTTTTTGACCACTTTATAATACCAAATAAGTAGCTCAGCGCGGAATAGGCGTACGTATTTAATGCCTTAAATACATGTTTACTATTTAAGATATGCCCGATTTAGTTGTCTTACTTTTCGTACGAACCTCAAGGGTAGTTTGGTTTTCATTTGTTTATGGTCAATTTCCCGCGCTAAACAGAACCAAAGAGGACTCAAAGAGTCCTCCAAGAAAAAAGCCTTCTGGAAAAGGACTCATTTAATTATGATATTTTCAAGTTCGATGTTATTTTCACCGGGTATTTAGGTGATTTTTGTCTTTCAGTCTGTCATTATATGCTTTAAAAAGGTAAGTATATTATCATCGACTTTATATATTTTCAATTTTTCAATATTGAAGAATTCGTAGAACTATTTTAACATTTGTTTTCAATACAGCACAACAGTATATTAAATTAACTTATAAGGAAATAGTTTAGTTAATAAAAAAACATTTCTACACACTCGAAAAAATATTCTAATACGGCAACCATAGTAGTAAGTGGTTGAGTATCGAAAAGTACTTACTATAAACTTTAAAAATACTTTATGATGCGGGAATTGATAATTACAAGGTAGAAACGAATTTGTGGGAATTTATAACCAGCAGCGGGTGCTAGCCAAAGTTTTGGTATTAAAAATTTACAGCTAGAGACGGTCGATACTGAGCGAGAGAAAATAGGGAATGAGGCTGTTACATAAAGAACATATGTCACTTGTTTTAGTTACACTGAGTAACTGCAGAGTAAAACTCCGGAAACGTTGCAGTTTTATTAATGAGGATCAAGAAAAAGTTCTTTGTGACCTTTTAAATTATAAATAGGAAATATAAGAGGTGTGTGGAATATGAGCGAAGATAAATCAGATCTAATCCAACAGTAAGAAATTATCCTTGTAATAGATTTAACCTGAATAGCAATAAAAAAGTATGGGAAGATAGAAATACAGGGACAATCGATGAAATCTTTTCGAAAATGTATAAAAAAGGTGGCGATCACCTTTGTGCAGCAATCCATAAAGTAGTAGTACTTATATGACAGAATGAATTGGTACCAGAAGAGTGCCTAAAGGGAATAATATGTCCGTTGCATAAAAATGATGATCTACGTCTACTAAGTGTAAGGTCTATAGAGGCATTTGCGTATAAAATCTTCGGCAATGTATTTTTTGGAAGACTTAAACATTTTACAAAGGATATTGTTAGTCAATATCAATGCGGATTTACTACTAGAAATTCAACTACACATCAAATTTAAGCATATAGAGGCAGATTCTAGAAAAGTGACTAGAATATAACATAGATATTCACCATCTTTTCGTCTATGATAAGTCTCTAAGTCTATATAGCCTATGACAGTGTGAAAAGAACTGCATATAACACATATAAGTCTATAACGCAATAATAGACTTTGGGATCCCACCTAAGTTATTTAAGTTGACCCAACTAACAATGCAAAACATAAGCTCGTGAAAACGTAAAAGATACATAAACAATCGATAAATAACGTTGGATCTCACAAAGGGGCCAACATCGATTCGGACCATATGCTCATTCATTCAATTGAAAGAGAAAGAAGTACGAAAAATATTTGTACAATAAGTAAATACAGACATGCAGTTCAAAAAACAACAAATGGATAAACCATTTGTTGGATAAAAATCAAACAAGGAATAAACAATGTAGCAGGGAAAGTGGTTAGCAAAATACAAAGAAAAGTAGAAATAATTAGTTTGACGATGGGTGCAAATTAGTAGTGGAAGAAAAGAATAAAATAACATAACACAGAGAGACTAACAATATACATATACAGAACAAAGCATACGAGATTACCAGTACAGTTTTAGAAAAGGGAGGAAATCGAACTCACTTCCCCGGAACGTCGTTAATTATTTCGTCTTTAAATAGCTATGAATCGGCAATATTTCCGGGTATGGCAACATTACGTAAACTATTTTTGGACCAAAACCAAAATACCGACTGACTTAATTGATAAACAAATTCGCATCCTTAATTTGCCAACTGTCCACATTCCAAGTACCGACCGCGGCCCAACATGTATCTTCCCTTTTGCCTTCAAAGGGGTCTGATATCTCAGTATTATTTATTTAATATCTTACACTTTCGGTATTAACGAAAAATAGTACGATGAATACTTATATTAAAAATAACTTCCTACATTGAATACGTATATTTAGAATGGCTTCCTACATTCGGCTAGACTGCTACGAATTGGACTCGGATTCTGGCTGGTTCTCTATTCATGGCTTCATATATTCAGGGCCTTCATGACATCCTGATTTTTTCACATATGTGATTTGGCTTAACATTTACTACCGCATATAGTCCTAGATATTTCTTCATCAGCTTAAGTTCACCACCAAACTGTGTTGTCTTAACTGCCACTAAGTCTTATATATATATTTCTATAGATTCTCGGCTTTTTTCTTCGTAAGTCATACCTGCGCTTGTTGTCCTTATAATTTTGATTAATTGACGTCTACTCTCGTTCCTTAACATATCCTACCTTCATCATATTGTTTGATCATTTCCTGCTCTATTATTTCTTTCATCCTTGTTCCTTTTCTGTGTTCCAGTTCGTATTCATAATATTCCAGTAGCAAAGCCCACTTCTCAACTCTGGTAGTTAAATCTTTTTTATTCATTGTCTTAGTAAATGAGGAAAAGTTTGTTACTATTTTAAATAACTTCTTCTCATAACTTGTAAATTCTCATAACTTGTATACTTTTCTTGGGCTGGGCTTATTATCTTTCTTATATAATAAACTGGGTGAAATTTATTATCCTCTCTTAATCTTTGTAGAAGACAAGCTCCATATCCATGTCTGCTGACGTCTGTTTGTAACTCGGTTTCTCTATCTGTGTGGTAAATTTCTAACACCGGCTTATTAGTTAACAACTCTTTAAATTTCAAGAATGCGCTCCTTTCTTTTGTTCCCAACTCAAAGGTTTGATTTTGTTTGTGTAGGTCACTTAATATTTTAGCTATCATAGAATATGACTGTAAAAATTCACGAAAGTATCCAGTCAGACCTACAAATGACTGAATCTGCTTAAAGTTCTTTGATTCCTGGAATTTCTTTATGGCCATTGTTTTTTCATCTCATGGTTGGATTCTGCCATCCCCAATAATATATATTAAAAACGTTACTCTTTTCTGTAAAAATTGGTACTTCTTTTTCTTTATCTCCAAGCCGTAGTCCCTAGCTATTTCGAGTACTTGCTTTAAACGTACGACTTTTTCTTCTTTCTTTATGGAAGAGTCCATGTATCCATAGAGGAAGAATGACTTCCTACATTGAATAGATATATTAAGAATGGCTTCCTACATATTTGTATTTGTATGTACATAACGTATTTGTATTTTAAGACACTTTAAGTAATTTATTAATTTATTTCCAATATTTCTTATTTTAGACTTAACTGTAATTTGCTACCAAATTGTAGCCTTCACCTTTATATCAATTTCGCTAATCTCAGAATTTGTTCTGTATCGTGTTTGTCAAAACAAATCTCATAACCTAATGGCATACTCACGTTCATATCGTTTGATAAGGTATTTAAAACGGCGAGCTTGGAAATAGTATTCGCGTGTCCTAATATATTTTGTGAATGTCATTAAATGTTATGTCGAATTTTAGAACACGCGAGATCCTGTTTTTGTGTAAAAAAGATCTACAAGAAAATTGGTATAATAAATAACAAAATGTCTGCAATATTACAAAAAAAAGCTAACAAACACAGACCGTTACATACAAATACCTTTTTATGAAAGAAAAATTATTTCTTGATAAAAATAATGTTGGTGAGTAGGGGGAAGGGGGCACTTTTGAACGTAGGGTAAATTTGAACAATTTAAATCTCCCTCTTATAAGCACCGCAATATTAGTAATTTTTGTTATACGGTGATGGCTACATTTATACTATTAGTGTGAAGTTGCATGAGCGATTGCTGTTGTGTTGTTATAATTTCGGATGTAAGGATAATACAAGCAAAATATTCAGAATTGGGTGATGTTGCTACTAGCCTGCAATTCGCAGGCTGCTGTAACGTATGGAATTAAACATACGACACTATTTTATAGAATAAAAAGGAAACAGGGACAAGAAAGGGCAGATTAAAATGATGTAGTTTATAATGATCTATCGAATTCAAGTTTGTATTCTACTGGTCAAGTTTTAAACAAAACTGAAGACTTATTAGTTAGTTATACCTAAAACTCTTCAAAAATAAATTACGGTTTAACATACACCCGAATCAGAATTTTGGCTTATGATTATGCAAAAAGACTGAACAAACCTATATGCACCAGTAAATGGGATGCCAATAAAATTACTGGTTTAGACTGACTGCAGTGCTTTAAAAAGAGGCACCAAAATTTAGCATTGAGGACACCCGAAAACACCAGCCTTAGCCGAGCTACCAGTTTTTACTAAAGAAAAGGTTGAAACATTTATTGACAATTATACATATGCTCTTTCAATCCACTATTTCACACCTGACAGGATCTATAACTTAGACGAAACTAGTATCCGCACTCTCCTTCAAGCTCCAAATATTTAAACGCAAAAGGGAATTAAACAAGTTGAGCTAACTATCTAGTTTCAGCAGAAAAAGGCACCCTGATCACTATGTGTGGGATAATTAATGCATAAGGAAATGCTGTGCCCCCGGTGTACATATTTCCAAGAGCCCGTTTTCATGATACAATATTGAATAGAACTCCCTTGTGAAGCTTGGGTTTGGTTAATTTGGCAAGTTCTGGATGGAAGACAAAGGAACTGTTTCTTAAGGTTCTTAATCATATTAAACATTATACACAGTGTTCTGCTGAGTCTTCAATTTTAATATTTATGGACAATCATGAAAGAAACATGATTGTTCCTTTGAATCCATAATGTTTGCACGTGAAAATGGTATAGTATTAGTTACTTTTCCACCCCACACCTCACATCGCCTTCAACCGCTAGATGTAGCGGTTTATTTGTCATTTAAATCCAAACTTGCCGTTGCTATGAACGAATAGATGATAATGCATCCTGCTCGAGCAATTACCATACATGACTTAGCAGCTGTTACAAACACTGTATACACATCTTCATTTTTCACGAAGAATATAGTAAAAGGTTTTAGAAAAACGGAAACTTGGCCCCTAAAGCGTTTAGTATTTTTAGATGACGATCTTACTGTGCTTTTGTTAGTGACCGACCACCACCAGGAAATAACGTAAACAACTCAAGAGAAGCTGTTCTATTTACATCAACCCCAGTAGCATATGAAATTAAAGTTGTTCCATTTACTTTAACCCCAATAACACCTGAAATTGTACGACCTTTCCCAATGGTTGCCGCGAGAAAAAGCATTAGAGCACGAAAAAAGGTAAATTCTAGAGTTTTAACCGAATTACACACAAAAAAAAACAAAATTAAAGAAGAAACTCTACCAAGTTTTTTATGCTATGTATGACCTTCAAACAAATAATTTCAATTTTATTATTTAAGAATTTATAGGTTTCTGATTTCTTTAATTTTTATGTATGTGTGATTAAATTTATGTATGTATTTTTATGTATGTATGTCCGAAATCAAATTGATCTTTGTCCTTATTAGACAAAGATTTCATAATTCTATAGTGTCTGCCAAAACTTACCCTGGAGCAGACATGGGTTCAGACCATAACCCTATAGTAGTCACATTACGAACCAAATTGAAACTGGTTAAAAAACCCACACAAAGTAGAATTGATATTAAGAGATTAAGGGAACCACAAACAAAGGAACAAACTGTAAAACCTCTTACTGAAAATCTACGTAATGCCCAAGAACTGAATAAAAGTAGCTATAACATTGATCAGAAATGGGAAAATATAAAAGTAGCAATAATTAAAACAGCAAATGAAAACTTAAAACCAAAGAATAGAAAACATAAAGATTGGATGACTGAAGAAATACTACTATTAATGAATGAAAGAAAATCATTCAAAACAAAAAATCCAATTAAATATAATGAAACTGATCTATTAATAAAAAAGAGAATAAAAGAAGCTAAGGAGAGAATGTTACATGAGCAGTGCCAAGAACTACAAGAAATTGAGAAAAAATATGACTTTTTTAACATGCATAAAAGAATTAGAGAATTTTAACAGGAATGAGAAAAACACTTCAAACTAGGCAACTAAGAGATGAAAGGAGTGCACTTATAACAGATATAAACCAAAAAATGCAGAGATGGACACAATATATAGCACAACTTTTTGAAGACAAAGAGAGAACAGAAGCACCAAAAGAATTTAAGGATGATACTGAGCCTGACATTATACGAGAAGGAATTGAATATGCAATGAAACAAGCTAAAGGTGGTAAATCTCCCGGGCCTAATGAAGTTCCTATCGAATTACTTAAAATTGTGAATACTGAATCTATTGATCTTCTTCTGGATCTATTCAATACCATATATAGAACAGGTTCAATACCTAAAAAATGGCTCCAATCAACATTCATACTGCTTCCTAAAAAAAGGCAATGCAAAGGAGTGCAATGAACATCGCACCATAGCCTTAATGAGTCATGTCTTGAAATTGTTTTTAAAAGTAATTCACAATAGAATACATAAGAAATTAGATGAAGGCATAAGTAATACACAAATGGGATTTAGGAAAGGACTGGGAACACGAGATGCACTGTTTGCAGTAAGTGTTCTTTCGCAGAGATGCTTAGATATTAATCAGGAAGTATATGCCTGTTTCATTGATTTTGAGAAAGCATTTGACAGAGTGCAGCATAATCGACTTAAAGAAATTTTATTAAATAAAAACATAGACAGTAGAGACATTAGAATCATCTGTAACCTCTATTGGAATCAAACAGCAAAAGTGAAAGTTGAAAACGAACTGACCAAGGATATCCAGATTCGCCGTGGGGTCCGCCAAGGGTGTATTTTATTACCCTTGTTATTCAATCTATACAGTGAAGCCATCTCAGAATTAGCGCCTGCCGAGATCAGTGAGGGCTTTATAATAAACGGTGAGCTACTTAATAACATAAGATATGCTGACGACACCGTCCTTCTGGCAGGAACACTAGAAGAACTGCAACACCTTGCTGAACAACTTAATATATATTGCAACGATTATGGATTAAAAATCAATTTAAAGAAAACCAAGTTCATGGTATTTACAAAAGCACAAAACATCAAAGTTAAGCTAGTACTAGATAATACAGAAATTGAACAAATATCTTCGTACAAATACCTTGGAGCATGAATCACAGAAGATACTGATCATACAAATGAAATAAGATGCCGCATTGAAATTGCGCGGTCAACTTTTAATAGAATGAGAAAACTTTTTTGTAATCGCGATATCAATATATCGCTCCGGATAAGAATGCTTCGATGTTATATTTTCTCTACCCTTTTGTATGGAGTTGAAGCTTGGACATTTAAAAAATCCAACATTAAAAACATAGAAGCATTCGAAATGTGGTGTTACCGACGTATTTTGAAAATATCATGGATGGATCGCAAAACAAACGAACAAGTTCTCGAACAACTAAGAAAACAATGCGAAGTTTTAAATTCCATAAAAATCAGGAAATTGGAATACTTGGGGCACATCATGAGAGGTAAAAAGTACGAACTACTAAGGAATATAATGCAGGGTAAAATCAAAGGTAGAAGAAGCGTAGGAAGACGTAAAACCTCGTGGCTACGCAATCTCCGTGAATGGTTTGGATGCAGTTCAATTGAACTATTCAGGCGAGTAACCAATAAAATTATAATTGCCAGAATTATTTCCAATCTTTGATAGGAGTGGAACTTGAAGAAGAAGAAGATTAAATTGCTTTAAAATAAATACTCTTTTTACATTTTTTTTTAAACATTTTTTTCTACGTCGTAATGATTCTTGTTAAATCGATTATTTCGTTTCTCCTGCTACAAGGGGAGTTTTAAGGAGAAGACTGGATTTAAAAGTGATAAACCTTTGTTGATATTTTTGGGGTACAAAATAGACATTCTCAACAAAATCCACGAGGAAAAAATTTCTGTAGCTGGCTGTATACCACGTATCACAAAAAGAATTTATATCTTTGTATATGGGTATATTTAAAAAACTCTTAAAAGGGCTACATTGAATAATACAAACAAACGTAAATTCATATGTTAACATACACTCATTAGTTTTAAACTATGTAACCACTTATACATTATCTAACAATTTATCATAATTCATTACTTCCCCCATTACCAAAAAAAATCCTAATTAACAATTGGTTCCCTTCTGTTGTTCAACAACTTAGTAGCACACTCACACATCAAATTTCAGGTTTTATATAAACCAAATTTAATACAACCAAAATAGATTTTGTTCAGGGTGCTAGATGCTCTCAGCATGAAGGACCTCTATTATCTCTAATTGTTGATCAACTCTTTCTCTTCTTTAACCCTCCCCTTCTTCTTCAGTCATTCCTTTACTTTTATTCGTATCAAGTCTCTGAGGAGCTCAGTCTTTTAAAATTATAAAATTTTAAATTTAATCCCATAGGTTATAACTTTAATTTCTTCAGCCGGAAGATTTCTAAACCCTTTTCAATTTATTAGACTTACTTTTATTAACTTTTTCACCATACTAGCAGTCTTAAACAATGTCATTTAAATACGAGGTCTTATATTAGCTTCAAATATATACTATTCAATTTTACCTTGTCCTAGATGTGATAAACATAAAAGGACAATTTCATATATCTAAGCTAATCTAACACAAATCACACTTTTTAGACCACACTCCATATGACAAAGAGTAACATAGGTTGCCTAATGCACACGTCATCCTCTTACATATACCTTTAACACCATCGGTAATTTTATATCTTTTATATACAAAATTACATAAATAAAAAGTTTTTTAAATCCCAACATCTTGATTGCTGTTATTATTTTAACATCATCAAAGTTTTTGAATCTTTTGGCTGTAGTAATACTACGTATAACTAAAATAGTTTCATGTTGCATTGACATTTTGTTTTTGACACCGCTCATAGGTATCTTGTCAATCAGTTACCAGCTGTAGTCCGTTTGAAGAGGTTTACTCTCCGGACACTGGAACTCAAACCATGGGTATATGTTACGTGAAGCCAAATTTAATTTAAACATCACATATTTTTAATAACATTATGTACAATCTTTTGGTAACCTTATTTATTTTAAAGGGTTTTTACCCTCATATTTTGGTGGCTCAGGCATGTGAACCTTGTAAGTATAACCATTTTTGCTAGTCAAAATTTTAAACCACGTTTGTTTTAACTAAATGGTTTATACTTATTTTAGGTACTTTTTAAACCTGATGATGGAATTGTTATTCTGAAAACGTTTGTTTGTATTATTCAATGTAGCCCTTTTAAGGGTTTTTTAAATATACCCACATACAAAGATATAAATTCTTTTTATTCTCAACAAACTTCAGCTTGTTAGTATAATTTTTAGAAGTTAAATGGGCATTTTCGTCTCTGACCACTGGAGTATATATAGTAACTTACTTTAAGTTACTATAATGTAGTACAGCTCTGAAGATGGCTTTGTAAGCTGAAACGCGTGACTAGGAAATTTTTGTAAGTGTATACAAAACATATCAGTCTTTTGCAGTTATTAATACAAAAATGTGAACGAAATACATTTACTTACCTCTGAAATTGAGTAAAGTAGCAATAATGAGGACGTTGGTAATTATTATCGCCAGCGCCACAACAAAAATAATACTGGCTTGAGCTAGCGACCTCAGAGTGAACACTATCTCCGCATCTTCATTGGAAAGGCTGTAGATAAGCATAGTAGAGGTGTCCCTGCGTAACATCCCGTGGTGGGACATCCGGGACGGGAAATGCTAACGGTGTAATGACAACTTCCACAAGTTACTATGCATCGGTTGGTGCGACCTCGTAGACGACGTGACGTTTTTCAATACCCTTAGGATCGTCGATGGTGTAGGACGGGGAATCACTCTAAAACAAGATTGGATATTATAAAACGACGAATACATTTTACGTGGTTATGGTTTATACACTTAGGGAGGTACAGGAGTAAAAGGAGGAATGCCACTTTTGTTTAATTTTTCAGGAGAGCATTTATAAAGTTTTAATGAGTTCACTTATCCCCATGAATGACTTAATCAACATCTTTGGTGTAATGGTCGTATATTTTTACTGGATTGCTCTTTTATTCCTTCACCATTTAAACAGTCAGATTCTATTATTATTTCAGAAATCAAACAAAAACCAATCTCCTTAATTTCAAGAACAGATCACTGTATTATTTTTAATAAATTCTCTACTTTTTGTAAACTGTTGCGAGTACACAGTTATTGTTTAAGATACTTAAGGAACCTACTTAATTCTAGCAAAAATAGAAAACTACAAGATGCAACATCTAGCAATCATGTCTCTCGCAAAAATCAGTACATCCCCTTTTTATCACAAGAAGAATTCGAAAAAGGTCGATTAAGTTTAATTAAATTAGCTCAAAATGAATGTCTTCAGGAAGAAATACAATTAATCAAAGCTAATAAAGAAGGCAAATCGAAATCACAAACTCTTAGCTTTGTCGCCATTTATTGATGGTAATAATTTGTTACGAGTAGATTGTCGATTAAACTCTCTAACCACTTTGGGTTAGATTATAACCACAAACATCCTTTTTTATTAAATGGTAAGCATCGGCTTACTCAGTTGCTTATTGAGGATGAACTTTTAAATTTATTTCATGCAGGTCCCCAATTATTATTGTATACTATAATGCAGCAATACTGGCCAACAAGAGGCATGAATGCAGTCAAATCTGTTTGACTGCATTCATGCATTCAGAAATTGCATAACATGTAATACATTTAAACCAACTCAAATTACTCCATTCATGGTCGACTTAGGTCAATCTAGAGTAACTATTTTATTTAATTAGATCACACTGGTGTTGATAATGCAAGACGCTTTGTCCTTAAAGATCCATTGCGAGAAGTCAACTTCAACAAGTCTCTGTCTCTCTGCTAGCGGCCATCAAACATAACGCATCGAAGAAATGTACAGTCCATTATTTCATGTATTAAAATGTTAATTTCAAATGTAATTAAGTTCAATAAAACAGTGTAACTAATTCAAGCCATTTTAACAAAGACTAATATTAATTATATATTTTGTTAGATAAAAAAAATCATTCGTTTGGTATGTTTACACTATCGTTTAAAAATTTTCATTAGTAATTTGGATAGCGGTAGAAAGAAATACATTTTCGCTGATTAACAAGGGGTAATATATCTCTTGTTTTAATACATAGTGAATTTAATTTAAGAGAAGCAACAAAAATAAAAAATAATGCAAAAAAGTCCCTATAATATTAATATAAGAATTGCGTATAATCCAACTTATGGTAGTGCTTTGAAATACTCTTCCGCATTCTTTGTGCAAAATCTGGACAGGTGCAAAACGTTATC
The DNA here is from genome assembly GCA_918026665.1 of Diabrotica balteata. Classification (NCBI taxonomy): domain Eukaryota; kingdom Metazoa; phylum Arthropoda; class Insecta; order Coleoptera; family Chrysomelidae; genus Diabrotica; species Diabrotica balteata. The sequence continues at coordinate 109,812,538 of OU898284.1, forward strand.
AAACTTTGCTTTCGAAATAGGAATCAAACCTACAAACATAATACTTACTTCCCAATACTACTACATTAATTGATTATTATTTCATACCTTCAGAAGGATAGTCTGGTAGTTCAAACTCATTGTCTTACAAGTTGGTGTGCTTTGATCTCTCTCTCTTCAATCCTGACCCCCCAGGGGGAGTGTAGTGGTCGACGTAATGTCGTGTATTGTCCGTCTCCAGAGATCTCTGTCTCTGGTCATTTTTTTTAATTCATGCATAGGTCTTTGGCATATTCCTGTAATTTGATCTATCCATCTTGTTGGGGATCTTCCTCGTGATCTTCGGCCTTCTACCTTTCCTTGTATTATGAGTCTTTCCATGTTTTCTGTGTTTGCTCTCATAACATGCCCAAAATATTTTAATTGTTGGAGATGGACTTTACTAGAGAGTCGTTGGCTAACTTTTAGCTCTCTTAAAATTGAATTATTTGTTCTGCGGTCGGTCCAAGGAATTCGTAACATTCGTCTCCAACAGAACATTTCAGTGGCGTCTATCTTTCTTCTCTCCGATTGTATCAGAGTCCAAGATTCACATCCGTAGGTCAGTATTGGGAATATTAAGCAGTTGATCAACCTCATCTTTATCGCTCTTGAAATTTGATAGTCCTTCCATATTTTGGTCATTTTTGCTGTGGCAACTTTTGCTAGATCACATCTACGTTTAATCTCTTCTTGTAATGACCCTGTGTTTGTGATTAATGATCCCAGATATAAGTATGAGCTCACAACCTCGAACCGGTAAATTGTGGTTATGTGTGGATGATTGTTGTGTAGTCTATCCACTATCATGATCTTTGTCTTTGATATGTTTAATTGCAGACCAAATATTTGACTTTCGTTTTCGATCGTAGGTTGTTTAGTTTATGACCATTTATTGAGATGCCCTTTTCCCATCCTTCAAGTGCTCTTCGCATAACATACTCCCCATATATGTTGAATAATTGTGGAGATAGTATACATCCTTGTCTGACACCCTGTTCTGGATGAAATTCGTTCGAAAGTGTGTCAAGTACTTTAACTGATCCAGTAGTGTGTTCATATAGTTCGGTTATAAGCGTAATTAGATGTTGTGGTACGCCTACTTCTTTTAGTATTCGCCATAAGTGTCTCCACTTGACCCTGTCGAACGCTTTACGGTAATCTATAAAACAGATGTATAGTGGGATGTTCAATTCCCTAGATTTCTCGATTATCTGTCTTATATTCAGCAGGTGTTCTCGAGTGCCTCTACCTTTGGTAAATCAAGTTTGCTCTTTTGGAATTTCTCTTTGAAGGAATGTTTTTAGTCTCTCATTGATTATATGTAGCATTATCTTGCTGGCATGGGATATAAGAGAGATAGTTCTATAATTGTCGCATTTATGGAAGCTGCCTTTTTTATGTATGATCGTTATTGTAGATTTTGTCCAGTCTTCAGGCCATTGTTTGGAATGCCATATTTGGTTACAGAGTAGATGAGGTAACTTTACGCTGGTTTCTTCTGTGGCTTTAAGCATTTCTGCTGTTATCATGTCTGGACCTGGTGCTTTGTTATATTTGAGCTTGTTGATAGCCTGTCTTACTTCATTTTCGAGTATATCAGGTTCTTCTTCCACCTCGTCAGAGATTTGGCTAACAAGCTCTTGGCGTTGATCATCTTTATATAGGTCCCTGCGATACGATCTCCATGTCTCTGCTATGTCTTCTCTGTTTGTTCTCAGGGTTCCAGTGTTATCTTCAGTGTGCTTTGATATTGGACGGCAATTTGCGATTACTGCAGACTCAAAAAGACCATTATATGAATTTTGGTAATAAATAAAACGAGGGTGCGATTTTACAACCTTGGCTTCTAGGAGAGGTCTTATTTTAAAGGAGCACTTCTTGGTGTCAATTTTTTCAGGTGGTTGGACCATTTAGTAAATAACAGCTGATCCACATCTATTACATTAAAAGGAAAAGGTTTCATTTTGGCTTGACGAAAAATCTTCATTCATTCATTTGGCTGCTCTACATACTTTAGATTTTTGGTTAATTACATCCCTATTTCTATCTGTTTCAAGATAGGAATGACCTCTTATAGGAAAACATATTTTTATTTCATCAAATATTTTTTCGTTGTGCACTAGGTTGTGGAGAAATCTTAAAACAGTATAATTCTTGTTATGTCCTCTGCATGAATCACAGAACATGGAAATACGTCGGACATTTATATCAAGATGATTGTTTACGAAATCGTGCAATATTAAGCACATCATCACTACCTTTTTTCCCACTATTTCAGGATAAGTATAAAATGTACTGGCTCCGGTTGATAAAGTATGGACATTAACAGAGAAAGAAAGTTGTTGCTAGTAATAGACGTCATTTGTAGAAATGTTAGGTATTGGTAGGTTTTTCTCTAGATCAAACTAAATTGCTTTTTCATTACTGCTTTTTCTGCTTCTTTTTTAGCTTTTCGTTTCCTCTTATAAAGCCTTCCATTCTTCAGCCTAAAAGCACCATCATTATCTCCTGAAATAATATTGCCCTTTTCAACTACTAGCTTCTTTATTTTCACTTGGAACTCATCATATGTACTGCATGTGTCTTTCCTGTGATACCCAAATGACAAATTAAATTCGGTTGAAAATTGTTCTGTAAGACACTTTTAGGTTTGGATATTATTCAATATAAATTTTGTGCATTTTATTAATAGTTAGCTTTAGTGGTAATTATATTTTGAAAGATTCTGCCAAGTTGTAATGGCATTTTCTGAATTTAAACGAACTAATGTGGTTCGATACTGCTTCTCTTTGTTCTTTGGAGAGTTTTTGGCTTTAAAAATGCTTTTTTTTATCTCTTGGATTTTTGAAGGACCTCTATCTTTTCTTTATACCATGGATAGCCATAAAAGCTTTAAAGCAAACCTGAACTTCTTTTATTGTATTTTCATAATTTATAAACCTTACTATATATAGACGGCATCTTTAAATGTAGCGTTCTCTCCCATTTGAGGTGAACGTCGGTTTTGAATTTGTTGTGTGGTAATTAGATCACAAAAATATGAGTGTTGTTCATCAACAGAACACATTAAATTAAATTGCTTTAAAATGCTGTTCGTACAACCTTCAAGAAACATTTCGAAAACATTGCAACCTTTTACAGTGACAATCAGGCCCTGGAACATAGCTTTGTTATCTCAGTTTTTTACTAACATCAGTCATGCGGCCAAATGATTTTCCTTTCTTACTTAACTTTACATTTGCTGAACTACTTACATCCATATCACTTATTTCTTCATCACTTTGCATAGTAAAATGATCTGGTATCAGTAACTTGAAGAAACTAACCTCAAATATTACACCTCAAAGCAACACACGAAAACAATGAGTAACAATAAAAGCATCTTAACTTGTTTCTGCGTGATTCACAACTGACATTTCCCCTTCTTAACCGGTAACATTCTGACATTCCCCTTTCTTCTCATGTATATATATTTTATATTCGTGTTATCTCATGACACCACCCAATTTTAACTAGTGTTATTTACATAAAGTGAAGTAAAGAATATAACCTATGTAATGAAATGTTAAAAAAAATTCTGATATTCCTCCTTTTTTCCCTGTATCCTTCACTTTTTATGAGTTTTTATAAGGTGGTTTTACAGAATAGATAAAATTACAATATCATTTATAGTGTGTTCCAATTTTCTAACGTCTTGCTTGTTTCTGATTGGAACTAATAAATTCATGTAGGCTATCGACATTTACTCTGCAACAACATTTTGAGCAATGTTCACTGATCCTAATGAATGCCTAGTAGTTTCTAATATGAGAATCGACTCTGCCATCGCTGAGCCACTGGATCAAGTGCCTAGAAACATTGTACGTTATGCAGTTAACGAAAGAGTCCTAAGGACGAGTTTCTGGTGGCTATAAAATAACAGGAACATATGGACCAATGGAAGAAAAACTTCTACAGAAGACCAAAGATGTTAGAATGATCCACTACCCGTTTTATCTAGCTACATATGGGTAATGTGTACTATAAACATTTAAAATAATCAAACGTCAAACTGAACATTGCGATCATAAGAAAAGCTTAAACTAATACCTGGAAAACTATGAAATTTGTACTAAATTTAGAAATGAATAAAGAGGATTTCAAGATATCCCTAATCACAGAATAAGTTTGTTAATTATTAATATATATATATATATATATATATATATATATATTATATATATATATATATATATATATATATATATATATATATATATATCCGGTTTTTTAGGCATTACGCCCGTCCGGTAGGGATCTATGGAGGAGTATCACCGAGCCGCAAGCCCTTATCTCTTGCCGTACTGCTCCACCATAGGCCGATCAGACCCCAGCATATTCTAGTCTAAGCCGCAGATTCATCTAGAATTTTAAACTGCTGCGTTAGACTTTTTGTTTTCTGTATCTGTACACCGAGCTGGGGTTCGATCCCACATCCACTGAGCCATTCGACATTGAAGCGAATGAGAGGCAGCCGCACAGCCCGCTGAGCTATCTGACCGACAAGGTTGTTAATTAAATTAAAAATTATCTAAGTGGAACGCATACCATAGACCATTCAGATATTAGTTTGAACCGTACAAAATTGATGAAACTTAGCTTAAGTGTTATCTATAACAGTTCATAGCCCTATTAATTGTTAAACTTTGTAACAACGTAGATGCATTAAGAAGAAGATAAAAATGTCGATCGTCTCAGCTTTTTTCCATTAATTTGTACCTAGCATCTATAGCTGTTAAAAATTAAACCTTTTTTTGAAATAAAATTAAATAACAAACAAAATTTAAAATTTAAACCGATAAGATTGGTTAAGGCTACAATGCGTAATGTGGTTTGCAAAGTCGAAATACAGGGCGAACAATCACAGGCGTTTGGAACGCATGCTGGGCTGCGACAGGGAGACGCGCTGGCGTGTCTCCTTTTCAACATAGCTCGGGAAAAGGCGGTCAGAGGTGCCCAAATAGACAACATAGGAAATATTTTTAATAAATCATCCCAAATTTTGGCATATGCAGATGATGTGGATCTAGTTGCCCGCACAACACGCAAGCTAGAAGAAATGTATACCACCTTCTCAAATGCTTCAAAATCTATGGGCCTGCAAGTAAATGAGGAGAAAACTAAGATGATGGCATCAACACCCAACAATAGAGTCAGGAACATCGGTCCCCAATTCACAGTTGATAACTCTACCTTTGAAGTGGTGGACAAATTCACATACTTAGGCTCCCTGATCACCAAAGAGAACGCCATAACGGAAGAAATCAAGCTAAGGATAATAATGGACAAACAGATGCTATTTTGGACTGAGTAGATATATGAGAAGTAGAAACTTAAGCCAAAAAACAAAAATAACCATATACAAAACCCTTATACAGCCAGTGTTGACATATGGATCGGAGACATGGACCATCTCCAAGGCAGACGAAGACCTTCTGCTTATATTTGAACGAAGGATCCTGAGAGGAATATTTGGTGGCATCTGTGAAAATGGTGTTTGGAGGAGGAGATACAACTACAAGGTATACCACAGATATAAACAAATATTTGGTGGTAAAGACGTAGTATCTCTTATAAGAATAGGAAGACTAAGATGGGCAGGACATCTAGCAAGATCACAGCAGAACAACCCTCCTAGAAGAATCCTTATGTCACAACCCGTGGGAAGTAGAAAAAGGGGTAGACCAAAACTCAGATGGAAGGATGGTGTAGATGAGGATGGTAGAAAGATAGGCGCAGCAAACTGGCAACGTTGGCAATGGATAGGACTGCCTGGCGTAATAGACTTGGGAAGGTCAAGGCTCTTTCATAGGGCTGTAGTACCATTGATGATGATGAAATATAAAATTAATCAGTGTACAGCTAAATATTTGGGACTTACTTTCCTATTTTCATGGATAGTTCTTCCCAACCTCGTGCCATATTTGTTTCTACAGACACGACAATGATTTCCTATCAACTTCTACAATGATAACGCTTGAAGATTGTCTTGTGGCACATCAGATTCTGCAACAAAAAGAAAATATTTTAGTTATCGATAAATTTAGTATCTAATAATATACTTTTGGTGAATGCAGTTATTTTAATATGTAGAAAATGGATACAACTACAGAAAGATAATGATTAAGTACAAAATAGTTTACATAAAAAAACGATATATTGAGAAAAGCAGTAAAAATTATTTGGATCTCTAACTGTTTTCTATAATTAAAAGAAAAAGAATACTATAGAAATATTCCTAAATTTTTATTCAAATTACATTATAAAATCTATATAATAAAAAAATATATAAAAGAAAAAGGGGCTTAAACTGAAACGTATGGTATTGCTAGATAAAATACTATAACAAAAATAATCATTATCAGTGGTATCACTGCTTCTTATGAGCCTTCTTTAGGACAATCCTCCATTCTAGTATTGGTCAAAAATCGGTATTGGTCTTGTTCTTCAGATTTAGACGCGTCTGTAAAAATGAGTAAGTTATTAGAGCAGTTTAGTTCCTCTGCTGCTTTCTTTTTAAATATACTACGTGGTGTGTCATATTTGTTATTGATAGTAAGACTTGTATCACAAATAGGTAGCTGTATTCTCTAAGGAGGTTGATGATTAAGGTTAGTTACATTGTATGTCTCAGGAAAATGTATGTTTAAACTATTTTGTAATTTTTGGATCCAGATATAAAACGGAGGACTTAGTCTTTGTCAGGTGTTAAATGTCGATGTGAATCTGTCAGCAAACGTGTTTTTAAATGTCGGTATATCTGGATTGGCTGACAATTTAACTGCATAGACAAGGCTAAGGTAGTTTCTTCTTAGTTGAAGGGAAGGTTCAACTGATTCACAATATAAACTTTCAATTGGGCTAGTATGATGAGACCCCAATGTTATTCTTATTGCTGTATTATGTATTTGGTCTAGTAATTTAAGTATTGATGCTTTAGCTGAATTATCAGCAACTGCGCCATAATCTAGTTTAGAACGAATTAGAGTTCTGTAGACAGTTATGAGTGTTTGGAAATCAGCTCCCCATTACTTGTGAGATATGCTTTTCAATAAATTTAGACCATTTTGAGTTGTTTGTCGAAGATGAAAAATATAATCTTTCCAGATTAACCTATGATCTAGTTTCATTTCTAGGAAGGTAGTTGATTCAACATAAGTAACAGATAACGAGTATAAGGTGAGATTAGGTGGTTTTCTTCTTCTTCTTCTTCTGGTTCCTATCCGTTTCGGATGTTGGAAATCATATTGGCAACCATAACCTTGCTCGAAACAGCTCCGTTGAAGTTTTCTTAAACCATGTTCTTAAATTCCGCAGCCATGATATTCTCCTTCTACCGGGTCCTCTTTACCTTGACTTTACCTTGCAATATAGACTGTAGCAGGGAGTAACGGTGCTGATTTCTCATAACGTGTCCCAGATATTGCAATTTTATGCGTTTGATCGTAAACACAACCTCTGGCTCCTTCTTCATTTTTTCTACTGATTAGGTGGTAGTATAATGTTTTTTGGGCTCTTGCTAAAGAAAATTGCTTTGTTTTGTTTGGAGATATCTGTAGACCACATCTATCTGATCAATTTTCTAGTTGATTGATAGCGGCTTGTATATATCTGATAAGTGTTACATTTTTCCCTCGAGAAAATATGACGAGATCATCAGCATATAAGCGTGCTTTTACTAATGAACTAAAGGATTTATAGATATCATTAATCGCAATAAATAACAATACTACGTTTAGTGTAGATCCTTGTGGGATACCATTAATTTGAGTTGTTGGCTCTGAATAAACATTATCTACACGAACATTAAACTCACGAAATATTAGAAATTTTTTTATAAAATTAAGGTTGTTACCTTTGATTGACCATCTGGATAAGTTTTGTAATATGTCGGATCTCCAAATTGTATCATACGCATGGGTTATGTCAAAGAAAACTGCTAAACACTCTTGATTGCATCCAAATGCTTCGTGACTTTGGGATTCTATATCAACTAGATTATCTAAAGTAGACATTGATTTCCTGAAACCACTTTGAATAGGGGTAAGAAGTTGTTTATCTTCTAGATACCACATTAGTCTATTGCTTACTATTTTTTCCAGAATTTTACATATAGAACATGTTAGCCAGATCGGTCGATAAGACTCCGGGTCTGATTTTCTTCTTCCCTGCTTAAGAACTGGAATAATAATTGACTGATGTCAACTATCAGGAAACACATTTTTTGTCCAGATAAAATTGTAAATTTTAAGTAGGTATTGTTTACCTTCATCGGGTAATGATTTTAAAAAGGCAACTGGAACGTTTTCAGGTCCAGGACTGGTATTTTTTGTACTGTTTAATGAATATAGTAACTCGTCCATTGAGAGTTCGACATTAAGAGGAGAATTAGTATGATCTTTTAAATCTATATAAGTGTTCTCTAAATTTTGTTTGTATAATATGGGTATGGTTTGTATAATATGGAATTTGTAGAGATAATGTCATTGCTGGAGTGTCTTTGATACGTATCAGCAAGTATAACAGTTATTTGTTCTTTCGTCGAGCAAGTAAGATTGTTATGTTCTAGATAATGGATTGTATTAAAGGATTTTTTACCATTCATTTTATTAATCATTTGCCAAACTTCGGAAATAGAAGTAGATGAATTTAAGGACAAGACAAACGCTTTTCATGCTTCTTTTCTGCTTTTCTTTAATATATATCTACAGTAGGCTCTCTTTTGCTTAAATTTGAGTTGGTTTTGGAGTGTAGGGAATTTTTTAAATTTGTAAAAAGTTTTTTTTGACTCTCTTATTGACACATTACATTCCTGGTTTCACCAAGGTACTGGAGGATGTTTTTTTGGGAAATTTATAAAACCTACGGACAATTCTGCAGCTGTTGTTATAAGCTGAACAAAACTGGAAACTATAGAATTAATATTTGCACGGTCATCACTAGGAGGAGTTAGCTCTGATGTGGATCGAGATATTAAAGAAGAATATAAAAACCAGTCGACATTCTTTAGATGCCATTTATTAGACGGAGCGGAAGAGAGAGCTGTATTGTTATTCGTTATTAATATTGAGAAGTGGTCACTTCCATGTAGATGAGATGTGACTTGCCAAGACAGTGCAGGTTAGTGGGCCACATAAAGTTAAATCAATTGCTGAACCGCCACTTGAAGAGAGATGTTAAAGTTGTTTAGTAATAAATACTTTTGTTTTAAAACCTGACATTTCATTACCGAAACAACAATTTTGTTTTTGATAAATTCTTACAATAGGTGTAATCTATCAACTTTCAACTTCACTTGTAGTGAAAATTTTCAGATAACTCTCAAAACGTTTTTTTATCTCCTGAAAAGCTTTCGCATGTCACTTAGATTGTTTTTGAAATAAGTGATTCGATTATAAAAATGCACATCTGTTTGACGCGGTTGATTAAAATCAGAATCTAACTTGATTCATAACATAAGAGAACACATTTTTTTATTAAAATTTTTATCTGAATTCTTAACGTAAAATGTTACTATTTTCTAAAGAGAAAGTTCCGATTAAAACTAGCTTTAACATCTCTACGTAGAACCAATTTCTCAAAATGATTACTCTTAATTTCACTCGTGAAGGTCTTAAGTCTCAAATCTAATATTGATGTTGGGAAAGAGACGCAAACAGAGAAGAGTAAAACTACAATACTCTAAAAGTTATTGTGGCATTTTGTTTGTAAAGATTAGCACCTCTCAAGGCGGAAGTGTTTCGAGTCTGGAGAGACCCTGGAGACAAGAGTACACGTAGATTCTGTCAATAATGCAAATCATGAGCAGAATTTTGTCGCGCAAATAAAATATTCATATGCAATTGCTCCGGCAGGGCTCTTTAACTCATGTTGGGATGATGGCTTTGAGGTATTAAGTTGAGTGATGGACAGGGCAGGACTATGGACGACGGGATTTTGCTATAGGAGTGCATTTAACATGAAAGGAAACCTTTAGTTAGTTAAATAAAGGAAATACCATCAGCAAATAAGATAGTACTATTTTAATGATTTTAACAAGTTTAGAGAAAATAAATAATTGTGTGAAAGATTAAAAAACTAGTTTTGGCAATTGTTTTGAATCCGAGGGGTCGACCTACACGTAGGCATTCTTACTTGTTTTTTTGGCATATAAGAAAGTAATTAGTACCGACAAGAAATTAATTATCAAAATAAAAACACCATAATTTTATTACAAAAACCTAGATCTGGCCTTAGAATAAATTAGATTAAAGTTAAATTAGAAATAAATTAAATTAAAATAATAAATAATAATTGTTATTGTAATAAAAAAGTTTTAATAACATTGGAAAATGAATAGAAGTGACAAAGGAACAGGAAGACTTGATACAGATGAAGAAACGAAACGGCAAGAGAAGAGACCAGGATGAAAATTTTAGAAGTGCGAGGAAAAGGGAAGAGAAAGAGGATGTCATGATCAACAAATGATGCAACAACTAATAAAAAAGAATGGAAATGATGAAAAAATGAAAAAAAAAGAAATGATGAATGAAATAAAGCAAATAAGAAAAGAACAAATGGAAAATAATAAAACAACTATAAGAGATAAAGGCAGACCCATCAGCCTACTGTCACACCTGTTTAAAATACTCACCAAAGTCATAACTACTCGACTAACAAGGAAATTAGACGAATACCAACCATACGAACAGGCAGGTTTTAGAAAAGGCTATTCAACTTCCGATCACCTGTTAACCACAAAAATATTAATAGAAAAATGTAACGAATACAAGTTTCTAGTTTTCCTAGCATTTGTAGACTACGAAAAAGCTTTCGATACCATAGAACACACGGCCGTAATAAACGCAATGCAAAATTGTAGAATAGACAGCAGATATATTAATTTAATAAAAGAAACTATGAACCAAGCTACAACTACATACTACCTAAATGAAAATGAACACACGAATCCTGTACCATTAAACAGGGGAGTCAAACAGGGCGATACTTTATCACCCAAACTGTTCACCTTAGTTTTGGATGACGTTTTTAAAAACCTAAATTGGAAATATAAGGGAATAAATATCAATGGCCGCTACCTCAGTAATCTACGATTTGCAGATGACATAATCCTGATAGCTACTGACCTACAAGAAATGCAAACCATGCTTTTAGAACTACATACCGAATCTTCTAAAATAGGACTGAAAATGAATTTAAACAAAACAAAAGTCATGCACTCCGAAGACACCGGGACAATAATAAACGATAAAGCTATAGAAAAAAATGAAGAATATATATACTTAGGACAAAAAATAATCCTAAATAGGGAAACTCAAACTGAAGAAATAAAAAGAAGAAGAAAGTTAGCTTGGGCAGCATTCGGTAAACTGAACTATATACTCAGAAATCAACAAATTCAATTACATCTTAGATCTAAAGTTTTTGATGCATGCATTATTCCGATATTAACTTATGCGGCACAAACATGGACAATCACAAAAAAGAATATGAATATAGTTAGAGTCACTCAACACGCGATGGAAAGAGCAATGCTAGGTATATCACTTAAGGACAAGAAAACAAACACATGGATAAGACAGAAAACCAAAGTCACCGATGGGGTGCAAAAATCATAAAAGTTGAAATGGGAATACGCTGGACATGTAACTAGGAGCGATCTAAGCAAATGGCACAGATCAATTTTAATCTGGAGACCATACCAACACAAAAGACCCAGAGGCAGACCTATTATGAGATGGACAGATGATTTGAAAAGGACTGCCGGGAAAAATTGGCTACAAGTAGCGTACAATAAAAAACAATGGAAAGGAAGACTTGAAGAGGCTTATGTTCAGATGTGGACGTCAATGGCTAGACGAAGAAGAAGAAGAAGAGATAAAGGAGGAAAACAGAAAATTAAAAAATGGCGTAAAACAATTACAAGACAGAATGAAATAACTGGAGAAAGCAAGTAAAATGAAAAGTTTGATTATATCGGGTTTAAAAATAGATACAAATGATAACAAGAAACGTATAAGAACGCATGAAAACATTCATATCACAAGAACTACAGGCACAAATAAAACTGAGGAACGCAATAAAATAGAAGAAACAGTTTATGCCATAGAAACAGAAACTTTCAGGATAAACTTGAGATACTAAATAGGAAAAGTAAGTTGAAATATCATAAAGATCGCATCTACATAAATTAATAATGATCTGACATCAAAAGAAAAAGAAATACAGAACGAAATAGTTAAAATAGCAAAGGAAAAAAAGTAAAGGAAAACAGACAAAAATAGGCTATGAGAAGCTGTTCGTAAATGGCAAAGAATGGATATGAGCTGAAGAAAAACAACAACTAAAAAAAAATGCCAAAGAAAAACTGCCAAAAATCTAGTAGACGAAAAACAATCGGGGAGATATGACACTAAAACGGCAAAGCAAAGGAATACAACCAAGAAAAATGGAAAAAGAAACACAAAAGAAAGGCAAGAATCTAAGGACGTAATACAAATTGGGACTTGGAATGTGAGAAGTACTTATGGGCAGAGAGCTTTAAGAAACTTTGACCAAATTATAGAAAAATATACAATAGATATCCTGGCCACAATAACTATAAAAGAGCAAACTGTTTAAGAGGGGGGAACCAAAAGATATTTTGGAGTGGGATTCATGGTGTCGGAGAAAGTACACAAAGCAGTTGTAGATTTTCAACCAATATCAGACAGAATATGTTACTTGAAAGTAAAACGAAAGTATAGGAAGATAAGTATAATTTATGTACCTGCACCCATTAAAGATAAAGATTTATAAACCAAAACAGAGTTCTACGAAAAGCTAAGTACCCTAATAGGAAAAATACAGAAATACTATATAAAGATAATCATTGGTGACATGAATCCGAAAATCAGAAAAGAGGAAATATATAGAAGCATAACAGGGAGAGAAAGTTTACATAAGGAATCAAATAAAAACGGGAAAATGTAAATAGAATTTGCTACAGAGAACAAAATGAAGACATTCATCAGGTAACATGGACTTCTCCCGAAAGAAAAATAAAAATCAGATAGATCACGTCCTAATTAAAAGCAAACATAATAAGGCAATAATTAATTGCAGGGGTTACAGAGGAGTAGATACTAATAGTGACTATACACTAATAATAGCAAAACTAAAACAAGAACTATCAATAATTCCAAAACCTGTTAGAGATAGATTAAATTACCAATAAGAGCACTTTCAAGAGAAGTAGATTTTAAACAGACTGTAAACAGATTGTAAACAGAGGAAGAAATAAATAAAAAACTAGAGAATCCACACAAGCAGGATATTATAAGAAGAAGAGTGGCAGACCATACAGACAGCCATGTCGAAAGCAGTGAAGTGTATAGGAGAAATGCATATAAAAAGACGATAAAACTAGTTCGATGAAGAATGTAAGAATGCTTTGGCAAGAAGAAACGGGACAAAAGAGATAAAGAAAATACCCAAAATTCGATCAAAAATTAAGAAGAAGGGAAGTGAAAAGAATTTGCAGAAAAAAAAGAAAACAGCTAGAAAAGCAATTGAAAAACATAGAAGAAGCCTACATAAACAAAGAGGTAAAGAATTTTCACCAAGAAGAAAGAGAGAAAAGAGAAAGAAACGAAGATCTTGGAGATCTTCGTTGGGTAGATAAGACAAAAATATTGATTAACCAAGGGTTACGTGAAGCCGAACAACTAGCCAGGACAGGGAAGGATGGAGGGAAATCGTGAAAAACTGTAGATGCCTCATGGTGTCACCACATGACCACATCCCAAAAGCGATTAGGACTGAGGAAGGGAAGGATTATTTTTAAACTTATTTTTTCCCAAAACATTACAAATAAATTTTACATAAATTAATTGTTACAAACTTTGTATAATTATAAATTATAATATATATATATATATATATATATATATATATATATATATATATATATATATATATAATCAATAACCCTTCTACCCTAAGGTGTTGGGTGTAAAGTCTCTTTTAGTTTTCATGTACAAACTTCCTCCAATTCTTCTTGTTGCTTGCCAACTTCTTCGCTTGCTCCTTGGTGACTCCTTCCTGTCTAGGATGGCGGCAATTTCATCGTCCAGGTCTTCATGGGTCTGCCCCTCGGTCTTTTCAAGGTTCTTCTCGCTTCCCACACTTGTTTCACTTGGCTTTTTTTATCCATCCTTACCATGTGGCCGTACCATCTCAGTTGGGCTTCTTCGATTTTCTTCTCTATTGACTGCACTTTAAGGCGTTCTCTTATTTCATTGTTCCGTATCCTGTCCATTCTGGTCACCCCTAGTACTCTTTTTAGATACTTCATTGATATACTTTGCAGTTTACTTTTTAGTCTGGTGGTGAGCGTCCAGCTTTCACATCCAAATGTTAAGATAGGTACAAAAACTGTGTTGTAGATAGCTATCTTTGCTTTTTGGGATACTTCTTTTTTCGATAGGAATGTGCTCTTAATTGCGTGGTATATCCGGGAAGCGTTTGCTATTCGATTATTTATCTCTGCTTCTTGTGTACCCCTACTCTCTAGTTGCACTCTCAGGTATTTAAAGGTTTCTACTTGTTCTAAAGTATAGTTATTGATTTTAATGTTTGTATATTGGTCTGTTTTCCCACATACCATCACTTTGGTTTTACTTTCATTAATTCTCAGATTGCGTTTCTCAAGTTTATCTCTCCATATTTGGAGGTTTCTCTTAAGTGCGTCCTCGTTTCTTCCAAATACGACGAGGTCATCTGCAAATGCGCACTCCGCAATCTGTATCATTTCCAGGTTTCTATGTCCAACAAATAATCTCGATGTTTCTTCTCTAGTTTCCTTCATTACATCATCTAGTACAATATTGAACAGGATGGGGCCTAGTACACCTCCTTGTCGTAAGCCATCATTGACTCTAAACTCTTCTGATTCCATATTATCTGTTCTTACCCTGTTTCTTGTGTTCTTGTATAGGCTCATAATAGCTTTTCTGAGTTTGCCGTCTACTTCTCCGTTTCTTAGGCTTTTGTCTATTTCAGTTCGCGGGGTTCTATCAAACGCTTTTTCGAGGTCTATGAAGGCTTGGTATAGTTCCGTGCTTGTATTTCGTGCATTTTGTATTAGATGCTTGAGTGTAAAAATATGGTCATGGATGCTTTTTCCCTTCCTGAAACCGCTCTGTGACTGCTCCAGCTTATGGTCTACTTCTTGTAGTAGTCTTTTCTCCAGTACTCGTTCGTAAACTTTGGAAGGGATACTCAGAAGAGTTATACCTCTGTAGTTGCTGCATTCTCGTCTGTCACCTTTTTTGAAAATGGGTAGAATAACGCCCTCTTCCCAGTCTTTTGGGATCTTGTTCTCATTCCATGCTTTATTGCAAACTTTTCTAAGCATTTCATTTCCATTTTCTCCAATATTTTTTAGCATTTCCGCAGTTATCTTATCATAGCCAGCTGCCTTTCCTCTTTTGAGCCTGAGTATTATTTCTCTTATTTCTTCTCTTGTTATTTTGTTTCCCGAACTAGTATCGGTGTGGAACAAAAACGCACGCAGAAGGTACCAAGAAAAAGAGACAGAACCCCAAGAAACCTCACCAACGCAGTTATTAGGTCATACAAGTTAGCAGATAAGAAAATAGCACAGAAATACAAAAGCTATGTGAACAATAGTCTACAAAAGCACTTAAACCAGAACTATGACTTAGAAGAAACTTGGCAAAACCTTAAGGAATCTCTCCTAGATGGGGGCAAGCAAAATAGCTACGGCTGCGGAATAGCTAAAATCAATAAAAACAGACAATATACGAATTGGTGGAGTAATGAAATAAAAGAAGAGGTCAAATCCAAGAAGCTAGCGTGGAAAAAATATCTAGGGAACCAGAATGCAGAAAGCTATCAAAAATATAAGCAACAAAGGGCAAAAGTAAAAGATATGGTGATTGAAGCAAAAAAGAAGAGCTGGGAGGATTTTGGGAATAAGCTGGAGAAAGACTACCACACTAACCAAAAATTATTTTACAAAACTCTGAGAAGCCTAAGAACAGAGAACAGACAACAAACACCAAAACAAATTAAAAACAAAGATGGCCACATCCTCTGCGAGAACGAAAGTATTATGAACAGGTGGAGAGAATATTTCGAAGACCTTCTGACTCAAAAAGACTATAATAATGAAATAGACAACACTGAAGAAAACACATTTGAGAACCCAAACCAAAACGAAATAACAATAAATTATAATAGTAAAATTAATTACGTAAATTATATTATATTAAGCTGTATTTGCTAATATTTATCTAGTCTATTTAAAGAAGTTTACTGTTTTAACTCAGCGCGGAGTGGCAGAATATTATTATTTATTTGAGACATAATATCTGTGACCAAAAGTAGGAAGTCATGTTAAAAACACCTCCACGACCCGTTTAGATAACTGATGGCGCAAATACAACAATCTAATTGCATTCCTTGTTCAGAATGGAAAAGCTCATCACACCCCATTAACAGTATTTATTATGAAACAATTTCCGTGTTAATTATTTGCGCGATCCAGCCCCCAAATGTGTTGAGTCGGCCTTTATTGATTGGTGCACGCACCCTTAAAATAAAAAATAGGGCGTCGAGTTGGAAATAAATTCCAGCTAAAGTGGGTCAATGTCACGAGAGAAAACCCTAGGGAATCCGTTGCAGACGTAGTAATTTATAGGAAGCGATTGCACGTGGGGTGGGAAAGTACGAAAAATGGCTTTCTATTAAATAAATTATTTTTATGGAACAACGATCTTTTGCGGTGGTTGGTGGAGATATGATTTATTGGTTCGTGGAGTCGGACCTTCCCAGTTTTGGGAGAGGTTCTTGATAATTTATCTGACACGATAGAAATAACAACAATAACTAGAAACTGTTTAGTAGATAGGTAAACATTTCTTTTTAGGTTAATATTGTTTTAAACTATGAATGATGACAAACAAATTAATGATATTAAAAAGCGACGAATTAGCTGCTACAAGTTACATACTAATAAAGACAAATGATTATTTACCAACGACACATAAAAATAACGTTTTCACCAGAAATCTTAAAAGAATTCGAAATTGAAATATCCGACATAAATAATACATAAGGTTTGTTTCTGCAGTAGTTGGAAACGGTTTTACAACGCGCGAGTTTGCGCAGTAAAATAATTGTGTTTTTGCACGTTTAATTTCAAACTCCAACCAAAGAATATAGACGCTTAGGTTTATATTCTTTGCTCCAACTATTGGTCAGATGTTCTTATATATATATCCGGTTTTTTAGGCGTTACGCCCGTCCGGTAGGGATCTATGGAGGAGTATCACCGAGCCGCAAGCCCTTATCTCTTGCCGTACTGCTCCACCATATGCCGATCAGAACCCAGCATATCCTAGTCTAAGCCGCAGATTCATCTAGAATTTTAAACTGCTGCGTTAGACTTTTTGTTTTCTGTACACCGAGCTGGGGCTCGACCCACATCCACTAAACCATTCGACAGTGAAGCGAATGAGAGGCAGCCGCACAGCCCGCTGAGCTATCTGACCGACGGTCAGATGTTCTTGCAGATGCATATTTGTCGACCGTTTTTGGATGAAACCAGAGAACTACGAACACAGAGAAGGGACACGAGCCCCGAAATCAGTGTACCGTTTCTGTATACGCATGCCCGAACTGTCAAAAACACATGCGTTTTCTTCAACTCTGGTTGTTTACGATAGTCCATAAGCATCTGTAGTAAATACTCGACTATACAAGTGCATTTGACCATTTATCTAATTTACTTAGTAGTTAAAAGTTTATAGTTATAGTTTATAGTTATAGTTAAAATATATAAGTTAAATATATAAGATTATAGTTAAAAGTTTAGTTTATAAGTATTTAAAATGTCTTCTAGTTATTGTTGTGCGTTTCGCGTATGTTCATCTGTGACAGGAAAAGGAATAAGTTTATTTAGATTTCCTAAGAATAATAACAGGTAATTACTATTGCTTTGTAATTATTATTAGTTATTACATAATAGTATTAATTTGACTTTCGATCAGTAAGCCGACGCCGACTTGTCCGTCCGAGCTCTCGTTTAGTGGAGCAATAAAAAAATAAATTTTGGTCTGCCAAGGGATAGTTCAAAATAAAAAACATTAAATTTATTGTCTCCGAAGGCTCAGGTCAAAAAATCAACAGATGTTGGCCTACTGGTGTGAACGCGCTCGCAGACAACAATACGAATATAGTATTTTTAGGAAATAAAAATATATAGAGGGTTTTATACACGAAAATATTTGATTTAAACGAAACAAAGAAATTCCTAAAATGCTCAAACTAAAAATTGTTGGAAACATAATTAGACCGATAATTGGAAAAATCTTAAAATTACAACAGAACAAGACTTCAAAATAAAAACATGGTTGCAAATAAACAAACTTACATTAAATTATGAAAAAAACTAAATACTCATCTACTTTTTGCTATATACAAAAGTTGTCTGTCAAGGTTTAGTTCGTTAAATATAAATAACAAAGATCAAATATATGGATCGGAGTACACAACATATTTAGGGAGTAAATATTTAAATCGGAATTACAAATAAAAAATATTAAAACTTTATTTGTTGTATATCTCAATATTTAGTGACAATTTTGTGACTTAATCAGGAGAAAACTGTAAATTTATTAAAATGAGATATTGACAAAAGTGAAATACTTCATTACTTATAATATACTTAGAATATACTAATACTCTTATAGTTGTAAGTAATGAAGTATTATGTAGCGGCGTCCATCTTGGATATGCAATGATACTGAATGTATGTAGTGTATGTATAGTCGATTTGCTAATCTCAGACACAACTATCTAGTATTTTAGTAATTATTTTATTGCGAAAGTTAGTAACATTTTAACAGACTAGAACTAGATGACAATTACTATATTTACAACCAAGCACATACGCTCATAGCCAATATTAAGAGTAAATAGACATAAATCTTACTCCAATCAATCATTATTTATTTACACCATAATATAATTCCACGACAGACAACGGAAGATTTGACCAATTATTCAAAGGTAAATGCTTCAAATATACATTTCTACTTCAAGAAGTTAAAGGTTACGGAGTATCAAGCAAGCTTTAAAGTTTCATATCCATTGGATTATAAAAATGAAGTTCTCAATCCTAATATCGGGCCTGAAGGTTCAATGGTTCGTCGTTTTGACTTCTAGTATAAGAATTGTACTAACCGCAGTTAACAACAAATCCAGAGATAATTGTTACAAATCCGGCTTAGGCAAACTAGATACTACAAATAATTTTAAAGGCAATACCAATCAACTAAAAATCGTATGTATTAACTCTGAATCTATTGTAAACAAAATAAATTGTATCGAAATATTAGTTAAAACTGAAAGTCTGGATTTACTATGTACTACATCCGAATCATGTGTAATGACAATAATATAAATTCGTTTTATCTTAATAATGCTCTCTTGTAATGATTCGTAATTCTTTTTTGATTATTTTTTAGGTTATTACATTTTTATATTTATAGAAATATACTCGTACAATAGTTACTTCTTGATTTTTTATTCGTTTTAGTCGAATATCTTTTACTCCAATATTCGACTTTAAAGGAAAAATGTAATTTTAATAGGTTTCCAAGACATTAACAATCGATATCAATATAAAGTTTCTTGTTTCTCAGTCTCACCCAAAGAGAATTGGAATTTTTAGAGTTTGTGAAATTTCCGTGGCAGTTACAATGGCTTTGTTATTTTTCGATTATATTACGAAAGATAATTTATTAGGAAATTCCACGACGAACAAATTATATCTTGTATCAACACAAGCCAAAAAGAATCGGTGTATTATTGTATTATCAATGCCAACATCAGAATAAACAAAAAAGTATTTTCATCTATGGTTCCATCAATACGATTTTCACCATTACTTTGCGTTGTGCGATGTATTTGCAACCTTTTGTAAATCAAAAATAATTACACCATTTAGAATGTCAACAAAAGCCGGCCCTGCATGTAATTATTTTTTCAGTGCAATATTTCATATTTATTGAAAGTCAACATAAATGCTCAATTTTATTTAAGAATTTATATTGTGTGATATGCCCACTGACTATTAGTTAGCTGGTTGCTTTCCTGTCATTTTCACTCATTGGCGGCTTGCCCACGCAAGATCAAAGGAGTGTTGCTTCTCTGCGTTCGTAGTTCTCTGATGAAACAGAGTCTGAAGTTACAACTATTGTGAATTTATTGCTGAAGATATTGCGAATCACTTCAGATATTTAAAATATTTTCATTTCCTATTTTTGGCATGCATTTACACTTTATAGTCTTTAATGAAATAGGTTGAAGAGGGGAGAACTGTTTGTATCAAGTTGGTCATTCAGAAATATATCTGTGTTTTTTAATTTGTTAATTTTCATAAATTCTAACAAAGATAGCTTAAGGCCTTTATTTTAAATGTGAAGAATTTTAATTCGTCATTAAAAGAATGATTATGATCTAGAAGGTGAAGTGCGTATGTAGAATCTGTTTTTTATCATTGAAAGCCATTTTATGTTTTGCTATCCGTTTATTAAAATTTCTGCCAGTTTGACCGATGTAAGTTTTTGGGCAGTCGCCACATTTCAGTTTGTATACACCACTGTGTAGGTGCTTTTTATTTTGGCTCTTGAAGATTCTTTGGGAACATGTAAAAGGGTTTTTACTGGATTAAAAGTTTCTGTAGGAGGAATACTAGGAAAAAGATTTTTCATCTTAAATGAAATTAATCTGGAGTTGTTAGGTAATTGACAATTTTGTATTTTATTAACTAGTTGTATTAGGCGAAAATTTAGTGTGTTCTCACTTTAGGTCAACGCAACTTCGGCAAATATATTAAAAACGACAAAAGCCAAAATAAAAAGCACTTACACAGTGTTGTATACAAACTTAAATGTGGCGACTGCCCAAAAACTTACATCGGTCAAACTAGTAGAAATTTTAATAAATGAATAGCAGAACATAAAAGGGCTTTTAATAAAAGAAAAACAGATTTTTCATACGCACTTCACCTTCTAGATCATAATCATTTTTTTAATGATGAATTTAAAATTCTTCACATTCAAAATAAAGGCCTTAATCTATCTTTGTTAGAATCTATGGAAATTAACAAATTTAAAACAAAGATATAATTCTAAATGACCAACTTGAGACAAACGGTTCTTCCTTCCTCAACCTATTTCATTAAAGACCATAAAGTGTAAGCGCATACTAAAAGAATGTCCAATTTCTATTTTACATTCTTGGCACGTGGCCAGCCCACCTCCATTTCAATCTGCAAGCTCTCTCCACAACATCTGTAATTCTTGTTCTGTTTCCTTGGTCTTCCTTTGTTATATTGTCCTTTATTGTTACCATTATCATTGAACGCTCCATTCTTCTTTGTGTTATTCTCAGTTTTAAAGCATTGTTTTTTATTTTCCGCTTTCGATTAATCGGTGTGGTACCGTCTTTAATTATTTCGGTCACAAAAGCAATCAGAAATAAGAAAGCACCGGAACCTGGAGACATCTCACCTGAGCTTATAAAGTACGGCTCAAAAAAATTACACCGAATGATAAAATGGGTATTTCAGAAAGCCATAAAAGGAGAACAGCTCCCAAAGGAATCGACGGAGGCACATATGACATATTTGTTTAAGAAAGAA
This sequence comes from Diabrotica balteata, assembly GCA_918026665.1. Taxonomy (NCBI): domain Eukaryota; kingdom Metazoa; phylum Arthropoda; class Insecta; order Coleoptera; family Chrysomelidae; genus Diabrotica; species Diabrotica balteata. Next base: position 109,834,313 of record OU898284.1, read on the forward strand.
GATGAGAAAATGATGCGAAAACTACAGAGGACTAAGCGTAATATCATTAATAGGTAAATTATATGGGAAGCTACTGCGAGAAAAGATAAAGCAAGCGATAAAAGACAAAGTTGGGGAGGATCAGTCAGGCTTTACGACAGGAAGATCATGCATAGACCACATATACACACTTGAACAACTGTTGGAAAAGAAAAAATCAAAAAAGCAAGAAATTTAGTGTTGAAATGAAATTAAAAACTAGCCAGAAACAAATCAGCCGAAATAGATAATCTCCCAGCTAAACTATATAAACAAGGTGGCAATGATACCATAATGGCATTACAACAGCTTATAAAAAAAATATGGATACAGAAATCTCTCCCCAATGATTGGACTATTGGAATACTTTGCACCATACACAGAAAAGGAGATATCTTTAAATACTCTAGCAGCCTGCGACTCTGTGAATAGAAGAAAAATGTTCAAAGCAATGTAAGAGCTAGGAATACCAAAGCGGTAAATTTAACAGGACTAACTCTTGAAAAAGTTGAATGTTAGAGTAAGAATTGTCTGAACCTTTTAAAACAAAGAACGGGCTGCACCAAGGAGACTCTTTCTCCAGTATACTGTTTAATATGGCTCCATGGATTCAATATATAATGAATCAATGTAAATCCTGGCATATGCTAATTATATGAATATAATTGGGAGCACGGAAAAACGCTGTACGAGAGGCGTATGTAGCATTAAAAGAATCAGCTACAAAAATGGGTTTAATAACAAACACCAACCAAAAACTACTACGACAACTTGTTATAGAAAACGACGTCATCGAAGCAGTGAACAAATTTGTATACCTGGGAGCGCTTCTTAAATCCACAATTATATCGAGAAATACAGAAATAAAACTTTACAAAACAATAATACGCCCAGTCCTAACATATGGTTCAGGGACACAAAGAACAAAAAATAATGAAAACATGGATACTTGGAAAGAAAAGTACTTAGGCGAATTTGTGGAGGAGGTGAACGACAATGAAGTGTGGAGACGATACATCTTCGAACTTTATAGAATATACCAGAAACCTGATATTGTCAAACATATTAAGATGTTATTAAGTTGAAGTAGATAGGGCATATAATGCGGATGGAACAAAATAACCATAGAAAAAACGATAGAAAAACGCTCCTTGATAGACCTATTGACCAGAGAAGGAGAGGAAGACCAAAAACAAGGTTCCTTGCTAACATCGATGAAGACATGAGAAATATGGGAATACGTGCTTGGTGGAGACAGGCGACGAATAGGACGACTGAAGAGAATCTTGGGGAGGCTAGGATCCACGTAGGGTTGTAAATTCAGAAGGATGATGTCACCTGTTATGACCAGTTGAGAAGCCTTCTCCCGTTTATTCCTCCCTCCAATCTTTCGTACTTTTGACAAGCACTTTAAAATATAAGATTTACATTGATTTTGTCTTATAAGTAACCGTACATTACATTCCACAAATTGAAATATAAATTATTTCGTCATCGTACCGATAATTCCATCTAACTGCTGGTAGTACGAATAAATTAGCAAAGCTCACTAACTGTGTAGTGAGAAGTTAATTAAATTAAATAAATTAAAATTAAGTGAGAAATAAAATTAAACAGTTCATATATTACGTTATAGTTCTACGATTTTAAAAAATTTGTTTGATTCAAGGTCGTTTTGCGAAATGTTTAACAAAAATTTCGGCTGTTAGTCCCTTTTACTGGATGGGGAGTAAGGAAAACGGTAGGATTGAGGTCGGATGAAATCAAGTTTTTAGGTTTGGAAAGATGGGCGATTGAGGCAAACGTATTTAGTTAGTCGGAGAAGACCCGACAAATTTGTCGAAGAAAAAGTGATTATACTCAAAGTAATGTGTCTGTTAAAGTAAGAGTAATGACTGCTTTTTGTTGTATGCTGTATCTGATCTGAGATATTTGTAAAACGGTGTGTACAACAAATTTAAAATATAACCACGATAGTTCCAGTTTTGTAAGAAGCCGAGTCTGTGTCTAGTGCCGCTAATTTCAATCTCAAATTGTTGTCCTAGTAAGAAGCTGTTTCAAAATACCTTTCGTAGTAAGCAGATGAATTTTTTCGAGTGGCAGACAATGTAAGTTCGTTTCCCATCCTCAGAAATTGTAATAATTAAAATTGTAAATTTTAATGTGTGGTAAGCTGCCATTTTAATTATTCTCCGTTGTAAACTTTAATGTTGACATATGACAGCTAGCTTTATAATTTTTTTACATTAATTTGTTTTATTTTTAAAGAAGGTTAACCTCTCTACATAGTTTCATATTTGTAATAATTTCTTCTGCCACAGTTTATAACCCAGTAACAATTTTTTATAAGTTTTGTAGCATCTTCAACTTTTTAGAATTTGTAAACGGATAAGACATACTTAGTAAGTGATTTGTATTATCTGTATTTGTATCTATTTGTGATAAGACAGTAATAAGTGTTTAATTTATTTCTATAAACCAATTTGTTTATTTCGTTTGTTAGAAAAGTTTATAACCCCCTTTGTGTTTCTTTTTTTTTAAAGAAAGAGCCTTTTTCCTTCATCCAGCAGGAAGTTTTGTCGAAAAGGCGTCCCATTTTAAATAGCTAGAGGTCTTTCTTGTTGTTTTGTTTGTCCATTTGCCCATTTGTCCAGGAGATTTATGTAAGTACCCTCTTTTTGTTTTATTTTTGTAGTTGCCCCAATCCAACCATCTTGCCATTTACTAATCCACGACCCCAGCTCTTCTAACAAACCCTGAGTGCCATTCGCATAAGTTTCGATTTGTTTCAACAGAATTTCGTATTTCAATATGAAATACGAAATTTTCATGATTTCGCATAATTTTCAACCCCTTAAAGTAAAACCCTATATAGTAAAATATATAGTATAAAATATTTCGTTACAATTCCAAGTATTGATCATTTACTCATTATCATTGCTATTAAAAAAAATTTCCGTTATATAAATGATAGTAAAATTTAATGAATTAAAAAGAAACGATAAAAACTATTTAATACCTCATTACTAAACATTTTATATCATATTTTGTATGATTACTTCCTACTATAAATCGATTCCAAGTACAATCCTGTTTACAGTTCGTGTTTAAGTCTGTTAATAATTGAATTTCTTAGTCGTATTTACGATTAGCTTCGAGAAGCCATCGAAAGATATATTTCCCAATAAAACCACTCCTAAATTCACGAAGCAACTCATAATATCGATTGTCTCCAGCGAATACCACTTGCAGATCTCAACTACAACCATCGAACTCCATTTGAACAGTCAGAGCTTACAACTAATTCTACGTGATACTTTAATGCATCATCCTCGATTCGGCCACAAATACTAGGCTCTCATTACCGTTTACAGTATTCTTGTTTCCCAGGCTTTGTTTCGACGTAACGTTACATTCGAATCGAACAGAATTTTAGAGGATAACTGGTTTGTTAACATGCCATCGTTCTCTCGGCGACAGGCCCTCGTTGAACGTTGGTGAATAATTAGGACGGCATCAGTTGGGTTTGAATTAATCAACGTGAAAGCTGTTCAAATATTATTCTACGATAAATGAGGAAGTAACAAAAGAAATAAAGGATAATAGTATACCCAACGAGCTAAACCGAAGTCAAAAATACACACATTAACAATGACTAGATATAATTCGAATATAATAAATGTATTATTCTCCAAAAAATGTTAAGGTTTGATAGTTTACTAACTGATTATTGATATTTGTTTGGTAAGTGTTCAGGATTTATTTAAATATTTTATTTTTATTATTCAGAATATGACCTTATTTAGTTTTAAATCTTTTATTTAATTATAATATACTGAAGAACAAAAATGAATAGAGTTCAGATACGGCAACATCGAAGAAATATACGAGCATATAAAGGCGAGTATAAAACAAGCCCAAAACATCTAAACCAAAAAAAAGAGCCAAATCGACTGAAAACACATTTGCTCCTCGGCCTCTATTAAAAACTTAATAGAACAAAAAAATTCGCCATTTCCTATACGTCATTCAGAAATATGCCTATTTTGAGAAAATGCCACTAACTCTAAAAACCCTGAACTTATAGCAAAAGATTACACCAATGAAATATCCGAAATTATTGACATCCTCACTTTTATTTACTCAAATATTCAAAATCCCTCTTTAAAAAGAATAATTACAACTATTAAGAAAAAATTATCCTCAAATTATTATTCATCTACAAAAGAATCTGACAACGACACAATTTGCCAGGATAAATAATATCTGATACATTTTTAATTCAATGGAACCTAAACGGATTCTACACCTACCTTGAGCAATTAAAACTTCTTATAAATAATTTCTCCCCCATTGCAATTTGTCTGGAAGAATTTCACTTTAAAAATAATTCTGTAACACTTAGAAATTATGTGCCATTTCTGAAAAACAGAAATGGAATGCATGTTAGTGGTGAAGTAGCTACTTTTATTCGAAATGACACTGAAGCAAAAATCATTCCACTTACTACAAACCTGGAAGCTGTGGCTGTTTCAATTACCTACAGTAAAAACATCAATGTTTGCAATATATACATACCGCATCCTAACCAAGACGACATAAATGAACTAACAGCACTCATAGAAAAATTACCCCTTCCCAAAGTAATTCTAGGCGATTTTAACTGCCATCACCCAGCATGGAGTAGCCAAAAAATCGATAAATGTGGCAACATTCTACACAGTCTGATAAATAAATCAAATTTAATCTTACTTACTGGAAAGCCAACACGATTCAATTCACATAACGGATCGTTCTCTGCAATTGACCTGACTCTGTGTAGCCCATCACTAGCACACATGTTTCAATGGAACACTGCAAAAACTCTGCACGACAGTGACCACTTCCCCTTACTTATCCCAATTGAGACAAACCAACCTTTTAATATCAATGCTTATTAAAGATGGAAAATAAAATTAGCAAACTGGGAAATTTTTCGAAAAAAAAACTTGTAAGACGAGATGGAAAATTATGAGATAAACAAATGACATTCACAAAACCGTCACGGACTTTAACAACATTATCATAAATTGTGCATCTACATCTGTAGGAAAAACTAAACCGTGTAAAAGGCAACCGGTACCTTGGTGGAATCAAGAAATCTCTCAGGCCTTGCTCTAGCAAGCACGCCTTTAAGGTTCTTAAGAGACACAAAACAGAGGAAAACCTAATAAAATTTAAGAGATTGAGAGCTAATACACGATTTTTAATAAAAAAGAGTAAAAAGGAGACCTGGATTGAATATGTTAGAAGCATTAACACATCTACCCCAGCAAATATAATCTGGAACCAAATAAAGAAAATAAAAGGATCAAGTTTACCTTACTCAATAAATGCACTTTCATAAACCAACCAAATCATCTCTTGTAAACGAAATTCCTGAACTCCTAGTAGACGTAGTTCAAAAAAACTCTAGCGATTATGTACTAGATCCGATCTTTTCTACACAACAAGATTACCACAGAATCTGTAGACATCAAAATTCGCAACCAGATCTCTCCCATAAATGTACCCATAACTTTGCAAGAATTAGATTTTTCTCTTTTAAACTTAAAAACTAGATCTCCAGGTCCTGATGATATTCCATCAATATTTTTAAAAAATCTACACCAAAAAGGCAAAAAGATACTTTTAGACATCTTTAATCATATCTTTTTAAATCATTACTTCCTGATAACTTCAGATTCCTTAAGGAAACGTACCCGTCCTTTGTGTAGAAAGTTTAAAATTACATTTTAAGCTTAATTTATTGCTATGCATTCTTCTTCTTCTGGTTCCTATCCGTTTCGGATGTTGGAAATCATATTGGCAATCATAACCTTGCTCGCTGCGGCTCGAAACAGCTCCGTTGAGGTTTTCTTAAACCATGTTCTTAAATTCCGTAGCCATGATACTCTCCTTCTACCGGGTCCCCGCCTTACCTTTGACTTTACCTTGCAATATAGACTGTAGCAGGGGAGTAACGGTGCTCATTTCTCATAACGTGTCCCAGATATTGCAATTTTATGCGTTTGATTGTAAACACAATCTCTGGTTCCTTCTTCATTTTTCCTAGAACTTCCTTGTTCGTGATCCTTGCTGTCCATGAAATTCTTAGCATTCTATTATAAAGCCACATCTCAAATGCTTTAAGTTTTTAATAGTGGTGTCTGTAAGCGTCCATGCCTCCGCCCCGTACAACAACACAGAGAAAACCATCGAGCAAAAAGATAAAAGAGGGAATGTAAAGGTAGTGGGGGCATAAATATTGTTAGACAGGAAGTGCTATCTTGAGAGGCCACTTTAAACAAGGAAAGATAGTCTTTCCTTGTTTGAGAAGTCAAATTTAGTTTGGTTATGTTATTGTTTGTTCCAACTGTCACATGAAATTTTATTTATATTGAAGTTTTTTACCAATTGTGTCACTTTTTAGACTATTATAGTTAATATTTAATTAAAACTTTCTCGTCTGAAAAATATTTTATAGCTATTTGTTAATAAGTGTTGGAAAATTTAAATTTAGCGCCTTTGTATTTCCGGATATGTCCGCCATCAGAGGCCACTTTTTTGGTCTCCTTTTCATAACGATTAGATTCCCTCTTTTATCTTTTTGCTCGATGGAGAAAACATAGCATCTCAAATGTCTCATTTTTGTATCAAGGGATATGTTGTGACTTTTAAAGATGGCGCTCATTTTGTTAAAGACCGTTCTTGCCTTTCCCATGCGGCACTTTATTTCCTGTAAATTGCTCCACTGTTCGTTAATAATAGTTTCCAGGTAACACTACTGTTTTACTCGCTCTATCTGCGTCACATTAATGTATAGATGAGCCCTGTTTATATTCTGCTTGCTGATAATCATTTGTTTCGTTTTGTGGGTATTAATGTTTAGTCCGTACTGTTGACTGTACTCGTTTATTCTATCCATTAGCCTCTGAAGTCACTCCAAACTATCTGCCATCACCATGGTGTCGTCGGCATATCTAACATTGTTTACTCTTTCACCATTTAGAAGGATGCCTTCGTCTATTCCGTAAAGAGCCTAGTTAAAAATTTCGTTGCTATGCATAGATGTTCTTAAAACATAGGAACCACCCTGGTTGACTTTCTTAGATGCGTATTTCTTCCGTATGTGCGACACTCTAAACCAACACGTGGTCGCGAACACATCTTAGCCAAAATCCGCACAATCGTCAACTGTGCGTCCAGCATACCCTTAGGTTCCGTGCGATGCTCCAGCCTCTAGATATCGGCCCCATTCACAAAAAGAAAGCTTCAATTCTCAGTTTGAAAAGAATTCTGCAGTTGAATTAGAAACCGTTGCGATTGCAGAAGGTGTGAAACGAGCAAATCTGCAGCCACAAGATGTAGACCAAGATATTATGGGACAGGTTTTACCTGCCGGTCAAGGTCAGAATCCTGCAAGACAAGCTGCATTGGGCGCTAAAATTCCTACTTGCAGTTCCACATATACGTTGAGAAAACTATGAAATAATTGTAACAGGAGGACAAGAAAATATAAGCATGGCTTAACAGTAAGATTATCTTCGAAATGCCAAGTTAGGACATTTCAATTTAGCAGATACGTAATTCAGTAATGGACTACACGATGCTCATACGAGTGCCACTGCTGAAAACGTAGTCCAAAAATACAATATTTCCCGGGAAGCTCAAGACGCCTTTGCATGCGAATCTCGGAATAGAACCTAAAAGACTGTAAATGAAGGTGCATTCGAAAAGAAAATAGTTGGAGTATCCGATAAAAAAACTGGTAACCTGATAACGAAAGACGAATTTCCCAAATTCGGTATGACGGTAGAAAAGTTGGCAAAATATAGGGCTCGTTTTGTACCTAATGGATCGTTTACAGCTGGAAATGCGTTAGGAATCAACGACGGAGCCGCTGCAGTGGTACTAGTCAGCTAAAAAAAGTAAAAACAAAGACAATTGAAACCTTTAGCGAGAATTGTGGGATACGCAGAGGCAGGATGTAAACCTATGATCATGGGTATGGGTTCAGTAGGAGCTGTTAATAATCTTCTAAAAAAACGATCGGTTGGTCCAAAGACGAAGTCGACCTATACAAACTGAATGAAGCATATGCTGGAGTAAGTATCGCGCTGAACAACGAATTAGGCGTAGACCCCTCAAAAGTTAATGTAGTTGGTGGTTCCCTCTCCTTAGGCCATCCGTTAGGTCCTTCCGGAATCAGAGTTCTCGTTACTCTCATCTACAATCTGCAGAGATTGAACTTGAAGAAAGGTGTCGCTTCGTTGTGCATTGGAGGTGGAATGGGTGTTATATCATTTAACGAGTCTTTGATAAATGAATAGCTTTTCATTAGTAATTCACAAAAGTTTAGCATATAAATTTGAAATTGATAGAATTTTATTTAGTCAGAGATATTCATTATTGACTCTCGAATTTCTTTAATATTATTGTTGAATGTTTTCACATCTATTAGTAATTTCTGGATGGTGGCGTTGAAGTTCTTAATAACAGAAGTGGTAATCGATATTGAATTTTTCAATTTGATTACAATTTGTTTTCGATTTGATACTCATCGCGGGTTATTTTATTTTACATTCATTGAAATATTCGCCATCTGACGAGTATAAGTTTCCGGTATTTGATTTCCATATGAAAACTATTCCGTTAAGTCGACATTTTTCTCGGAATGTGTATTATTTCGTATTAGCCCATATTTCTGTATATTTGAGATTAACTGAACTAGATATTTGTTTGAGAAGACTTATGTGAGTTTGGACTTCGGATATGAATGCCAGTATTCGAGGTACATCTTCTTCTATGGTCTCCAATAAAATAAAGATTTTGTCACTTTTGTCGATAGCGTCTCTGATTGGTTGCATGTCTTTATATACAAGTAGGCTCAACTTGTCATTTGAAATTTTGAGATTGGTTTCTTCATAAAAAAAATTCCAATGGTGTTTTTGATTGAGATTAAAGTATACTGGGAGTGGATGACTGAAATCAGTCCGAGGAGTATTAGTTCCAAAAACATCAAATCGTCTTGTTCTTGACAGCTGTTCTACCAGGGGCTTCACTTGGTGTTCCTTCCGTAAATTTCTGCAAAGTTAGGATGACACTGCTTTTTGTAGTTTACTGGTTCTTTCCTGATTAAAGGATTGGCATCCACCGTTGTCAGTTAAGTTCTTCTTTCCAGATCCTATTAAACTGTGCCACTTTTTACATAACGAAACACTTTTTAATTTTTTAAAAAAATAATTTTATTTCGAAAGTACAATAAGCAAAGTAACGTGCTCCAATTTTAATTATAATGAACAAAAATAAAGAGCGACCAGTTGTTTTATAATATTGGTAACTGCTGACTCACTGGGAACGTGTAAAAAGCTCGGGTCCCGCTGACTCCGCTGGTACTGCGTGTGCAGGACCCTTATCGGCTGTGGTAGTTAGAAGTGGAACAGATACCCTGGGAATCGTCGTTGTAAGTAACATTGGTTGGTACAATGGATATAATATATCGACCCCCTGCAAAGAATAAAGTTGTAACCAGCATTTATAATTATTCTTCAGAAATGATAAAAAAAGATATCAATTTCTTGATTTCTTTTTTTATATGTATGTGACATTTTTTCAGTGAAAGAAGTAAGTAGTTATATAAATGTTCAACTCCTCTTTTACAATAAGGTCTTTTTTTTTTATTAGAGAATAGGTTTTTGAATTGTGGCAGTTACAGTTTTATTGAATAATCTTATAACTGCACTTACGATGTTCTCATTGGAAAAGTTAATATGAATTTCAAAAAATTGTTCTTTGTATGTTAACGAATAATAACAGTAGATAGTTTTTAAAATGCAAATGTTATTACAAACTAAATATAAATTCGAATTAAATTTAAAATGAACAGATTTATTTTAAGTCTAGTCTTCATATGTCTTGATTAATGTTTTTGCAATCAACTGGGAGATTTTTAAATATAATCGTGGGTAAGTGACAGGAATGCACTAGCTTCGACATAAACTCTGCGCTGATCATCACATTTCGCTTTTGTTATCTATAGATAAGATGAATATGTTAGATGTAGATTCTTAGAAAGACCTTTACTAGAAGTTGCTAACCTTTTTTGTTTCCTGGAGATAGGATTCTGTTGCAAATTTAACTTAATTTTTTTATCGGATATGAAATCCTATTGAATATTCACCGCGTAAGGATTTGTTTTAGAAATATTTATGTGTTTCACCATGTTCTAGACCATTTTTTTATTTTCTCCATTTATATACCAATTTGGAAATGTTGTCATAAGTTTTTTAAATTAAATTATATTGTCTGTGCAGTTCAGTTACCAAATACGGTTTACCTGTTGTTTTTGCACATCTTACTAAGCTTATCCATTGTTCGGCAATAAAAACTGTTTGGTACTTTTTACGTCGCTCTATTAAGGCGTGCATGCAATCCCCCATTTTGCGAATGACCTACCTCAAAATATTTGTGCGTTATGTTCATAGAAAATTTTTAACTGCAAAAGAATACATCGCAAATATTATTCTGTTTCTATTTTGTCCTCCGCAATTATCACTATAAAATATAAAAATTTTATATCCTTTTAAAACATTAGTTGCAATGAAATTATAAACACTGCTACTTATTTCGTTAGCTCCCTTTCTTCCTCTGGTTTCATCCCACATGTATCAAAATCCTTCATTGCGTCCTAAGATCAAATATTGTGAAATTATAAACGCATAATTTTTGTTTATAGTAAAACATTGACAGTTCAGACTGAGGTGTGGTGAGAACTTTCTGCAAGTCTTAACAAGCACTATAGTTGAACTTGAATTTTTAGCGATCTCTTTATCCCTTCCTGTAAGTTGTCTTACAAGTATTATTAGCAATATAGTTGGTGTACTTTAGATCCATCTCTGCTTTTTCGTCTTCACGTGCATTTCGGTAAACATGACAGAAGACACACTGGTCTTTTTTTGGTTTAAAAAACTCAATGTTAAATTCAGTGTTGAATATCTCACGGTATTGTCTTAATGTTGTAGTAGACGAGATAGGATGTTCTTTCTGCATCCACTCCGTATACAAATCAAAAAGTGTAGAAATATTTAGTTTCTCTTCAACATATAATTTTGTTGTTTTTTTTTTTCTAAGGTGATGACTCTACTGCTGGAATGGGAGATGTGGTTTTTCGAACAGTCTCTTTTATTTCTTCTGCTACTCGTTGTGGCCCACGCATATCTTCAACAATTATACCAACTTCACTCTCTGATATCTCTTTAGACATTGTCATTACCCAACTAATGGTAATATCAAACGTATCAAGAAACATTTTTTTACATACCACAATATGGCTATCATTTATAGGCAATTTATACTGAAATGTTCATGTTAGAGACTGCGAACATCGGCAACGCAGCTTTCCAATCCGATGTGCCAAGGTAGCGACTTCAATTCGAAAGACGAAGAGAGCTTCACACCGACCGCCGTGGTGTGAAGATATACATTAATTCACATTGTAAACTTCAAATAAATAAAACCTTATACGAAAGCGTAAATGCGTTTAATTCGACCAAATAAGAAAATATACAGTCCACTCATATCATATACAGTTTAACTTTTTTCGAGATTCAATGGTAGTATTTAAAATACGAGTTCTTGTGTGTCTAGTAACCAAACGACGAATATATTAGGTCTGAAGGTTGTGATCTCCCATTTTCCAAAACTCTTTAAAAAGTTTTCTTGTTGTAATATTCAGTTTTTCTTGGCACTTTCGGATACATTTGTCCATACAAACCACCTTTAAGTTGTCGTGGTTTTACAACTTTACCTTTTTTATTTATAAATATTTTCCTTTGTTTTCTTTTTGTTTACGAAGTACATCTTTCCGTTCCGTTCTATTACCTTTACGTTTTCGTCCCCGTTCTATACTTTTTAAGCTAATACTTACGACTTGCCCTAATATGTCGTTTAAAATTGAACTGACTATAAATAGCGATGCCGATTTATTATTGTTCCGCCGGAGGTAATCACCCAAACCGGGATGATTCTGATGTAGAGTAGAACTTTTTGATGATTCTGTAAATAATTAAAAAACTTATGACTAAAAAAATAATAAATTTACCAGATGATGAAGAAATATACCCGAAACGTCGGCGTCGGGAGAAAAAGCTTCTTCAATTTCACTTTGCCCAAAATCATCAAATATTTCATTCTGTTTCTCTAATGTTTTTTTTTTAAGTTATTAGTTCATCTCCTAAAAAAAGGTCAGAGGAATAAAATTTTTTTTTAAGTGAGATCTGTCTTGTCTTGTAGCATTTTCAATTTCATTGATTCTTTTGAGTATATTGAAACCTCCTCGTATAAAAAATATATTAAAAACTCCTTATATATTTTTAAAAAATGAAACGAAGAATTTTTCCGTGTTGTTAGTTCGTATCTTTCAAAGTACCCAAAAGTGTTTCGTCGCCGAGTAATAAAACCATTTGAGAGTTGTTTATTTTACTTCGGCAATTTCTTTTCAAGTTTATGCGTCGCAAAAGGATATGTACGCCGTTTCGTTGGTTTTGCTATGTCAAGTGTTTGTTTATTTTCAAGTTATGCGATCAATTTTAATAGATAATTTCGTTACTCTCGTTGGAACCGCGAGCAAGAGCGGTTCAGCGTTATGTCCAAATTCATGTCGAGTTTGTAAAATTTTCTGTTTTTTCGTTGATTGTGGTGGAAATGGGTAGCAGTAGTGATGGATTTTGTCCAGTATGAAGTGACCGGCATTAATTTGCCGGGAGTAGTGAAGTTTTCGCTCGATATTTCGAGATTTTTGAAAAGTCTGGTTCCTGTTGGAGGGTTCATGTTTTTTTTTGAGAGTTCCCGTTTTCCCTGGTGTGTTCCGGCCCCCAATGGATGTCCTGTTCCTGTTTCGGCCCCAAATGGATGTGTTTGCTGCTGATCTCCGGATGGATGCTACAGAGATATAACAAGTTCTTTTTGTGAAGTGGAAATATGTAAATCAAGGTAACTGTTTTTTTTTGTGTTCAAATTTTAAACTAAAGACAGACAATTTTTTTTATGAAATAATAATTGCTTTCGTTACATTTAAAATTGTAAATTTTTGGTTTTGAGTTGAGCTGTCAATTTATGTGTTTAGTTTTTTTGAAATTTAATGTTAATTTATGACAGCTCGTTTTATTATTTTTTGATTTTACTTTGTTTTGTTAAAAAAAAAGGTTAACCTCCATGCAATTTTGTAAGTTTTGTAGCAACAGAGTTTGTAAGCGGATGACACATCTAAGTTTTTGTGTTTTGTTTTTTCTCCATGTAACTGTTTGTGGTGACACATAAATAAAGGTTAAATTTTGTTGTCTTAACTTTTTATTTATTTTTTTGAGCCAAACCTTTTTTGATTCTTATTTGAAAAAGATATGTTTTTTATGTTTTGATTTGTTTTCTAATTATTTCCCTAGTTACAACCAGTGGTTGTAATAGGCATAATTAGGCACCTCAAGTGGCGCCCTATATTAAATTCCTTGAGGTGTTTCTTGTTTATTTTTATTTTGTTTATCCCAAGAGCCCTTTATTTCATTTTTTTGTAGTTGCCCCATTCCAATGCCCTTATCTTTTACTTATCCACGACCCCAGCTCTCCTACGAAACCCTGAGTGCCGTTCGCATCAGTAGCGATTATTTTGCTTGCCCTATCTCCACCCCCAATAGTTTTTTCCCCAATTTTCTATCTCCCGTATTAATGCCCCCTGTGGTAGGCAAAATATCATCGTTACAGTCTATTTCCCTCCTACTATTCTCACAATAATGCCGCGAAATATTGACTCACTACGTGTAGTATCTACGTGCATAATTATCGGAACTTCGAAGCCAATGCGGCGAATAAAATTTACAACATTAACAACATTTACGGTGTAGTTTTTGAAATATGAGAGTTATTTTAATACACCATGGTACGATACAGTATTTTTCGATGAAAATTTGATATGGTTCAACGTCGTATCTGTAGTTACTCTGTTATTGTACAAATAATTCAATTTTTTTTATATTTACGATATTATTCCATTCGGAATCTTTCTTATTAATGCAGTTACAGCCACACCGACCATGTTAGCAGATAGAGCGTAAACAGTTATCCAAGAAGACAATGTAATTTAAAATCGCCAAAAATGTTAGTTACAACGTTATTCTATGCAGGGGTCGATATGTTAATACCATTTTGTTGGCAAAATAAATATTCCCACAAAAAATAATTTTTGCCCTAAAAAATATTTTATCCAATAAAAATTCAATATTTATATATTCTCTCTCTGTCGTAGAATTCAAAATAAAGTAATTGTTTACATGAAACATTTTCGAACTGCTAAAAATTCCAATTATAGATTTCCGTTTTGTTCTACTACATGTATTTCAAATCTAATTTCAAAAACAATTGTGACCGTTTGTGAAAACTGTTCAAAACTTTGAAATATCAGCAAATAAAACTTTTTCCGATGCATAAAATGTTTGCACATCACTAATGAAATAATAGTTCACATGCTTTTCAAAGTCGTAACAAGCCAATTCATCTTTTTTTTCCACTTTTTGTATTACTCGACTGATGCATTCGTTTTTATTACAAAATGCGATTGAGAAATGACTAATGGTATAAATATTTTTAGATACAAAAATATTTGGTAAAGAGATTAATAAAAATAATATTAATCACATATACAATTACTATTTGCGTTGGAAATCAGCCACAAGATAAGTTTAAAATAATTTTATTTTGACATTTCGATTTCCCTTCACCTTTTCTTTAACTTCTGATAATCCCATTATGTCCTAATTGTATGTGAATATTGTATGTTGGTATATGGACTTGTAGTTCTTTTTCTTCAATGTTAAATTGCCCCCCCCCCTTGAATACTCAGGGCAGCCAATGCTTCGTTGCGGATTGTAGTGTTATGTACTGTGAATGTATTATAGAATGAAATATATATTAGTTGAAAATACTTTATTTTGATATATTAAAACCTATTGTCACAATTTATTACAACTATAAAAAAAATCTTAATCTTAACCTTTTGCTATGCGGTTGTCATCTTCTTTTCTTTCGTATTACCATTTGTAATACAAACCCATACATATGCAACAACCTTTCCTCCCTTTACAATGAACTTCTTTACAAATTTATTTTTACAATATATTTACGTATTCTTGAAGATCTACGTAAGGTAGGTGTAACTTTGGTATCAGAAATCACATCAGTTGTTATAAATGAAGAACATAAAGCCTCATGGTCATCAAGTCTTTCAATGATTCTGTACTCTCATTTGTTACAGACAATGGTATTGGAAAGTGGATTTATTTTATTTTCAATTATTTTGTCAGATAAATTTGCACGATTATTTGTCTCTACTAACGGCACTAAAGGGGTGGACAAAAATGGTTCAGTTGGTTATTTTCTCCTATTACCCTTAATTGATTAATGTGCCTTCTCCAAATCTTGTATCATCTAATTCAACCAAATAATGTAAAAGACAAGGTACCTAACTCAATATCTCTGGTTTCATTCAATATTGTAATTCTTTTTTACAGTAACTGGTTTTATTAAGTCCAATCTTGGCCTCATTTCTCTCCCAAACATTAAAAATGAAGGACTTTTTTCTGTTAAAGAATGTGGGATATTCTTCCTATATTGTAGCAGTAATGTCTAAAGCTCATGTACTCTATCTTTTCCCTCTAAACTCATAGCTCTTAAAGCTTTTTCTAAAATCTTTACAGAACGTTCTCCCTGACCATTTGTAGCTAGATGAAAAGGAGCTGTATATTTATAAATAATTCCATTATGTTTCATAAAATTCTTAAATTCATAAGAAGTAAATAGTATTCCAATATCAGTAACAAATATATTAGGAATTCCATAGGTACTAACAATTTTCCTACAAATTTTAATAGTAGTTGCAGTAGTGATATTTTTAGTATTACTATCTCTGTCACTTACTGAAGGAATCAGCTAATGTAAAATAATAGCCTACATTAAATGGTCCAGCATAATCTGCATGTGCTCTTAAAATAATAATTTGGTTTTTCCCATTCACGAATATTTTAAGAGTTGGATTAGTTTTGAATTTATTATAATTATAACAGTTCTTACAAAGTGGCTCTATCTCTTTATCTATATTAGGCCACTAACAGTAACTGCGAGCTAAGTCTTTCATCTTGATGATGCCAAATTGTGCTGTGTGTACTTCCTTTAATATTTTACCTCTAAGTGTACTTGGAATTAAAATTGTTTGACTCCTCATGATGATACCTGACTAAGGTAAACTCACTCTGATCAATATTAAATCTAAAATTAATTTTTAACAACACTTTCAGTTTGTAAACCTGTAAGTAAGGGTTGTAAAGTTTCATCTTGCAATGTTGTGAAATGCTAAATCCTTCACATCAACAGGCAATGTTTCTATTATATTTACTCTAGAATATTTGGTTCATGATGAATAAAATATATGCCTGCTGTAAAAGGCAATCGTGAAAGTGTATCAACTTTGCAATGAGAAAGCAAGTTTTATTAATTAAATCTTGCCCAAGTACTTTCGCTTCCTGTAGCATCTTCAGTTGCATCTGAAATAAGCCAAGAAACGTTTCTTTAAATAAAGAAAGTTAATGAATGATGAAAGTTTTATTGATTGACGTGATTAACGTTTTAGATATACTTGGTCAATTTTGGGCTATCCAACAATCGCAGAATATCGTAAACATAAAATTGCACATAATACAACACTAAACAAGGAGAAAAAGTTTAAAATTATTTAAAAATAGGTGAAGCTATATTCTAGTGGACAACAGGAGAGAGAATGGCTCCGGTATTAACGGAAATGTTAAGGTGACATGTGACATATGACAGCTTGGATGGGCAGTCACAATCATGGAGAAGTGATCTGCACATTTCAAAATTCTATGTAACTAAGCATTGACCAAAGGTCCAACTGACACTATTATAGGAAATCAAATGATGAAATATGACATATAGAATATTTTAACTAGATTTCATAATCCAGATCTCACACAATATTAGCTTGCCCAATAGATTTATTAAATAAACTTTTATATTTTGTAAACAATTGTCGTAACTCTTTTTCTAAAATTGAGACAGTGTTCACATTGTGTAAATTTATATCTAATGAACGTATCCATCTCTCTCTCAACCAATGAAGGCCTTTACCATCAACTATGTATAATTTCAAGGATTTAGTTTTATTCAGATGCTAAATTGTTACCAAAGTCACACGTAAAACATGTAATTAAATTTTATAGTAAGTAGCTAACTTTATATTACTAGTTTGTAATTGGAATTTAGTGAAAAATTCTTTAGACCAAATTCTTCACTTGCTGCAATAACCTTATCTAAAATTCTTCGTAGATCTATAATATTTTCTGCTATAAGTATTGTATCATCAGCATATTTAATTTCACGTATGGATAGGCCATTAATTTTTATGCCTGCTACTTCATCTTCTAATTCTTTCTATAATAGTCTTCTCTATTCTTTTTATTTTAATTTTCATATATGATACTAAGAGATTATGGTTAGATGCTACGTCTGCTCCAGGTTGTGTTTTGACTGCAATTATACTATGCCGAGATCTTTCTTTCTAAACTATTTAATTTCTTATTATCTGATGTTCATGATCTCTTGGCAATTTCCACGTGTACAAACGTCTATTAGGTAATTCAAAGAACGTATTTGTAACAATCATATTATTATTTTGGCAGAATGGTATAAGTCAAAAGAAAAGGTAAAAAAGTATTTTTGAAGTGTGTATATTTTAAATAATTCCTAGCTGAGCGCTTTCGGCTTTACAAAGTCATCATCGAGTAAATTCATTGGGCTTTGTAAAGCCGAAAGCGCTCAGCTAGGAATTATTTAAAATATACACACTTCAAAAATACTTTTTTACCTTTTCTTTTGACTTGTCATAAGTGTGTACAAAAAACATATCAGTCTTTTGATTGTTAATCTACAGAATTGTATAAACCTATCCCCTCTATGATTTCTATCATCTAATCCAAAATTTCTCCCTATGTTGCTTGTGCTACCCTTTCTAATTTTGGCGTTCTCATGAATTTGTTCGTAGAACTATTCCACCTCTTCGTCATCTTTTTCGGCCGTTGGGGCATATACTTGAATTATGATGATTTATTTTTCTGTCTTTCGTTTTTTGAGACTGACTTGTTGTGAGATTTCACTTTTCAGTATTGGTTTGTTTTTTACTTTCAAGGTTCAAGGTTTCAAGGTTCTTGAACTCCTAAGTGGAGCATAGAGCTTCAGCTTCTCCAAGTTTGTACTGGGCGACCTCTTTTTCTTTTCCCTTGGGGATTCCACTCTACGGCAGTCTTTGCGATACTGGAACTATTTTTTCGGAGTGTGTGACCGATCCAACCCCACTTTCTGGACTTACTTTTATTTTGTACCCTCTTTTGTTCGGTCAGGTGTAGCAGATCTTCATTTCTGAGCAATGTGATCTAGATTTATTAAATTGTAAAACTAATTGAATTATTGTAATCTAATTGATTACTGTCCTTTTCTGATGTTCCAATAGTCTTGCTTCTATTTTTTTTGGAACGTAATCTAAACGCAAATTGGTTCTTCATGGCAGATGTTAGATATGCTTGAAAATTGCAATTTATTGCTGTCTTCTGTAATGATAGTAAGAATTCTTGTACTGATTCTCTCTCGGCTTGCTTTCTGGTTTGACACCTGTAAATTTCGGCAATTTCCAAAGGGCAGGATTGTAAAAATGGCCCATTAGTGGGCAATTTTTCAGTATAGTATAGTAGTGGTGTATCATGGGTTTCAGGATCCATATAATTTATTAGATAAGGTAATTCCATATTGTGATCTATTTTGAAAACGTTAAAAGCTCCTTTCAGGGGTTTCACGATTCGTGATCATTATGTAACTGATTGATTAATTAATTTCACTGTGCATGTAGAATGAATTTGTAATGCACTGGTAGTTGCCAGTAGATTAAAAATCATTTTCGCCAATTGTTGTGTACTGTGAATTTAGTGTAGAATAAAATATATATTACTTGAAAATCCTTTATTTTAATATGTAAGTACAATCTAATACAACTCTAAAAAAAAAAGACATTTAATCTTAATTTTCTGCCATGCCGTGGTCTTTTCTTTCCTCTTACTATCCATAATACAAACTTATATATATATATATATATATATATATATATATAATATATATATATATATATATATATATATATATATATACAGATTGAACGAAATAAATTCGGAACATAGGAATATAATGTATTTCGGCTCAATTCTGCTGTAGATGGTTGGCCAACAAAAGATTGTCAAATAGTTATATTATAAAAATCCCATACTTCAGCGGGCTGCTGGATTCTGAACTCATAAAAATTGAAAGCTACACATAAATCTACGATTTTATTATGCTGTCAAACCACTTATAGTCCAGGAAATGAAGCATTTCACCTCGCAATTTTTTCGTGCTGCGTGGATTGACTTGAAATTTAACAGAAGGTAGGTAATAGCCTAAGGATCAAAATCTATATCGAACCAAAGTGCGCCAAAGCCTAGGGGGTGGTTGCCACCCCATCTCCGGGTGAAAATTTTTTTTACGTTTTAACTACAGGTTTCGATTAAAAAAGTGATTCTAAACAAAAAATGTGCTACACATTTTTTTTATAAAATGATATTTTTCAAGTTATCGCGATTGAAAGTAACAACTTTTAGACGAAAAAATCCACGTTTTTAATAGATTTTTCGCGAATAACTCGAAAATGGTGCATTTTATCAAAAAAATTGTAGAGAACAAATTTGTAGCTTTTAAAAAGACAAATACAATTCATTTTTTAAAATGTTTTTGCGATATAATAGGAACCGAAATACGACCTATCAATGTTCAGCGGTTTTCTTCAAATGCCAATTTGAAAGATTCAAAGTCAAATATCGGGAAAATGATGCATTTTTGGAAGAAAACTCGCAAAACCTTTTTTAAAGAGCATAAATAGACCTATCATAAAAAAGGCTCTAGCTCAAAAATTGAGTGAGTTATGATGAAAATAAGGTCAATACCTCATTTTTTACGAAAAAATCGATGAAAACAACCCCCTAACCACCCCCATAATTAAAATCGATCTTCACCCTTCTGCAATTAACTTTGTACATATATTGTTAATACGTCCAAGAAGTTTGACCCATTTAAAATGCTTTGTGTTAGAAAAAGTACAGCTTAAAGCGAGAAACGATTTACAATTTCATATTTTTTACTCTTCTTTTTTTAAATGTGCCCGAAAACACTGAATATATGAAAAAAATAAAAATTACTAAATTGTAGCTTTTTTAATGACTAAAATTATCCTTTATTTAGATTTGTTGTACAATGAATATTTGGCGAGATATAGCCGTTTAAAGCATCGATTTACGATCAAGCACCATCTTTTTCGAGCCCTTTAAACTCACCCCATTTAAAAACCAAGGGTTCCAAAAAGATTTAATTTACAAAACCGGTATATTAGCTAGTGGAGCGTTCTACATTCGAAATTTTAAGCGTTCTTATTTTGAAATCCCATACAACAGAATAAAACATCTGCTCATATGTCTATGGCTTGGCAATGAAAATATCAGAGCAACAGATTGGGGATGGTATTCCAAAGATGGTTTGTTATTACCGTACGTATGAACAAACAACCTGCACTCGATGAACTTTTGAAAATTATTTTTTGCCAATGCAAAAAAGGATGCGGTGTTTCATGTGGGTGCAGAAAAGTTGGTTTATACTGTAACTCTACTTGTTCTGGGTGCTCAGGTGAAGGGTGCAATAATAGTCCACCAATAATTGAAGATGAGGATGACATAGATCACAATGAAGATGTAATTGATGACGAATAAAATTAATAATTATAATTGTTTTACCTATAAATGTAAATATTTTCAACTATTTATGTAAATGTATAAGAATATATTGTGCCTTTTTATGTTGATAAATTTTTTTGTATTTAATTCTACTTTTTTCAATTTATATCTTATAAATTAGTTTATAAAAACTGCAATGTTTTAAAGGGTGATTTTCAAAAGTTGAAAAGTTGCAAAATTTTGTCAAAAAATTGTTTTCACCTATAGCACTCATAACAATTGATTTTTAAGGGTTGAAAATATATGTATTTGTACTTTAAAGTATAAAAAAATCACTATTTAACTAATCCAAACCAAATTCCACTCATCGTAAAATTTATAATATTATTTTACAATTTTTGAAAATTAGGGTAGTTTTCACCCCTAAGAACAATCAGGGTTCATCGGCATGACATAAACTATAAAGCAGAGGGTGAGTTGAGCTTAATTCCAAATTTTTATGCAAATCGTTCCAAGGTGAAATCATTTTCTTCGCATTACTAATTTTTTATATTAATCTCTAATAAGGGTCGCCTTTTAAGGGTTGACATATGATGGAACTTTATTTAAAAGCACGAAACTATCATTATTTAATTAATTCAAACCACATTTTACCCACATTCAGGTTTAATATGTTATTTTATAATTTTTGACAATTAGGGGTAGTTTTCACCCCTAAGAACAATCAGGATTCGTCGACATGACATAAACTATAAAGCAGCGGGTGAATTGAGCTTAAATCCAAATTTTTATCCAAATCGATCCAAGGCGAAATCAGGTTTTTTAGAATAAGTAATTTTTTTACATTAATCTCTAACAAGGGTTGCTTTTTAAGGGTTGAAATATGATGGAACTCTATTCAAAAGTATAAAATAATCATTATTTACCTAATTCAAACCAAATCTTACCCATATTCAGGTTTAATATGTTATTTTATAATTTTTGACAATTAGGGGTAGTTTTCACCCCTAAAACCCTTCAGCGCACTTCGGTTCGATATAGATTTGATCCTTGGGCTATCACCTAACTTCTGTTAAAATTTCAACTGGATACATGCAGGACGAAAAAATTGCGAGGTTTTAACTTTTTTCGAGATTTATTTCCTGAACTATTATCGCTTCCTTAGACAAACCCGTCTTACGCAAACAATATTGTTGTGAGACAGATAGTTGAACGATATTTTATACAATGTCTATACCCAGGTATGGATTTATTTTTGCCCAAGTTTTATATTGGTCCACTATTTCAAATGCAGTTCAAACAGACATGTATTAAATTGTATGTTCCGTTTTAATTCGGTTCAATCTGTATATATATATACATGTAACAACCATAACGTGGAATAAAATTTCTTCACACCGAGGTACCTTTGATGTTTTGTTAAATCAAATTTTTTGGAAGGTTTACTGGAAGGAAAAACTGTTACGAAAACTAAACTAAAATCTAATGACTTGTGTTGAATATTATGAACATAGATTTAAAAATTAAATTTAACACACTAGAAATCTAAAAAATGGAAGACGGTGTAAAACAGAACTGCTAATAAATTTGAAGGATTGAAATCACTTAAAAGGAACGACTTGTTTGGAACACCGTTGACAAAAATATAATTATCCACTCTAATTCTCAATTGCTTGGGGAGACGGCACTTTGTAAAGAAAAAAACCGTCTGTTGTCGATCTCCAAGGCTGAATTAATTACGAAGAAGCTACATCTTATCTCGAAACGAATTATTCAGCAATTATGAAAATTAGCAATATCCAATTAACTGGCCTACTGAAATTCCGTTTTGAAGAGGGTTAACTTGACGTGCATGCATTAGCTTTTACCCTCGTGCTCGCTTGTTATTATTAGGTTGTTATTGAATATGAGGGAACCGTTACGTTATGGCATTAAACACACAAAGCCGATACACGATAGGATGACACAAGTGTTTCTCGTGCGAGTTATGAAAGATTATGCGGTGGAATTGCTTTCGATGACAATGATAATATTGTGAAGATAGAAGATAACAACTACTGAGGGAATTAATTATCGTCGAGTACATGCTCATCAATAATCTCATTAAACAAGCGATTGTCTGTTAGTTTAGATAGTTTGTAGTAGATGTTTTATCATCTATATTCGACACATCAATAGGTTTAAGTTGTTGATTAAATGTGGAATTGGTCAGGCAATTAATTATTTTAAAGGCGCTTAAATTTATTTACAGTTTATTTTATAATCACTGTTTTGTATAAAACTTAGAGGTCGCTGGATAATTTTTTTTATTTAATAAAACTCCAACAGGAATCATATAAATATTGCAATCTGATCATTCGCTTTGATCAAAATTAAATAATATGTTTCAAAAATCACCTTTTTAAAAATTTATTTTTACAAATAATAGAACTACTACAATAGAAATGAAAAGTAAGTCTAATCCTAAACTGTAATTTTACTCTGCATGAAGGCTTCTCTTTTCTATTCGGTAATAAAAGGTCAATTGTAGATAACTAATGTCTTTACAGGTTCGGATTCCTTAATTCTTCCCCCCTAAAACCGAAAGCTATGGACTCTCTAGTGGGACGTGGCTTTAGGAACAAAGTTTGGATTCTTTTTCTTCTATACATACAAAAGCTAAAATTGGCTAAAATGATTAAACACATTAAGAAAAATGAAGTCCAGGAGATGTAGTGATGAGCTGAAATTCGGTTTTCTTGAAGTATGTACTTCTATGGTGTGACCTTCAGGTTCAGGAATAGAAATATTTCTTAATTTTAACTGGTATTGAGCTTCTATTAATACTTCCTTTGGATCAGGAATGGTTAATTCTTGTATTTGCAAGCAGCTGACAGGTACGATGAAGACCTCGCATTGTTTTGAGGTAGGACATCGTTCTATTTGTGGAATTTTTGTGCTTACTGAAGTCTGTTGCAAAGATATATAAGAATAGTCCTGTATTTCTGTCTTTGCGAAAGTGCAAGTTTTTAAATAGGATAAATTGCATCGGTAAGTTTTATGGTTTTCACATATGTATCTTTTTTCTTCCAAATGCCAACATTGAGAGAACCATTTTTCATTTGAATAGTATGCAGCAGGTGCTAGGAGTAATGTTTATTATTATTTGATTTTTGAATAGATTTACGGGTTTTTCAGAAATAGGGAGTCCTGCAGAAATGTTTTCTTCTTGAGAATGAATCGTCTCGCAATTTGAAGGTTGTGGGGATCTGAATTTAAGAAATTTCGATAAGAATTTATCAGGATTATCGGAAGAATTTTGAGACTCTTCTAGTCCTTCATTTTCTACTACGTTATGTTCTTGTAAATCAGTAATCATAGGGACCATTGAACTTGTTTCGTCATTTTCATTAGGATCATCTTCATGAATATTTATTTCTATACGTGATAGTGTATCAGCTACAGAGTTACTGGAACCTTTTAAATGTTTAATATCGAACTGATATTCGTCTAATTTAATTTTCCAACGTATTAGGCGACTATTAGGAGTTTTTAGTTTCGCTAGCCATACGAGGGGATTATGATCTGTTAATACTGTAAAATGTCTGCCATATAAATAAGGTCTAAAATGTTTAACTGAATCTATAATAGACAATAATTCTTTTTCTATTATTAATAGTTTCGTTCTGGTGTGTTCAGCGTTCTGGAAAAGAAGGCTATTGGTTTATTCTCTTGTGACAGGACAGAACCTAAAGCTATATCAGATGCGTCAGTGGTTAACGTAAAAGGTAAAGAGAAATCAGGATAATTTAAAATGGGAGAATTAATAATTAGTTCTTTGCATTTTTCAAATGCCTCTTTGTATTCGGAAAGTTCGATGTCAATCTTTTCATTTTTTCTAGTGCACCTGTTTAATGGAAATGTTATTTTCGCAAAATCCGAAATGAAACGTCTATAATAACCTATTAAGCCGAGAAAAGATTTGATCTCCTTAACCGTTCTAGGAATAGGGTATTTTTTAATTGCTTTAATCTTTGATGGATTTGGAGTGATTCCCTGAGGTGTAACTATGTGTCCTAAAAATTCTTCTTTTTTGTTCGAAATGCACTTTTGTCTACCTGTATTTTTAAGTTTGCTTTAGCAAGAGAGTCAAAGATTAATCTTAGCTCAATAAGGTGATCATGTAAGCTTTTAGAAAAAACTATGATATGTCCATGTAGACAAAGCATCTTGTATGGACATGAGGATCTTCATTCATTAAACGTTGAAATATACTTGGAGCATTTTTAAGTCTAAATGGCATTCGAAGATATTCATAATGACCTTGAGGGACTGTAAACGCTGTTTTTTTCTATTGAATCTTCGTGCATCCTAATTTGATGGAAACCTTGAGATAGGTCCAAACAGGTAAAATAAATTATATATATATTATATATATATAAATATATATATATATATATATATATATATATATATATATATATATATATAATAAAGAGGAGATTAAAAACTACAGACCTATAAGTCTACTACCAATCATATACAAGATATTCACAAAAATCATCAACAACAGATTAACAAATGCATTAGATGCTGCACAGCTAAGAGAGCAAGCTGGCTTCAGAAGTGGATTCAGTACCATGGATCATATCCATACGCTTCGAGAACTAATGAGTAGAGCTAAAGAATATGAAATACCGCTAGCATTAACCTTCATAGATTTCGAGAAGGCTTTCGATTCTATATATCCCAAGGCAGTAATAGAAGCTTTGACCAACCAAGGCATTGACAAACCTTACATAGAAACTTTAGCAAATATATACAGACAAGCAAAAGCTAAGGTAAAAATTTATGAAAACACTCCAGAATTTCCCACTACTAGAGGCGTCCGACAAGGAGACTCTATATCACCAAAGCTCTTCACTGCAACTCTAGAAAATATATTCAGCAAAATGAACTGGCAAAACAAAGGCCTATGCATTGATGGAGAATACCTCAACCATCTAAGATTTGCAGACGACATCGTTCTAATTGCTAAAAATCCTGCAGAACTACAAGAACTTATAAGCGACCTAAATGCAGCTAGCAATGAAGTTGGCCTAAAAATGAACTTGACAAAAACAAAAACCATGTACAACGAGCTAGTGGATGTCCAAGATGTAATAATAAATAATACTGCACTGGAGACAGTAGACGAGTATATATACCTGGGACAATTAATACATAAATCTGGCTCATTACTCCCAGAAATCAACAGAAGAATGAAACTGGCTTGGGCAGCTTTTGGTAAAAATTCAGTTATATTCAAATCTAGGATGCCACTCCACCTGAAGAAAAAGGCATTCGATCAATGTATACTACCAGTCATGACATACGGCTGCGAAACTTGGACACTAAAGAAAGATATAATAGCTAAACTCAAAGTCACTCAAAGGTCAATGGAGCGATGCATGTTAGGTATAACCAAGAGAGATCGAAAAAGAATAGAATGGATCAGACAGAAAACGAAGGTCACTGATGTAATCCACCGAATAAAATCTTTAAAATGGCAGTGGGCGGGACATTTAGCAAGAAGAACTGACAATAGATGGTCCACTAGAATTACTCTGTGGTATCCAAGAGGCGTCAAGAGACCAAGAAGACGTCCAAATTTAAGATGGGACTATGACATAAGGAAACAAGCCGGTACAACATGGCACAGAAAAGCGAATATTAGACAGTCGTGGGCAGACATGAAGAACGACTATGTAAGGGAGGCTGCACCATAATTGGTAGAATACGCTGATAATGATGAATGATGATATATAGATATATATAATATATATATATATATATATATGTATATATATATATATATATATATGTATATATATATATATATA
Organism: Diabrotica balteata; assembly: GCA_918026665.1. NCBI lineage: Eukaryota > Metazoa > Arthropoda > Insecta > Coleoptera > Chrysomelidae > Diabrotica > Diabrotica balteata. Next base: position 109,861,074 of record OU898284.1, read on the forward strand.
TATATATATATATATAATATATATATATATATATATATATATATACGTCTTCATATCAAGGTGAGATCCGATTAAATCGAGGACAACCCGAGATTCACCAATAGGAAATTAATTAATGGAGTATATTGTTCATAACTATCTTTATAATTAACATATTAATCATGGCACACTTAGAGGGGAAAAGATTTTTGAACTTAAATTTTTTTGATAAATTTACAACAAAATGAGATCCGTAGCTGAAAAGGGAAGGGGAAGACTTATATACGAAATTTTAGATATTTACAGATCAACGCGAGATCAGACACTGTTGCCAGCTCTAAAGAGTATTAGTCGAGCGACCGGAGCTCGTGTTGTATTGCATATTTCCTACTCAAACAGTAAAGTAATTTGCGGTTATGGTGTTTTGTATTTTAAAAATATTGCAAGGGCAGCGGTCAGTTGAAGTAGTGAAACAAAATTCAAAGATAACAGAAGCTAAGTAATGATTATAATTTTTATGTATATTATTAAATAATTCAACATAAACTTTATAAACCGAATTACTAAAATGCTCTGTTTTATTGAATTTGTGAAATCTATTCTCAAAGCTATTTTTGTTTATTATTTTAGTACAAAATTAAAAAGGGGAAATTATTTAAACTAAACAGTTTATCTGTATAACAAAAGCTATCATTTTAACATTCTAATCGTGTTTTAACATAAAAATATTAGTTTTGTACAAGAGTAAATACAATCCATACTGAAGAGTAAATAAGACTGGAAAAAGGCTTCTAGAATAGATTTTGGTGGGCACTTTGTTGCTAAAATGCAAAACCTATTTTTATTCGTTTCTAATATCTTTCTAATGCAAAATCACTTGGTCGTCCAAAAATCATAGCGCGAGGGGAGTGGTGGGGAGCCTTACAAAAAAGTGCAAATGAGTTTTTCGTCATTTTTCGGATCTACGATATCCGAAAATTCATTCTTCAAATTTGCATATCAATCCGGACATTAGAAATATTTTTATTTTATTTATAAAAATACGTCAAACCATTGTTGTATACGGAGTGCCTTCATACAAAATGACTTAGAATGAGTCTGAAAACCCATATTTTTAAAATCGTTTCTCCTCGCTCTACCCCGAAAAATATAGGGTCTAGCAAAAAATGGCCTTCTATAAAAGTTATAGACCAAACATCAGAAAACAGGTCGGTTTGTTTAGAATGTCGATTAGATAAATAGTTTAAGAAAAAATTAAATAAATTGAACGGCATGTCACGACGCACAGTGGCAAAGGCAGAGATGCGAGGAAGGGCGAGATTCATAATCTGAAGTCAACCTCAAATTGACTCTAGTGATGGCGATGTTGTTAGGGTCGATTTTACATTGAAATTCTGTTGTGTTGTATATTCGATTGCGAAAGTGCATCATTGTGCATTATTTTTTACCAATATCACGAAATCTACTGAGCTAAGATTTTTAATATTAGAAGTTTTAAATTATTTTAATGAACAGCAGCAGGTATGACAGTGAACTTGAGTCAAAAATCAGATTACGGCATGTTTCTTTCCGTAAAATCCATTTCCATTTTAGTTTGCTGAAAGAAGTGGAAACTGGAGAATACATTTTTGTTCTAGTTTTAGAAAAATGTACCCCTACTTTCTTTGCATTTGACCATGTGAACTATTCTTTTTGCGGAACATTATATTTGTTGGACATGTACAAACTTGCTGATAAGGCTCCAGAATTACATGAAGACTTTATGAGAAGAAATTTTGTTGTAAAAAAGTTTGAACAGCAACTTTAACCAACTATTTGTAGATCCAGCTTGAAACATATAAATACAACTCAAAAGATGCAGAAGGAATCGTGGGATTGACTAAAACCAGCACAAAACTAGACGAATGGTTGTTAAGCTACAATATGATTGGCATGATGGTAGATGAATTTCGTGCATCATGAGACCTAAGCAACCACTCAAGTCAAAACGTAGAAAATAGAAAAAAAAAAACTGATGAAAATTGATGAATATTCTGTACAAAAACTACATGATAAGTTTTTTACGATTTAATGTATTTTTCAAAACCGTAGATCATCATCTCGTAATTTCAGCTAATGAGATTGCATTGCCAAATATTCAAATACGCTTACTAAATATACAAAAAAAAATGGAGAAGAGCCTAGCAAAATTTCTTCTTACTTTTCAACACTAAAAAAATTTCTCTGAAAAGAAAAAAATTATTCAAGCTGAGCAAGAGCTTTTACAAAAAATACTAACAACCAAGGCAATTAAAAGTAACATAAATATTATGAGAATATTTTCAAATATAAATTTACAGCATATCCAATGTCACTTGTACCTGTAAGAGTTTTATCGATACCATCAAATAAATCTGCCTTAGGTTCTATAATAGGACAGTTTACAGTTATGTCTAAATATCTACCATTACCATTATAAAGTAACAAAAGTGTCACATTCTTGAAGGTATGAGTTTAATCCAAGCCGTTGGCAAACCGTCCAACTGCAAATCATTTGGCGACTATGCAAGAATTTTAAAATCAATAGTGTTCAAGAACCTCTACAACCCTAAAAGGATTGGTTTCTGTATTTGACTAGTACTAACAATCTTTGTACTGGTCCATATAACATATAACTTTCTCCTACTTCAGAAAGTATAATATATAATATTCGTGTACATACTCATCCAAACGAAGGTATGAGTATGTAGTGTGACACCAAGACTTTGACTGCCGAATCTGTTGCTAACTGGCTGGAGTAAAGAAAATGTAGAGCTGGTACCAGTTTTAAGCACGGAATCCAAGTTGAAGAAACATACATACATATACTATACTCCTAATAGGTGTAAAAGATGAGTTTATTTTTACCTTTTTGTGACGAATAATTATTATATTGGTTTTTTTCTAATTGTCAGACTGTACGGTGGCTCCAATGCTCGTGTAAACGGAAACGAGATCAAATTCATTGGTTCTTGTAAATATATTATGGCCTTAGTGAAATGTTACAAAAAAGGTGATAAACGTGAACAATTTTAACCATAGAGAGTGTTACTTCTTTTTATAGTAATGAAGAGTCTAACATAGAGTAAGATAACTAACACAAGATAATAATTAAGAAATAGGTACATAGATTTAATTGTTTTTATTACTATCCTTTGTTCTTGAACGTGAAATTTGCTGCCAGGGAAAAACCGTTGCAAATTTAGATGTTTTATATATCACAAGCTTTTGAACTTTAAACGCCGTTACAACGTCCTTAATAAGTTTTATATAATACTAGATAATAATGTAAGAAAATTTTTGGGACAAACCCCGATGTACCAAGTCACCTAGGAATCGAACACAGAAAGAGTCCCACAGGTCAATCCTTTTCATAAGGTTGATAATCTGGGATGAGTGAATTTTCCCCTACGAGGGAGTGCAAGCTGTATAGCTAAATTTGGATTTTCTTCAGTAAACGAATTTAAAGGAAATATGAAGTTAATTTGTTTATAAAGCTATAGCTCGTAAACTATTTGACGTACAGTGTCCAAGTTTAGCACAAATGAACTACATATATTGAAAAATATTCCCGTGGAATCTTAACATAGTACGTGAACAGCATAGTTGGTCCCTTAATTATAATGATATTAAAACAGATTTGTGTTTGTAACTCTCATTCAAATTGAACGCGGTTAGCTTTATTTTGTAGGTCTTTTAAAAGCGATTAAAATAAGTTTTTGACATTTTTTGTAAAACAAACAGTGGAGAAGATATGCGAAGAAAAATTGTAAAAAAATAATACTACAAATAAACAATTTCTCGAAATTTTTTAGACTTCGAGTACTTACCAACGTGTTCTACATAATTTTATCTAAAAAATTACTTAAAATCATCTAACTCCTAAAAATGTCATCAAAACGACGATTTTGAAGCTCTTCCCACTGGTTAAAGAAGCTATTATAGATTCACACAAAAGTTGTGTATTTTCAACTCTAAATTTCTAATTTAATTAATTATTCTAATTTTATATCTATATCCATAATAGTTCTAATCTAATTTCAAAATGTTTATTTAAATAAAAATGAAGGGTTCCAGTTGAAAATTCAAAGTTGCTACACCCACCGCGTTCGCAGGGAGAATAAGAACCCTGCTATTGCATAAGTATATAGATTTTGAAAAACCATTAAAAAAAATTCCTAAGTTTTTTCGATACGACGTCTAGTTCTCGAGATATTTAACAATCGCCTTTCTGGACAGAGCTCTTTAATAATGTAAATAATATTATCTAAAACCGGAAATAAGCCGAAGGGAGTGAGAGGTCTGACTGTAAAATTCATTTGCGATGTTGCCAAATTTACCGGATCTCGGGTTGTCTACAAAATGTATATTTAGCATATACACAACGGATCGCTCAGCACTGCCTCTACAGCGGATTTAGTGGAACTACTGCAATATAAAATTCACCAAAAGGGGTGCAAAATGAGGTCCAGACAAAAATCGATTTCTTTGTACCCCCATCATTGTTACATCGAGATGTCACTATATACACGTGAATACAAGGTGAGATCCAAAATCGGATCTCGCCTTGCAAAACGGATCTCATTTTGTATAGCTTATGATACAAACGGATCTCGCCTTGATATGAAGACATATATATATATATATAAATACATATATATATATATAATATATAATATATATATATATATATATAATATATAATATATATATATATCCGGTTTTTTAGGCGTTACGCCCGTCCGGTAGGGATCTATGGAGGAGTATCACCGAGACGCAAGCCCTTATCTCTTGCCGTACTGCTCCACCATAGGCCGATCAGATCCCAGCATATTCTAGTCTAAGCCGCAGATTCATCTAGAATTTTAAACTGTTGCGTTAGACTTTTTGTTTTCTGTACACCGAGCTGAATGAGAGGCAGCCGCACAGCCCGCTGAGCTATCTGACCGTAAAATAAGTTGCCTTTCCTAAATTATCAAGTATTTCATCAATTCGTGGAAGAGGAAATTTGTCTTCTATGGTTTTTTCGTTCAGTTTGCGAAAATCAATAACCATTCTAAATTTCTTTTCTCCTGATGCATCAAATTTTTTTGGACAATCCTTACCGAACTAGAGTAAGGTGAGGTACTTGGACGTATAATTTTCTGATCTAGTAATTTATCTATTTGTTTTTTTTTTATTTCCTGTTGTATCATTTGAGGATGTCTAAAACTTTTAGTATATACAGGATCTTCATCTAAAGTTCTTATAAAATGTTTAGATTGTGTTGACGCGACTGCTAGAATGCATGTGTCGTCTGCAAATGTCGCAATTGTGTTAGGTTCTAATGATGGAATATCGCTGGTATAGAGCAGGTATAGCAATGGCCAGAGGACAATTCCTTGTGAAATTCCAGCTTTACTTCTTATAATTCTGAATATGCTTTTTTATATTTAACTCTAAAGTATCTGTCAGATATATATGATTCTAGTAGTTCAGAATACTGTTTTGGTAATTAGCATCTCATTTTATGATATAATCCGTCATGCCACACCTTGTTAAAAGCTTGCGATTTTCCATCAAGGAAAATTGCGGAACAGACTTTACCTTCTTCCAGAGCTTTTTCTACTATATCTGTTATTCTATGGACCTGATCTATCGTTGAGTGGCTTGCTCTAAATCCAAACTGATGAATAGGAATTAGATTTTTTTTCTCTATAATCCGTTTATAGTCTCTTCAAGCGTAATTTTTCGTATAATTTAGACATGACAGGTAACAGTGAAATAAACGAATGAAGAAACTTCTTGTGGAGGTTTTCTGGATTTAGTGTCATTATAATTTCTGCCACCTTTCATATCGTTGGTACGTACCTCAGCCTAAAGGAAGCGTTTATAAGATGTGTTAATTTTATTATAGCTTTCCTTGGAAGTTGCTTTAATACTTCCCTGTAATTAGATCAAATCCAGGAGCTTTCTTTGGATTTATATTTTCTTTTATTTTCAAATATTCTTCTTTTGGAGTTACAGGGCAATTCTCCATTTCATTTTGATCAGGGAGCTCCCAGTTAATTATTTCTTGTTTTTTATTTGGTTGAAAAGTATTTTCTAGGTGGTCAGTAAACCTGTTGGCCTTTTTGTATATTGCTTCTTGCTCAGCTACCATTAGTATTTCCAATTGGTGGATTCTGTAAGATTGGCCTTTTTAATCGTTTGGTAGCCTTCCACAATGAGTAATCAGTAGCGCTATCATTTGATAGTTCACTTAAGTAGATGCTAACCGATTCGTTTTGAATTTTTTGAATTTCTCTTTTTTTGTGTGGCATTATTTAATCTAGTTTTATCAACTGGGGTTCTAGACTGATGCCGCTTGCGTTTCAGTTTTCGTTTTTTGGTTATCATTTCTTTGATTTCTTTCGGGTAGTTATTTTCTTTTATTCTGTCGACACAGTTCGTGCTGTTGTTCCAAGCAGCTTGTTGTACATTTTTATTGAGTAATTCTACTTCTGCCTCTGGTTGATCAACGGTAGTAAAGGGGCTACACCGATTCATGCCCAAAACAGGCCAATTTTCCATGTCAAATCACCTTCAATACCTGTTCAAAATTGTTGAATACCTGTTCGAGAATTAATGTCGGTATACGATCAATCAGCTTTAATGAACAGGTATTGAACAGGTATTGAACAGGTTTGAACAGGTATTGAACAGGTTTGAACAGGTATTGAACAGGTATTGAACAGGTATTGAACAGGTATTGAAAAGGTTCGTATTTCCCGTCTCCTCACCGTTCCAACGAGCCCTCGTACGTCACACTCGAACCAATAACAATGGAGATACGATATAGCGCCGTTTTGGCAATGTATTGTTTGTTTTCTATCTCTCAACGTGTTCCCCGTCCCCTCCGCTTTCCAATGATATCCTACACGTCACGATCTGACGAGCCGTCGCGCCTCCACAAAAAAAAAGCGTCAAAAATGAGCAGAATCGACCTTAGAATTTCTTATGGAGATTTACATGGGAAATTGGCCTGTTTTGGGCATGAATCGGTGTAGCCCCTTTACTAACGGTTCTTAATGGAACTGAGAGGTATATTTTCTGTTTAAGGTCTATCTGGACTAGGAACCTGGGTAAATGAAAACAATGACCAAGGTAGAGAAATAAGGAAACGAAATGAAATTGCAAGAAAAGCATTTATAAAAATTAAAACAATGTTTGTTAATCGAGACCTTCATCTAGAGTTGAGGATAAGAAATTTAAGATGCTACGTGTTCCTGACTTTGTTGTATGGAATGGAAAGCTGGACTAAAAGTGGATAATATAAAGAAGTTGGAATCATTTAAGATATGGTGCTATAAAAGGATTTTAAAAATACCATGGGCCCAACGAGTTACAAATGCAGAAGTTTTAAGAAGGCTACACAAGAATTACGAGGTCATAAGGCACATCAAATTAAAAAAGCTGGAATATTTAGGCTGCATTACCAGAGGTGAAATATAAGATATTAAGGTTCATAATGCAAGGTAAAATTATGGGTAAAAGGAAAACGAAGAATTTCCTGGCTAAAAAATCTAAGAGAGTAGTATAGTTGCAGATCAGTAGATCTTTTCAGAGCAGTCACCAATAAGGTACGGGTAGCTGTGATGATAGCCAACCTCCGATAGGAAGAGAAACTACAAGAAGAAGAATTTAAATGCAGTTAATATATATTACCGATATGGCATGGCTAGCGCATAATCCCAATGTTAATTGGCTCTTTTAGAGGAATGGAAACCTATTTCATAGAATGAGTTTTTAAACTTAATTAACAGTGTGCTTAGAAGATTAAAAGCCGTTATACAGACTCGTGGAGGTAATACGAAGTATTTATCCAATCAAGAAGTAATTGGTATACGTTTCCTTGTTATTTTTATTTTGTTTCCGAAGATAATGAAATAGATACCAATTTATTTAATTTTTTTTTATTAATTTGTAATTTTATATCTTCTTCTTCTTTTGGTGCCTATCCTCGGTGAATGTTGGCAATCACGTTGGTCCATACAACTTTGTTGACAGCTGCTCTAAATAGATGTATAGTAGTCATTCCTGCCCAATGTCTGATGTTCTTCAACCACGATGTCCTTCTGCGCCCTTGATATCTATTGTCTTCTATCTTGCCTTGCAAAATTAGTTGAATTAGTTGATACTTCTCATTGCGCATCATACGCCCTAAGTATGTCATATTTCTGATTTTTACGATACGCATAATTTTAAGATGTTTGTTCATACGTTCGATCACGGTGTTGATTGTAACATGATGAATAAGTTTGTATAGTTCTCTTTAAATATAAGGTTTTCGTACGCATTTTTTGTCTAAAACATACCTTACAACCCTGAATCACAGTATACCAATCGTCGATAAAAGTTACCATAGAAAAAAGTATGCTTGGTCCATGGACGTATAAATAAAAATATCTTTGAAGAAAGGCAGCAAATATTTGATTTCACGCAAACAAATCCTATGTATCTCTTGATACGTATTTCAACCTAATAGGTCTCGTCAGAACAGCTATTCATAGGAGTCAACGTGAAAAATCAATATTTTCTGCCTTTTAAGAAGCAACAATAACATGGCTTCAATACGGACGCAGTAGCGACATCTAATTACAACAATCGTAAAATAGTTTCGAAACACAATTCAGATTTCTGCTTTATAATCTAAGCCTTCTAAAAATTGCAAGGCAAACAGACGTTGATAAAAGATGTTAAAAGAGACATGGGGAATCTAAAATTTGCATTCCACGACATGTCTTTTACAACTAATCAGAAATCCTTAGCGAATTGTGCTTCTAGTACTCACACAGAGTAAATCCGAATAAAATGAAGAAAGGAAGCACATATTTGATTTCACGCAAACAAATCCTATGTATCTCTTGATACGTATTTCGACCTAATAGGTCTTTTCAGAAGAGCTATTCATAGTAGTCCTCAACGTGAAAAATCAATATTTTCTGCCTTTTAAGAAGCAACAATAACATGGCTTCAATACGGACGCAATAGCGACATCTAATTACAAAAATCGTAAAATAGTTTCGAAACACAATTCAGATTTCTGCTTTTTAATCTAAGCCTTCTAAAAATTGCAAGGCAAACAGACGTTGATAAAAGATGTTAAAAGAGACATGGGGAATCTAAAATTTGCATTTCACGACATGTCTTTTACAACTAAGCAGAAATCCTTAGCGAATTGTGCTTCTAGTACTCACACAGAGTAAATCCGAATAAAATGAAGAAAGGAAGCACATATTTGATTTCACGCAAACAAATCCTATGTATCTCTTGATACGTATTTCGACCTAATAGGTCTCTTTAGAAGAGCTATTCATAGTAGTCCTCAACGTGAAAAATCAATATTTTCTGCCTTTTAAGAAGCAACAATAACATGGCTTCAATACGGACGCAGTAGCGACATCTAATTACAACAATCGTAAAATAGTTTCGAAACACAATTCAAATTTCTGCTTTATAATCTGAGCCTTCTAAAAATTGCAAGGCAACCAGACGTTGATAAAAGATGTTAAAAGAGACAATGTCTCTTTTAACATCTTTTATCAACAGATGTCTCTTTTAACATCTTTTATCAACGTCTGTTTGCCTTGCAATTTTTAGAAGGCTCAGATTATAAAGCAGAAATCTGAATTGTGTTTCGAAACTATTTTACGATTGTTGTAATTAGATGTCGCTACTGCGTCCGTATTGAAGCCATGTTATTGTTGCTTCTTAAAAGGCAGAAAATATTGATTTTTCACGTTGAGGACTCCTATGAATAGATCTTCTGACGAGACCTATTAGGTCGAAATACGTATCAAGAGATACATAGGATTTGTTTGCGTGAAATCAAATATGTGCTTCCTTTCTTCATTTTATTCGGATTTACTCTGTGTGAGTACTAGAAGCACAATTCGCTAAGGATTTCTGCTTAGTTGTAAAAGACATGTCGTGGAATGCAAATTTTAGATTCCCCATGTCTCTTTTAACATCTTTTATCAACGTCTGTTTGCCTTGCAATTTTTAGAAGGCTTAGATTATAAAGCAGAAATCTGAATTGTGTTTCGAAACTATTTTACGATTGTTTTAAAAATATCTTTATTTATACGTCCATGGCTTGGACAATTTTATCGAAAATTCAAGGGTGCCCGTTTCTCGTGCCAGCGAGTGTGTAACGATAAAATAAATTGGATATTAATTTTTGGTATTTTAAAATATTCTAATTATGAAAACAATTGAATGAACATCCAATATATTCCCAAATGCAAAATCAGCGTAACGCCAACAAAAGACCATCGGAGCATTCATAGCTAATGGATATGACAAAATTCAGAATTTGGTTATAGTCCAAACTATTCTAATTTTACTATAAATAGAAGAGCATTGCGATATTGATTTAACAATCTGTTATGTAATTATGTCTACCAGTGGAGTATTAATGCGGAGTTTAGGGTTATAACTTTGCCAACACGAAAGATATTACAGTGCGGTCTGGGGTACGGTGTCTTGAAGCTTTCACACAAAGGCAAGTTGAACATTCGTGGCGATAAAATTTATAACTTTGCGATATTGAGGTTTAAATTATAAGTAATAAATATGTCACTAAAATTAAATTGGGGTAGCTATTGAAGGTTATTAAGGGATCGATTTATTTAACCTATAACTTTAATAGATAATACAGTTCATGTTCTGAAAATCAATATTAATAGCAAATTGTTCTTGTTATGTAAAAATTGGGTTCTTTTATACCGTACGGTAAGTCTTAAATTTGATATATACACTATAAATGGCAACACTGCACACCGTCGACTTTCCACGAAGCTTCGTTGACCCGTCGTCAATAATTTGTAATTATAAAATGATTTCACATTTTTCTGATTATTCCACCATCTTGACACCTATGAAAGATCGAGCAGTTCCGCATGAGTTTCGTATTATTAGCTGTGTTAGGAAAAATTGAACTCTAAGGTTGATGTTCTGGAAATTTTAAATACAAGTGACGTCACTTTGTAAAAATCATGACGTGCAAGTGTTTTATTTTGAAAAATAGTATATGTAAAAATTGTCAATAAATATATCTACCTATCTATACCAGAGATATGTAAAAGCGGGGATATGACACAAACGATATTTCTGTATTTGCTAAATGGGACCACATTATTTGACACTATGTACTATTCAATATGGCGACGGGTAGGTCCGGATTTAAAATAATTTAAGCTATATTTTTCTTCTTCTTCAAGTTCCACTCCTATCGGAGAGTGGAAATCATTCTGGCAATTATCATTTTATTGGTTACTCGCCTGAATAGTTTAATTGAACTGCATCCAAACCATTCACGGAGATTGCGTAGCCACGAGATTTTACGTCTTCCTACGCTTCTTCTACCTTTGATTTTACCCTGCATTATATTCCTTAGTAGTTCGTACTTTTCACCTCTCATGATGTGCCCCAAGTATTCCAATTTCCTGATTTTTATGGAATTTAAAACTTCGCATTGTTTTCCTAGTTTTTCAAGAACTTGTTCGTTTGTTTTGCAATCCATCCATGATATTTTCAAAATACGTCGGTAACACCACATTTCGAATTAGTAGAAGCTATATTTACGATAGCTTTATATGTAAATTTTTTCACCAAAACTTGCAAAATTCCGATTCTTCAACATAGTTTTGGGTAATACATTAATACTGTGGACTTAGTGTGATAACTTACATTTGACAGAAAGTACTGTCCAATATGGCGGAAGTGAACCCATCTACTTCACCGAATGTCATATCCGCTCTTTTACATTCGGCATTCTGTCAAGGCTTCAACTTTTTGTGTTGATTTATAGTGTCAAAGGCCCTTTCATAATACACAAATATTAAAGCTAATGATCTATTATATTCAGTACATTCTAATTCAGTACATTTCAATTAGTTCTAGTACATCAATATTATTCAATTGGGCATTCGACTTCGAGCGTTCAACGAAGCAACACCTAATTACCTTAATCGCACCTAGTTTTTGTGGTTTTGTTTAAAAACATTGAAAGCTAAAAGTGTAATAAAGTGTAAATTATTAACAAATAATTATTTATTGTTGATACTGATGACATTAACTGTAAGTAATTTAATTTATCTAATTACATCGAGTTATTATCAATGATTTCGTATTGGTGCCAGGACCGTACTCAGGTTCCGTAGATCAACATGAAACAAGCTTCATCATCAAATATTTTTTCACAACAAGAAATCCCCAAAAATGATACTACTGCACCAAAGTTATATTCAACAGTTTTAAATGAACCTACCAACATATTTTCCTTCCAAAAAACAAGCAATTGTAGTAAATACAGTTCCAAATTCAACAATCGAGGATTACCTGAATGCTGTAGCCAACTTAGTTGACCCCAAAAATATACTTGCAATATCCAGAATTGTTAATGATCGTATATGCATCTACTTCACTTCGAAAAATATTGTTCAAAAATTTTTGGAAACGGGTAATGGGATAATAACAGTAAACCAATATCGTATTCAAGCTAGAAAACTAATTACTCCAAATGAAAAATTAATTATTTCTAATGTATCTCCTTCTGTACCACATAACATAATAGAAAATGAACTCAAAAAGATAGGAATCCATCAAATAACACCAATAGATTTTTTACGGATCGGAACATCAAATCCTAGTTTTAGGCATATCATTAGTTTTCGACGTTTTACTTATATAGCCCCTACAAATCTTGAAAATATTCCCATTCAATACTAATTAACCATGATCAATCGAACTACCGAATATTTCTCTCACTAGAAAAACAAACGTGCTTTATTTGTAAACAAACTAATCATTTAGCATCTCGATGCCCAAATCATAATAATCAATCCACTGATGACAATATAACACACATTTCTCAATCACAATGTGACCAGACTGTTAGTTCACAACAAAATACAACTCAATCTACAGTAGATTATCCCGTACTTACCAAACAAATCAGTAATCCACAACCTACTGAAACCATCACTTCATCCACACCAATAAACTTCACCTTTTTCGATAACTCCCAACCAATGGAGGCAGTATCGGGTAAAATAAATGAAACTCTAATAGAAACTCAAACAAAAGTACAAATACCCGAAACAAATGGTTCTGAACCTGGTGAAATAAATAGAACTATAAATGAAACTCAAACAGAAGCTCAAACACCTAAAAGAAATGCTTCTGATATAACAAATTCTCCTGAACCGGAGGGTGTAAATCCTTTTAAAGAACCCAATACAAAACACAAAAGAACAAAAACGGATGTCCAAACCCACCACAACATAGCTGAAGATATTACTAACTGTACAGTTGATTTTTTTCAAAATGAGTCAAATAGTAGCTGTTTAAGTCAAGAAGAGATAATATATTTATTTGAAAACACCATGGAGCTGCAGATCCGCTTAGTATAGCTAAAACATACACGGAAGATATCGAAGGGTTAATAGATCTCCTAAAACTTCATCCAGTGCTATCACAAAGATACTTAAAAACACGATGTACAAGACTAAGGAAGAAACTTTGTAAACTACTGGATGACTATTCCTCTACAGATTGCAACGATACGGCTATTAATTAAAAATTCAACTCTATAATTCAGTGGAATCTGAACGGGTTTTACACCCGTCTAGAATAATTTAAATTACTAATGTCCAAATTCATACCGTCCATGCTTCTTTTACAACTCTACACCAAGACTACTCCTTCTCACTTTCCCCACGATCAACCATATTTTCCGCAGAACTTCTTGCTGTTTTGCAAGCAATAACATTTGTGAATAATAAAAACATAAAAAACCCTTTGATAATAACTGACTCTTTAAGTGCTCTCAGCCCTATGAAACAGTTATACACAAACCATCCCATTCTATTGCTTATAAAGTCAGAACTAATGAGATGTCAAGAAAACGACCGATTTGTTAAATTCCTTTGGGTTCCGTCACACTGTGGTATAACTGGAAACGAAAAAGCTGATCAGTTGGCCAGGGAAGCAGCAGAAAATCCACAATCAACATTATTCACTAATTGCGTTCATAGCGACCTGAAGCAATATATTAGAAACAAAATAAGCGAGGAATGGCAACTACACTGGAACAATTCAGAGACATCCATGAAAAACATTAAGCAAGAGGTAGCTATATACAAATTCCCATTCAAGCGACGAGACCAAGTGTGCATCTCTAGATTACGTATAGGCCATACGAAGTTAACTCACGATTACCTTCTAAGTAATGAACAAATTCCCATGTGCTACAGTTGTGATTGTGTAATTCCAGTGGACCATGTGCTAGTGGACTGCCCTTTGTACACCCTAGAACGACTTCAAGCTGGATTACCCACTTCATCCAAAGAGTGCTTAAACGGCTTCAATAATGATAAAACTATAAACTTTTTACAAAATACAGGACTATTTCACAAAATATAGAGTAACATATTAACATTTATGTAATTTATTGTACCATGCTAATAACCCCTAGTGGTTGAAGCAATTTTGTAAATAAAAAAAATAAAATATTATTCAATTCATGCCAAAAGCAGTTAGTAATTATATAGCAGTAAAAATATTTTCGTTTTAAATCACCTTTTTCTGGGTTTTTACGGACCAAAACCAAAACAATTTTCGATTGGTCTTCGTGAATGAAAGAAATGGAGATTGACACATGAATATTTGGAGCTAGTTAATTGTTACCTAATTTGAACTAAAAAATTTGTAGGAAGACGATGTCATATGAAAAAGCGTAACAATATCTTGTTTTTTAAACGCCATAATATAACACATGTGAAACCTTTCTCTGAGCCCGTTAATCTTCATTATCATAAAGTTATTACCAATGCTATTCTAGTTTCATAGCACCCGTTTCATGTTTATACGTGAATTTCTAGGCACGTTTAAGGTAATTGGAAGTATCATAACTGGCCTAAACATCAAAGCTTTGTGGCGTTTATACCGAATAACGAGCTCTAAATAATAATCTTCAGCTAAAGGACTAATTCCCATGTCCTATGTGTCGCATACGGCTATTTAACATGCCGTCGCGACAGTGCTATCAGCCAGGAACGTTTAGCCACCCTTCGTTTTTGAAATATTTACGTATAATGGCTTTACGGCGTTTGAGGTAACAACAAGTCCCAACAACTTTTGTTCGTATGGTTTTGAAACTATTTTGTTGCGACATTGCAAAGCAACACAACAATTTATAATTTTTTTTGCTTTAATATTATTTTTTTTAATAATTTTAATTATTCTAAGATGAAAGTTGGAGAAATTTTGGAGGTGAACCAACGGAAATGATCCAGATTCTACGAGGCGTTAGACAAGGTTGTTTACTTTCACCTATATTATTTAATCTATATTCAGAGGAAATATTTAGTGAAGCCTTGGAAAAATGCGAATATGGAATACTTCTAAATGGAGAACGCCTAAACAACATCCGTTATGCAGACGACACCGTTATTTTTGCAGACAGTTTGAACAGTTTATAGCAACTAATAAACAAAGTAAATGAAGTAAGTGAAAGATTTGGACTTCAAGTAAATATAACAAAAACTAAATTTATGATCATCAGCAAAAATAAAGTTAGAGACGCTCAACTACTTATCAATAATACACCAGTGGACCGAGTAAAACAGTATAACTATCTTGGAACAACAGTAAATGAACAATGGGATCACTCACAGGAAATAAAATGTAGAATAGAGAAGGCTAGGAGTGCATTCAATAACATGGCCAAACTCTTTAAAAAGCACACAATCTTAATCTGGAGATAAAAGTAAGGCTCCTACGATGTTATATCTTCTCAATATTGTATTACGGAGTTGAATCCTGGACACTAACTGAAGCAATGGAGAAAAAACTTGAAACCTTCGAGATGTGGCTATACAGGCGAATTCTAAGGATATCATGGACAGACAAGATAACCAACGAGACCGTATTACGAAGAGTGGGCAAAGAAAGAGAGGTGATGTATACCATTAAAAGGAGAAAGTTGGAATATCTCGGACATATAATGAGAAACAGCACTAAATACAGATTACTGAAGGTAATCCTACAGGGTAAAGTATTCGGAAAGCCAGGAATTGGGAGAAGGAGAATATCATGGTTGAAGAACCTGAGGAAATGGTTCTCCACAACAACAACGAACCTATTTAAAGCATCAGTTAATAAAATAATTATAGCCAGAATGATTGCCAATATTCGGAACGAATAGGCACTGAAAGAAGAAAGAAGATGAAAGTTATTGTTATGCTTTTTTTGCTTACCACGGAAGACGGTTTATTTAAAACCATTTTTCAACAAATAAAAAAGTTAAATTTTATTTAAACTATTTATTTTTTTGTTTATATTAAGCTTATATTCAGTTTATATTCATATTCTTTTGATTAAAATGAGATTCAGATTGTGGGTAAGAAATAAATAATGTGTTCCAAACGTTAAAGTCTATATATCCCGAAACACAACGGTATATCAGTTTGTTTATGGATATTTTAAACTGATTTTTACAGTATAAAATCATAATAAAATTAAGCATTTTTAAATGACTTGACTTAAGCTTTCATCTAGTGAAACGGTTTCATCAACAACGCTTAAATTGGCCTTTTTCGGATATTTTTCGGAAATCATTGCGTTTTTATGTATATTTATATCAAACATATATTTCATGGATAGATGACCGTCTTTATTTGTTGCAGATATTATCAAAATTGTGAATACAGCTTTTAGCTAATTTTTACTCATGTTAGAAATATTAGCAGGACTGGTATAGTTTATAATTAATTGTCTTGTAATTTCAGTATTTGAGTGTAGCAGAGTACGACATAATATATCATCTGAAAAAAAAAATATAAGATATATTCTTTAACTTTTGTGTAGTTTTTGACATTTTCTTTGAAACTAGCTATAAAATGAATAATATTTTTAGCTGCTGTTTTTTTTTGACAATGAAGATATTTTGGTTGACGACTTATGCCCGTTTATACCTTTTAAAGGCTTTCCCGGTTTTATAATAAACTGAAAAACAGTGGCGTTCGTATCTGATGTTCCAGGTACTTCTGTATACTTTTGCTTTCCACCAATATTGCTTTTATATTTTGTTTCATTAAATTTACAGATAAACTGGTTACACTAGGGCTGAACAATTTCTGAATTACTATTTTTAGAGTCATCTTCTTCATCTCATCCGTCCGATTCAAACTCCAAAGCATCTTCTTCTAACTCCCAGTCACTTCCACTTTCGTCAAAAGGTTCCTGCTCACTATCTTCACTATTCATTATACGCTGTATTTAATCGTTTATTTCATTTGTCGTTAAAGTTTTCTTGATGATATATTGGTACAAACTCTTATAAAAATACGAAGACTATGATGGGCAGGACATCTGGCAAGATCACAGCAGAACAACCCTCCTAGAAGAATCCTTATGTCACAACCTGTGAGAAGTAGAAGTAGGGGTAGGCCAAAACTCAGATGAAGGGATGGTGTAGATGAGGATGGTAGAAAAATGGGCGCAGCAAACTGGCAACAGTTGGCAATGAATAGAACTGACTGGCGTAATAGACTTGGGAAGGTCGAGGCTCTTTTATAGTGCTGGAGCACCAATGACGATGATGATGATATTGGTACAATTAAATAAAATAATATTTACTACAAATATAAAAAAAGATTAGATAACGAACCAAAAACGTCACCGGCGTCCAAATAAACTCGAGAGAAAAAAATAACTTTTAGAGTGGACTTTGTAAAATTGATGACATGCCCTCAAAAAATCTAATACATAAATATACAACACACCCACCACCTGTTAAATCAAGACTAAATACTAATAAACAGTTACTAAGGAGTGTATGAGCATAGGTTATGTGATTGCACCCGAACTGCGACGAAAACTGAGGAGCGTCTTCAAATTTACGATAGTTCAACTTTATTGGCTTAACTTGAGGGGTGCAAGGAATAAGAAATAATATTAACAGACTTGAAATATAAATGTCAACCTGACATACTGACTCAATAAGGTAACTGCTAGATAACTAGCGAAAAAGTACAGTGGATGCGGTGACCGATGTGCTCCGGGCGGCACGGGGAACTGGAGGTGATCATCGATGGCTCATCCTAATTATCTTTGACGTCCGAAATGTTTTTAATACATTGCAGTGGGGTCACGTAATGAGCTCTTTGGAAGCAAGGAACTGTCCTGGGTATCTGAGGAATGTGGTCGCTGATTATCTTTCCGAGAGGAAGATTGTGGTGGAAAATGGTGTGATGATGGATGTAACGGCTGGGGTTACGCAGCTCTCCGTCCTGGGTCCGACGCTGTGGAACCTGGTATATGGCGGGGTCTTAAATTGCGAATATAGGGGAGGGTGTGACTCTATTTGCATTCGCGGACGACCTTGCTATGCTTGTGGCTGCACGGGACAGGGAGGAACTCTTGCTTCGGATTACGCGTGCGTGTGTTCTAGTTGAGGATTGGATGAATGAGCATGATCTTTCTCTCGCGGAAGATAAGACGGAGGCTGTAGTACTCAGAGTCTACAGAAAGAGAGATAGGGTTGAATTTGAGTGAGCGGGAGCGAGAGTGACGCCCAAAAAGTCGTAAGTATTTGGGAGTTACTCTCCACCAGGGTGGGAGTTGGGGGGAACATTTGAGGGGGGTGACCCGCAGAGCTGTTCAGAGAATGGCTGCGCTGGGGAGGATAATGCCTAATATCGGTGGTCCCAAATCCGAAAGGAGAAGGGCGCTCCACGGTGTTGTGCAGTCTGTCGTCCTCTACGCGGCACCAGTCTGGAGTGACGCGGTAGAAATACCAACTTACAAGAGGCTCATGGTACGCGTGGACAGAACTAGTCTGCTGCGGGTAGCATGTGCCTACAGGACTGTGTCAGCTGCCGCTCTGTGGGTTATCACCGGCTGTGTTCCTTTACATGTGCTGGCAGGTGAAAGAGCAAGGATTCACAGTCGTAGGGGCGGAACATTGGAGAGCGAGAAATGAATGAGATAAGACTGGCCGAGAGATTAGTTTCAATCGGACAGTGGCAACAAGAGTGGGAGGCAACACGTGATGAGGCACAGTGGACGAAGTCACTAATCCCGAACATTCGAAGCTGGGTGGACTGTGGGCATAGGCAGCTGGATTACTATCTAACGCAAATGCTCACAGGCCATGGCTGCTTCCGCAGCTACCTTTTCAGGTTTAGGAGGGCTCAGTCCGATCAGTGCCTTTACTGTGGTTTCTCGGACACTGTGACACACACGATGTTGGAGTGTGAGCGTTGGGCGGATAAAGAGAGAAGTTTGTAAAAGAGTGTAACTGCAGAATGTTTGATTCCGTGAGAAAAATGGCGGAGAAAATGATGAGGGATAAGTGGTGGTGGACACGGATCCACAAATTTGTCAGGGAGCTGCTCTCTTCAAAAGAACGAGAGAAGGAACTCGCAACAGAATTTTAAGGCAAGCGAGTAGCACCTTGGTAGAGTTCGGACTGTCGCAGGCCGAAATAAGAGTGAGTAAGAGACAGACGACGCGAGAGAGATGGCAGCCTCGCTAAGGCAGGGGGTTGAAAGTCCTTGGTGGTTCGTGTGGGTGTGGTTTCCTGGATGAAGGTGTCGGAGAAAGAATGGGAATCGGGTGATAGCAGGGCATCAGGAGAGATGTATGCCTTAACTGGACCCTTCCATCCTGATGTCTGGTGTGACAGAGGAGAGGTTTTTAGTTGGACGCCGACCGTCTCAGAGTAGTGACGAGGGGGGTGTCAAGGTCTAAATTCCTTGGGCATCTCGTCCCCTGCACAGGTTCGCTAGGGTATTAGGAACCCAACACTACCTGTATGAGTCACAGGTGTCTGTATGCAGATTTTCCTTCTTCTATTTAAAGATGTAAAAAAAAGATAACTAGCGAAATTGTGTCGACCTATAGTCCAGTAGTAAGAGATTTGATCTCTAGAAACGAGACAAACAAACTGAATTTTGCTGAGAATGTCAATTTTGGAGACTTCAACAAATATATAACAAGGTTTTCCACTCCTACACTCAGTATCCCTCTAAAACCCTCCCTCATAATAAGGGATGACAGAAAAAAACGAGCTCCCAAGAATATATACGCCGTAGAAAAAAATGTTTCAAACAAGAAATGTAGCTGAAATAACTTTGAACAAACAAGTGTTTTAGCACTTTTGTAACATTTTCTTATTATTAATATATTAAATTATTTTTAATTTCTTTTACCTCCGTGATGATACGCCGATGATTGTGTTTACGATAAGAAAATATTATTAGACGTACCAAACTATCATGGAATTCCCTAATTAAGAAAGGTTGTTAATCCTTTCTGTCTTAATCCTGAGTATGAAAGATCTAATGCTTTTCGGTATGCGGGTTCTTTTTTATAAATTGGTAATTTTCATCGAAGGCACGTATAGTAATCTTTTGACAATAACATAATCCAAAGAATTATATGTTTCTCAGGTCCAATTGGTAGTACCGTAAATACCTTAAACTTTCCGAAGTCGTTAAGACCTTATCTTCTCAGAACCACATACGACTGGCCTATGATTCTATCCCTTCTTTTTTCTTGGGCAGTTGGTAAAATTTTAGAAAAACAAACTTACTTATGAGTGGACCGTTGTTGAGAGAAGACTAAATTCTCGTATGCCGCTTCGCGGTACCTTATCGTCTCTATTATCGCACCGTTTTTATTCTTAATGTACTATTAGTATTACGATATAAATAAATATATTATAAAGTACCTTTAAGGTTAATTAAATTCAGTGTTTGATACCAGTAAAGTATTAACTTCAGTGAATAAGGCTGCAGTCGTCAAGATTTACTGTAAGTAATCATTATCTTTAAATTATCTGGGTGAGTAATATGGTATGGTAACATATCATCCTCCATTATCTGGACTTATCTAAAGTTCCTCCATGTCTTATCGGTGGATTGCTGATTTTGCTTTCATTTAAAGAACTTTATAGATTCAAGAACTTTCAATAAATAATAATGATGAACATTTAATCTTAGTTTCTCATTAAATAATAGTGCGAGATAGTTAATCCACTTAGCCAAGTGTGGTTTGGTTAAATTTTTATGTTTTCATTTCTGCAATAGATTTAATTAATTAATTTTTGTTATCTTTTGTGTTTGTTATAATTTTTATTCACTTTTTTACTGTAATATATCGAGGTACGCCCATAACACTTTATTTGTAAATGATTGTATTATATATCTTTGTAAAGGTATTTGCTAATTACATTACCGCTTATTTTTATGTATATACCACCATTTTATAGTTGTTGGTGTATTTTTATTACTTGTGTTGCATTCAGCAGCGTCATATAGTGTATTGACCAAATTTATTTGATAATTATCTGTTGGTATCTTTCCTTGGGTTTTGATCTCTGAACCTAAATATCTTTCCTTATCTCGTTTCTTTTCTAAGGTTTCTTAGTTGTCTCCTTAACTCCAAAAAATTGAGTGGCGCCCTGTTTCTATCTTATCGTATCTTTGGTAATTTTACCCATCTATCTTTTTGTTTATTTCTGTATCTTTTCTAATATCTCTTATCCTATCTTTACTTATTTCGTCCGTTGGACCTATTCCCGATTCCAAAAGCTAGTTTCGAACCCACGACTCGCTCTCCACCAACCATCTGGCTGCCGTCCGCAGTGTCTCCATTGGTTATCTTTCTAGCAGATTCCAAAAAAGATTTCCGAGGTTACACTTTTTCTGTAGAATGAACCGCTCTCTCAGAAACAATGCTTGAAACGACCGGCAATTTTAAATGTCAGTTACGCGTGCGAATAATCGATTACACTCTATCAAACAACATCCATCAAAACTGAAATAGCTCTAATATTATCTAACATTCAAAACGAATATGTATTACTAGAAGAAATGTAAACACTTACGGATAATATATTACGTAATTTATAGAGCTTCTGGAAATAGTTTAATGTTTACTGATAGTCTACTAACTTTATAACATTCCTTGTGGCAATATTTGTCGTGCAAATTGGTGTTGCAGTTCTATCCATGTATTTATTTTAGCTGTTTAAACTGCAATATAATATTATTGAGGCTGTCAAACTTTAACACACGTCTATAATATATCAAGTAATACTGAATTTGAGTTTGCTATAAGTTACAAAGAACAACCAAGGCTTATTCGACCTATAACTGAAAAAGGTAAACATTTACTTTATAATTTGTTGTCTGAAATAGACTGGGTTTTTTTTATTTATTTACGCTGTAACCACAAGGGTTACTAGCGACCTAAAAAATATAATACAGGTAAAAGAAAAAATTATAATACTTGATACAGTCCTGAGTCTTTAAGATAACTTATTGTGTTTTTAATGTTATGTTTTTTCCTTAAGGCTTAAGCTTAAGGCTTCCTTTATATTATTTGGGATAGTGTGCTTCTTTCTTGCTGCTTCATATGTTTTGCACTGAGTTAGTACATGCTTCAAGGAGATTGTTACTTGACAATTTTCACACATTGGCGGCACAGTTCGCGTAAAGAGGTGTTTATGTGTTAAATTACTGTGTCCTAGTCGCAAACGTGTTATTCTCACTTGATCATGTCTATTCGCTGTGGGTTGGAGCCACGGTTTCAATAATTGTTTGATTTCCTTGAGTTTATTTTGTGATGCACCCCACTTATTTTGCCACACAATTAACACTTATTTTATTTCTAACTTGAAGTCATCAGAAGAAACTTCATTAATAAGAATGTAGTCCTGGCTGAAGGATGCTAAACGGGCTAGTTCATATGTTTCTTCATTTCCTTGTATACCTGAATGAAGAGAGTAAACCTATGTGTTTGCCAAGTTTTCGTACTAATTTGGTGCTTTTGGTTTTCATTCTTTTGTCGATGTAGTATAGATGTAATTCAGTTAGAAACTTTATAAATGCATGAGAGTCTTCTGAGTACAATTTTGTTATGCTGATTATGTCTTTTGATCCTTGTATCTGGACTACATAAGAAGATCAAAGAAATATCGAATATACACAAAAGCCACCACAGAACAAGAATACACAACGACAGAAACGAATACATAGAGTCAGAAGAGGAGATAGCAATAGCGTGGAAAGAATACGCAGAAAGCCTTTTTAATGACGAAAGACCAACACAACCAACGCGCAAACTTCCTTCCAAAAACTTATCAGGGCCATCAATAATGCGAAGTGAATTAGAATATACAGTTAGAACCACAAAGATGCATAAAGCAACAGGTCCAGATGAAATTAATATAGAAGCAATAAAACTACTAGACGAGGAGAATATCGAAATCTTGGTAAGGCTGTTCAATAGAATTTATGATACTGGTTACATTCCGCGAGAATAGCTGCAGTCATCCTTTGTGATGATCCCAAAAACAGCTAATGCCACAAAATGTAATGAACACCGCCTAATCAGTTTAATGAGTCACTTGTTAAAACTCTTCCTTAGGATATTACACTCAAGAATGTACAAGATACTAGAAGAACTTAGCGGGTCAACACAATTCGATTTTAAGGAAGGACTAGGAACAAGAGAGGCAATTTTATGTTTGAACACCTTAATACAAAACTGTTTAGATTAACGAAAAGATGTCTACCTCACCTTCATCGACTACGAGAAGGCATTTGACAATGTTAAACATGATATCATGGTGGAACTACTACATAGGGCCGACATTGACCAGAAGGAGATCAGAAATATTCAGAATCTATACTGGAACCAAATGGCAAAGGTGAGGATTGATCAAGACCAATATACGGATGAATTTGAAATCTGGAAAGGTGTCCACCAAGGCTGCATACTCTCTCCGATGCTTTTTAATTTATATGTTGAAAATATATTTGCGGAAGCATTAGAAGATACGGAATTAGGCATTAAGGTGAACGGCATACCAATTAGCAACCTACGCTATGCAGACGACACAGTGATTATAACTGATAATTTGGAAGATCAGCAGTTATTACTTGATAGGGTGAATAGCATAGGTAAAAATATGGATTCAAAATCAACATTTTGAAAACGAAATATATGGTCATTAGCAAAAACCCTCCAGAAAACCCGATAATATGCATAGGTGACAATCGTATAAATCGCGTGAAAACTTTTAAATACCTTGGCACTACAATTAATGACCAATCGGATCCACAACACGAGATAAAAACCCGAATACAAATGGCAAGACAAGCTTTTGTGAAATTCAGACCGCTCTTATGTAATCAACACCTAAACTTCGAAATACGCTACAGAATGGTCAAGTGGTACATATGGTCCATCTTGCTTTATGGCATGGAAACGTGGACTTTGAAAAAAACATCTATCAACAAACTTGAAGCATTTGAAATGTGGTCATTGAGAAGAATGATGCGCATACCTTGGGTGGATAGAGTTCGAAACGATGACGTCCTTAATAGAGCCGGCGTGGAAAGAGAACTCTTTGAATTAATTAAAAAACGCAAGATTGGTTACCTTGGGCACATATTGAGAGGAGCAAAATATGAAATACCACAGTTAATCCTACAAGGGAAAATCGAAAGTAGGAGAGGAGCCGGCCGCAAACAATTATCCTGGTTAAGGAATTTTAAAGAATGGACAGGAATACACAATACAGGTGAGCTGTGTCACGCCGCCAAGAACAGAATTCTAGTAATGAGATAGTCGCCTACGCACTTTGGTGAATGGCATGTTAAGAAGAATCCTTGTATAATTTTGAATAGATCCACTACTTAATCTAAGCCTAACAATTGCTTTTTCCTTTTTACATATTCTCTAACTGGCCCTACTAATGTTTGGAGATTTGGTATCTCATCTCTTAAGTCTTTGTCATCAGTTTTGGTTTTTTTCTTTAATTAAAGCTTAGGTTTTTTCAAAGTTTTCTTCGGCGGGTGGTGTGATTGCATCTTCTAGGGTTCTTTTTCCGGTTGCTTTGTTCGAAGTTATCTGGGGTTCGTGAGAATTCTTATATATATTTTTATTTGGAGGTAAGTGTTGACTTGTTTCGGGTGAAGTTGATTTATGTTTTTGGGTATTATTGAAGTTGATTTATGTTGCAACTGTAGTGTCAACTGAAGAAGTAATCAAATATATATTCGAAAAACACTTACACAGTGGTGTGTACAAACTTAAATGTGGTGACTGCCCAAAAACTTATATCGGTCAAACTGGTAGAAACTGTAACAAACGAATAGCAGAACATAAAAGGGCTTTCAATAATAGAAAAACAGATTCTACATACGCATTTCACCTTCTAGATCACAATCATTCTTTTAACGACGAATTTAAAAATTCTTCACATTCAAAATAAAGGCCTTAAGCTATCCTTGTTAGAATCTATGGAAATCAACAAATTAAAAAAACACAGATATAATTCTGAATGACCAACTCGGGACAAACAGTTCTGCCCTCCTCAACGTATTTGATTAGAGACTATAAAGTGTAAACACATGCCAAAAATATATCACTTAAAATAAATTTTTGTGGAAGTTTGAAAACAAAGTTTTCAGTGTTTTATTGTTAACTATATATTCATGTATTTTATAGTGAGTATTGTTGGGTTTGGTTTATTAATAAATTTGGGATTGCTACTGTTTGTAATGTGGTTTGAGAAGACGTAGTAAGTGTGGAGGGAGTGGTATTTGCACTCACCTTACAATGATAGTGCAATGCATTATCATTGTAAGGATGGTTAGAAGGTGAAATATTTGGACAAATAGCTGCCTGGTGTCCAGTTAATTTGCATTTGAAACATGTTTTGTTTTTGGCTATAAATATGCGGTATGATGTTTGTTTCAATTTGATCATAGCATATTCAGGTAGTACAAAGTTGTCTGGAAAAGGTAAAACGAAAATCTGTCTTCGGAAGCTTAGAATATGACTGAAGGCAGGATCAATTGCTCCTATCCGTAGGCATGATAGGTCTGAGAGAGGATTTAAACCTAGTTTTATTAATTCGTCCATTACTAAGTTAGGAGGTATGCTTGGACATGTATTGAACAAAATTAAGCTGACTGATGGAGCTATTAATCTTCTCGCTTCTTAGTATATTTCCATTTACGATTATCTTCTTTGTTTCTGGTATGAATTTATCTACTAGGTTTTTAGATAATAGATATATGCATAATCTACCGTTTGATATACGGAATGCGAAAATTATATTTTTTGGTTCTATATGCTGATTCAATCTTTCAAGAAAATTATTAATTGTACAATTCTCTAGTGTTAAATAGAATAACTTGATCTCTGTTTGGGATTAATATACTACGTGGGTGACTAACTGCTTTTGAGTATGATGCATTTTGTGGTAGCTGAATGGAAGATTACATATTTTAAATGGATTTAAAATCCGACTAAAACCGGTGCTGTTTTACAGCTTTCGCTGTGATACCAGTTCATGAAAATTAAATAATACTTATAACTAATTGCAGTGATTTACTTAAATATCTAAATCCAATTAGATGAAAAAAGTATATTTGATCCACCCACGATTCCAATATTCAGTACACAAATCACTTTTACATAGTTTTTGACTTAATTACTTTTAAGTTTACTTCAATAATTACTATTTTACTAGCACGATAAATAAGTGCCTAAAACACGTCTTTCTCGCTTGCTGGTCAAAAATCGACCAGACTGGGGATTTGTTTCTGACAATAACACCTTTATAAATTGTAAGTTTAATGAGTTTATGGACATTCTTGAATCATGTTTCTCAGAATTCTTCTCCAAAACGTCTATAAAGTAAGGTCCGAACAAGCTAGAAAAATTACATGGTTCTCAAACAAACTGATAATGAGAGAACATGTCAATGTTTTAAGTGATTACTACAGACAACATAAAACTGACAACACCTTACAAATACTAAATCATTTTAAAAACTGTATAAAAATGAAATGAAAAAAAAAAAGATTAATTCTAATCACAAAGTAATCTTAACTTCAAGAAATACCGGAAAAACTATGTGAAATATCATAAATAGAAAATTAAGAATATCTAGGGCTATTCGTCAGGCTCATAACGTCACTCCAGTTGAGTTTATTAGTCATTTTTTTTTTCAAATTGTACACAACTTAATAAAAGATATACCTGAATTAAATATGGATTTTAATTACTATTTAACTGGGAATAAGCCACAATTAAAGATACGTTTATTGACGTTTCAATTTCCACTTCGGAAATCGTTCTCAAAATACAAACAGTAAATTAAACAAATTTTGTTTTTTGTTACATAGCGAAAAATTCTTCTAATAATTTAATTTTATCTGACTCATTTATATTGACAATTCAGATATACATTATGCATTTTAAAGTAGACGACTTTAAAATGATATTGCCAATATTGTTGAGTTGCGCTCCTGGAACGACTTTACTTATAAGATAGTTCATTCGATTACATGAAATCAACTTTAACTTGAAAATATCCGCCAGAAAAAAAAATCATACCATGTAATTCGTCTTTAAAAAGACAAACACATGACATGATGACAGTAAAATTCTACTGTTAGTGATTCCATAGTAAATTATGAGGGAAAAACCAGAAAAAAAAACCTCATAATACTATCCCGACATGGTAAGTATTTGTTCGTGCTTTTAGTTTACCTTCAATAAACACCAAAATTCTGATTTTATATGTTTCGTTATTTAAAAAACATAAATGATGTATCCTTTATATGTTATTGACTTACTAATACTGGTATTTTCTTATTAATAACTTCCTCTTTCAATATTGGTATATAGATCCTACTACATTCTGCCGAGGAATTTGCAACACAATTGGCCTCATTTAGCATAATTAGAGCCGCTTCTTTGATTTCTCTTTTTATTGGCAATATCATTTTAAAGTCGTCTACTTTCAAATGCATAATGTATATCTGAATTGTCAATATAAATGAGTCCGATAAAATTAAATTATTAGAAGAATTTTTCACTATGTAACAAAAACCAAAATTTGTTTAATTTACTGTTTGTATTTTGAGAACGATTTCCGAAGTGGAAATTGAAAAGTCAATAAACGTATTTTTATCTTTAATTGTGGCTTATTCCCAGTTAAATAGTAATTAATTTAAAATGCCACAAGAAAATAGCTTCAGAACAATATAAATATGGATTTGTTGAAGAATTCACTCAAAAAGCTTTTCCTTTTTTAAGTATCATCTAATCAGACCCGGGAAATCATAGACAGCTTAAAAAACAAAAAAAATTGTGATATATATGGCTTAAATGTTAGTATTATTAAGATAATAAAAATATTATTAAAAGCCCCATTACAAACTTACTAAATCAATGCTTTAAAGAGATAACAGTTCGCTCAGTTCTAAAAAGGGGTATTAAAACACCCATATTTAAAAAAAGGGGAAATTGACGTCTTTGAGAACTATAGGCCTGTCGTATTACTTCCATTCGTCTCTAAAATAATAAAAAAGACCATGGCTTTGCAAGTCACAAGCACTTTCGAAAGTAACAATTATTTTTCAGGATCACATTTCTGTTTCAGGAAGAAAATCAGCACAACTCTTGGTATTCTTGATCTAGTGTGCCGCATCTTGGAATTTTTGTCTGTCATGATGTATTCCATGAGATGTGTTTCTATTTTTTTGGCTAACAGTTTGCTTCTAGTTGATCCAAGTGTAACAAATAAACAAAAATAAAATAAATATGGAAAATTATATAACTACAGTTTGTTATTAATATGTATAGAACAGGTTGCAGTGGCGGCCGGTCAGGGTCGGCAGGGTCGGCAGTATCGACCCACATCTTTATAGATATTATAGATTTTTTTTAATATTTAATTTAATCACTATTTCAATAAATAATTGTAGCAGGTAATCAGTTGATGTCATTTGTTTTTGTGAAACAAAAAAAAATGTCTGTGAGATAACAAAGACTAAATTTTATTCATGGTTTTTAAAAGAATTCGACCAGACTAAATTTTATTCATGGTTTTTAAAAGAATTCGTCCAATCTGAGCGTTAAGTGATCCCTGAGTAGATACTTTTCAAATAGATGATTCGATATCGGAGACATCCATCCGCCTATGAATTCTTAAAAAGGCACGTTTTGTTTTTTCGGCTAGCCGATCCCAACCTTGACTTTACTTGTAAAAATCAACGGAATATTAGTTGATTAGCAACCAAATATACATTTCTTTCCATATGAACTTAATTACCAAGTACGGCAAATTTAAATTTGCCGATGTTTCAGTTGGATTGGTGATTGGTAGCGAACTGTACATTGCGGGCGTGGGACGAAATGTTATTTCATATATGTAGTAAAGTCAAGTAATATTCAGTGCACGAACTAGCCTTTCTTTTTGCGATTCATTTTTATTTTCTAAAGTAATACTGTGATACGTTACGTCTGCCGTAAATAGTTAAAG